>JAPPVO010000002.1:40932312-41532312 GCA_030407325.1 Camellia japonica | reverse complement strand
CGGCGTCGTTGGCATTGTTGACGGTGATGATTGTCGTGGTTTTGGTGATCTTGTTCTCATTCTTCGTCGGTGTTATCAGCAAAGCTCTGCTGATGGATGGAGGCAAAGCTCAGCTTTTTTTCTTTTTTTTTTTAACAGAGAAGGCAAAGCTCTGTTTTTTTTTTCCTTTTCCTTTTCCAAATTGAGAAGGCAAAGCTTTGCTGATCATGAATAAAGCAACATTAATTGAATAAAATTTTCAATACACCGTTTTAAAACCATGGGTTGGTTTTGAAAACTATGGGCTGATTTGATTTTTTTTTTTTCTCTCATTATTTCATAATTATTTTTTTTTTAATAATTTAATATAAGAAAAATGATTTGGACCCTCACAAGGGAGCACCTCCACCACCCCCTCTGTCCTGTGATTGGCTAGTCTTTTTTTTTTTTCTCCAATCACCCACCTCCACGTGTGTGTGGGGTGATGGGGAGAGGGGGTCTTCATCACTTCCGTTAATATAATAATATTTTTATAAAACATAATTTTTAATATTAAAATATATAACAAACAAATACAATTTTTCATAATCTACTCACTAACAATTGCCAAATTTGATAGTAATACAACAAGGGTATTTATGGAATTTATTAGTTAATTCCACTATTATCTCTCAAAACAAATAGAAATTATTGCTAGTCCGCTGGTTATTAAACAAAAATAAATTTTCTTAATCCTTTTACTAACAGTTTTCTCATTAATAATTATCTCACTAACAACCTTCCCTAATCTACATCCGAAAACAAATGGATCTTGAGTTCTCAAACATGTGCAAAGGTTGGAGATCATGCATGGTCTTTGTAGATTTGTGGAAATGAAAGACGTGAATTACTTGGCAATTCCGAGTCAAGGCAGCTGTCAGCCCACACATTAAGGAATTGTTTGGGATGCTACTAAAATAGCATTTTTTTGCCTTTTTATTTTTTTATCACATTTTCTTTTTATTTTTTTACACATTTTTTTATAAAAAGATAAAAATTATTAAAATAATCTATTCCAATGTACACCGTACCATTATCACCACTACCACTACCACATCCTTATCATCGTCACAGTTGTCATTATACTATTGTCACTGCCATTATTACCATTTTTCACCACCACAATCATTACTTTCGCTACCATTATCATTAGGAAAAATTAGTCTAAGGTTCCTCTTCCATTTTTAGCAATAGAAAAGATCCACAATATTACTTTTTAATGTCTAAAGTCCCAAAACCCACACCCATATATCATATCAGAGAAATTTGACTCTCCCTCTGTTTCCGATCTTCATTCTATCAAACCTCATTTCCACAAGAGCACTTCCACTTAGACTTCCCACAATGTTTCAAGTGGCTTTTCAAATTAGCCAACACCGAGAAGCTCTTTTTGTTGCAGCGATTGCAAGAGTACATCTTCGAACAATGACTTCTCTTGAAGTAATTCTTCACGCAAATTGCTGATTTTAATGGCCTGAACTTTTTATGCAATTTGTTCCGATTACACCCTATGAAAGGACACGAAAACCGAGTCTTCCTCCGACTAAACTTCGACGAACACCTCTCCGGTTTTGCCAAAGCCTCCAGCGTCTTGAATTGGTTCCCGTGGGCTCATATGTGCATTTGCAGGTTCGTATCGCGCTTGAATCCTTTCCCATAAATATCGCAAAAATGAATGTGTTCTGTGAGAAGCTCCACTGCATCGAGCTCTATGATCTCCCAATCATCGCTTCCAATCTCATCCTTTATCTCTTCGTCCTCCACTTTCAAAGTCATCACACTTTTTTCCTCGCTCATAATCATCGCATCCATGGAAGTTTTCACATCAAAACTGCTTAAATTCTCTAAAATTTTTAGATTTGGCCCTGTGTTGATTATTGAGGTCAGATTTTTTGATCCGAGAGGGTTTGAAGAGGTATGATCGAAGGGAGGAGAGAGAGAAGGGCGCTGATTTAGGGCATTGGTAGTGCGAAATGTATGAATTTGAGCAATTTATTTGCAGTAACTTTTCAAATCAATAGAAGACCTATTTTCTCTAGGTTTCAGTCTCTGGTCCAGAATTTCTCTGGTCTAGAATTTTCTTTGGTGAGCACTTTACTTTGGTTGTGTACTATTAGTATATATATTACACTTCTCATTCTTTCTCTTCCATTCAAATGATAAAGGATTTGATTGGTAAAGGATTTGGAATTTTTTCTGGTTTCAATTTTCTCTAGTACAAGATTTTGAATTTTCTCTAGTAAATGATTTTAATTTTCTCTAGTTTCACAGAGAAAGGATTTCTACAGAAGCAAACAATTTTGTTTAGAGAAATTTCAATTTTCTCTGTAGAGAAGGAAAATTTCTCTAGAGATGAGAGAAGGACAAAAAAATTCTTTAGAGAGTGGGTTAGAGAAATTTGAAAGTCCAGAGAAATTTTGTTTATTGGTTGTACTCAGTGCAATAATTTTGTGCATGATTTGTCTGGTGTGCACATTTCTCTTTGCATCAGTGCTGGTGGTGGTGTTTTTGTTTTGCCTTTTTTTTTTTTTCTTTTTTGAGTTAAAAACCATAACTGTTAGTTCTTTACATAAGCTGGAAATTTCTCTAGAGAGAAACAGAGAATTTCTCTAGGTTTGAGAGAATTTCTCTGGGAAGTCCAGAGAAATTCTCTGGAAAGCAAATGTTTTAGATTAAAAACAAATCAAAAGTTTAGAATTTAAATTAATAAAATAAAAAATTCAAAATTTATTTTGTTACAAATGTCAAATCTTGTATATATATATTTTGTACTTTACCTAATTTTTAATTCAAATAATTCATAATTATTTTTTTATCAATAATTTATTATTCATGTAAATAAAAAAATTAAATAATTACTTTTTAAAAATTTAAATATGCAATTTTTAAAAAAAAATTATTCTTATATTTTCACATTATTTGTATTAGTTTTTTATACTTAGATGCTACTAAAAAGAAAAATTGATATTATGGTGTTAGTAAAAATTATGCCCACTTCTAATCGATAGGATTTGAACAACAATTTAAACAAATAATTGAATAAGATTAATCAAGTGACTTGTATTTGATTCAAATTGCCTTGAAAGTATAAGGATTTTTTTAAAACAAATTACAATTGACAAAAGAAATGAAGTAAACAAAGAGGAATTTCATAATGAAATTACTAGAGTTCACAAAGTTATCAAGTACGAATTACAAAATGAACTACTCCTAAACTGAGAGAAAACTACTTCTAAATACAAACTAAGGGCGGGTTTGACATAGTCTAATAAAGACAAAAGTCAAAAAATTATTAAAAAAATCAAAAAGTTATCACTATTCATAAAAAAAATATAAAAAAAATAAATTTATACAAAAAAAAAAGCACAAGTCAAGTTAAACTTTTGTAATGAAGTGATGTATTGTCTGCAGACTGCAGTGATGGTACAAACAATCAAGCGGATGCACTTCTCATGTCATGATACATAGGACAATGTTATTGGGCCCGTGGGGGCCCATCACAGGTCCCGTTATGATAATTTGAACCGTCAATGTGTAGAACTCGTCGAATACTATATGCCTGTAAAAAATCACGTTGATCGGATATCGATAACTATATGATCAAATCAGTTTTGTATAAAAAAAAATGGACGGTGAACAAATTAACGGTTAACAAAAAACTAATTCGATTAAATAGCTATCGATATTCGATTAATGTGATTTTTTATAGGCATATAATTTCCGATTATCAAAATGGGACCCGTAGTGGACCCCCACGAATCCAACAGTACCCGTGAAGCCTCATCCTATATACATATATGTTCTAAAGTTATCACCATTTTTAAAGCAATCCGTACTGTCCTTCAATCAGCACTCTCAGTGCGCATAGGACAGAGGGGTAATAACGTAATTTTGCTATTTTATACAATATTTTAATATACAATTTTTTGTAAAAATTCAAAAAGTTATCCCAAACAACCATCTTTTATCCCTTTATTTTTTAGGGAGACTTATTTATAAGTCCTTTTTCAGAACCTTATGCTAGGGTAAGTCCTGTGTAATTTCTTATAGAGTCTCAAGTCCTATTTTCATAAGAATCTATTCCACAAGATCCTAATATTTTTACCCCCCATTTTGCATACCTTCTCTCTCTCGCTCTATCTCTCTTCTGTTGGTCTTTTGTTTATGTTTTTTCTCAGAGATTCCAGACGCGTACCAGAGACCACTCATTCATACTCTCATTAGACATTAGCAGAGATTGGAGAACAAACATCCCTTAGTTTAGTTACTTATACTGATCATACACATATATAATTTTTTTTTTTAAATAATAAATAGATGAAAGGCTTTATAAGGCACGAACGACGGTGGGCGTCGGACACCGTTCCCGGTAACACATTGAGTGCGGGATCGTCTATTTCAGTTCTCTCTCTGTTTTCAAACTCGCTCTGTTTTTAATTAATTTAAAATTATAATTTTTATTAATTAATTTAGATTTCACATATATTATTGATAATTTTTTAAATTTTACAATTAATAATACAAAATAAAAATATATTAAGATTATATATCTATTTCAAAATAAACGAATTAAAAAAATAAAAACTTATTAAGTTTGCGAAACGTAACGTGACACATTACGTTACGTTTATGTAAATGTCACATTACGTTTATATAGGTGTGACGTTACGTTACGTTTATGTAAGTGTCACGTTACGTTCATATTGGTGTCACGTTACGTTTATATAGGTGTCACGTTACGTTACGTTTATGTAGATATGTCACGTTACGTTTATGTAGGTGTCACGTTACGTTCATATTGGTGTCACGTTACGTTTATATAGGTGTCACGTTACGTTACGTTTATGTAGATATGTCACGTTACGTTTATATAGGTGTCACGTTACGTTTATGTAGGTGTCACGTTACGTTTCGTTTATATCAATTTCCTATATATGGTTTTATTACTTATTTATGATATTAACAACTAATATTGAGGGTAAATGTGTCAACAAACTTTCCACAGGACTTATGGGAACATAAGTTTTTTAGTAGGACCATATGTAGCATAAGTCTCCCTAATAGGACTTCTAAATAATTTTCCCTATTTTTTAATTCAAAAAGTAAAAAAGTGCACTTATTTAGAACACCCCAAACAATCCCCAAGTGTTGTTGTTTTGTGTATGTAACAATCCAAATTTTTAATTATTCTGTAAAATTTATACTAATAAGGGAATATAATTATTTTAAAGAATTAGGGCTAAAATATAATTATAGGAAATTAATGAGATAAGTATAGATATGAGAGGTTTAAATCCAAATCTAAGGGAGATTGTCGTGGACACGTGGTGGGTAATGAGAAGGCTTGCCTTCCTATAAATGGAAGAAGATCAAGATCAGTGCAAAAGAAAAAGAAAAAGAAAAAAAAGAAGGAAAAAAAAAAAAAAGTGAGAGAAAAGAGAAGAAAAATGCAAGAATTGTGGAGATAGGAAAGTAAGAAGTAAGAAGGTTTGTGAGGGTGAAAAGTAAAGGCTAAGAGTTAATATTAAGGTGAGTTATATTATGCCTTGAGTCACCATAATATATTTTACATATGTTTTAACTTACCATAATTTATTTTATACAAGTTATGTTTTATAAATTATTATAAATTATATTAATATTTTAATTACGTGGATTAATTTCTGAACTCTATTTGTTTAAAATGAAACTCATAGATATGTTTGTTTAAATTTTGAAGAATATTTAACTATAACCTTATAAACAATTATGTTTTGTAAGTACCACCACGAGAGTCCCACACCTTGGGGGACTTAAATAATCATCGGCTTCTGTTTGGCCACTTTGTGGCCCTCTATTGTCATGGATCTATTGACCTCTGTTCTGTGCGGAGCAAAGTGCTGTGCGGAGATAAGTGCTACACTATTGTGGAAGCCACTTCTATAATCCGTACGAGCCACCTCTTGAATCTGGACCTTTGTTCTGATTGTCACTCCTGTGACCTTTATTCTGGTCTGTTCGGTACCGTGGTTATGGTTACTTATTTACATAATCTCAGTTTTGCTACTTAAATGATTATTTGTTCAGACTAAGTTATCTTAAATATTTTAATTACATAACTATCCAGGGTTATTTTGTGTCCCTTATACTCTTGGCATAATATTTCTCACTCTGTCATGTGTTTATAGCTGTTTACCAATTTTCAAGAAACAATGCAATTCAGAAATAACTTTTGGAAAGTTTTAGACGCGGGACTGCGGAATAGACACATACAACACTTTTATGATATTTTTATATGTAAACATCGGCCTTTTTGGTCAATAAATTTTGTAATAAAAATAGAAACTCCAATAATTATTTTGGTACCCTCACTTGAATATTATTTCCTCTCGCGTTTATTAATTTGTTTAAGAATTAACTGAAGGTAACCTCAGTTACTGACTATCACGATATTTAACCATTGAGTACGAGGAGCGGGTCGTGACAGTGTATCTTTTTTTCTTGCAAAATCTCTAGGCTTTATACCATCCTCCTCCTTATTCTCACCCATGACTGCATGACTCTGAACATGTAATTGTCCCTTTCTCAACTTGCTCTTGCAATTGCCTCCTTATTCCAAAGCCTTCAAACTTCGTCAACTCCTTAACTTTCCTGTCGAACTACCTTCCCTCTATGTTGCCACATGTCCCTCAACATTGTGGGTTCCCCATCGATAGAGAAGAAGCTTCATTCTGCACATGACCCTTTTTGCAAGCTACCCACTAAGTCCATGACTTAGTCTGACAACTATTCCACCATTCGGGCCATGAAATGCACATGATCAATTATGTTAGAATTCCTCATTAATTCTATTAAAATTAGAAGATTTGTAATATCTTCTTTATAAATTTAAAAATAAACTAGTGTGTATATTGTAACATTGATAGAAGAGTAACCTTTGAGTCAATAGTTATGGCTTAATGTGTTATTAGAGTATCTCTAATCTAATATCAGATGTTTCATGAAATTTTAATTTGATGAATTTTGACACTCCAACCCTTTCACCTAATTCATATCAAATAGAGGGAAAATCAAAACTTTCATTAAATGAAGGGAGTCTTTCATTTTTTATCAAATTTAAATTATTACCGTTAGGCTGGATGTCTATCCAAGAGTAACTTTGATAATTTTTTTGTTTATGTCTAAACGATCTTTAGAACATCTACCGAACAACTAGAAATGTGAAAAAATTTAACAAAAATTTTAATTTTAATATTAGAGTGAATAATATCAAATTAAAAATTTTATTTAAATTTAATAAAAATTTTGATTAAATAGTAGAGATGGTCTTAGTTACGCCACATTTGTCGCTATGCCATTCGTGAGACCATCTAATCTATTATAGTTAGTTATTTTTTATGTGGCAAGGTGATTAGTGAGATTTATCCTTTGGCGTGCAAAAAGTGTAAGCACAGAGAATAGAGCAGAGATTGGAGCATAAAATTTGTGCATTCAGCCGGACAATTACTTGGACAATTAGTTTGATCGCGGTTATTATGATATCGATTTCTGTTATGATGTCTTCTGATCATCTGCACAAATATTTGATGAATAATTTATGTATTTAATTTTTGTGTTGCATACTCTGTGTGCGTAACATTACTATGTTCACGTGAGAGAGCTGCGGTGCTCATCTTGCTACGTGTCAAATCGACACATCTCCTCCGTCGATGACTCGTCATCGCAATTGGATACTCTCCTTTCATCTTACGCGACTCCTCTCTTTCTCTCTCCCTCCGCAATTACCCTACAAAAAAACACACTGCCGCAAAAATAAACTGATACCAATCCAGACGAAACCCACCATGGCCTCCAAGCTTCTGGCCACCACTCTCCGCCGCACCTCCCACCTCCGTTCCTTCTCCACCGCGGCCGCCGCCGTGGCACCTCCTCCATCACCCTACGACGACCCCAACGGCATCTCCATGAAAGGAGTTCGGATCTCCGGTCGTCCCCTCTACCTGGACATGCAAGCCACCTCTCCTGTAGACCCTAGGGTTCTGGACACCATGCTCCCCTACTACCTCTCCCGATTCGGCAACCCCCACTCCCGCACCCACCTCTACGGCTGGGAATCCGACGAGGCCGTGGAGCGCGCCCGCTCCCAAGTCGCCTCCCTCATCAACGCCTCCCCCAAAGAGGTCGTCTTCACCTCCGGCGCCACCGAGTCCAACAACATCTCCGTCAAGGGCGTCATGCACTTCTACAAAGACAAGAAGCGCCACGTCATCACCACCCAAACCGAGCACAAGTGCGTCCTCGACTCTTGCCGACACCTCCAACAAGAGGGCTTCGACGTCACCTACCTTCCAGTCGGTTCCGATGGAATCGTCGACCTCGATCAGCTCCGATCCGCGATTCGTCCCGATACTGGACTCGTTTCGATCATGATGGTGAACAATGAGATTGGAGTCATTCAACCGATGGATGAGATTGGGAAAATTTGCAGGGAATTGAATGTTCCGCTACACACCGATGCTGCGCAGGCTTTGGGGAAGATTCCGATTGATGTGGAGAAGATGAATGTGAGTTTGATGTCTTTGAGTGGGCACAAAATCTATGGCCCCAAGGGTGTTGGGGCTTTGTATATGCGGCGGAGGCCGAGGATTAGGGTTGAGCCCCAAATGAATGGGGGAGGGCAAGAGAGGGGGATTCGGAGCGGGACGGTTCCGACTCCTTTAGTTGTTGGGATGGGCGCGGCGTGTGAATTGGCAATAAAAGAGATGGAGTATGATGAGAAGAGGATTAATAAGTTGCAAGAGAGATTGCTTAATGGGATTACGGCTAAGCTTGATGGTGTGGTGGTAAATGGAAGTACTGACAGAAGGTATGCTGGGAATTTGAACATTTCGTTTGCTTATGTCGAAGGTGAGAGCTTGTTGATGGGATTGAAAGAGGTGGCAGTTTCGAGTGGGAGTGCGTGCACGAGTGCCAGCTTGGAGCCCTCGTATGTCTTGAGGGCATTGGGTGTGGATGAGGATATGGCGCACACATCGATTAGGTTCGGGATTGGGAGGTTCACCACTGAGGCAGAGATTGATCGGGCGGTTGAGCTCACTGTGCAGCAGGTGGTCAAGTTGAGAGAAATGAGCCCGCTTTATGAGATGGTGAAGGAGGGAATTGATATTAAGAATATCCAATGGGCACAGCACTGATGGATTGGATGTTTGTAAGGTTAAAGATGGTGACAATAATTGAAGATAAGCACCTGTAGAAGAGCTGCTTAACCATGTGGAATGCTTGGCAGTGTATAGTCCAGGTTCTCTTAAAGTTACCCTTCTAAATGCTTTTCAGTATTTGTGATGGTTGTTCTACCATGGAATTTTGCAAGTAGATGGATGATGTTAATATTTTCACAGTTCGGTAGTGTAATATATGTGCATTCTCCTGCTACATTTATGGGAATGTCAAATGACAGTTTGAATAGTTGGATTATGCTTCTCCTTTGGTCATCAACATTCATTTTGCATTATTGAATTTTTACCTTTCATTTTGTGACTAATTACTGCGTGCTGATAATTTAGATCCTGTCAATTTGTGTAACATTGGGGTCAGTGAATGATGTATGTATTATATAATGTAGATTCTATTAAATCTAATCTAATAATAAAAAAAGAAAAAGAAAGTTGTAAAATCCATAACTCATCCTAGACTAGCCAAGTTACAGCTTTGCGCTAAAGCTTTCTTTGCTCTTGCTAAATAACACGTCTTTATAGGACCACATTTTTATAGTAGATGATGTTGAGAATTAATTATTCTTAGAACACTGATAGTCGATGACTCTAGCAAGCAAGCATGGTGATAAAAATAGTATAGTCAAATATATCTCTATGCATTGCTAGCAACTTAGAAAGAAAGAAAGCCTTGGACTGGTAAATATGAATTTGAGGAATATGGAGTTGGTTATGGGGATAGTTGATGGAACAAGATCTTTTCAAGCACTATATTGTTAAAAAAACTACATCTTTCTTGATAATGATTGGAACAAAGGAGGCGCTAGTGAGGAGTGTTATCAATTCCTTGTAGTTCATTTGTCACGTGGTATGTTCCTAAATCAGCTTTGGCAGGAAATGGGATGAATCTTTTATAGGTAGGACCTTTTATTGCTTTATTTTTTTCTCGTCATTTTAGTATATGTAGAGCTTAAGATTCCTCAATTAACTTATTCTCAATTGACAGGTTTCACTTTCCTCGAAATCTCATGCAGGGGATTTTTTAATATATATATATATATATTTTTCAATTGATCTCCTAAAAATTTGAAATGTAGGCAGATTGGGAATCACTTTTTCTTCTTAATTTTTTTTTATTAAAGCTCACTTTGCTCCTGGGTAATACATCACCTTGAGAGATAGCTGGAGATCCCTTTTTAGTGATATAATTACTCTTTACTCCATGTGGTTAGGCCTAGGAAGAACATTGACACTCCCCGCGATTTAAAAGTCACTGGTACCCCTTTGGTTCTTACTCATGTACAAATTGCTTAAGTGTTAATGACTTGAGTACAATTATTATAATACTTTTTTTGTTTCATCCTTTTGTTTCTCTCTTTTGTAATCCATCCCAATAAACTATTGCTAGCGTCACATCACCATAGTTGACCATACACACATCTCTCACCACTATTAAGGAGCACCATCTCTCTCTCTCCGTCTCTCTCCCATGTTCTGACCTTGAGGGTTCTATCATAAGGTTGTTGTAACAGATATGGTATGCTATAGAAGTTGAATTAGTGGAGCTCAAATGTTAGGTATGATACGTTTTACGAGTTGTCACACGTCTTAGTCAATATGACCTCGTAGAGTTCCCTCTCGCTAAGATTGGTGAAGATGCTAGTCTCTAAAGTGAGAGTGAAACACCTTGGTAAATTGTCAACTCTAGCCTTCGAGCCATACGTCCTTTGGTGATATGCCTAGTGTGGGTACCCAAGCCCTGCCCCTGGCCCAGTGTCACGGGTTGCCTTGCAAGGCTAACTCCGCAAGGCAACCCGTGACGTTTCGCTCGCGGTGGTGTGGCCATTTGAGTGCTCAAGAGTGGCCATTGGAAGTGCCCCAACGTGGCCTAACTTTGGCCCCAAGTAGCCCAAGGCATGTAGGCCACTAATAGCCAGCAAACGGCAAAGCCGCAGCCCATGCCAATAGCCAACCAGCGCTGCCAGCAGCAGCAAAATACAGCAGCAGCAGCCAGCAGTG
The DNA here is from genome assembly GCA_030407325.1 of Camellia japonica. NCBI lineage: Eukaryota > Viridiplantae > Streptophyta > Magnoliopsida > Ericales > Theaceae > Camellia > Camellia japonica. The sequence goes on along the minus strand of JAPPVO010000002.1, from coordinate 41,521,084 downwards.
GCAGCCAACAGTGCAGAATTTTGGCGCATTGTTTCGGCAATTCAAACGAAGGAGTTTCGGGCTGAAATTTTTACTAGAAAGAGATCTTGGGGGAAGTGTTTTCTCGACCAAGTTTTGTGATTTTTCTCAATTTGTGGAATTTATGAAAAATCATTATGACTCCTTGGACATATATGATGTTTCCTCCTGCCAGAGGGCAAATTGCTTAACAAGCATATATAAGGGGGCAAGGTGTGCTACCTACCTACCTCCTCGCCCAAACTGGCCTTCAAGTGAGCAACCTTGGGGCAACTCAAGGGCGGGCTACGTGGGTTTGGGAGTCCCGTGGACGGTGCAATAATGCAAGCACTGCGCGTGTCCTCCCGAGGGGGAGGTCCACTACGTTGTTTCCATTATGCCACGCAATATGGCATCTTTGGGACTCGTTTTGGACCGAATGGGCTATCGAGGCACCACTAAAGGCCTCGTGTGCCAACTCAAGTGCTTGGTTTGGGTTTAACCTTGCACGAGGGTATCCCGTGGCTTAAGCTAAGCGGTTGGACGGCAACACCGCATATGTGGGCTATCGAATGAAGGCATCAAGCTACGTATTGGCTATGTCCATTGAGGGGCTACATTATGCTACAAGCAAGTTACGGATTGAGACGTTGCCTTACTCATGCTACACGTTGGTGCAACGCTAAGGTGCGCAATGGCTTTAGGCGGAATCTAACACGAGTGTTGGCACGAGGACTACGCCGTGGGCAAGAGATTGACCCTCGGTGGCTTGTAGGCTTCGCATGACCAAGTGGCCATCCAATATACATCTATTGAGTCATGCTTGACCCTACGACACTTCGAGATGCTATCAAAGACCCAACATGCAATGTTGGCTTGTCGGCTAGTTGAGGACCTTCGCTAGTACATTGTTGTGTGGCTAAGCACTTTGATGACATAAACCTAAGTTGGGCGAGCACCTTGCTTGAGATAAGCTTGGTGCTATGAAGCGACTTATGCCGTGCTTGGTGCACCTGAGGCGTTAAGCCTACTTGTGGCATCCGAGGGAAGATGGGGCTTCCTTGTGAAGTTGTTTTGCTTGACAAAGCATTGGGCCCTAATGTTCAAACGGGTGAGACCATCAACACTCGATTTGTCAATGAGCTATGGCGGGCTTAAACTTGGTGGAGTTTGAGCGCTACACGGGCGAAAAATTGATCCGTTGCGCTTCTAAAGGAGTCGGCCCGTGACACCCAGGTAGTTAAAGCAACTTCAGGCACTTTTCTAGAGACCAATGCAGGAGATAGGGGTGCTCTTGGCGAGGGCCATCTAGTGAGCAAACTGAGTGGGTGCCATGGAGTGAAGGCGCCTCAACTAGAGAATGGGCATACTTGGGTCTAGGGGACATGCTTTGTGGGAGAACTACTTGACTGAGTCAAGGAGATATTGAGCATGTCAACACAAGGGGTGACAGTGTACTCGAGCAGAAAATCCTTGACCTAGCTAATGGGGTGCTACAAGAGGCCAATGTTATAAAATAGATGATTTCCCACTCATGTAAATCAACGGAAGAATAAAACAATTTAGCAAATTCAACACAAATAGGCAAACAAAAATCAAGCAATCAAAGACACAAGAATTTTTATTGGATCTCCTCAAACTAGAGGTGCATCCACGTGACTGAAGTTAGATTCCACTATCACCAAATAAGTTTACAAATAGATTGTAAGTGACACAAAGGTCTCACAAACACTCTCAGATGAATTCCAACAAAACCACCAAAGCAAGAGAAAAGATCTCACCCAACAAAGTGGCTGAATGCAGTATTAAAAGCTAGCTGAAGAAGGCTCGAAAAACAACCCAAATCAGCCCCCAAAAATGAATGAGGAATCTCCCAAGTTTGCAAATATATTGAGCACACATAGTATTCAATTGAACCACCAATGCACATGCTGCCGATCCCACTTCTTCTAATCAAAGGTCATGGTTATAAAGTGTATATGCTGCCAGCACATCTCAACAAATACCATACTTGATTAAATAATTCTTTGGTAAGAACAAGTTGGGTCCCACAAATCACATAAGTTGGAGTACCCAACAGCGTAGAGGATGCTTTGTTCCCTTGGGCCCAAATGCACTTTGTGCAGCCTAGAGGATGCTTTGTTCCCTTGGGCCCAAATGCACTTTGTGCGCTACCCTTGGGTGGCATAGCTTGATTCCAAAGCGGAGTATGTGGAGGTGCCCTATTGGCCCACATGTTACCTCATGAGGCTGACACACGGCACCATGTTAATAGGAGATGCCATTGTGGAAATATTGTGGCAATTCCATGTTGCAGATTCAGACAGGCATGCCAAGGAAGATGATTTAAAAACTTTCCCCTTTACATTTCTTCCGTGCAATGTTGGTGGGGCAGATATTTTTCTTCATTTTGCCCTTACTTGTGCTTCACTGATGAAATATATAGATATGGGGGTTGTTACCTTACCTTTATGTCATGGTGTCGATTCTATGTAATAAATTTTTACAGTCTTCACAAGCCTAATAGGGACTTTTGCCTCTAGAATTTTGGCTGCTCTGCTGTCTCTCTGTGCTGGGGCAGAGGCTAAGAAGGAATGTCCTGTTTTTTTAATTTAAAATTATGGATTAAGTTTCTTTCTTGTTTTTGGGTTCTGTTTCTAAACAATTTGTCGCTATAAATTGGAGGTTAATTCAATGACTGGTTGATAAAATTTTTTTCCCTGTATCCCCATTAATCAAATAGGGGAGCTTAGAACCCAAAAAGCATAACTGTGATTGGTGTTTCTTGGTAAATCTGGGCAGTATAGAGAAGGAAAATAGGACACCTAGAAGAATAGGTTTTTCTTTTCTGTTCCAGGTCAATGGTTGATGAAATGCCATTAAGGCAGAGGTTGAAAGTGTCCTCAAAATCCTTAAGGAAGCAGGTTAGCTCCACCAACCAATGACTGCCTAATCACACCTCCACCTGATGTGCCTAAACAAAATAAAACCTGCTTCCTTAAGGTTTATAAAACATTTCATTAGATAAGAAAGATTGAGTAGTTCTGTTACATGTGAGAATTTATTGGATTATAGATCCCCAAATTTGGGAACTTCACTTCTTGGGCTAAAGAGTGGCAGTGATTGGGAGTACATTAGTCTCTAGGGGCTATGGGGGCCTCACTTTTTGCTCTGGAACCTCACTCCCAGCCCCGGCCCTCTCCCACTCCAACTTCTTAAACTCTTCTATAGGGCCTTGCTCCCCCGCTTCAGCTTTAGCTTTGTGTAACTATACTATTTTGGAAATTTGAAGGAACTCCCAAAGTATATACAAAAGATGTTATAGAAGGAGAGAGATGGTAAAGCTGGGGAAAAGATGTAATCACTGGGTGTTTTGCAGCACAAGTAACTTGTAACTTCAACTTTGATGCAATGTCAAACATCTCGAAGGCCCTGATGCTGAAACAAAAAGTTTATTTGCCATCAAAGTTTAAGAGAAAGGGAGTGATATATATGTATGGAAGGTAGTGGTTAAACACCCATGTTTTGAGGTTGTCATAGAGCAACTTATTTTCTTTAATCCATTTTATTATTTATTAGAAGATAAGGTGAATTTTGTGTCATTAATGAGGATTGTATGAGGAGAGTTATGCTATAGACTTCTAATGTTTCTAGAGCTCTATTCTGGGATAAATGTAGATCAAATAAAGCTAACCTGATAGTCTAATTATTTTGGTAGGATCAGTCGGAGTGTAAGAAAGATGAGATGAGGAATTAGCCCTTGCAAGGGACTTTGTGTCTTGTAATTTTTGACTAGTGTAGAAAAATATTTGGTTAGATGAGGATGTCAGTTTGAGTGTACCAGGAAGAGAAACTGGACTAGTGCTGGCCAGATGAACAAAAATCATCAGAAAGCTGAAAGATGTCCGTCAAGGTTGTTTGGACATCTATTGACCAAAATTTCCTGATTGCTTTAGCCTCCGTCATTGCATGATATTTTCCTTCCTTTGGTTGCTCTACATGGTGTAAGTTGGTGGTTACAATATTATTCTTGTGACATTATTGAATGAGGACAGAGCTGAAAACTGGTGGTGATAGCCTGACCTAACATTTCCAGGATTCAAAATTTGTATGTTATAGCTAACATCTCTTCAAGATAAATACCTCTTAGCTAAAACCCATTTCTCTTCTCTAATAGTTGGCTTTCATCAAGAAAGTAGCAAGCATGCACGGGACAAAATCCCTGTCACACCAACCCTTAACTGATACTCCCTCATGACTTGCCAAACTACAACCTTGATGAAATCTCTCAAGCGTGTGGTGAGTGGCTAGGTATTGTCTGTCTACAAGTTACGAAGTTTTGTGATGGTTTCATTTTTGGATTCCTTATCACTTGTCTTCGTGATTATGTCAAGAGTTCTTATATTCGAGAGTTTAAACATTCTGAGATAAAAGTGATTTTTTTGATATTTCTACAATTTACAACACTAAACACTGGTTTAATAATGTAGCAGGTTTAGTGGGTACTGTTTGATAGGAGGGATTAGGGATTTGATAGGAGGGATTGTGGGTCCCAAAAGGCCCTGCCCCTGAGGTACCCATCTGCCCGGCAACCCATGCTCATACATAGCTGGGCTTTTACTTATAGCTGGGCTTTCCCTTCATTTGGCTATGCTCAGTCAAGCTTGGGCTCCACCCCAATCGAGTTACACTGCGTTACCTGGGCTTGTCATGACCTTAGTAAACTTCTCAGATGATGGGTCTTGCTCAGCACAACTGAGCCTGGCTAGGGATGGCAATTGGGGGGGGGGGGGGGATTGGGGTGGATATTAATTCTTCATCTTCATTCCCCTATTATAATTTTTTCTCGTTCTCCATCTCCAATCCCCTATGGCGACTACCCTACCCATCCCTTAATGGGTTTGGGTTTTCCCCAACCTAGTTTTATTTATTTATTTTTTTTAAGTAATTGTTGCTAATATAAACAGATTAATTGAAATATAAATAGATTATATCTTCTAAATTTTTTACAACCACCAAAAACAATTAACAATATAAACAATATACAAATTTCAATTGCATCATCATCATCTTCCATATTCGCATCATTATTCTTATCCAAACCTTCCATTCTCTCTACTTCCTCCTCCACAACACCACTCTGTTCAACGCTCTCAACATTCACATGATTTGCAATTACAGCTTCAACATTCGTCGCCTCCTCCTTCGAATCCACCACTGTTCCCTCAACCTCCATTGAATTTGTGATAATTTCTTAGTTGATTTTCTGTGCTACAGCCTCTTCGTTTTCTTCTTCAACCTTCAGTTCAGATGATGATTCAGCTTCTTGTTGGGTTTCCAATTCTTGATCTTTGTTTTCCAATTCCAACACAACTGTGTTGTTTTGATTGTCGAGACTCAATTCGATTTCTACTTGTTTTGCTCGCTGACGTTAATTTCTTGCGAGGCGACATTCTCTCTCTCTCTATCTGGACTCTGTTTTCTCTTTCTACAAAGGATATGTCTATCGAGCTCAGTTCGGGAAGTTTTTTTTTAGATACACAGGTCTTTTTCTGCGTTCATACTCGTTTTTTTGGCGATTGAGCGATGAGGAGGAGAAGAATGCTAGAGATGGAGATATCATTGTTCTAATTTTTTTTTTTGGGGGGTTTAATTTTGAAGCAAGGTCTAGAAGTAAAAATTGTATGTGTATGTATGTATGTATGTAATGAATCAAGTGTATGATATTTTTGTTTGGTGAAATATGATCTATCAAACAAAAATTAGGCTAGTCAAAACACATGGAGAAATGGGCGGGTATCCATCCCTGACCTATTCTCAACGGATATTTAAATTTTACCACCTACCCAACCCGACGGGTAAAAAAAATAGAGAAAATACATGTATTTCGGATTAGGTCTCCATAGATACTCATTGGATAGCGCATCCATTGCCATTTCTAAGCTTGGCCCAAATCTAGGCCAAGCATATCCTACTACTAGTACTAGCTCAGTCCAGCCCACTTCAAAACTTAAATAAAATATTCTTCTTGGACAGAACTAAGCTTTAATATAGGGAAAATTACATTTGAGTCGAGCAATGGCAAAAAAATTATATTTTTATATTGGTGCAACGTGTATATGTAAATTTATTCTTGTGTTTGGTATAATTCTTCCTGTGTGTCAGAATTACACTAAACAAAATTCTTATTTGTAATGTAATTATTTTGTGTCTGTTTCATATATTTGTAATTTTCCCTTTTATATAAGGTTGTGGTGTTCATCCAAAGCAGCCGCTACTTGATGACTCTCTCTCTCTCTCTCTCTCTATATATATATATATATATGTATATGTATAGTACAAACAGTTCTGTGGATTCAGGTGGCGGAGCAGCACCCAAATTACAGAAGTGGTGTGATGTTACTTTCAGGCATATGAGATAATCCTGAGTTGTGATTTTGGAAATCTAGTTTTGAAGAGCTTATGGGTATGGCCCGCGAAAATGTCCTCACAGTGGCTGTTACTGTTATAATAATAATAATAATCAGCAGCAGCAGCAGCAGGTGAACTTGATCAGTCAGTATGGGGATGCCTGAGATTGGCCTTCAGGCTTTTCCCAATCACCTAGGGAATGTTTCTAAGTTGTGTACTTTTGTAGCACATTTTCATAATTTTTGGAAGGAGAAAAAAAAAAAAAAAACAAAAACAAAAACCCCAAGTTTGAAAACATAATTCCAAAAGTTGTTTAGGTTTCAGTCGTGTTGAAGCCATGTTTTGAATACACGAATTCATAAAATTGAGATTTCTTTTTTTAGACCTCCACAATTCTTTTTGTACTTCAACTATTGATGATGTGAATTCACATGTACATGAATGGGTCTCACACATGTATTAATGGTTGAGAACTAAAGTAGTTCCACACATACATCAATGATTAAGATTTAAAGAGGATTGTGGGAGTCTCCAACAGAAAGGGATTCCAAGCATTTTTCTTCATCAAACAACTTGGGTTTCTAACGAGAGAAATGTTATATATCGTAAATATTCTACTAAATATTTTATCAAACCTCTCACATAGGGTTAGATTTACATAAATTAACATGTACATAAGGTTAGATTTACATAAATTCACATGTGTGTGAGTTCCACATCCATATAAAAAGTTTAGTAAAATATTTAATAGAATATTTGAGATTCCTAATATAATTCTTTTAACAAAAAGGATCCCAAGTATTTGGTTAAAAACATAAAAGTAAAAATTTTAAAACTCACTTGTTTTTGGATGGGCCCATGGATTTATGCACACGCACATAACAAGGTCTGTGTATTTTGTCCACTACATACCGGGGGATGGAGAAATTTCAGAGTTTAGCGCCCCCCCCCCCCCCCCCCCCCAAAAAAAAAAAAAAAAAAAAAAAAACCCAACCTATTGAGGATAGAAAATACATTTTAGGAATCAGAGTCCAATTGGTCACAAATCAGATTTGTATTCGCTTTTTCAGAAGTCTGTTTTGGTCTCTTGGTCTTCACAATATAAACATTTTTTTAATTTTCTTTTTTAGTTATTTGGATTATAGGACATGGAAATGGTGGCCCATATATCATTTGTCCTATTTGCACTCTCTGTACATAAAATTTTACATAAGGTTTCTTTTTTTTAGTGGGTTTTGGGGTTTCACTCTGAAGCTTTTGAAAAAAAAAAAAATATTATATGCATTAATTGATATAGTAATTAGTGTGGTAATAGATGATATAGCATAATTTTAGAAATTTTGAGTCCTTGTAATTTATATAATAGGTAGAGTCATAATTTTAAAATGATAATATCATAATTATATTAGCACATTAATTAGTATATCAATTGATGCATGTAATATCAAAAATAATGGAAAGATAGTGTTGTTCATCGGTGTTTTATCATGAATGGTTAATATCACAAGTCAAGTAATAATTAGCTGATATTACCATTACACTCTGAATTTTGTTCTTGAGTAGAAAATTGACATCAAAATACATCTTCTCCATCTAGTAATAGTAGCCTCTTAAACATATGCTGGTCCACGGGTTTTAAAGTAATTTGCTCAGTCTGGGTAAGATATGAATAGAAACTAGAAAGTTGTTTGCTGGCATGCCATCTCCTCCATCAACAAATCAGACTCCGTCTCTGGCTGATTGTCACTGCAAGCCCCAGCCATGCATGGCATTGCAAATTGGCAAATAATGAATAATCGAATCTGAAGCCATTGTGTGGGTTTGTAATTAATGTATGTATGTGTCTCTTCTACTCTTTCTCCTAGAATTTCCCGGCTCTTTCCTTTCATTACAAATCAGGTTGGGCATTGTTGGCAACCCATAACATGTTAGGTTTTTCAATTATTCAATGGCCTGTCAATCAATATGAAATCGGTGGGTCAGAACAGAACAGAGCCCTACTTGCACGTAATGAAAATCAAACTCACTCTCTGAAGAAAGAAAGAAAGAAACTGTCAATAGATTAAAATTTGTGGTGATGCAAATGCACAGTAACTTGTGTTACATGGATTCTTTTATTTCTTTCCAAGTGTCATTGTCCACCGGATATGACAAGAGTAAGGGTGTGAGATAAATGTTTGACACCCGTATCTAACTTAGACGGACTTTTTAATTTGGTACAATATATGAAAAAGAAGAAACACACTATTGTTAGTGAAGCAATATTTCCAGCCTATTACATGAATTAGAGATAGAAATTTTTAATCTTATTTAATTTTTGGTGTACTTTTATATAATTTTCAACATTCCGTCCGAGAATATTATGTAATATACAATATATATGTGTATATAACATGTTTCCGTATCCATATCTAATTTTAGATACGTATCTTAAGATTTTAAGATTTAAATTTATGAAGATCTGACATTTGGATATACACTAACACCTAATATTCATACCTAAGTCTATATCCGAGTCCATGTAACATAGATAGTAACACACCCTAGGGATATGGGAAATATACCATGGCCCCATTTGTTTCTATTGTAAGAGTCCACTCCGGACTCTTAGTGATGAACAGTGGACATAAATCATGTTTGTTTGGTTTATTGGACTCCGAATTGATAATCCCTTCGGATTATGAAAGGTCTTGAGTGAGAGTATTAGGAGATGGTATTAGAAAATAGTCCGTTCGGCTTAGAATGTTACTAGCCGTCTACCCGGACTTCCAGCCGGTCAATTGTAATTTATTTTTTTTTAAAACATGTTGGGCATTTTTTTTTTCAACATTAATGAATGTTCTTGTTTTTTTTTTTTGTTAAGTAAAAATTATAATTTAATTTAATTTATTATTTTATATTTATTTAATTTAACAATTTTTACACTAACAACTATCATTAAAATAAATATAATTTTTTAAATCCTCTCACTAACAATCTACTCACTATTAATTCTATCATTATCAATCTTCTTAATTCTACCTCTAAAACCAGACGGCCGGCATGATATATCCCATCACCTTACCCCTTTACTTCTTCAGAAAACAGAACAGCTATCAACCTCAAACTCAAAACAGAGATTTTTGTAACTGTCTTGTTTGTTACTCTTTTCGCATCATAATCAATCATACCCCTATTTCTTCCATCACTTTTTACTCATTTTCTTACACTTGCTTTGTTTGTTCGTTTTCCCCCATAAAATCTTAATATGTATACTAGTGTATGCTGTTAAATTTATAAAATATAAATTTTAATTTAAATTAATAACATTGTAATGTTTATTTCTCAAGTGATAAAAATGTTATTTTCCAGACTTCCACCATTTCAATATTTAATTTTTTCGGCTGCGACATTACTCTTCTTTCTTTCTTCAATATTACTCTTTACTTTTTTTTTTTTTTTTTTTGAAATTTTAATTTTTATTCATTTGGAACTTCAAATATAAAAATCTCAACTAGGAAGAGATAAAATAAATTTGAGGTAATCATTGGGGAGGATCAACTCCAGTAGACACATCATAAAAGGACTACAAAAATTAAATTTTGAAAAAAAAAAATTACAAAAAGAAAATTATACCAAATAATAATTTAAATGATGTGTCAATGACATTTATAAAATTATAAAAAAAAATAATACATATTTTGAATGGAACTAAAAGAGACTACAAAACCACATAATTATCTATGAAAATTTACATAAAACTACTAGGGGAACAACAATATTAAGACACCTCTTATTCTACACAATTTAATACACTCTCAGGGTGGTGCACCACAATACATTGGGGTCACACCCATATCTTTTTTATTGATATGAGAAGGCAAATGAAAGCCTTTACACAAAACAAAGGACTAAATGTGCAGGTTGGACCAATAACTAACCACAGCTGCCTGCCTAGCTACTAGTAGTATCCCACCCACTAACAGTTTCAAGGAGATAGGTGATTTCTTGCAAGTCAAGGATAAAAACACCCAGCAAATAGGCAACTCTAAGTGGAGCTTATATCACCACTGCGGGTGGTAGCAACGTGGAAAGGTACTTTCTTTCCACCCAGGTGAATACGACTTGATTTTTTAAGATCACAATTAGCTTTTCTTTTAATTGGTTGAAGTTAATCGTGTTGTATTTCGATTATAACTCTGTCTCTGATACTGAAAGTTGGTGTATTTTTCGTTTGTTTCGATGATGAGTCCTTTCCTTAGGTTGGATTAAACCTGACTTATAGCTGGTTATCTTGAGATTAGGGTGGTGCCTTCACAGAACGTCTTTTTTTTTGATGTTTAAAAAAAAAAAAATGGAGCTTATATCAGTAAATTAAAAAAATAAAGTATATTATTTGTTAAATTATTACTTTTTCAGGTATTGTTTGTGGGATTATATAAATGGTGCCTGCGGTGGCGCCAGAACAGCATAGATTTTCTTTTTTTTTTTAACCTATAAACCAAATCCTCATCCATTTCAAATTATTTCATCAATTTTTTTTCTTCTCCATGTAGGCCTCCTGAAATTATTGATTCCTCACATTTGTTTGCATTTGAGATTGGTTATTTCGATTAAAATTTAAAATAATAATAAAAAAAAATTCAGTGGGGTTATCTTTTTTTCTTTTTTCAAGTACTTTCTTCCTTTATGTTATATTGGATTAGTTTTGGCACATTTCGACTGCGACAAACATACATTATGCATATTTGCACGCATATAAATCTGTATTTATGTATGTACATATATGGAAGAAAATGATATGCATGCATGGTTCAAGCGTAAGAGAATATGCTGATGCAATGCAACCAAAATCAAATTACAGTTCTGATACCAATACCGAAAATAAATACATAAATCAATATATAAATTACAAGTGAATGAATAAAATTTTAAAAAAATTGTTGATACTGTCCACTTTAAAAATATCTTACCCATCTATGTACTCCTTTTTTACATTTAATTATGCTAAGGTTATGTCATCATCATTGGTGAGCAATAATTTGGGAAATTACTAATTTCGAATTAGTACAATAGTCTCCAAAAAGCAGTAAAAGCTACATATATACGCCAAAAAAAAGGAAGAAAAACCAAAGAAATACAGAGAGAGAATGAAATTAGTATATCACTCATCATCATATTATATAATACACAAGATTGAAAAACTAATTGAAGAGATTTGTTAAGGCTAGCTAGCTAGATAGTCATGGGTTGAAGATAGAATTCCCACATTTGCACTTCCAACTCATGGGCTTGTAGTTGGAGCTGTCATCATCACCCCCTCTGGCAAAGTCGATTGATGAGGATGAGCTTTTGCTTCCAGTCCCAGTTTTAATCTGTGGGTTTGTGGGCACCTGAATTGCCTCGCAGTGCCCACACGAACTGCATCTCCTCTCGCACTGCGGCGGCTTCGACCCGATCTGCCCTCTCAAAATTGTCTTCTCTTCCTGCATTATTGATTTCTATCCAATTCAACAATACCACCCAGCCAAAAAAAAAAAAAAAATTATATATCAGAGTCACAGAAAGTGAAAGTGATCTCTCACCTGATAATGGCCAACTTGTCTGGAAATTGCTCTGCCTGTAACATACAAAACAAATAAATTTTAGCTGAAAATTCACTTTATTCTGATGTGATATTATATATATGTATAGAGAGGCATTTACCTTCAGCAATTAGTCTCAGGTGTGTAAAGCTTGAAATCAAGAGAAAGAAGAAAGAAATGGCAAGACAATGATGAAGTTTATTATGAGCAGAACCCATTTCAGGGGAAGAGCTGAGGATGCAGAGGAGCGGTTGAGAAACCGAGAGATGAAGAGGAGAGATATTAAAAAAAAAAAGTGAGAGTTGTGTGCTGATTGAGATGTGAAATGAATATAAATATGCAAAGGGATTGTGAAAAGTGTAAAAAGCTGTTTTAGGAATCGATTATTTTAATAAATTTTTTTAATTAAAATATTTAGACCCAAACAAGGCGTCCACCATATTCTAAGCTAAGCTCTCTTCCTCTTTCACTTTCTTCTTTTTCTATGTTTCTCTCACTTGATAGAGAGTTGAGATGATGGAACAGGGAAGGACAAAAGAGTAGAGCAGAAAGGCCTTAAAAAAAAAAAAAACACACACACACAAAAACACACAAAAAAACGAAAAGGAGCACCGAATGGGAAGAACCACCCTCAACCTAGTTTCATGAGCCCCTCTCATAAACAACAAAAGTAGAATTTTCACTTAGGGTCGGACGGTTCCCAGTTAAGATTTGAGTATTGAGTTTATTTTTTTAGACTTTTTTTTGATAATCAGAATCGTTCACATTTTAGAATTTGTTGAGTATATTATTCCCGTAAAAAATTATGTCGATCGGATAACAGATGCTATATATTCGAATCACTTTTATCTAGAAAAAAATAGATAGTCAGAAAATTAACGATTCATAAAAAAGTGATCCGAAGACATAATATCCGTTATCCGATCAACGTAATATTTTACAAAGATAATGTACTCAACAAATCTTAAAATATAACGGTTCGGATTATCGAAAAAAGACTCAAAAATAGATCCAATGGACCGAATTGGACCCTCAGTCCACTGGAGGCAAGCCGCAGCCTTTCACTTATTAATACAAAAATCAATCATATAATTAAACACAAAATATAAATAAATAAATAATTATATATATATATATATATATATAATAGTAACTAATTTTGTAAAATTTTATCAATTATAATGTGCTATGTATTTAGTTGTGTGATCGATTTTTGTGTTCATAATAAATTTGTTTTCTTATAAGATTTTAATATTTGAATGATACAACATTGACAATTCTAAATGGAAAATGTTAAAAATAGCCCTAACAGCTGATATTAGTATTGAAAAATTGTGTAAAATGTGTATTAAAATATGTAAAAAAATATATTGAGACTATAAATAATTTAACATTTTATTTCTTTATTGATAGCTCTTAAAACTATCATTAGCAGGAACTATTTTAAAAATGTAAGTTACGGTTCTTTATTTTAAAGGGATGAAATCAAAGAGAAATCACATTTCAACGGTACTTTAAAAATAATTTGACTATGATTTTGAAAGTTATCATTAATATAAAAATATTATGCTTGTGTAAAAGTTTACAATTTATCACTAATATAAAAAAAAAAAAATTAAAATTTACACTGAAATCAACATAATATATATAATTTTGAATTGATTTTACGTACAATTTATTATGCTTGTGTAATAAAAAATATTTAGAATTATTTTAAGTTTACATTATTCAAAGGTGGCGGTATTGGGAGCAGAAACAACACTACAAACTAAAAAAAAAAAAACTCAAAAATCTTAACATAGGATTTAAATTCATTATACACAGACCCACAACACACAATTTCAATCTCACTGCACAATTCATTCTCAGCCAAAATGTGAGACCCAAAATCTGAGTAGTAGACTTTCTGTATTGGGAGAGGGGAGAGAGGAGAGAGGAGTGTAGAGATAGGATAGAAGACAAGAACCCACGAGGACAGCAAACGGACATCTCAGATTTGCAGCTTTTTAAAATTCATTTTATGGGTTTTCGCTTTCCTTTCGTTTTCTCTCCTTCTAATTTTTTTGTCCCTGAATTGGGTTTTGCTTCTACTCGTTGGTTTTAGCAGCAGTCACACACCTCCTCATCACGCCATATCCCTCTCTCTCTCTCTCTCTCTCTCTCTCTCCCTCCCCGAGACGAATGTATACATACACACATACATACACGCAAATACATGTATATAGACAAAGATGGGAAAGGATTCCACTAACTAGTTTACTGTGTGATTTCAAAATTGTTGGCCTTGTTTAGTTTGTTTTTCAGAAAAATTTTTGAAAAAAATTCTCTATAAATAAATTTTCAAAAATAATCAAATTAAACAAATTTTTCTAAAAAAAATTTCAAAATTTTGTTTGGTTACCTACTTTTTAAAATCACTTTTTCTCATACACATCAAATCAATCACTTTTTTTAAAACTCCCTCTGCAAAATAATTTTCTAAAACTATTTCTGAAAAAAGACAAACCAAATAAATTTTTGTACTTTTTATCTCAAAAACTACTCTACAGATACAAACCAAACACACCCGTTATTTTTCACTGACTCGAACACAGGGTTTTATGACAGGTCTTATTTTAATAATTTAAATAATTTTTTTTATTTAGATTACAAATTTCGGATATATATATATATATATATATAAATTAATTTGAAGCTTTTATCTGTTGATCATTTCAAATTTTTTTGATCGTTCAGCCACAATTTCGAGATCTAGCTTTTTTGTTTTTTGTTTTGTTTTTTTGTTTTTTGTTTTTTTTCAGAAGGAATGAAAAACAACACAAAATTAATTAATAATAACACGATATATAAGGAACAGCAATAATAGAGACCCCCTTTGTGGAGGACCCCCACAACCCCCTTTATGATCCACACCATTCATGATATGGGCCCCATACATACATGAGTGGGTCCCACACATCATGAATGATGTAGATCAGTAAGGGGGTTGTGGGGGTCCTCCACAAAGGGGGTCTCACTCATTTTTCTATAAGGAAATGCCAACAAGTGTGGACACACGTCCCTGTGTGATCGGTTGCTTTGCTTCAGAAATGGTGTTATATGCACCAATTGATATATTAAGTGTATCAACATATATTATGACATTACTATTTTAAAATTATTATACAAACTATAATGATTCAAAATCTCCAAAATTATGTTACATCATCTGTTAGTACACTAATTGGTATATCAATTGGTGCATCTAACATTATTTATTTTATTGTCATCTGACTTTATAAATTGCAAAAAAAAACTGAAAAATCCTATTAAAAATATGGAAATACCAAAAAATCCTGTTCACTTTCAACAATGTGAGGATACTAACACATTTATTAGCAATTTTACTAACACATTCGTAAGTTTTGATAAAATCTACCATCACTTGATATGAGACTCGCATCAACTTGTGAGTACGTTAGTAAGATTGTTAGTAAATGTGTTAGTATCTTTGAGATTTTTCATTCACTTTTAATTGTTATCACAAAATTTTATTTTTTATTTTTAAGCGGCGTTATCATAAGAAGTGTCACTAATTGTTCATTTTTAACAATAGTTACAAAAATTATCACAAAAAAAGCTACTAGTTATCATTTTTTAGCATAAATTTAGAAAATCGTCACTAATTGTTATTTTAGCTACAAAATTTAAAAATCGTCACAAAAAAATTATTAATCGGCATTTTTTAGTGACAATTTTAACATGACTAACTTTCACCGACGAATTAATAGAACTTTTTGATATATACAAACACTTGTAGGATTTAATAGTGCACAAATCTACCTTTTTTTCCTTTTTTTCTTGGTACATGTGTGAGTGATTTTCTGATCACACTGCCTGTCTTAGTGATTCAGCTATAGAACATAAGCAGAATAGATGGCACAAACAACAACACAAAGACACGAAGGATTTACGTGGTTCGGCAATAATTGCCTACGTCCACGGGAGGCCGAGGTAATTCACTATTGAATGAATGGTAAAAATTACAATTAACTCTCTGTAATTCTCTCACTCTCTAAGCATATAATTGTAAGTGTTACAATTAGCTTGTAGTTGTGTACACTCTGCTCAAAGTGGATTCGATCATCCCCCCTCATCTGCTCAATCATCCCATAAATATACCTCAAAAGTTAATGGAGTGGCCACTAACTTTCGAGCTGTCTTGCCAGCCCATTGATGAACTTTCGGCAGCTTTCCAGGAAAAAGCTCTTTATTCCTTCACATGGCCTCTAGTGGCCTCATGATCAACTCTTATGGCCTCGAGGCCACTTAGTTGGTAAAATGATGGCTTTCTCCACATAGTTGGACATCCACCTACCAAGATAATATTTTATATTGGCTGGTATGGTTGGTCTGACAGTTACCTCGGCTTTAATCTTCTGCGGGTAGCTCGGCCATTGCAGGTTAAGCCGAGGTTGTAGGCTTTCGTCAGGATTAAGATATCTTCGGGAATAACCTCGGCAAACTTAGATGACTTCAGCAGAAACTTATAGCGACACGTGGGACCTCGGCTGACACGTCGGTGTCGCCTTGCCACGTGTTGATACACAAAAATATAACCCCACAACTGCCCCCTATGTTCTATTACCTCGGCATACTGAGGTGATGGAACTTACATCGAACTTTCTTTCTCGTACATCGGCTTAAAACTCTATAGCCGAGGTCATTCATTTCAGGCCGACATGTCTTCTTAAAAGAACAAGAATTTAGATCATCACTCCTTCGCGCATGATCTGTCATGCACCATTTTTCGACCGTTCCACCGACGCGTTTTTTTCTTATTGGTCCGTGCTGATGACACGCCTGCAAGTCGTCTGTTCTCTGCTTGCGCCGTCTGACGCGTGCGTTAACCAAGGCGCAATAATTGCTGTTTTGCCGCCGTTTCAATTTTTGGCAAAAACGTTTGCCCCTTTCTCTCTCCTTCACTTTTGCATTCGAATTCCTTTTGCATTCTCTCTCTCTAAAGCTTTCTCTTCTCCAAGTCTGCCATTGCTCCAAGCTCGAAGCTCTGCATCTGTCTCCGTTCGTCTTCCTGGTGAAGTCTTCGTCACTGTTGCATCCATTGTCTGACCTCGGCGAATCTCATTCCGACTTCATTCCTCTGGTAAGCCACCGTTCCCTTCTTTTCCCAGTTCTTGCTTGTTTCTGAAATTTCTTGTTACTTGATTGTTCTGCATCTGATTTGTAAATCATGTATCTCATCTCATTATTTTGTTTATACTGCGAATACTTGTACCGTTTCATCTCTGTTTTTTGGCCTTCCACTCTTTCGTGTTCTTGAATCTGAGACTTCTTTTTGCTTTTCTGTTTTCCAGATTTTCTGCCCTTCATACTCATTCTTCGTAGATTTAGGCTTGGGATTTGCTGTAGAACCATCAGTCCTTAGGAAAAATTGAAACAATTTGTACCTAGGTTTAAGCCGAGGTCCGTAGAACCCTTTTAGGAGCATTCTGTTTCTGTAGTCAAGTACCTGTATACCAAAACCATGGGTGTGTGGAGAGATAGGGTTGACACCCCATCCAAATTAGAATTTTTTAGGCAAGAGTTCTCAATCCCAGAGCATGTCCATCTCAGACTAGCTGGGGAGAAAGACTCTATTATGCCCGAGGATAATACCATGCCTTTTCCTGTTGTAGCCTTTGTCCAGTGTGGACTTCGGCTCCCACTTGACCCCCTTTTTCGTGAAGTCCTTCATTACTACTCTCTAAACCCCATGCAACTCACCATAAACACCTTTAGAACGCTCAACGGTATAATAGCCTTAGCTCGGCAGGAGGGTGTTAGGATCACTCTTGCCGACATCCAATACTGCTACACAATGTGTGCCCTCAACCTTAAGGAAAAAGGTTTTGTATATTACCTCAAGCCGAGGTCCACCGAGTTTAAGATCGTAGCCGACCTTCCAGACTCCAACAAGGGGGCTGGAGATGATTATCTCATCGTTTCTGGGAACTGGGAATTCGGCCCAGATGAAGAAGTTCATCTCTTTCCTCTCACCCGAACAGTAAAAGAGGGCAAGGGTAAGAACCCAACGTCAACTGCTTAACTGTTGTTTTCTTTAATTTTTTCCAAAAATTTTATCTGTTTCTAATGTTGTGTTTCTTTTTGCAGTCGTTCGCAAGCCGCCAAAGTCCTTCCGCCAGTCCTATTATCCTGGGAAAGGTCTGAAAAAACTCCTGGACCTTCCGCTTCATCAACGCAAAGCTCCACTGCTGTTGAACTTCATCCCAACATACACATCCAAATTGGCCGACGTTCCGAAGAAGAAAAAGAAGAGCTCCTCTCCATCAACTGCCTCTACAGAACAGGCTGCCTCCACATCTGAGCCAGCCGATCAGCCTTCAACCTCGGTTCCGAATTTAATACCAGTGACAGAAAAGAAACGCCGACGAAGACTTGTTAAAACAGCCGATATGGTGCGCCCGAAGCCAGTAGTGCTAGACCTTCTTGCCAACCTTCCAGACGACGCTGAACCAACTCAACCTTTGCCACTTCCAAAACCAAAAAGAGCCAAGAAGACCCAACCAAAGGCCAAGGTGACTGAAGCTGATGCCGAGGCCGAAGATGCCGTGCCCATTGCCCAACTGACTTCAACTGTGAAGACAACTGCTGCACCTGCCAAAAGACCTGCCGAAGCCCAACCATCAGGGTCCGCTCCATCGAAGAAACAGAAACCTTCGACCTCGGGATCCAGGGTTCCCAAAGTTCCCTGGGAACCCAAAATAACCCTTGAAGACAGGCCAATTTATGCTAATGAAAGCGCCGCCGACATTAACGTCGACGTGGCACTCAGTACGGCAGTTCTTCTTGAAGGTGATCTTGAGCAAAATGCCAAGATCAGTGAATATGAGAACTATGCCCTTATGCTGCAGCACTCCGTCCAAGTAAGTCTTTAGAATTTTGATATTTTTGTCTTACTATCACTTTGTTTTATTCTGTAATAACCTTTGCCTTGTGAACTTTTCAGGCCATTCAACACGCCCACTCCTTTTCTGTGAAGGCGTTTGAAACAAGGGACGAATTGTCTAATTTGAAGAAGGAGTTCGCTGCCCTTCAGAAGATCCCTAAAAGGGATCTATTGAAGATGAAAAAGCTGGAGGATCAGGCCGAGGCGGCCACAAAGGCCCAACAGATAGCTCTAAAAAAAGCTGAGGCTGCTGAAGACATCAAGAAGGTCGCCGAGGCCGAGAAAAAAGAGGCCGAGGCTAAAAGGGATCAAGCCGAGCAAGAACTGAGAGAGGCTTTGGCCACCAAGAAAGCCGAAATTGACGCTGCCGATGAAAAGGCCTACAGTCAGGGTATGGCCGACGTCGCAGAAGAATATAAGCTTCAGGTCAAGCAAGCATGCAACAGGGGATTTTCCCTAGGTTGGAATGCTTTGGCCAAACAGCTTGATCTTCCTGCCGACTTGCCCTGGCGCAAGACCAAAGCCGTTCGTCTTCCCTGTTCTCTGTCTCCACCTCCAAGCCAAGTTGAAGAAGAAGCTGATTCTGAAGCCGAGGTTGAAGATGAAGGCGGAGATGAAGATGAAGCACTGGTCAGGAAACCCAAGGAAGCCATTGAAACTAAGTCACCTCCTCAGGGCGATCAAATAATGGATTTAACCCAAGAGGAGGATGAGGAGGTTGAGAAGGCGCCCAAGGAAACTGGCCCTGCCCATTTATCATCTGACCTTCTGTTGGCTGAGCAAAGTGTGGAGAAGACTTTGGCCGAGATCGATGCTGAGATTGCAGCAGATAAAGAGGCCGAGGTCGTGGTGGAAAAGGATGCAGATGCTATGGTGGAGAAAAATGCCGAGGTTGTTCTTCAAGAGACTTCCGAGGTCCAAGCCCAACCTGCTCCTGAAGCTCAAGAAACTTAGCTTTTTTCTTTTTTGTACTTTGTTTCTTTTCTTTGTTTTTGTTGATGTTTCCGGAACAATGTAAGCTGCTTCTTTATGGCCGATGTGCCTTTCCTTTTGTGAACAATTGACTTGCTAGGCCATAATGCCTTCTTTATATGCAACTGTTTTATCTTTATGCTTCAATCTTTAATTCTTCTTCATTGCTTCTGTTTGATTCTGTACTTAGAATTTTTTGCATAGTTCTTCCTTTGTATAATCTTCTCGGGGTTACATACCTCGGGTATGATAACTTCAAGTTTTACTTCGGCAAGATTCTAACCTTGCTCAAGTCTCAACAAGTGTTTAAACAATAATCTCAGTCTGTCCTGCTTGTAAATTGCTACAAATTTCAACAAGGATTAACATATGTAGTAAACTTTTCTCAAGTCATAACCAAGTATTAAACAGTGATCTACTTGTAAATTGCTACAAATTTCAACAAAACAATAATCTCAAATTTCATTTGAACCTGTAAATTGATGTCGGCGTATCTTCAACTTGTAAATTGCTACAAATTTCAACAAGCGAGGAGAGTAGTCATCTCGGCTTAACTTCCACTTGTAAATTGCTACAAATTTCAACAAGCGAAGCTAAGGAACCATCTCGGCTTAACTTCAACTTGTAAATTGCTATAAATTTCAACAAGCGAAGCTAAGGAACCATCTCGGCTTAACTTCAACTTGTAAATTGCGACAAATTTCAACAAGTGAAACCAAGGAATCTTCTCGGCTTGACTCCAACTTGTAAATTGCGACAAATTTCAACAAGAGAAGCCAAGGAATCTTCTCGGCTTAACCTCAACTTGTAAATTGTAACAAATTTCAACAAGCGAAGCTAAGCTTTGTTTTCGGTCAAACCAACTTGTAAATTGCGACAAATTTCAACAAGTGGTAGACTTTGTTATTCGGCCAGACCAACTTGTAAATCGCTACAAATTTCAACAATTGGTAGGCTTTGTTATTCGGCCAGACCAACTTGTAAATCGCTACAAATTTCAACAAGTGGTAGGCTTTGTTATTCGGCCAGACCAGCTTGTAAATTGCAACAAATTTCAACAAGTGGTAGGCTTTGTTATTCGGCCAGTGGTAGGCTTTGTGTCTTCTCTGCCCCCAATGTGAACCTGAGTTCCACTTGGGTTCTCATTTTGAATGTCTTCCAGCATCTTTATTAGTCATATGACATCGGCCAAGAATGAAGATCTCTCAATGATAGAAAAATTTTAGATTACATGTGTTCCAGGGTCTTGGCAGTGCTTTGCCCTCATTGTCCTCCAGACGATATGCTCCATTCCCTAACACCGAGGTAATTCTGTAAGGCCCTTCCCAGTTCGGGCCAAGTTTGCCCTCCCTGGGATCTTTCTTGTTGCCGACCACTTTTCTCAAGACTAGGTCGCCGACTTGAAAATCTCTTGGGTTGACCTTCTTGTTGTAAGCCCTGGCAAGCTGTTGCTGGTACATTGCAAGCTGAATTGCAGCCTTCTCTCGTCGTTCTTCCAAAAGATCCAGATCTCGGGCTAAGAGTATGTCATTAGTCCCATCTTCAACTCCCTGGGTTCGGATCCCTGGGATGCCGACTTCCAGTGGAATGACTGCTTCTGTGCCATAGGCCATGGCAAAGGGAGATTCCCCCGTTGATCTTCTCGGCGTAGTCCGATATGCCCAAAGCACATTGGGTAATTCATCTACCCACTTCCCTTTTGCTGCCTGCAACCTCTTCTTTATTCCATCCAGAATTACTTTGTTGGATGCTTCCGCTTGTCCGTTGCTTTGAGGGAAGCTTGGTGTTGAAAAGTAATTCTTGATCTTGAATTTCGCACAGAAGTTCTTGATCAGCTTGCTGTCGAACTGCGTTCCGTTGTCGGCTACAATGGCTCTGGGAATGCCAAATCTGGTGATGATGTTCTTCCATATGAAATTCTTGACGTCCACATCTCGGATCTTAGCTAGAGGTTCTGCCTCTATCCACTTTGTAAAGTAATCTGTTGCCACCAACAAGTATTTCCTCTGCCCAGTTGCTTGGGGAAGTTGTCCGACCAGATCCATGCCCCACTGGGCAAACGGCCAAGGGCTGGATACTGGATTCAGGTCGGCGGCTGGCTGATGAATCAAGGGTGCGAACCGTTGACAGGGCTCGCACTTCTTCACATATGCTTCGGCATCTTTTTGCATGTATGGCCACCAATATCCCTGGGTAATGGCCCTATGGGCTAACGATCTGCCCCCAGTGTGGCTTCCACAAATCCCTTCATGAATTTCATACAAAAAATCTTCAACTTGGAAAGGGTGTACGCACCTTAATAGGGGTCCAGTGAAGGACCTTCTGTAGAGATGTCCCTCCGCAGTTAGGCAAAATCTTGCCGACTTCGATCTGACTTTGTGTGCCTCTTTGCGATCTTCTGGCAATTTTCCCTCTTTCAGGAATGCGACAATTGCATCCATCTAGCTCGGCCCCAAGTCCACACATATTGCCTCTTGTGTCGCGTGCCGTGGTTCTATGCTCGGGCCCGACATGTAATCGATCATAATTGTTCTCGTCTTCCCGGTCTGCATTGAACTCGCCAGATTGGCCAACGCGTCGGCGTGGCTGTTATCATCTCGGCTAACTTGAAGAAGTCGGCAGTTCTGAAATAGCTCGGCTAATCTGATCACCTCTTTTGCATATGCCGACATTCTCTCGTCCCTGGCTGCAAATTCTCCTGTTGACTGGTTAACAATTAATTGTGAATCACAAAAAACTATTACCTCATCGGCTTCAGCTGCCGCTGCCAGTTTTAGTCCTGCAATCAATGCCTCGTATTCAACTTCATTGTTTGAGGCCTTGAACCCCAAACGGATGGATTGTTCTATTATTTCTCCATCTGGGGATATCAGCAGTACTCCTGCCCCCGCTTCTCGTCGGTTTGAACTTCCATCAACAAAGAGTCTGAATGAGTCGCCGATGTAAATGCTGCAGGGTCTGAGCTTCTCCTTCCTTTGCTCTTTCGCTGTCGGCTGGGATTCTTCTTGCCTGCTAGAGCTTTGTTCATCTCGGCACATCGGAGGCCGACGTTCGATGGACTCCGGCGTGAATTCTGCCACAAAGTCGGCCAAAACTTGGCCCTTGATTGCTGTTCTGGGCCTGAATTCCAGGTCATACTGGCCCAAGGCCACTGCCCATCTTGCAATTCTTCCTGTCAAGTCTCCTTGTTGTAACAGGGATTTCAATGGGTGTTCTGTTAGCACCAGAATCTTGTGTGCTTGGAAGTAGTGGTTCAACTTCTTTGAGGCCATGACTAGAGCCAGCATTAATTTCTCTAGTGGCAAGTACCTTGTTTCAGCACTGGCTAAGGTCTTACTAACATAGTAGACGGCCTTCTGGTCTCCCTTCTCTTCTCGGATTAGTACTGCACTCACAGCATACTCGGACACAGCCAAGTACAAAAACAACTCCTCCTCGGGCTCCGGCGTTGAGAGGATTGGAGCCGTGGTCAGATACTTCTTTAGATCGGCCAAAGCTTCCTCACATTCCTCGGTCCACAGGAAGTCTGCAGTCTTCTTTACCAGGTTGAAGAAGGGTTTACACTTGTCTGAACTCCGGCTTATGAACCTGTTTAGGGCTGCGGCCCTGCCAGTGAGCATTTGAACCTGTTTTGCCGAGGTTGGGCTCTGTAGATCTAGGATGGCCTTGATCTGATCTGGGCTGGCTTCTATTCCCCTTCTGGTTACCAGGTACCCTAGGAATTTCCCAGATCCAACCCCAAATGCGCACTTTGATGCATTTAGTCGGAGCCGATATGTTTTGAGTATGTCAAATACCTCGGCTAGGTCCGTAAGATGATTTTTTGGCTCCTTGGTCTTTACAACCATGTCGATGTAGACCTCCACTGTTTGGCCTATCTGGTGATTGAACATCTTGGTTACCAGCCTTTGATAGGTTGCTCCTGCATTTTTTAGTCCAAAAGGCATCACCCTGTAACAGTACAGGCCTTTTGGGGTGATGAATGCTGTCTTCTCCTCGTCTGGTGGGTACATGGCTATCTGGTGGTACCCCCTGTAAGCGTCTAGGAAGCTCATCCTTCCATGTCCCGATGTAGCATCCACCAGCTGGTCAATTTTTGGTAGAGGGAAGCTGTCTTTGGGGCAGGCTTTATTTAAGCTTGTAAAGTCTACGCAAACCCTGCATTTGCCATTTTTCTTCTTCACCACCACAGTGTTTGATAACCATGTCGGGTAATTGACTTCTCTGATGGCCCTGGCCTCTAGAAGTTTGTCAACCTCTTCGTCCACTGCGTCGACGTGTACCAACGTCGGCCTTCTGGCTCGCTGCACCACTGGTTTAGCCGACCTGTCGACATTCAGTTTGTGACACGTGACCTCGAGGTCAATGCCAGGCATTTCATAAGGTGTCCAGGCGAACACTTCTATGTTTGCTCTCAAAAATGCCTCTAGTTCTCTTTCCTCTTCCTCGGCTAAGCCTGAGCCGAGAAGAAAGAAGCGCTCTTCATCGCCCTTTTGAACGAGAATTTTCTTTAATGATTCCTCACTCTTCTCGGCCGGCTCCTTGCCGACATCATCCAGGACTGCCACGTCCTCGTCTTCAATCTCTGCCTTGGCTGGTTCTTGAATATTGCAGGTAGTCTTCATTGCTGCCATGGAGCAATTCTTTGCCTGCAGCTGATCTCCTCGGATTTCTTCAATCCCATGTTCTGTGGGGAAGCGCAGTAGTTGGTGCAATGTTGAGGGGACTGCCCCCATTGCATGCAACCACGGCCTGCCAATGATGATGTTGTACGGTGATGGAGTATCAATCACAATGAACTCAGTCTTGATCATCTTTGTGCCTGCTTGTACGTCCAAGGTTGTGGCACCAAGGGGCCACGTCGGCGTTCCGTTGAAGCCGACCATCGGGCCGTCCGACTGCTCCAGGTCATCAGAGTGAAGGCCCAGCTCCTTGTAACATCTAACGTACATGATGTTGCATGAGCTGCCTTGATCTATTAGGATGCGTTTTACTTGGCACTCCCCAACCTGGAGGGATACTACCAAGGCATCATTATGTGGATGCTGGACCATTTCTAGGTCGGCCTCGGTGAAGGTTATCATCGGACCTTGGCAATCTTCTGGCCGAGGTCTTTTCAGTCCGACCTGGTTCACATACTGCAGATGTTTTACTCGTTGGGTTTCTCCCCGAACGTCATTTTCATTCACCTTGGAATGAATCACATTTACCACCCGAGGTCTTTCTGCCCGGGGTTGCGGTGGTGGTGGGGCTGCTTCAGCCTGAGGCAGTCTGGTCTGTTCTTCTCTTGTTCTGGCTTCATCAACAAGGTCTCTTAAGTGGCCCTGCCTCACCAAATCTTCCAAGTGTGCTTTGAGGGCTCTGCAACCTTGTGTTATATGTCCGTTTTCATCGTGGTATGAGCAATGTCTATCCGCGTTTCGTCCCATAAACTCCCCGGGTTGCCTCGCCGGTGTTCTGAAATAGGGTTCACCCCGAATTTTTCCTAGGACCTTCTGAATCGGAATTCGGAACACAGTTGTTACTGCTTGTTTAGTCCTCAGCTCTACCTCTGCCTTGCTGAATCCGTTGTTACTTCGGCTTCGCTTCGGCGAGCCATTCCCCTGCTCCTGTTTGACCTGCTTTGGTGTCGATGTATCTTCCTCGGCTCTGGCATATTTTTCAATCCTCGCCATTAGTTCCTCCATGTTCTTTGGCAGTGTCTTTGCCAAAGATTTCCGGAGTGAACAATCTTCTTTCAGGCCGTTCTTGAAAGACACGACCGCCACCTCCTGGTTGCATTCGGGTATGCGGTTGAACACCTCATAGTACCTTTTTGCATAGGCCCTAAGGCCTTCATCCTTGCCGATCTTCAAAGCCATTAGTGCGTCCACCCTTAATGGCTGTAGTTTGTTCGTCACGAATCTGGCCACAAACATTTCGGCCAGTCTTTCCCACGTCTTTACGCTTCCCTTCGGTAATCGGTGGAACCAGTCCGATGCAATTTCCCCAAAGGACGAAGGAAATACTTTGCATAGCAAGGGCTCGTTTCCACTGTATAAAGCCATTGAATTTAAGAATAATCCAACATGGAAGTTTAGGTCTGACTTACCGTCATAGATCTGAAACCTCGGCATGCTGAATCTTTTCGGCGCTTCAAACTTGTCCAGTTCTATCGAGAATGGTGTCCTCGGCTTGACGAGTGAGGTTACCTCGGCTTCAGCATTCTGTTCCCTTCTCTTGAGGTAGTTTCTCAAATCTTCCTTGCTCCTCCCCGGAGCTCGGCTATCTGTCGATTTGAGTCCCTTTGGCATACTGCTCTCGGTCTCGTCTTGTGCCCGTTTTGATCTTTCTCCATTGGTTGTGTCGAAGCAGAGAGCCCGCTTTTGTACATGCCGATGTTCTCTGGCTTCATGATCCTTTGTATGGCACGTTTTCTGGGACTTTTCTTGTCTGGATTCCCCTCGTCCGACCTCCTTGGAGGGTGGTTGAGAATGCCTCTTGCTCCTGGAATGTTGGGATGCTTCAGGAATTATCTTTCTTCCTCCATTCTGATTTTTAACTGCTGGGATCGGCGTATCCTGCAGTGGGTATGGTGGTTGCATGACATTATTTTGCATCATGAAGTTGACGACCGACTGCAGGTCGGCCAACTTGTTTGCTAGGTCCTTGACTTCTTCATCCCTTCGTATGCACCGTTCCCTCCATACTTGGAGGTTATCCTCCTTGTAGTATCTGTCCTCCTGGATGGCGTCTTTCCCTTCGTGCCCCTGGCCACGGGCTTTGTTGTTGTGGTTGTCTCTTTCAACATCAAGGTCAATAGACCTGTCACTCCCAGCGGGAGTGTTGCCCCCGACCTTCTCGTTTTGTGCGTTACTGGCCATCTATTCGTCTTTCTTTCCCACAGACGGCGCCAAATTGTGTGAGTGATTTTCTGATCACACTGCCTGTCTTAGTGATTCAGCTATAGAACATAAGCAGAATAGATGGCACAAACAACAACACAAAGACACGAAGGATTTACGTGGTTCGGCAATAATTGCCTACGTCCACGGGAGGCCGAGGTAATTCACTATTGAATGAATGGTAAAAATTACAATTAACTCTCTGTAATTCTCTCACTCTCTAAGCATATAATTGTAAGTGTTACAATTAGCTTGTAGTTGTGTACACTCTGCTCAGAGTGGATTCGATCATCCCCCCTCATCTGCTCAATCATCCCATAAATATACCTCAAAAGTTAATGGAGTGGCCACTAACTTTCGAGCTGTCTTGCCAGCCCATTGATGAACTTTCGGCAGCTTTCCAAGAAAAAACTCTTTATTCCTTCACATGGCCTCTAGTGGCCTCATGATCAACTCTTATGGCCTCGAGGCCACTTAGTTGGTGAAATGATGGCTTTCTCCACATAGTTGGACATCCACCTACCAAGATAATATTTTATATTGGCTGGTATGGTTGGTCTGACAGTTACCTCGGCTTTAATCTTCTGCGGGTAGCTCGGCCATTGCAGGTTAAGCCGAGGTTGTAGGCTTTCGTCAGGATTAAGATATCTTCGGGAATAACCTCGGCAAACTTAGATGACTTCAGCAGAAACTTATAGCGACACGTGGGACCTCGGCTGACACGTCGGTGTCGCCTTGCCACGTGTTGATACACAAAAATATAACCCCACAGTACAATAGAAAGAAAAGAAACAGGAAAAAAAATAAACAAACAACAAAACAAGATCGATGGAAATTCAGAGGCTAGATCCTTGGATATTTCATCCCGATCATATCTGCGACAATATGAGTCCTAACAGCAGCAGGTCCTGCTGATCAGCTCCCCTCTCATGTTAGCGAGCTTGTGAGCACTTCACGTGGGATGCGTTGGATGGAGGAATTGCACCTTAGGAACAGGACCTTGTAACAAGACCTTAATTAATTACCCATAAATTGTCTTCTGTTATGGGCCTCATTAAGAGCCCAATTTCATCACAATTGGGCCACCCCAATAGACGTATATTTTGCATTTTTTGGATTGTAAATAGAAACAGTATAAATGACATTCATAATATGGTCCCTGGCCTACTTCAGAGAGTTCCCATTTCAATGGGTCCTTTTGCCACACAGGCCCGCATTAAAAATAACATCTAACCTATTTATAGATAATTGGGTATGTTGGCAGGAATCTAAGCTTACGTTTGATTGATTTGGTATTTCAGGTTGACTTTTTTATTTTTTTATTTTTTTTAAATTTAAATTTTTTATTTTTACTTTTGGGTTCTATTCAACTGGACCAAAAAAAATTAAAAATTATAGTCCAAAAAATTTTACACTTTTAAGTTCTAATTGATTTATTATTTTTTTGTTTTCCATTTCCATTAGTTTTCACTATTTTTATATTAGAGTTATGTTAAGAATCTTAAATAATCTATTAAATTTTTTACCAAACTTCTCATATGACACATGTGAGTTTATATAAATCCTACACCCATATAAAAAATTTAATAAAAACTTTAATAAATTATTTGGAATCCACGTAATTTTCCTTTATCTCAACCAAACTTGACTTTTATGCCATGTGTTACTCTCTTCTTATACTTATTTACTTCAATGCAAGAAGTTCTCCTCTTGTCTACTCGCGATCATAGTGGGTTTGGACACATATAGAGATGGCCGGTTTTTTTATTATTAAATGGTCCAATTACTTAAACTTAACTATAGTGATATTGATTTTGTAAATTAGTATTTTTAATTTTTTTCACTTTTAAAAAAATAAAATAAAAATTAGTGGGTTCAATTAACCCACACATTGATATGGGACCATCCAAACTTACCATGACTGTTTGCATCACATTTTTTTTTTTTTTGTCGATTGTAAATAATTATGGTCAAGTTCGATTATAGTCTGTCGATTGAAATCATAAACTATTTTCAAAGAATAACCTTGACCACATTTGTTTTTTTTATTATTATTTCTGTCGATAGACATGCTAACGTGGCATAACAGATATGTTAGAGACATGATATGATGACATGTTAAATGGAGGATCAGAAAATTAGCAATTGAAACAATTTAAAAGTTAGTTGCTAAGACCAAAGAGTCAAGATCAAATCAACTATCAAATCTGCAACATGATTCCTATCAAACATGAGATATGGATAATGTTGAGAAAATCATGAGCTTGCTGAGAAAATCGTGGGCTCAGATTATCTCTTTCTCTCATATGCATAAGCTTATAAATAAGCCAAGAGAGTTACAAAGATCAAGGAAATCATCTCAACCACCATTCACAAACGTGATATTTATCTAGGAGTAATTTAACTTAGCAATTGTTAGGAGTAGATTAGTAATAGCATTTTCCAATCCCCACTTCTCTTCTTTCTATTGATTGTTGTATTTTTCATTTCTTTGTTTTTGTTTGAGTTTTTATAACTGATAGCAAGTGACAATTTAATTGAATAAATACATATTATTTTTCTGTTCAAATCCTTTTTTACTTAATTACCTCCAGGGAAGTTCTTAGTCTGTTTAAGGCATAGAGCTCAACCACAAAACCTGATCTTTTTGTGTTTATTAAAATTTGTTTAAGCCTGCCGATTAATCACTGTCGATTGGGCCTAAACCAAATTTTTGCTAACATAAATTGGCACGCCTGGTGGGACCATTCTAACTTGGAGTGATGATGATGAAGAAACAGACTTATTCTCATGAAATCATGCCTTCAACAGGTATGTTTACATCTTGTGCACCTATAGATACAAACTGTCAATGGAGTGGTAGTGTTCCCATGGAAACAGATTATTAGTGGAATGCCTTATATTTTGAAAATTGTTATTGTTATGGTGGTAGTTCTACCACTTATTGTCAACATAATGGCATGACAAGTGATGCGAAAAGAATTATTTGGCGTTGTGATGATGAAATTTATTAGTTCAAGAGTGAAATTTTATCCCTAAAAGAAGAAATTAATTCTCTTTATTGGCAAAGATTTCAAATAATTTCATCATCTTCGTATTATTTGACGCAAACAGATTTCAATTACTGTGATGGAAAAATTCATCGACTTAAAGGCCAAATTTCTCTAATTGATAAAGAAATTCTATATTGGAAGAAAAAATTAAAAGGCATAATGACCACTGAAAAATTAAAATATGAAAATAATGTGTCTCATACGGTTAATACATATATTTTTGAAGAGCTAATCATTCATAAAGAGTCAAGGTATGTGGCTCGAAAGGTTAACACACAAAATCATGAAGATAATAGGACTTTGGAAAGTTTTCATAGGCCATTAATGACTAAAATTAAAAAACAACTTTTTCTCTAAAAAAAATATTGAGAATTCTGATAATAAAGATTCACTTGGGGGGGTATGATGTTTTGCCAAAAAGTGACAAGTCATTAATGGCTAAAAAATAAGAACAGTCTCTTCTCTTGAAAAATGTTAAAAAATATCACAAAATGATGGTAAAAATTCACTTGGGGATATGATTTTAAGCTAAAGATGGCTAAAAATTATGAACCCGCATTTATTGAATGTAAATTTTTTGATATTGTTCAAAGAGTCAAAATTCATGAATTTTTCATAACATTCAATTATGTGAGTTTTGGGATCCAACATCCACTTTGGATTTGTGGATCATACCAAAAATTAATTTTCATAACATAGTTTGAAAAACAACAATGGTTAAAAAATGCTATATGTAGTGAATTCTCTTTAATTAGCCAAAATGTGACTAACAGAGAATTGTTTTATTTTAAAAATAAGGGATGTGACTTTTTGTTATGTCACTCGACAGAGTCAAAGATAGAGTGTTCGCCAATAACAGTGATAGACTAAAAATTACTATAGGTGTAATATAACTCTTTAAGAATTTGAATTATTTGCACTATAAAATATTTTCTATCAATTGTGGTAAACCGCTTTATAAATTATTTAATTGAATTTCATTCTTCAATCCATTTAAATAAGGGGCATTGTTTGCTCCACATTTTATTTTTCTGTCGATTGTGACCTGTTAATTATGACCAAGTTCGATTATAATCTGTCGATTGAAATCATAAACTATTTTCAAAGAATAACCTTGACCACATTTGTTTTATTATTATTATTTCTGTCGACATGTATGTTAACGTGGCATGACAGTGTGTTAGGGACATGTAATGATGACATGTTAAATGGAGGGCCAGAAAGTTAGCAATTGCAACAATTTAAAAGTTAGTTACTGATAAATCTAGAAATCCCATGTTGATTTGTGATTATGTATCAATTTTAGCAATATATAACAATCCTAATCAAACAATCAAGTCAAATCAACACAACGATTTTACGTGGAAAAACCATAATCAGACGCCTTCAATTGTGAGAAAAAACCACGGGCAAAAGCCACAAAACAATCCACTAAAAAGACATAAAGGAATTACATAGGTATACTCTCAATTACCTAGCGAATCCACGCCCGAATTGAACCAACCCCTATGTGCCTCTTCCAGCCCCATCTTCACCTCGGAATTGTCTTGACGATGAGTTACTCCAGAATTCACTAAAGCTTTAGGCTCAAATTCTTCAGAATCCACCGAAGAACAACTCTCTCTTTTGCGTAGAATAAACAAACAATCTTTTGATGTATACTTCTTAAATCATGAGTTGAATACTCAATTAAACATAAAAAAAAAACGAGCAAACTAGCCCCAGATATAAACCCTAAAATCCAAGAAGAAGATCTGGAGCTGTAATCCTAAAATCTGACTGAATCGCATATTTATAGAAATCTGAATCGCGATACTCGCTCGAGCGAGGAACCAAAAACGCGTGTTTTCCATAAGTGGCTTCGCTCGAGTCAAACTACCTGCGCTCGAGCGTACAATCATCATTTTCATGTTTTTTACAGATGCAACCTTCACTCGAGCGAGAACTCCTCCGCTCGAGCGAGGCAACTTCGAATGCAATGTTGCATTTTGCTTCGGGGGCGCTGCCCCGAACCCGCTAAGGGGTGCTGTCCCCTAGACCTCCGCGAGCTGACCGGGTAGCTCGATCCCCGTCATAGTCAACGAAGTGGCAATCTTGAAAGAATTAAACACCACAAACTTCTTTGCAAAGCACAATTCGGGTTGGATTCGTATCTAAAAACTCATAGCCTCACTGAAATAAAAGTGCGAATACAAGTACAACTGAAAAGAGTTTTGTCGAACGGGATTGTCAAAAATAAAAACCTAACAGTTACTGAGATCAATGAGCCAAAATCAAATCAAGTACCAAATCTGTAAAATGATTCCTATCAAACATTGGATATGGATAATGTTGAGAAAATCATGAGTTTGTTGAGAAAATTGTGAGTTTATGTTATCTCTTTCTCTCATGTAACTGAGCTTATAAATAGGCCAAGAGAGATACAAAGATCAAGGAAATCATCTCAACCACCATTCACAAAACGTGATATTTATTTATGCGTAGTTTAACTTAGCAATTGTCAGGAGTAGATTAGTAATAACTTTTTCAAATCCCTACTTCTTTTCTTTCTGTCGATTGTTATATTTTTCATTTCTTTGTTCTTGTTTGAGTTCTTGTAACTGATAGCAAGTGAGAATTTAATTGAATAAATACGTATTCTTTTTTTATTCAAATCCTTATTTATTTAATTACTTCCAGGAAAGTCCTTAATCTGTTTAAGGCATAGAACTCAACCACAAAACCTGATCTTTTGTATTTATTAAAATTTATTTATGCATGTCGATTAATCATTGTGGATTGAATCTAAACCAACTTTTGCTAACAATGACACAAATTAATACAAATGGATCACATTAATCGAGTAAAACAGGTTCCATGACAACATTTTCTCTCATTTAAACACTGTGTTGGTATATTAAGTTGATATTTCTACTAATATTATTGTCTATCTTCCTTATCTCTTTTGTTTTTTAAATTGAAAAGAAAACAATTTGTGGTAGTTTTATTTTTATTTTTTTGTTACTGAGAAACCTCTCCAAGGCAAATATCATTTTGGATTCAATCTTACAAAGAAACCATCACTATGAAAAATTGTTCAGTCTGAATGCACAATTCATTTCTCTAACCTTCACAACTATATTTTTTGTTTTTAAGCATTGACAACTAAGGTCTCGTTTGGCAACATCACTTTTTAATCTAAAATTAAAAGGTCACTAAAAAAATAGAAAGCCAAAAACTTATACCAAAAAATCAAAGATTCTCTTTCTCTCTACTTTTTACACATATTTTCGTAAAAAATTAAAAAATCATTCCAAACATACTAGTTTTTTTACATCATATTTTAGCAAAAAAACTAAAAAGATACAAAAAAATTTATTTCCAAACGAGACCTAAGTTTATACGTGCAAATTAGTTATAAGAATTTAAGTGAGGCATTTAAGAATAGCATAAGTTGTCCCAATTACAACCCACACGAATTATATGATGAGCCATGGACCACTATTTAAGTTGGCCAAGTGGATGGATGAGGAGGAATAGCTAAGCCCCTCCAAAATATCATTAATGAGACCCTTAAACTACATCTATATATGTCTAACTCCATACTACACGGCCAAACACGTAATACAAGGATTGATATTGACTCACGAATTGTCAAAAAAATAATGATTTACAATTGAATTATAAGTCCAACTCCACTAACATGTTCTGCAGCCATTGATTAGGTGGTGTGGTAGGCATTTCATCACACAATCCAATACCAATGACTCCAAACGTGTGAGACTTAAAACAGAGCTATTGCACCAGAGAGCATTTTTTTTTACAATCACTCTTCCTATAACCCAGTATGCATTTTGATATATTTTTAGAATGTGTGAGACTAGGGTTGAACAAATGAATAAAAGTTTAAAAAATAATGAAATCGATTACGGAATTGGACATTGATATATATATATATTTATAGAAAAAAAATTTCAAAAATAGCCCCCACTAATAAGTTTTATAAAATTATATCTATTGATATATTTTCTATGTTTCTTGTTTTTTAATGTATTTGATTTCAGCATTTTCTGAGTAGAATTAATGAATAAAAAGATCTCTATAAGAACAAAATTTATACTTCACATGATGAGAGCTCAACAGAGAAGATGACCAGAACCACCGAAACTGTCATAAAATCGAGATCTATCGACCGGGGGCACAAGTCAGTTTCCATCAAAGAAGAGATAGAAATTGAGAGGTTTATTAGTGTGTAAGAGTATACCTTAACCAATGGGGATGTATGTAATAAAGCTTTTTTTTAGAGATTCCACCCTCATTTTCCAACCCTTTGTTTGATTATAGTTTTCAAAATATGATTTCAAATTACATTTCAAAACACATTTGAAAACATGTGTAGTAGCTAGAGAATTTTTGAATTTTTGAATTTTTGAATTTTTGGGTCTATCCAGACATCTACCTCGATAGTTTTTGAATTTTTGGATCTACTCGGTCGTCTGTCCGGACATCCACTCAGACGTCTGG
Source organism: Camellia japonica (assembly GCA_030407325.1). Taxonomy (NCBI): domain Eukaryota; kingdom Viridiplantae; phylum Streptophyta; class Magnoliopsida; order Ericales; family Theaceae; genus Camellia; species Camellia japonica. Next base: position 41,486,754 of record JAPPVO010000002.1, on the reverse strand, counting down.
CCGATTGACTGGGACAGTGCTCTTTTTTTTCTTTTTTTTTTTGTGTGGCAATTGCCACCTGTTATTTGAAAAAAAAAAAATTATATTTGTTTTTGATATTTTTTAAATATAGAAATTATTTTTTTAGACCAAAATGACAAATTATTTGGCCATTTATTTAAAATTAACCAAAAAAAAATTTAAATAAAAATTAATTTGTCACAAAAATTTTTAAAAAATAAAAAATATTTTTAAACAAAACAATTAAAAAAAATTCCAATCAAATATACAATCAAAAATAATTTTAAAGCACTAACTGAATATTTTTTTTAACAAAAAATAATATATATATTTTAATATTTTAAATAAAAAAAAATTTGGAATTTTTTGAATTTTTTAAATAAAAAATTTATTTTTTTTCAATAATTATTTTTTTGAATTGAATTTTAAAAAGAATTTGGTTATGAGCTTTGAATAGAATTTTCAATAGAGTTTTGATTTGCATATTTGGCTATGAGTTATAAGTTTTTGAATAAAGTTTTCAAACTCTTTTCAAAACTCACAACCAAACAACTTTTTTTTATTTCAAAACTTATTTCAAAATTCAAAACTCTTTTCAAAATTTATAATCAAACTAATTTTCTCTTTTCAAATTATAATTCAACAACTCACAAACTTAAAATACAATTCCATTCGTAAACCATAATTCTAAAACTAAACCAAATGCTAACCAAGTATGCCTAGATGCATATTCTTTAGATATTTTCCTTTGATCATCCTTTTTATTTCTCTTTGTGCCATGCCACACAAAATAGACTCAACTAATTAAATTATACCACCGAGGTGAGCCCCTCCTTCATTTGGATTAGTTTTAACCTACTTCAATCTCCAAACAGCGACATTTATAAATCCTATAATTGTGAATTTAGGTGTGCATATATATTATCGTTCCTACAACAAACTGAATAATTGAGAACAAGGAGGAAGCAGATAACCACTATCTTAATTAGCATTGCCCTTAGATGGTGATTGCTGTTGTTGGTTAGTCATATCTGTATACCCCCATTAGTAACAAAATAATTTAAATCAAATAGAGACTGTCCTAGGCCATCTATAAAATTAGAATACCCATCCCTTAGTAATCTTTGTCCCATTAAAATTAGTATTTTGTATTCATCCTTCGAATTCATCTTGTAAAATTTATGGGGTAGTAATTTTTGACAGTCAATAAAGGGCATCTTATATATAAATTCCATATTAAATAAAGATTAAAGAGAATACTAATCCCTAAGCTCCCGTTTGTTTTCAGAGGTAGGATGGAGGAAATTCATAGTGAGGGAATTAATAGTGAAGGAATTGTTAGTGAGGGGATTAAGTAAAATTGTATTTGTTTTGAAGATAGTTGTTAGTGTAGGAATTGTTTAATTATTTTTATATAAAATAATAAAACGAACAAAAAAAATACAAAAAATTAAACATTAATGTTCAAAAAAAAAATGCCCAACATGTAAAAAATAAAAATAAAAAAAAAATTCTAGTCCCCTCACTATTTTTCTAATACCACCTCCACCTCCTCCTCTTCCTCCATCCTAATCTCTCTTTCAACCTCCATCTTAATCCCCTTCTCCATCCTAATCTCTTCCCCAACTCTACAAACAAACACAACACTAAATGAGCCCCCACCTCCATCCTAATCTCATCTCATCCTCTACACTCCAAAACAAACGGGGCCTAAGAGCATCTATAATGGGATAGCTAAAATTGTTTGTTAAAATGTGTGTTATGTGACAACAAGTGATAAAAGTAAGGCCCAAAAATATGTGTTAAGGTATGTTAAGAGTTTGTTAATTTTAAAGAGTGAGTGGTGGTGCAATGGATGTGTTAAGGTGCTTGTTAAGATATGTGTTAAGTGTATATATATAAATAATAAATAAAATAGTATAAATAATATGTGTTAAAGGTGTGTGTATTATGTATATAAATAATGTGTTAAGGTGCAATGGATGAAGACAATAGAATTGGGCAGGTTGTCCGGTGGGTCAACCGGCCGGTTGACTGATCAAAGACAATTTTTTTTTTTTTTGTGAAGGGTCAGGACGTTCGGGGGGATGACTGGTCGGACATCCGGTCGGACGACCCCAAGGCACTTTCCCACGTCCTCCTCTCCCTCTCCCCTCTCTCTCTCGCTGGCTAAAACGCTAGTCACAGTTAACAAAGAAGTTAACAACTGACACTAACAAAATCCACTAACACACTATTTAACACTTTCATTGTGAGATCCAAACGTTACTGTAGCTAGCTAAAATTTAGCCACTGACACTAACACAATCACTAACACGTCTATTGTGCATGCTCTAAGTCCCAATAGAGATTGTTGCATGATAACTGGTACAAAAAAAAATTGTGAGTATACATTAGACAGATGCCAAACCCAGCTAACCTATCCATCATTTAAGGTTGTATGCCAACTTGAATCTCACTTGCCACCAAATTTTTCTTATTGGCTTGTCTCAAGTCAACTTGAATGTTGAGTCTATAAAGCTCACAACTGGGAATCTTATTTTGATGATTTAACAAGTATTTTTTTAATTTCTGTATGTAAATTATCAGATAAATTTGTTTATTATATATGAACAATTTCCATGTAAAGGCTCACAAAGTAAACAATTTATATCACCAAAATGAGATTCCATGATAAACTCTAGGAACTCAATTGCACCGTTCAATTCATTTATTTATTTATTTTTTTGATTGGCTCACCGTTTAGTTTTTTTTTTTTTTTTGAGTAGCACCGTTTAGTTCAGTTGACACATTTAATTCAAACAGTTAAGAGTGAATTAAGGGTCTGTTTGGAAAATATTTTTTCAATAGTTTTTCTTATTAAAATATGAGGTAAAAAAATCAATTAGGAGATGCTACTTGGGCTCAAAAATTATATTTACTTTTCAAATCTAATGATGTGGCAATCTATTAGAATATTTAAAGCATCTCTCTCTCTCTCTCTCATCTTTTCTAATTATCAACCAATCATCTCATTTACACATTATTGGATCTAGAAAAATGTTTGAATCCTTTTAAGTTGGCCATCTTAACAAAAAAAAAAAGAAAAAGAAAAGGATGTTATTCTCCATTTTTATAATATAAATATGATTCAAACATATAATTATTGATATAAAATCATCTTGGTTTTTTTATGAATATTTTACTCAATGAATCTTAACAAGTGAATGGTTCAAATTGCTAAGGCCGGCCTTAAAATGGGCTTACCAAATCCCAACGCTTTATTAAGTTGGATGACTAGCATAAAAGAATCTAAACCTTTAAAAAATAAGCTTGTATATCATTTTTTAAATCAATATGTTAGGGAAAAAAAAAAAAAAGAAGAATTTTTACCATATATATATATAATAAGTAGCGTGAATGAGAACCTTTTTTATTTATTTATTTATTTAATGAATTGACAACTTTATTTTTTTTATTTTTTTATTGTTATTTTTTTTTTTTTGGTGTGTGTGCAAAAATTACTTCTTCGGAGGCCTAAATATTGTGTAACCAAAGGTTGGACTAATAGTCCCCATATATGGGATAACTCAATCTCATAGGGGGATGTGGAATAGAAATAGACGGATTAAGCCAATCACTGGATCCGATAATTAAATGACGAAATTAATCTTCAAATATATAACGTCTATTTATTTTTATTTTTTAAGCATACGAATTTTTTTTAACATGTTTAAACTAATCTCGTAATATATAACAGTTTTTTTCTTTTTTTAATCAAAATAATAAAACGAAATATACTTCTAATGTTCAAAAGAAAACTAATATATAACATCTATTTTTTTTCATTTTTATTTTTTTTAAAACATGTGTAAATTAATTTCATAATATGTAATAGTCTTCTCTTTTTTTCCTTTCTTATATTAGCAAAATCATAAATGAAAATATAATTCTAATGTCGTATTCAAATAAAATAAAAAGTGATTTTAGAAAAATAAAATAAAATCAGCCGTGCTAGGTCCCCTGAAATGGGGGACCCCGAATCCCCCTAAATGCCTATTTAAGTAAAAAAAAAAAAAAGAAAACAAAAAATAAAAAGAAAACAGTTTTCCAAAAAAGGAAATTAGGGGGATTAGGGGGATTGTTTTTAGGGGGACAAATCATTTTTGAAATAAAATATACTTCAAATAAAAAAATAAAATATGTTTTAAATTTAGCATTGTCATTGTAAACAATTCAAAATAAAAAAACAATATTTTTAGAAGCTATTCTTCTTCATAAATTCTTAATCAAACATGAGATTCATTAAAATAGTTATTTACAGGTATCTAATTCCATGACAAAACAAACATAAGATACACATTATTTTTAGTCAAATAGTCTATAAACTATTTATACTAAAACTAACAATCTATTATATTATAATTTCTCTCTATTCAATTCGTCCAAATTAACCTGACCTATGTTTCTATTATTATTCCCTCCGCTGAAAGTGATTATTGTCCTAACACACGCCATGATAAGTGGTAGAAAAGCCTTCGCCCATCCATAGCATGGTTCAAGTTGCAATTCTTTCTAATTTTCATTGTTTTGTGTTTTTAGGTGATTTAAAAAAAGAAAATTTAATATAAAAATAGTGCGACAATTAAAATAAAAATAGTGTTCTTATATAAGAGAAATAAGAAACAGACTAATATTTTTCTTAAAAAAATTATTCATTAATGTGACAATTATTATATCATTAAAGTGTTAAATAAAATGAATGATGTTTGAATACAAATAAAAAGTGCCATTTGCGCCACTCGTTTTAGTAAATCATCTTTGGCATGGGTCAATCTTGGAACTTTGTTGTGTGGTGTCTTGGCCCTCTGTCTATTTTACAATTAAAATTAATTATGAGAGGCTTGGCAAATTTCAAAAGGATAATTACGAAGGCAATTTTTAAGAAATCTATTACTGGGTGGGTGGTTGTGTGGTGAAAATTAAATTAGTATAGTGTGGGGTTTATATATAGAATAAATTTAAATCATAAGATGATAATTTTGAATAATTTTTGAATAGTTAAATTTGAATTTGTAGTATTACTAATTAAAATAGCCAAAACCACACATTCATTTAGCAATTTAGACTGGCAAAGCTCATCTGACTTATATGATATCCTCTCTGTTTGGGGACTTGGGTTTGTAGTCAAAAAGTAAAACAATTATTATAAGTTATCATATTATTCACTCTACTTTCTACACGTATTTTCATAATAAAATTTGTTTTAACTAAAATAGTCAATAGATAAGAGTAATTATATATCATCAAATAGACTATTAGTTTACAACAATTAGAAAATCAACAAAACTAACTCACCTAACAATCAATTACAAGCCTAAACTCAAGCCCAAACCCAAGCTCAATCACTTCACTATTATTTACATACATAACTATTAGTATTAGGTCAAATGTGCTGATTGAAATTGAAATTTATAATTAGTAAAGAAGCTAAAATCTTCCACTGTATATTAAAAATTGAGGATATAGTAAGAATATTATATATTTGATAATAAATTTCGACATTTTAGACACGTGGAAAAATACTACCACCTCAGGCTCAGAGATAATAGATAGAATCAAGAGTTGATGGATCAAAATTTTCCAGTAAAATGTTTATATTTTTGCGAGTTGGGTCTTGAACTCATCTAATCATATATATTATACTTATATAGTAGCTTTCAAACACACACACACGTGTTATTGGGCCCTCTGTTATTGCTGGAGCACAAACGTCAGGCTCGTCTCAAAAGCCCAATTTCAACCTCCTGACGATGCCCTCCATCCAATGAGGTGCTCCCACGTGTACATGACACTGAAATGGTATTGCCGTTAGGACACGAAAAACCAAATAAAACGTGCGTGGGTCCTTAAGTGGGGCTCGGTTTGCCACGTGGTGTATATTGGTTGGCTATCATTTTTCATTTCCATTTCCATGAATATGATAGGTAAAGAAATGTGATTTGTTTGTCTTTATTCTTTCCCTATCAATGTTAAGGCCCCGTTTGGTAGGTCCAACTATTCACTATTCCAAACCAAAACCCATTAAAAAAAGGGGAATTTATCACTAAGTCCCACCATTGGAACATGTGATCCATTTGGTCCCACGCAATATCTGTTTGATTTTGAAGTCCCCTTGCTGTGTGATTTGTTACCGATAGGTCCTAATTCAAACGTTCATGGATGGTGCGTTGCCGAAAATACCCTCACATGTTTGGTGGGATTGTTTTGTTCATGTTTGGTATGTGTAATCCCATGTATTCTAGATGCCGAAATTGTAGAACACTACCATTTCAAAGTGGGGGGATAGGGTTGTGGGTCCAGTATATTGGTTTGGGGGAGGCGAAGTTTTTTGCCACACAACGTGAACACTGTAGTCGGCACGCAGGTACGTCACATATTACTTTGCCGATTACCGAACATCACCAGCACCGTCAATCGGCATGCTAACCTGCGTGAACCCAACCAGATCTGTGAACCTGCGTGAACCCAACCCAGCAATGATTTTTTGGCTTCAAATCACTCACAACACTCCATCAGATCTGTGAACCTGCGTGAACCCAACCAATGGTATGGCTACAATCATAGCTCTTCAAACTTTGGCTTCAAATCATTCACAGCACTTCATAGCTCTTCAAACTTTGGGTTTCAGACACAATCAAGCTCTCAACATCTCACGCAGCTTCGATTTTGATGAATTCATACCCTCCCCTCGCCTCATCTTTCGATCCAAATCACCAATCAATAATGGCTCCATTGCTGCAATTTTTGAAGGATACTGGGTAGCCATTGATGGTCAATGTGTACCCCATTTTTCAGCTTCACAACCCCACAATTCGTATCGCTAGACTGTGTTCACGTGATGGTCAATGGTGAGGTTCACGCCGAAATGTAGAACCGGAAATGTGGAACCAGAACTGTGGAACCGAGTGAACCCCTATAGGTGAGATTGAGAACGAGAATTGGTGGAATCGGTGAGGTTCACGTCGAAACGTCACAAATGGCCATTGGAAAACAAAGGCTCAAATTGATGTAAAGCTCAAACGTGACACAATCCACGTCATGAAAAAAAAAAAAAAAAAAATGTCAAATTCACATCACAACCCACTCACAGAAAAAGAGTACTATTACCTTTTTTTTGGAACGTGAATCTCACACACCCCTTCCCATAAATACATGTGGGTCTACAAACTTAAATTAACACTTTCATGGCAAAATAGTAACAAACAATCCAAAGGACTAAACGGTTTAAAAGAAAACAATTAGGACCACATGATCTACAAAGATGATAAATGGGATTTACTGGTCAATTCCCCTTAAAAAAATCTATATAAATAATTCCATCCTGTGGAGTAATGTTATATAAATAGAAAATATATATATAAAATTTGTACAAAATAATGTGATTTTATTATTTTAAAATTATACCAACAAAAAAAAAACCCTACCAAGATAACTATTAATTACAAAAATACCAACTCCGCTTCCGCTTCGTTCTAATAGGAGATTTTGTATGAATTTTCTATAGAAACAAATTTTTTTGACCTTGTATGGTAAGTCATATTTCTCTAACTATTGAGCTTAGTTGGTCCAAATTTTGCCTTTTATTAAGTGGTGAAGGTTTATGTTTTTTTCACATGTTCTCAGCCAATGGCTTTTTATATACTCCAAAATTAAAAAAATTGATATTTCGTTATGGTATTATTTATTGCAATTTAAATGGATTGGTTATAGCTTTTCATTTTGAAATTTTGTATCAGATCATTTGTTGTAAAGTAATTTTTATTTACAAATTATGCAGTAAAAACATTTTAAATAAATTTTATAAAACATTGATTGTCCTAAACTAGAAAATATATTTAATTCTAGTTGTAAATTATCAACTTTCAATTTTTAAATATCCAGGGATCATTAGGCTTTTTGTGTATTTAAATAACAGTTATCCCGATTGGGCCTCCACTGTTGCCAAGATATATCCAGCGATCATTAGGCTTTTGTGTGATAGGATGGCCCACTACTCAAGGGAAGTGCCTACCTCAACCCAAATGTGAGGCCCACAATCTATTTGTGGGGCCTATATTTCTGCCTTCAGTCTTCAGATATCAAATCTCTTCTCGGCTGTCTACAGGTGTACAATTAATAGTGATTAGACAATTTATTTTTTTTCTTTTTTCTTTTGAAAAAAGGATTAGACTCCCACTAAGTGAGTTGTGATTGGCCAAATATATATATTTTTTTCAATCACCAATCCCGTGTGGGGGAGGGGAGATCCAAGACCTAGTGAGTTGTGATTGGTCAAATTTTTATTTTTATTTTTTTTCAATCACCAACCCCGTGTGGGGGGAGGGGAGACCCAGTGAATTGTGATTGACCAGATTTTTTTTTTTTTTTTCAATCACCAACCCGTGTGTGTGGAGGGAGGGGGATTGTGAGTCTCAATCAGGTCTCTCTTCCTTTTTTCTTTCTTTTTTTTTTGGTTTAGCAGTCAAGTTGTTACACCGGCTTACGTGCATCTTGATTCGGTCGGAAGGCATACCATCCATGCCATTCTCAAGGCCTAATCCTACAAATCGGACCTTAAGCAATTGTGTAGGATACTAACTACTCAGAACATTTTCAAAATTGTGATTGGACCTCATTAACTTGATGCTACATAATACAAAAAAAAAAAATCATTAATCCATATACTTTTTAACTAATAAAGAATTTAAAAAAAAAAAATTCACCGAAATCATTATAATGAAACATTGATGTAAATAAGAGATTCACATTTATAATTGAGAACAAAATTTCAGTACACTTTCATTTTTCCATGTTTATATTCCATTAATGAAGAAACACTCCACTTTGATGTCTTTCACAATGTTTTTGTTCTTCAAAACCACCTAAAATCTTAGTTTTAAAATTGGATAAATTATATTTACTATTATTTTCTATTTTTAGCCACTAAGAAAAAAGTTTTTCTCATTTTGTTTTTCTTACTATACTCCAAATTTTTAATAACTGTTATACTTTTGTAATAAAAAATTATCACGTGGCTTATGTTGACCCAAACTCAACCCTTATCCATGAAATAAAGAATAACTTACACTTTTACTCTTAAAAAATATAAGGTTTTTCTCACTTTAATCCTTATACAAATATTTTATGACTTTGATCCCTAATAATAATTACATAATCACCATTTCTTTTTTGGGAATGGCTTCCCTCTAGTTTGTAATCGAACTGGAAGAAATTGTTGGGTTTGTGGGGGCCCACTACGGGTCCCGTTTCGATAATCTGAACCGTTCAATGTGTAAAACTCGTCGAGTACTATTTGCCCTTGAAACATCATATTGATCGGATATCGATAGCTATGTGATCAAATAAGATTTTTGTAAGCCGTTTATTTTTCATTGTCTATTTTTTTTATACAAAATTGATTTGATAACATAGCTATCGATATCTGATCAACGTGATGTTTTACAGGCATATAGTACTCAACGAGTTCTACACATTGAAAGATTTGGATTATTGAAACGGGACCCGTGATAAGCCCCCACGGACTCAACGGTACCCTCCAGTGACTCAAGGGAAGCCATTCCCTTCTTTTTTTTTTGTCTCTTTTTATCTTTATTTTTTCTCTCTTTTCCAATCCCTACTTTTAACTCGTATTAATCTCTTACATCACAGACAAAATGTCTTCTCTTTATCATCCACTCATAACCCATAATTATTTAAAGAAAAAGACTTTCAAGTACTCAAATCAAGTCATATATATTCTCTGAATCGTTGGCTCCAAAAATGTACTGAACTATCTTACGATTTTCAATTCAATACAAGAAAGGCTCTAAAATTCTTCATTTCAAGTCCATTCTATACAAAGTTTTTGCATCATTGAACAGATTATTGCAGTTGGTTCAAGTATACATACATAGTGTTTTCTCTGCCTAAACACAAATGAATTTTCATATGAAATGATGTAGTTTTTGTTTTCCAATATTATTTCAAAAAAAAAATAAAAAAATCATGGGCTGAGTTTTTCGATTATTATGAATGAACTTTATAATATGACAAGTTTTGTTTGATATATCAAAAATTTGTGAGACGATAAAGCTGATCAGAAAGTCATGAGGAGTTAGGCAATAAAACATTTTTTACAGTAAGAGGAAGTACCACACACATAGCTACATGTAGATACATATACATAGATATAGCATCTAAAATGTGTGATGGCAGTGGCAGTAGCATATAGCATTGTACTTAGGTTTAAACAATGTACAAAGAAAAAATCACAAAGTAGACGTTGAAAGAAGAGGCAGGAAGGTATAAAAAAAGAACAACAACAACAACAACAATAATAGTAATAGTAATAGATTGGAGAAAGAGAGAGATGGTGGGCGGGTCCATTGACGGCTTACCATTAGCTGTATGGAAAGCAACTATGTGATGGCGCTTTCCATTTGAATGCAGCAGTTCCCATCACTTCTCTTCTCTATTCTTCGCCCACGAAACCTCTCTTTACCAATTATTCTGTCGTTTTCAGCACCGGACCTCTCTCTTCTCAAATTATTCTATCGTCATACAACTATTTTTTGAGATTTTTGTGTTTTGAAATTCTCACATAATTAAGATAAAAGAATTTGGAGACAAAAAAAAATTCAGTGACCTTCCTCTTCCTGCGTCTCTACCCCTCTCTCACTCACTATATATATGATACCACTCTTCTCATTGACCATAAATACACTCATAAAATACAACTCTACAACTCAAAATGGCCACAATGAAAAATATTGTTGTTTCTCTTTTCATACATGTCCTCCTAGCCCTCTCAGTTTCAGGACGACCGGCCTCTTTTGTGCAGGACTTCAGAGTTACGTGGGCTGATTGGCATGTCAGACAAATCGATGTAGGGAGGACCATCCAACTAGTTCTAGACCGAAACTCAGGTACTATACAACTAATCGACTATATAATACAAAATAATGATCCTCTCTATTTTTTCTAACTTTTTTTTGATCCGCGTCTATTTTTTGTAACTGCAATTAGTAACTTTGTATGTATGGTATAATTTAGGTTGTGGGTTTGTCTCCAAGAGCCAATACTTGTTCGGACGTGTTAGCATGAAGATCAAGCTCATTGCTGGCGACTCTGCAGGGACTGTCACCGCCTTCTACGTGAGTTAATGATTGTATATCTATATATATTTTCTTTGTGTGTTTCTGTTTCTTTCAAATGCTAGAGTCTTCACTTGAGGCTAGAGTTGAGAAGTGAATTGTTTCTATTTTTTGGTTTGAATTGGGTTGCAGATGAATTCGAACACGGATAATGTAAGGGATGAGTTGGATTTTGAATTCTTGGGGAATAGGACAGGACAGCCGTACACAGTACAAACAAATGTGTATGCACATGGAAAGGGAGATAGGGAGCAAAGGGTCAACCTTTGGTTCGATCCGGCCGCTGATTTCCACACTTACTCAATCTTCTGGAACCATTATCATGTTGTGTAAGTTCATTACATTACACCTAACTAAATAACTCATATAATTTCATTTCTCACACTACCTATTACTTCCTAGGAATAATTCAGTGAATTTTACATGCATTTATTAACTTGATATCAGTTATTTAGGTCTCAAAATGAGAAATAGAATTACCTATGTTAGCAAACTAATTTACTTTTGAGTTAATTACCTAAAAATCTTATTTATAAATGTTATGGTAGCTCAGATCCTATCTAAGGTTTTTTGAACCAATAAGTCCTATTTAGTAAAACTAAGAATATTGTCAATTTTCCTAATTTTTAAAATTAAGAACATTATCAATTTTGCATAGTAATATTCCAGATAATTATTTTACTAACTAATGAAAAAAAATAGAGCATGAAATCAAACATTTTTGCTTTTCTACTTATTGGTTTGATTCAACTATCCAACAATACCAAGAAGATTATCAATTTTTTCCAGTTTTAAAACTGAGAACATAATCAGTTTTTTCATTTTTAAAGTGTTTTTTTTTTTTTTCAATTTTGCACATTAATTTCCATCATCATTCTCTTTTATCGATACAAAATTTTTAGTTTTGCACAAAAAAATAATTCAATGTTTTAGTTTTTTTTTTTGCACATAATTTTTTTTAGTTTTTTCAATTTGAAAGTTGATATTTTAAAGTTTTGAAAATCAAAATAATATGTTTGGTTATCATTTTTCAGAAAATTCTACTTTTTTATTTTCGTGTTTTTTTGTTTTTATTGAATTTTTTTTAATATTTTGAGCAATTTTTTAAAATTTTAAAGATACTTAACATACATATACCTAAAAAGTAAAAAAATTTTGAAAAAAACCTTTTAAAAATTCACTAAATACAAAAAATACAAAAAAAATACGAGAATTAGGTACATTTTTTGTATTTTTATGTATTTATTAATTTTTAAAAATATTTTTTCACAATTTTTTTACTTTTTAGATACATCTAAGTAAGGTACATCTAAAAAAGTAAAAAAAATGTTTAAAATTTTAAAAATATTCACTAAAAACAAAAAAACACGAAAACCAAAAAACTCAATTTTCAAAAAACTTAATTCAAAAAACTCAAACCAAACATACTGAATGTCAAATCATCATTTCATTTATAGATAATCATAAATGATGAACAATCATTGTTTGAAAGACAATTTCGATTACTAAAAATTTAATGGGACTTGAAAGTCTAAAAAATCTTAGTTATGACTTAATGGAGTATAAGTTCATAAATTATGACTTGTGTGTAAATGCCTCTTTAAAATTTAAGTGCATTTATTTTTTGGGTGAATATTTTACGTGTATTTAGATTAGGAGCATTTTATAAATAAAAAAACTTTAAAGGAAATTGACTAAAAATACATGAAAACAAAAAATTGGAAAATAAAAGTTTTTGAAAACCAGGGCTAAAAATTATTGAATGTTCCCTAATATTTTCCGGGAATTTCATGATCACGTGAGCTTTTTGTTTTTAAAGGCGAATCGTGATTCTTGTCTTTTGGTGAGAGGTTTTAAAGAGGGATTTGAAAAGGGAAATGAAAAAGGTAAGTGAAATGTGAATAAAATATACATAAATTTTACTTAATTTCACATACTTTTTCTCTTTTCCTTTCTAAATCACTCCCCAAATTACCCAACCAAACACACCATAAGAGTACGAAATAACTTTTTTTTTTGAAGTGCAGAGATTTGAAAAATGAGATTTTTGTCTTTATCCTTAAGAGATTTGTGGAAGACAAACTTGTTTTTGGCTTAATATATAGTACTATTATAAGTTTCACATCATGTTTAGACCTCTTTTACAACCTAATCTCCAATCAAAAGATTGAATGTTGTCAAATGAGGATTTTGGTGAATGGCACTGTAGGTTTTCGGTGGATGACATACCCATCAGGGTGTACAAGAACAATGAAGCTAGAGGAATCCCATTCCCAAAGTTCCAACCCATGGGAATCTACTCTACACTCTGGGAAGCTGATAATTGGGCAACAAGAGGCGGGCTTGAGAAGATCGATTGGAGCAAAGCCCCTTTCTATGCCTACTACAAGGACTTCGACATCGAGGGCTGCCCAGTCCCAGGACCCTCTACTTGTGCTTCTAACCCATCAAACTGGTGGGAGGGTGCTGCTTACAAACAACTTAGCCCCATCCAAGCTCGAAGTTACAGGTGGGTCCGCATAAACCACTTGATCTACGACTACTGCACCGACAAATCCCGGTACCCGGTTACCCCACCTGAATGTATAGAGGGGATCTAAAATCTCCGTCGTCACATATATTCGAATACCATTCGAATAACTGAAATGTTATGTATTCAAAAAAAAATATTTGAAAAAATATTCAAAATTTATATGTATGCCATAGATTTGAACTAACTTGGACAAATCTGGTTGGCATATTTTAGTTTTTGAATATTTATCTCTTTTTTTTTTTGGTTTTTGAGCTCTTAGCAATATATTGATATACATATATGGTATTTGTTCATATTTGCTTACATGCCCCTATACAGTACTAGTTTGTGTATTGGAAGCCATGCACATGCATGTATAGAGGGAATAAAAAATTGTTTTCATGTTCATAATAGAAAATCTAAAGTGTGTGAGAAAAGGAGTGGACAAAAAGCCAGTGTTAACTTGTGGCTGTATATGTTGTATCTGTATTATTTGTTGCACATTTTATGTGCCAATAATGTGCTTTTAAATGATTGTGAAAAGACTGTATTTTGTACATTACTTTCTAAAGGGTTTATTCCAGTGTCGAAGATGAAATTTACATTAGCTATGAATTATTAGTTTAGTCAATATCATGACTGGGTGACTCAGCTGGACACTATTGAGCCATGCACATCAAGTTGGGGCCTTGGTGGGTCATCAGTCACGTGTGTGTAGAGGATATGGATGTGTTTTCAAAATGAAAAATTCTTAAGGCTCTCAAAATATCATTTTTAAATTGATTTTTAATAATTTGAATCGTTGCATGTTTGTTCTTGATTTGTTTAGGAATTAATCAACTCAGACTCAAATCTCTACCACATCAAAGTGTATAAGCTTAGAGATAATATTTTAAGAATCTCTATATCATTACTCTCTTTAAAAAGAGATGAAGCTTAGAAAAATTATTCAAAATTTAAAATATATAAAGATTCCGTTTGATAGAGTTGTGGAAAAGTGATTATAGCTTATACCTTATAGCTTATAACTGTGAACATAAACTGATTTTTGACTTATAAATTAAGCTTCTCCTCTCCCACTCAAAGAATAAGTTGATTTTTGACTTACAAAAAGTTATAAACTGTATTGTTAAGCTGAACCAAACACATCAAAATAACTTAAATTAAGCTAAAAGCTGAAATAAGCTGGAAATAAGCCCTACCAAACAGGGCCAAACAAGATTTATTTTGAATATGACTCACTTTAAATCTACACACTACAATTTAATTTTTTAGTAAAATTCTGATTAATTTTTTTTAGTACCTTGAATTATTGATGGATAAAACTTCTGTCCACATTTCCTATCTCATATCCCACACACTTTTCCCATCTCATGACATTCTAGTTTTTAATTAATAAACTAATTGTTTTAATCCAGTGTGACAAAAGAAAGAATTTGAAACATAAGGATAAGGTAAATAGGAAAAATTGATCCTATTTCAAAATATGCGATCAGACAATTTAATTGAAGGAGCACGAGATCCTCTATCCCCCAAAATTCTGTTACCCTACTCTATGAACTCCAAACTACATAATTAAAATTTTAATATAAGAAAATCAGATCGTCTAAATATATATGATAGGCAAAAGGAACAAATATTAAAAAAATAAAATTTCATGCCCCATTGTGTCCCCATCTAACACACCTAAGAAGAGAAAAACCAGTACTACTATCTATTATGGCCCCATGACAGCTTGAATTATTTATTCTGCTTAGTCAATCTTTATGTTCTACAATTAGTACAACCGTTTCTCCAAAGTTTAGCCTGTGGACAGTACAACTCCTTTCTCATTTAGGAAACATGGCTAACTTGATGCTTGTATTCAGTTCAGTTGTACATTTTTGAAAAGATGGATCGACCCTTCCCACCTCATCACGAAGCCCTAGGCCAAGGTCCGTGCACGATTTGAAGAGTACCTACCAGACGTCTGGTCGGCGTGGGTTTTTTCTACTTTCGTGCGTACTGATGCTTTCAGTCTTACTCAAATGGGGCTAGGGATCTGTGTACCGTTCTTATTCTTAACGAACAATATTATGAAAACTGTAGTATATCGGTAAAGGTTACGTATGAGATCTAACTCTTCCAAGAGATTGAAAAAATTCTCCATATTAAAATGTTTTTCCTTGAGAACAGCTCTATAGTTCTCTTCCTATTTCTACTAGTTCATTGAGCTTGCTCCATCTCTCAGAATCTATTTCGAAACTGGGATCAACAACCAAATTCAAACAGACTTGACAGGCCCAATTTCAAATTCCTAGGACTTTCCTGGGATGCTCCGTGCATGTAGGCTTGGGTCTTTCATTTGGGCCTTCTTGAGGATGGGAGCCCTGGTTGTCAATCGTGGGCATCACTTGCTTATGCCTGCCCTTTTTCTCTTCGTTCGCTTCATCATGGTATCCTCTCCATGCTCAAACCAACCATTTCCAGCAAATTTTTTATCTGATTTGAACCTTGGAACTATCACCATTGCAAAACGCTCTAACCACCCGAGTCATGGTGTAGTTTTACTGTAATTAATGGTTAACCATGTCAACATCAGCCCATCTTTAATCATTTGTCATAGCTTAAGACATCTGCATTGTTTGATGGTGTCCTGTTTTACTGGTAACTTAGGTAGCTATAGCAAATAGCAGAGTCCAAACCTTTTGCCTATCAAACCACCTCCCTTCTCTTCGAAGGCTATTCTTTCACCGAGTAATTAAGAAACAAAGGATGCCTACAACAGCTTGATTTACAGTTCTTAAACAAATGGCAGACCTAAAAGAACTTGACTGAAGGTGAAAACAAGCGTCCAGTGCTATATACTCAGCAATAAATTTCACTCGAGTAGGAACATTTTATTCAATTTGTACATATATTACTTACAGAGACACTCAACCATAATAATTATATCTTTCAATGAACATAACAAAGATGGCTCAACTGCTGAAGCAAATTACATTATCATCTGATAAATGAGTGAATTGACAACAAAACAACTAGAGCTAAGACAATAAGATAAATTGGACCACTTTGCTTAGTCCTGATCAAGTATGATAGAAAGTGGCCAAGAAAAGGACTAATAGATAAGGTTTTGAAAGAACAATAGTAAGGGTCAAGAAAACATATCCTCAGTGGACCACATGGCGGCATAGCCAAATCAGCAATAAACCAAAAATTCTAAGAAGAAGTTTAAGAAATGAGCATTCATAGGATGTTGTTTAAACTTACATTTAATGCCCTTCAAAATATCTTCGTAGCCAAAGGAAGCTTCAGTCCTTCTGCAGTAAAATCAGCCAGAACAAAGAGAGGTGAGTTTGCCATGTCCCCATATCCATCTCCAGGTGCTCAGACTTGCAATTTATAAATGCAGTTAACTGTTGGTGTCTCGTGAAACAAAGGACTCTCTGACTCTTGCCATAGGGTTGTGCCCAAGAAAATGAGATCATCCAAGATCTATGAGAGCATGAAGAACAAGGGCTTAATTCTTAGAGTTAATTTTAACTGCAACCGGCTCTGAACAGTAAGGACAATTCCCAAACAAAACATTAAATGACCTGCAAAACAAACAGGCACAGTGAACATAAGCCAGCAAGTCAAAGCTATACCAGAGAGGGAGAAGGGTGTGCTCAGGAAAGCATGGCAGGTTTTGAGACTGCCGTCACACATGCAAAGCTAGACACTCCTTTGCATATTTCATGAGTCAACTATTGCTGAAGTTCAAAATGATCTTTTAAACAAAATTTTCAATGATGACCTGATGCCTAATATTGAGTATTGAAGGTTGTGGCCATCGTGTGTTAGGGCTGTTGCTCTTGTTCTTCATCTCCCTTCTCTCTCTCTCGTCTCTTTTCCTACAGTGTACTACACCATTTTACAGGATCAGTCCATGTTCCACCACCAGCACAGGGTCTTATGTTTTTTCCAGTTCAGAACAAGGGCCACAGCCCTGACACAAAACGGTCACAACCTTTAAATCTGAAGCTAATTATTACAATGCAGAGACCCAATACTTATGGATCTAAAACTCTAATCCAAAATAAGAAAATCTTAATATTATTTGAAACTCATTCCCTACTTAAATAAGAAACTAAATATTACTAAGATCTAAATTAAACAATTAGTTAAAAAAAAAAAAAATATTAAACTTAAAATAATAAAATCGTAAATAAGATCTTCATACCCAAATTGGTACACACGCACGTTCTGCACCACCTCAGTGCTATGGCCTACCAGTCTGCGTGTGTGCCAACAATGCCATGGTGCCAGAGAAGGCACAAGAGAGAATAATACCAACTATTTTAGATTAGAACTCCATTACTATTTCAAATACCACTAGATGAGTAAATCTCTGCTCTTGAACAAAAAAAATAATAAAAAAAAAGAGATCTGAAAAATCAAACATACTGTCTCGTAGTGGTGATGGAACGCAACCAATCCCCAAGACAAAGACTATGGAAAGCCCTACTGCAATTGCTGTTGTCACAAGTATAATCAGTGCCACTTCCACTTTTAGCTCCCAGTTCATCATCTGTATTAGAACCACAAGTATCACTAAACAAATTATATATAAGTTTGCGATATGTAATAATGCATTAAAAACATTACCAATGGGAAGACATTGTGCATAACAAATTCCACATTCAATTTGCTGATCATTCTTCTGGATATTTGGAGGCCCTGGAAGTTGAGTCTCCAATGTAATTGCAAGATTTTCGGGGAGAGTTTTGTTCTTCATCCTTTGTAATTAAACAGAGTTCATAATAAAATTATTATTAATGAGAAATACTGAAATGATCAAGCAGAAATTGTCCAAAGGATGGGAACAAAATGCACAAATCCAGAGAGCACATGCAAGAGATTATGACAAATTTAATTCGAGGGTTCTCTAGTTGATAATATCAGAACATGTGCCCAAATGTTCATCCTAAGGTCGTACCTGGTGCATCAGGCTCCTACTTACAGTAGAGTCTGTGAGAAATGATAGGCAGCTTTACCCCAACCTTAATGTAGAGAACCATGCCACAAAACTAGGGCGGATAGCATTTGCAATCACACTATGTCATAAGCTCTTAAATGCATGCTAATATTTATGTATATAGTTGTATACGGTGAGTGGATGGAGCACATTTGCAAAAGGATTGTATTTTCCAGGTAACTAGACAAGTAACGTAATTACAACTACAGAAGGTACATTCCCAGATGGGATCATTTTCGGGGTAGGCAGTTGCAAGAATTAACTGTTTAGAAGATGTCTATCCTTGGATGTATTAACATATTAATATAGACTACAGCATTGACTACCATGAGAAAATACAATAACAGTAAAGACTTATAGTAGGTATGTATTGTATACCTACACAGAAAGCTTCAACAACTTCCCCAGCCATTAGAAATATACATCCTTAATAACCACAACTATTTCAATCATCTGGGTGAAGGGGGCAGAAAAGTCTGTCCCATTTTTGCACATTCTCATCGAATCAAGAAGAAAGGTATAGTCTTCCACACACAATATTGCAAGTTATGGTTTTAAACTTGGTATTTGGATTAAATTTCAGTCATATTTGAAATAGAATCAATTAATAATAGAAGTCAACGAAAATTACAAAACTTCTATGAATTTCAGATACGGCAGAAAAGGAACCAAGTTATGAATTTTTCCTGAAAGTATTCAGTAAGTTCTAACAATGTCTATAATATTTATGGAAAACACATACAAGCATATTAAAAGCTTCATAAACGCCATTAACCTCAAAATTTTATTTTATATATAATAAACAAATAAACCGACATTTTAATCAGAGAACAGGTTGGAGTTTGTACCATCGTTTACAGTTTCTTCTCCAAACCTGCCTCAAAGCATTCACCTTTGGATCTGAACCTATAAAACGACACCTGCTGCAACTTGTCAATCACAATACTGGATGAGAAACAAAAACTAGCAGTAATATCATAAGTAGATACTCCTAGATGAATTCTTACTCTGGCAGAGATCTTGGATCAAGGGCATCTATAAGTAACATGAGCAAACAATCATTTCCTGATATAAAAGAAAGAAACAAAGAATATTAATAAGAACAAACGAAAAGAAACCATGATATGTGCAACTCAACAGATAGCTCACCTATATTGATTAGGCGATGTGTTGTAGCATGATGTGCCTGTTCTGGATCAACTACCAAGAGAGACTGATCAATACTATCCAAGGTAGACCAAAACTCCTCAAGTTTCCCCAGATGCTAAGTACAACACAAGGAATTGACAGAAGTGTGAATTTGTAAAACGAGACAGCAAGATAATAAAGTGTGCCATCAAGTGACTTAACTTCCCCCATAGAACAATGTTAGCATGTTAGTTAGTTTTGGGAATCCCAACTTTTTAGGGAGACATGTAATTAATACATTCATTGATTTCCTAACTTGGCCTTTTATTCAGACTTCTAAATATATCATAGTCATTTATAAGGGATAGTTTTGGAAATCATAATGTTTTTATGCTTTGACTTTTCAAAGATGACTATAATTTGGAACATTCCAAATTGAAAAACATTGTGGGATGGAGTGATTACCACCCCAGAAAGGTATCAAAATTACCTGTTGAAACTGGTGCACAACATCTTTCAATCTTGATTTTATTGACCATTCCAAATCAAACATACAAGGCACATCCTGAGGGAAAATTCCAATTTAGGCCTCACATGGAAAATATTCAAAAATCAAAGAGATTATTTGAAACCAACCGCTGAAATTGAAGGCGGGCTTTTCGGATAGGTTTCATCCAATACAATCTCCAAAGTGTGCATTCTTCCCTTCTTGTCTCTGGCACTCAAAAGTACAAAACTAGGTCACTATCAGAATAAAAAAGCAACATTAACAAAAGTATGAAAGGAGATCACAAAATAGTAACAAATAGTCATTGACGGTTGGCAGCATTCGGACAAATATTGGGAAAGAAAATGTTTTTATTAATAAAAGACACCAATAATTTCACAAGACCCAATAACTGCTTTACGTGACCAGATCATTTAAAACTGGTTCTCTCTCATGGTGACCTCAAATTGTGCAACTTGTAATTGTCATACATTTCAACATCCCTGTGTCAACTTGTCTCAGTTTATAGTCTCATTTCTCAACAACATAGCATCCCCTACCATAACACATGAGATTGTTAGACTCACAATGATCTCCATAAAATAATACATGGAAGCACCAGTACCCACCCACCATCATCTTCTCTAGCTTTATATACAACATCCTCTTCATTCTTAACATTTTCTGGACAATCTAACAATATTAGATACATATATATATATATATACAAGTTATCAATCGTCACTGCTCCCTCAATTCCACCCTTAGTTTTAGTAGATATTCATTTTGTTTAATGTATTTTTAGTTGTAAGCATAGAAAACACTATTGATGCTAAAAAAAATTCTTGTACTTCAAAGAAAATGCAATACGGGTGATTACAATCTACAAACTTCTTAAGTGCATTATGAGAAATAACGAAACCAAACTAAGCATTGTGTCCCAACCAAGTGGATTGGCTACATGAATCCTTTTTCGTCAATCAACTCTGTTAAAGGCTATATTCTCAAGTAAATTAAATAAATCCATATCCTTGCTTGCTACCATATCCATGTTAATTTAGGCCTTCCTCTCCCCCTAACATTTCCATTTATGTTGATCATATCACTCTTCCTAATCATTGCATCTACAGGTCTCTATTGATCATATATCATTCTTTATGGAGTATATTAGTATAATTGTTTTTCTCTTCTTTCTGGTACTCAAAAGAATCATTAAAGTTGTACCCAAAACTGCACAGACAATTCACAACAGTGTAAAAACCAATGGTGCAATTGTTCATTAGTCAAGTCACAATTTTCCAAACACCCCAGATCTCCAAAATCTAACTTAAAATTTAAAATCTTTAACTTGAGACAATAAAATTTCAATCTGAAATATATGAAAAAAATATATATAGAAGAAAAATTAAAGACTAACCACATCCTCAAAACAGAATATACTTAAGAAAATTGAACCAGAAAGCACCATCTGCTTTCCATGTATTTATAGTTCCACTCCTTGTATAGGTGAAAATCTTAAAACTTTTGAGATACTCAGTTTGGATTTGTTTGGAGGGATTGGAGGGTGGGATAGGATTTATATCCGTTGTTTAGTTTTCTAATTTTGCTTCGGACTAATAGTCTCTCATAACTATTAGTCCCAAACGTATTGGACTATTGTGTCCCATGGGGGCATTTGGGGGGGGTGTTGGACACAAATAGGGGGACAAGGGGAGATGTGGGATTAGGTGGTGAAATAACCATTTTGACCCTCTACTATTTAATTATGTATTATATTTAGTAAAATTCAATAAAATTTAAATGTCTCAATTTAAAAATAAAATAATTTTATTTAATTTTTATTGATGTTTTATGTATTTAGTTTTTTAAAATAAATTTTTATAGATATTTTATTGATGTTTTATTTTAAAATTTTGTTTATATTTTATTTAATTTCAATATTTAAATTTTAATAGATGTTTTATTTAATTTCATTATTTAATTATTATTATTTTTTAAAATAAATTTATTTAAAATTTTAATTAAAAAAATAACACATATTTTTATTGATATTTTATTTATTTAATTTTTAAAAAATAAATTTATTTAATTGTGTAAACAAAATAAAATAAATTTTTATTTAATCTAGCTAAAAATAATTAAAATATTAAAGATATGTTTAATATTGCTATTACTTAGTAAATAATTAAAAAAGGTAAAATAGTCATTTGAGCATTTATCTTTCTCCATAATATCCCAAACAAACATAGGATTGATATCCTATCCAACCAAGTAGTCATTTCCTGACATCTAATCTCATGACTAAACAAACATGGGATACATATCCTATCCCACCAAATAGTCTCAGGACTATGAATCCCAAGATTACAATCTGATGGATTCCAATCTTCCCTTATCCAGTCTGTTCAAGCAAACACACCCTTAGGCCATGTTTGTTTGGGTAGACATGAGCATGGGATTGGACTAATAGTCCAATAAAATTATTAATCCGATGTTTGGTTAAACAATTGAAGTATGGACTAACAATCCATCCGGATATGGTATCCTACATATGATGGACTATTCAATCCCACAGAGGGGGGTGGGATATAAATTGAAGGACTAAGCCAGGACTATGCCAATGTCTGGACTATTAGTCTCTTCTTATAATCCTAACTCAATCCAAACATAGGATATGATATGCAATCCAAAGGGATTCGTAGTCCTCGGACTATTGGTCATGGGAATATTAATCCAACCTAATTCAGTCCGCTCCAAACAAACATGGCCTTAATGCTTTCCCAAAGCAACGAATTGAAAAACATTTCTTCATAAAAGAAGGCATGTTTCTTCTCTTTCCAAATTCCACTTCAATTTCTCCTTTCTCTTTACAGCTTACATACTAATTTAAACCTTGGCCCAGAAAAAAGCTTTGCAACCCGAGGAAAACAACAATTATGTGCATATCATAATATTCCACTTTGTCAGTATTATCAACAACTGACTTTTCCATTGTTAAGCTGTCACTTAGCCTCCTTACACCAAAATTCATGCTCATCATAAATCCTATCTTCTTAAACTGAAAGCAAAACATTAAAATCTTAAGTGCCAAAACATTCATAGTTCTTTTCGCAGGCAAAGCAGAGGATAAGGGAATAGGGAGAAGCATATAAACTAAATTTAGGCTGATAATGCATATGATGTGGCAAAAGAAAAGCCAGATAATTCTTCCTTACACAAGACAATTGTAAATAGATGCTACTATAAGTAAGAGTATCTTAGAAAATGCCTTCCTACGTGAAATACTTGCAAATAAATACTGCTTTAGGTGATAGTATCTCACAAAATTCGGAAGCTGAGAAATGTTAGGTCTTCACCCAGCCTCACCAGATGCTCCCAACCAACCTCTTCTATCTGTATGTGGAATAACAATTATGATCATCTGATTAAGAATGAATTTAATGTAAAATGATACACAAAAGGAGGTGTTTGGCTTAAAGTTCCACAATTTAAGTGACACATGGTAACAATATAAAGAAAAGGCAAGGATGACTACAAATCACTAGGCAAGATGCAAAAAAAGTTGTATCACAGCAAGATACGTCACTTTTGAGTAATTTAATAGGAACTAGTTAGTTACATAGCATGCAAATTTGCGGGTATTATGATAGATGTTGTAGGACAGGAAAATCTAACAGTTTTATTTTTACAAATTTGACAATTCAAGTCACCTCTGAATAAATTGTGCTGCAGAAAGAAGATGAAGAGGCCAGCTCTCTACATCTAATCCGCTCCATAAATTCCTGCAATTCAGAGAAAAACTAAGACAGATAGTTACATGCATACATGGGCATGCTTAATCCATGAATACAAACACGCATAAATATGTTAACGCATTATTCATCAAAACAACTCCCTGACCCTACTTTTGTCCTTCACCTGGAGCTCAGGTGGTAGTTTTTTATTTATTTATTTTTTTACCTTCAAATGCTAAAATGTTTCAAACTAAAAATTAAGAAATTGGCAACTGCCCAGAGCACGTTAAATGGTCAAAACTAATTCCAGTTACATTCTCACTAGAAAATTTTCAAACGAGCTTTAAAAACCTTTTCTAAGTCATGTTTTTGTTTTAATTTATAATGAAGAAGGCCTATGAACACCCAATAGTCCGTAGTAAAATTCAGTGAGTCAACCCAATTCAATAGAACATTCGAACATCTCATCTAAGACCATATCCAACCCTTACTCAGATATTTCATCAAATTTGAATTTGATGAAAAGCACCTACTTTTTGGGCTCCAACCGTGTCATCAAACTCATATCAAATGAAGGCAAAACCAAAACTTTCATCAAATTTTGTAGGTGAGACCATTGGTGGACGGGTGGACAATCAGATTTGGGAAGATTTGGTGAAAATTTACTCTAGGCCGGACAATTGGCCGAATTTGATGAAACGATTGGAGCGCATCATATCAGTTCAAACTTTTACTCAAATTTGATAAAAATTTTGAGGAAGCCTTGGAGATGCTCTAAGCAGTCAGTCATCTTCTACAAATCCAATCTAAAGTGGGCATAATGATTAACAATGAAGAAAACACCAAATGGGCAAAACGTTGAGAAACAGCTTGAGAAATTGTAATAGAGTCCACATATCAAACACCTTACAGGCTTTAATCAAATCATTACAACAAATGACATATCCACTGACCCAACTGTTCACTACGTCTCACATATAACATAGTTCACCATGTCCAGACTGCAGAATCAGAAAACTCGAACGCTATATATGTATGTATGTACGTAATTGAATTGACTGGAAGATAACAATCATGAAAGAAGTTGAGTACAAGACTTTTAGGATAACCTGCTTGCTCGAACGTTGGTTGACCAGACGAGTCTTAATTTCTAGTCGATGTCGGATTCATCGAACAAAGACTTGTCTTCGGATACATAAGACGCAGTTTTGTGAATTTTTGCCCAACACGCCCGCGTTTTCTCCTTCTTTTTCTTTCAAAAATGTCCGCGGCTTTCGGGAACGGAAAACAAAACGATGTACAAATGCAGTAAACCAGTAAGAGGTGAGGTGATGTACGGAAAATGCTATCCCAAATTTTTTACTATGAATTATGAAAAGTGTTATATGGATACCGAGTCACAAAAATATTACGGGTACTTACCAATTAGTCCTATTAATTAAACTTATTTATCTACAGGTCTTAACTAATAAATTTAACACTATAAAAATAAGAGAGTAATAAATTTATTACTAAAAATTTATTCATAAAACAAAGAGACTGATAAATTTATCACTATAAATTTATTCATAAAAATAAAAGACTGATAAATTTATCTTTATCACTTAATAAATTTATTAATAGGACTTAATGGGTAATAAGTCTCCAAAGTATGACCTATTGGGTAATAAGTCTCCAAAGTAGGACCTATTGATAGTTTACCCAAAATATTATTTGATGGAAAATTTTATATCCCTAATATTATCTGTAATGTAATCCAAATAAGCAGTACATACTAAACAATCTCTAAATTTATAATAATAATAATAAAATAAAATAAAAAAGAGGGGAAGTAATTTTATTCTGGGGGAAATTACTATTTAGTATGGTAATTTCTAAAAATTATTATAAATTTATAGTAAAATTTATAATTTTCACTATTAATATTTATACTATTTACATCTATTTATAATTATTTTTTTGGTTGGGACTTGTACGGGGGCGAAATATCCTCTGCTTTCCGTACTCCTTGCACTCCAAGCTTCTCTCGACGGCGTCTAACCTGGCAACACAGAGATGGTGAGCTGTCCGGCGGTGGTGTGCCAGATAGACCCTCCGACGATCAAGTCAGGCCACTTGAGGAAGAAGAAGGCTAAAGAGAGAGTGTGTTCTGTTAGAAAAAGAAGTTGCATACCTCTAACGTTCACCTTCCTCCCCATTTCTAGGCTGGCCATGCAGCCTCAAGATCGTGCGCGCACTACCTCTGCTGTCCTTCCCTGGACAGATGGCAGTGCTCGCCTCTCACCACCTTACGCGTGTAAAGGCTTAGTCCTCCCACCAGTACACACAGAACTGCCCAACGGTATTGAGGCGTGCGTGGAGCAGATATCCTCCCCCTCATGCCATTGGCCCAGGTGGCACACTTACCCGGGGTGCCACGACCGGCCTAACCCATGGGAGAATCGCCACCAGATAACACTGCCGAGCTATATATCGCCGATCTATAACTTGGAGTCAAGAGGAAACCGGACCTTAGTGGCGGGGCTATTATTGAACGGGCCATTCTGGCTAACCGGTTGCGATGCGCGCCCGCCTCCTGTTGCCTTCAACCCCGGTTCTCTGAAGTCTACCCATCTCGGCTAACCGGCCAAAAACATGCCGGCCTTCGCCTCGTCCTCAGTTTAGCCCGGGATACCGTAGCTCGGCCGTGCCTACCAAATGTCTGCGAGTCACAGCTCGGCCAGGCTTAGCTCACGCCTGGGCAGCCGTTCTCCTCAGCCGAGCAAAACAGACCCACCGGCCGTCTTAGTAGGGGATGTAGCGCGGCGCCGTGACGTCTGTGACGACCCGCACTACCTTAGCTCGGCCGTACTAACGGTGCAAATCTCCCCTCTCAATTGCCCCTTAAACCCATCCGAGCTATCGTGATTGGGTTTACCCCTGTGACCGAGCTAACAGGTGAGTTGCGTCATCACCAAGCCGAGTACGATCGGGGACATATCCGTCGCCGAGTTGTCCCATTTGGTCGGCCATTTCCTCCGCAGTCTTATCGAAGGTTGTACAGCCGTACTGACAGCTGCATTCCCAGTGCCACGTGGCTTCATTCCATTGGGTCGTGCAGCCAGCTGTCCTGCACGCGCGGAATTCAAACGGCGCAGCCGTTTGAGTTCTTTCCCCCATTTTTATGCACCAGTGAAGGGTCATTTCTGGCTCCTCACTGTTCATTCTCTTTTGAAGCCAAAACCCTAGCCCTCAATACTTCAAGCTTCGAAACTTGCTGCCGTTGCTCCCCTTACTCATTCCTCACCCTCTTAGAAGGCCGTGACCAAGCTCGTGTGCTGCATCTTGCTTCGTGTCTGATCTAGGTAAGCCCTTTTCTATCATTCTCATACTCGAGTTCTTCGAGTTTTCCATTCTCTGTGCTTGCGTTCTATATATTTTTTGCTTGCACTCTTAGTGTTTTTTGTTTGCGACTACCAACGCCCCCTCTTTGTGCTTAGAACCTGCACACCCTAGGGCAAATGGGAACTTTGAGAATGGAAGGGGCCTCCGTGCCCCTCGTTCCTCCTTGGTTTAAACGAGTTCGCTCCATTTCTGGGATGAACAGTTTGAATTTGGGTAGAATCGAGCTAAACGCTCATTTAAATCCGTAGGTAGAGCTATAGCCGAGCAAAAACTGGTTTGTGGCTACTCGCTGAGGTCGCAACCGAGCTGAATACCTCATTAGATCGGTGAATAGGCATGCACCGAGCTAAAACTTATGTGGCCTCCACCCTAACCGAGCTGAATGCTTCATCAGATCTGCAAATAGGGATGAACCGAACTAAAACCCTGAAACCTTCGCCTGGAACCTTGACCGAGCTGAAGGATCAACTAGACCCTTAAATAGGACTGAACCGAACTAAAACTTTTGCGTGTCCTTGTCGGATCTTGAATGAGCCGAAAGTGGAGAACTAGAACCGAACTAGGAGGGCTTAAGCACCCATGTAGTTGAACCGAGATGAGTCGGACCGGACAAAACACCAACATCCTTCACTGGGCTGTTTCCAATAGGAGCCGTGCAATCTATGTCGTGCTAACCCTTGGAATTATTTTTTAAAATGCAGAACAAATAGGACCGACCAAGCCAGTCCAGCACTATAATTGGTGGAGCTCAAAGTCCGAGCAAACACACAACATTTTTGACCGAGATACACACTAAATAAAACCGAGATAGATGGGTAAGTACCGCTTTATGGTTAGCTCGCCCGGTGCGATGGCCGAGTTCCGTAGGGATTACAACATCCCAGACGACGTTGTCCTGGAGCTTGCCAAAAAGGGGGACACTCCTTGGGGCGATCTAGACCGGTGCCCCTTCACCATCGTATCGATAGTAGAGGGAGGGCTCCGTTTCCCGGTTCAACCCTTGATCTGCGAGTTTTTGAGGCAGACAAGGCTTTGCCCGCCCCAAGTCTCCAACAACACGTACAAGATAATAAATGGCGTCGCCGAGCTGAACCGAAGGCTCGGTCTCAATCTCGGCCTCGCAAAAATTTTCCATCAGTATAGTCTAAGTAGAAATAAGAGTGGGCTTTGCTGGTACCTCAAAGTCAAGAAGGGCCGAGCAAAACTCATAGAGGGCAACCCGGACAAGGAGACCAACGACGACGACTTCTTGTGGGTGTCCGGTCACTATGAAGACACCGAGGCACCCATACCGGGATGGTATACTAGGAAGGATTTTGGGAGTGCCGGTGAGTTGCTCGGCTAACCGCGCTATTTTCTTTATGCATCGATAACTTTCCATGCCGATCTAACACTTGTCTTCTTTCTGCAGATAAGTACCTAGCAGCGGACTACCACCAGGCCAACCAAGAGGCCATCAGAGTCCTGCTGCGCCATCCTGCCGAGGAGAGGGAAGCTTCGAAGCTACTCGGTTTCGAACAGACCTATCACTACCAAGCGCCGCGCAAGAGTAGAGTCACCGACTTCCTTCGTGCGCCTTCTCCAAACCCAGATCCAAACTTGCCACCGATCAGACTAGTTCCACTCACCACCGAGCAAGAAATGGCAAAAATCAGGGCCATTAAGTCCATGATAACCGGGGACTGTAGACACCCCATTTTTGACCGTCCTCAAGACTTGGACGTCATCGTTTGAACACCCGGTGATTATCCATGTTTGTGTTCGTTTGGAGTTCCCGGAGGTCTCGGCTACGTGCCTTGCCTCAGGATCTCCGAACTCGACCGTTTTGTGTCTGGTTTTGCACCAAACACTTGTGTTTTGCCTTGGAAGGGCAGGGGATGCCTTGTGAGGTCTCCCCACACATCACCGGCCGTGGCTTGAGGCCATCAGCTGCTGTTTGTGCCCATCGGCCATATATTTGGCCGACCGGCACTCTTTTTGGCCGACCGGCCATCAATTTTGTCAAAATGGCAATTTTGAGCAGCCGACTACTGTTCATCTGCTTTTGCAGATATTTTAGGACAGCTGTGTGGCATTTTGTTCCCCTCCATACACGTGTATGGAGGGATGCTCCTCTTGTAAGCTTATTGAACAAGCTTTACAAGATGGTTTGCCTATAAGAGGAGGGCTCTTCTCTTGGCTTTAGGGTTAGAAAATTTTGGTTAGAAAAGTGTGGGAGAAGCTCTGGTTTTAGGGTTTGAGTTCCATACATAACCTATCTCTATATCTCTCTTGTGTGTGTTCTAGGTGTAATTGTCCTTACTATTACACACAAACACGTAGTCTTTCACCTTCTCTTGATTCTTGAGGGACCTGAGGCTTGTTCTTGCTGTTCTTGGCTGGATTGAAGCTCAAGGAGGCAATAAGATCATCTTTTGTGAAGAGGTCTACAAGGGTGAGACACTAGTCCCTTTTATCCCCATTTTTGCATAGCTTGTTAGCCTATCTTAGAACTGTTTTTGTGCTTAGTGTATAATACAAAAAAGTTCTGTTTTTGGGCCCTCTAAATTGTTTGTTTAGAGTGTTTTGTGGTTTGGAGGTGTTTAACCACCCTTAGGCCTTGAGAGGCCCCATTTTGTGCCATTTTTGGTGAGCTCCGAGACTTTGGTGCTTGGGCCTCCTCACCACTGAAATCTTGAGGGATTTCAGTGGTGAGGATGGTGCCTTGAAGTCTCAAGAAGGAGAGGGCCACCCCCTCTCCTTGTTGTCCTTGAAAAGGACCAATTTTGGCCTCTTGAGGGAGCATCATGCTTAAGTGTTTGTTGATCATGCCATGGCTGTATTTCATGCTTATATTGCCATGATATAACATTATTGTGTGTTGGTTTTGGTACACCATGCATGCTTAGCATACCTACCTTGTAATGCCATGTTTATGCCTTAATATGCCTTAGGTTGTAAACCCTTGTTCAAGCATGCTTTAGGTTTGGCCTTGTGAAGGTTTTGTGCTTATTTCACCATGTTTAAGGTCTGTCCATAGTTATTTGGGTCGATCTTGGCATGCTTTGTGTGGCCCCTTTGTATTTTGGCTTGTTGGCCTTAAGTATGTAAGTGTGTAGCATGCCATTCTTGCATGGATTTAGTGGGTTGGGATCATTTTTCATGCCATTTCAGTCCCTCTAACATGCTTGTATGCTTGCCTTAAACACCTCTTTGATGCCTTATGAGCTTGTGTTGTATGCTCCTTGAAAGTGTATTTGCGCATGCCTTCATATTTGAGCCACTTAGATGCCATCTAAGTAATCTTTTGGCCTTGTCTTAACATGCTAAAAATCTGTTTTTAGTTGTTTAATGCATGCCATGTTGGTCTTGCTAAGTGTGGTCCAATACCCCTTTAGCTTGCCTTGATACTTGGACCATTTGCATGCTAATGTTTGCTTTATTTGAGTTGGTTTGGCACCATATTCTAACATGATTTTCAGAGCTTGTGTTGCATGCTAATTATCCATGTTACACTCCTTTCAAGTGTGCTTGAGAGTTACTTGCTTAATGCTTAGATTTGCGTCTTAACATGTGCATGTGTGTATGTGTGTTTAGCCCTCATATTTGAGCATTTTGGCCACTGCTTTGGGCCTAATTAAAGCTGCCTAATTCATGTTTAAGTCCATCCCTTCATTGGTTGCATATGCTCCTTGTGTGTTGTAGCACATTGGTAAGTTGTTGCATGTTGGAATTTGCATGATTGAATGAAGTCACATGCTTGTTTGCATGCTTGAACATCCACATTACATCTTGCATGCTTGTTGGTGACGAAGGCGGGTCCCAACCACCAGAGGCAACCGGGGGGACATCCTCCACACCCGCCGGGCAAAAGGAGGGCGCGGTACTAGCGCTTGCCAGCGAACAACCGGCTGGCCGGTCAAAGAAGAGGCCGAGGAAGGAGAAAGCCGGACAAAGCCTCGTCGACGAAGACTCCACCGAGCTGGGCGACCAGACCGAGCAGCCACAGGCCAGCAAATCCAAGGGCAAGGGCCCAGCCACCCCCCCGGTCTGGACGCCCGAGTTCACATACCAGGGCCGACCAGTTTCGGCTGAAGACTCGGTCTATGCTGATAAAGATTATTCCCTTGGGTTCAACATGACCAAGGGGCTAATCCTTCCAGCCGACATGAAGAAGCATGACGAACTGTCCGATCTGAAAGTGCTTCGCTCGGCAGCAAAGTCGATCGTTCTGGTAAGTTGTTCACTTTTTCTTCGCTTCAAACTGTTTGCTCGGTTTATGCTCGGTTTCTGGAATACTCAAATTTTTACTTGTTTTCAGGCCGTGCAAAAGAATTATGTGGCCCACGACCGTATGATCAAAGTGCGGTAGAGCCTGCGAGATGCTATTGCAGAGAACAAGGCCCAAGCGGCCGAGATAACAAAACTCAAGGCCGCGCAGGAGGCTTTGGCGGCAGAGCGAGACAAACTGAGCCAAAAAGTCGACCGAGCCGAATCTGACAAACAAACGGCCGTGAAGTCGACCAAAGCTCGGTACCTCGCCGAGCTGAGGAAGCTGCGGGATGCACACAAAGCGGAGAGGGACAAGGCGGTTGAGGATGCAGAGGACCGAGGGTATGCACAAGGGGAGAAGACCTATGAGCGTCAAGTCCAAGCGACCAAGGACATCTTTTTCCAGTGCGGCTGGAAAGCTGCCATGGAGAAAGTTGGCCTTGGTCAGGATTCTGACATGTTCATCAACCCGCCTACTGCCTATATCCCGGTCTTCATGCAGGCGTACTCCAAGGCCACACAAAACCGACTTATTGCAGAGGCAAGGAAAGAGGCTGAGGAAGAAGCCGCCGCCGCGCAGCAAACCGAGCAAACTTCTCCTGTGGCAACTCAAGATGCCGAAAATGAAGAAGTTATTGATCGGGAGGTTGTCACGGTGGAGGAAGCTGATGATGACGCCGAGGAAAACCTGAACGAGCAGACAATTGTGACCGCCGAGCAGACGGTGGAGGCAGCCGAACAAAACCTTGAACTGGATTGAAGATCTCCTTTTTCATTTTCCTGCTTTTCTTTGTTTTTGAAGTGTAACCGAGCTATGTTCCCCCCTCTTGTACCGAATTTTCTCTTATCAATGAAACTTATGCTTTTTACTCGTTCATTGCCTATTTCTTTTCGGTTGGCTTGTGCATAAATTTCTCGATTCAATCGTTGACAAATCACAACTGCCAGGTCGGCTAAGCCGCATACCGGGCTAAAATCACTTTGACCGTTTTCTAATTAGAACTGGCAGTTCGGCTCCTGGAACTTTAAAATGAACTGATATTTTAACTGGACCGGGATAAATCTGCTCGGCCTTAACAAGTTTGCAGACTATATAGAATTCCAATACTTTAATGTAACCGAGCAAAATCAACTCGCCTTTTGAGTTGGGTTAACCGCCAACATTTCCTTTCTGCCGAGCAAAGTCAGCTCGGCTTCTTACCGGTTGGACAAAGCACCAACATTGCAAGTTATGCCGAGCAAAATCAGCTCGTTTTCCATATTGGACAAGACACCAATATGAAAACTGGGCCGAGCAAAATCAGCTCGGCCCTTACATTGGGCAAAACACCAATGTTTCAGTTAAGTTGGTCATGACGCCAACATTTCAACCGGGCGAGCAAAACCAGCTTGGCCCTAAAGCGAATTGGTCCATACGCCAATTATATCGTTGGACCACCCAACTGTTTGTGCGGTCGACTTCCATTCCGGCGAGAGGAAATCAGTCCGGTCTCATTCAGGTCGGTCTTCTTGCCCCTGGCATTCATAATTGTCTTGTGTCCTTGCTACGTTATTAGACAAAGATGTAATACCAAACAACAAGAGGGCTATTTTCCATTACGAAAGCATTGCTATCTTTTATATCAAGTGCCAAAAGGCTAAGGGTCTAGAAAAGCTAAACAACATAAGCAAATTACATTTTAAAAGTAAAAGACCTTAAGGTTGGCTGCATTCCATGGTCTGGGGACAGCCTTGCCATCTAAATCTTCCAGATGGTATGCCCCTTTGCCAGCAAGACCAATCACCTTGTACGGTCCTTCTCAATTTGCACCGAACTTTCCTTCGCCAGGGACCACCGTGTTGCCAAGCACCTTTCTTAAGACCCAGTCCCCAATCTTGAATAGCCTGGGGTGCACTGCCTTGTTGTATTTTTTGGATAGTTCTTGTTGGTAAGCAGCAATGTGAATTAGCGTTCACTCCCTCCTTTCCTCAGCGAGGTCAAGTTCCAATGCCACGGCTTCATCGTTTAGATCAGGCTGGAAACTTTCAGAGCGGATGGTTGGCATGCCAATTTCTAACGGGATGACGGCCTCCATGCCGTAGGCCAAGGCGAATGGTGTTTCCCCGGTCGACCGTCTTGGGGTAGTGCGGTACGCCCAGAGCACATTAGGGAGTTCTTCAACCCACTTGCCCTTAGCCTTCTCAAGCCGCTTCTTCAGCCCGTCTAGGATGGTCTTGTTTGAGGCCTCTGCTTGACCATTTGACTGAGGATAGGCCGGTGTCGAATTGTAGAACTCAATCTTCAACTCTTCGCAAAATCCACGAAAGAGTTTACCATCAAATTGAGTGCCGTTATCCGAGACGAGGGCCTTGGGTATACCGAAACGAGTGATGACGTTTTGCCATACAAACTTCTTCACGTCCTTTTCCTTTATGGTCGCTAGTGGCCTCAACCCACTTGGTGAAATAGTCACTGGCGGCAATGAGGAACTTGCGATTGCCCGGTGCGGCTGGGAATGGCCCAACAATATCCAACCCCCAAAGCGCGAACGGCCAAGGACTTGTGAGAGGGAGCAAATCTCTAGCCGGCTGGTGGATCTGGTGGGCGAACTTCTGACACTTCTCGCACCTGCGAACGTATTTTTGCGCATCTGCCTGCATGCACAGCCACCAATAACCCTGAGAAATTGCTCGGTAAGCCAAGGATCTGCCCCTAGTATGGCTGCCGCAGATGCCTTCATGGATCTCGTAGAGAAAAGCTTCCACCTTGGCGGGGTGGACACACTTCAAATACGGCCCAGTAAAAGACTTCTTATACAACGCTCCGAACGCGGAGAGCCAAAACCGCTCTGATTTTGCCCAGATTTTGTGGGCCGCCTTCTTCTCTTCCGGTAGAATTCTATCTTTCAGGAAGGTGATGATGGGATCCATCCAAGAAGGACCCAAGTCGGTGCAAAGTACCTCGGCCACTTCCGGTTCTTCTATACTTGGCCACGGTAAAAATTCTATCATCAAGGGATTGGGAAAAGCTGTCTGAGTAGAAGCAAGCCTGGCCAACTCATCAGCCGTGTTGTTTCCTTCACGGTTGATCTGTTCTACCCTTATGGCCTCGAACTTCTTGATTTCTGCTCGCACCAGCGCCTGATACTTGGCCATTCTTTCATCCCTGGCCTCATACTCCCCTGAGACTTGATTGACCACCAGCTTGGAGTCGCTGAAGACCATTAGGGCTGTGGCTTTCATTCTCAACGCGCTTCTTAGCCCAGCAAGGAGGGCCTCATATTCGGCCTCGTTGTTGGAAGCTGGGAAGCCGAGTGTAATCGCCTGTTCGATGATCAGTCCATCTGGAGAGGTCAGCATGATGCCCAGCCCGGCCCCATGTCTGTTGGACGCCCCATCGACGAAGAGCTTCCACATCTCGCCAATGAACAGCTTCCAGCAATCAGAGGGATTTTGGGAACTTCTCAAATCCAAGTCTCCGGTCGGCTCACTCTGGTCTCTTTCCTTGTCATGGTTGACTCCGCCCTCCAACAGGTCACTTGCCTTTGCTGGTTCGGTCACTCTTCGCCCTTCCCCCTCTTGCGCACCAACACTTGCCCCCACTGCCTGAACCGTAGGCTGTGCTAAATCCGCACTAGCCAAATCAACCGGGCAAACTGGATGCGTTCCGGGGGCAAATTCCACCACAAAATCTGCAAGAGCTTGAGCTTTGATTGCGGTGCGCGGGCGGAACTTGATGTCGTACTGCCCCAATTCCACGGCCCATTTCAGAATCCTCCCAGTGAAGTCAGCCTTCTCAAAGAGCACCTTAAGCGGAAACTCGGTCAACACCACTATTGTATGGGCATGAAAATAGTGCGCCAGCTTCCTTGACGCCATCATCAGGGCCAGCGCCAATTTTTCCAAAGAAAGATATCTCGTCTCGGCTGGGAGCAAAGTCTTGCTTACATAGAAGATGGGCAAGTGTTGGACGCCTTCAGCGCGGACCAGGACGGCGCTCACCGCATGTTGAGAGACCGCCAAGTAGAGATACAACTCTTCGCCCGGCAGAGGTGTTACCAAAATAGGGGCGGAGGAGAGGTATGTTTTTAGGTCCGCCAGCACCCGGTCACATTCATCGTCCCAGAAAAACTTAGCCTTCAAAGTCTTGAAGAAGGGCCTGCAACGATCCGAAGACCGGCTGATAAATCTATTCAGCGCGGCTGCCATCCCGACAAGATGCTGCACGTCCTTCGTGGAGTTTGGGCGCTCCAATTCTTGTATCGCCTTGATTTGAGATGGGTCGGCTTCGATTCCTCGGTTTGTGACCAAAAAACCAAGGAACTTCCCGGTGCCAACTCCGAAGGCGCATTTGGAGGCGTTCAAACGAAGCTTGCGATGCTTAAGTATGGCGAACATTTCTGCCAGGTCGGCGAGGTGTTGGGACTTCTCTTTACTCTTCACCACCATATCGTTGATATAGGCTTCCAGAGTTCGGCCCAAGAGGGGAGCGAACATCTTTGTCACCATCCGCTGAAAGGTTGCCCCGGCATTCTTTAGTCCGAACGGCATGACCTTGTAGCAGTATAAGCCTCTAGGAGTGGTGAACGACGTGATCTCTCTATCCGGTTTATACATGGCTATCTGGTGGTAGCCGCGATATGCATCCAGGAAGCTAAACCTCTGATGGCCAGCGGTTAAGTCCACTAGCTGGTCAATTCGAGGGAGGGGAAAACTATCCTTCGGGCAAGCACGGTTGACAGTCTTGTAGTCGACGCAGACTCGCCACTTGCCATTCTTCTTGGAAACCACCACCGTGTTGGATATCCACCGAGGGTATTGCACCTCTTCGATTGCCCCGGCTTCCAACAAATTCTTCACCTCTTCTGCTACCGCTTCAGCATGGTGCATTGTTGACCGGCGCGTCCTTTGAATGACCGGTCGCGCGTTGGAGAAGACATTCAGCTGGTGGCAAATGAAGCTCGGGTCGATGCCAAGCATGTCGTAAGGCATCCACGCAAAAGCCTCCAAGTTGGAAACCAAGAAGTTGACATAATCCGTCCGCTCGTCGCTAGACAAAGACGATCCCAAGAGGAAGAATTTAGTCGGATCGTTTTCGTCAATGCGCACTTCCACCAAATCTTCGACCGATTTTTCCTCGGCCTTTCTTCCCACGTCTTCGAGGACCTCCTTTCCCCCGGACCCCTCGATCATCTGGACAAACCCTTTGGCTGCTCGGGTGCTATTTACCGCAACGAAGCATTGTTTGGCCATCACCTGGTCTCCCCAAACTTCCTCTATTTGCCCGCTCGGTGCCGGAAAGCGCATGACTTGGTGGAAAGTTGACGCTACTGCTTGCATGGCATGTAACTAACCTCTGCCCAGGATCAAATTGTAAGTGGATGGAACTTTGAGCACCCAGAATTCTACTTGCTTCACGACCGATCCCGCTTTGACCGGCAAAATAATCTTTCCGATCGGCCATTCTGGTTGCGAGTTGAAGCCGACCAAAGGGGATGTTGCAGGGGCCAAGTCCTTGTCTTCCAACTTCATTTGTTTAAACGCGTCATAATACATAATTTCTACCGAACTCCCCTGGTCGATCAAGATTCTCTTGATGTCAAAGTCTTTGACGCAAAGAGTGACTACTAAAGCATCATTGTGCGGCATCTGAACTCTTTCCAAGTCCTTGGTCGAGAATGAAAGGATGTCCCTTTCTTCGGTCTTTCCCTTCTTTACGGCGGGCTGTACAGAGAGCACCTCCCTCATGTGCTCGGCCTTCTTGATCATCCCTCTAAGCTCGCAGACCCTTGCTGGCTCAATGATGCCATGGATGATGTTGATTACACCTTGCGGGGGCGCTTCTAGGGCTGCCAGGCCATTAGGCTCAGTTTGTCCCGTTGGCGTGGCCTTGACACCCCCATCTATGTATTGGTCAAGATGCCCCGCCGCCACCAACTCCTCCAAGTGCTGTTTGAGCGGCAAGCAGTCCTCTGTTCGGTGCCCCCGTTCTACATGGAAGGTGCAGCGATATTTCGGATTAAAGCCTCGCTGCGCACTCCCTAACTTGGCCGGCCAACGGACAAAAGGCTCACCTCGGATCTCGCTCAAAATGCGGTAGATGGGAATTTTGAAGACCGTGGTAATTCCCGTCCGCGCCTTCAGTTTTCTCTTGGCATCTTCCTCTGCGTCGCGGGATGCGTCAGCTCGGTCGTTTCTGCGACCCTTGTTTCGGTCATCGCGGTTTGGTCCACGGCGTTGATCTTTTGACCGGTCGCTTGGGCGGTTATCCTCCTGCCCGACCGAGTAAACTTTTCTTGCCACCTTTCTGTCCGCCACGAACGGATTACCCTTCTCGGTCGCGGAGGCGGTATCATCCTCCACGCGAATGTGCTCATTGATCCGTTGCATTAGAGACTCCATGGTTGTAGGTTGGTGCATCGTAAGTGAATCTCGCAGCCTATGTCCGCCTAGGAGACCTCGCTTGTACTGAGTGATTGCCAGATTGGTAGGGCAGTCGAGGATCTCGTTGTATGTTTCCCAGTACTTTGCATTGTATGCCTTCAGCGAACATCCAGACTCCATCTTGACGCCCAGGAGGTGGTCGACCTCCTTCGGCGTTCGAGTGTTGGTTTTGAATCTGGTGACGAAGGCTTCCGCCAGCTGCTGCCACCCCTCGATACTCCCCTCCGGGAGCCTTTCGAACCACTTCAAGCCCAGCTCTCCCAAGCTTGCTGGGAATATGAGGCACATCAGGGCGTCGTTGCGCCGGTGGCCAGCTATTACTTGCCGGTAATGACTCACATGCATGTACGGATCTGTCTTGTCGTCGTACAAAGTGAACTTTGGCTGGTGGAATCCGGCAGGGAGCGGCGTACTCTCGATCTCTGGAGACAACGGCGTGGCCGTAAGTCTTGCCAACTCTTTGTCCACCAGCGCAGGGGCCATCACTCTGGGAGCTGGCATTACCACTTCTTCACTACAACGAACTGGAGCGCTCAACCTCTGTAATGTCGGCACTCTCTGAGCCTCCCGACGGCGCGCCCTCTCCTCCAATACATCCCTCAAGTCCCTGGAACGTGTGGAAAAAGAGGATCGCGACGTTGGCGTCGGGCGTGAGGAGTGGTAAGTGCTGTCGCGAGAGAGGGACCTGCCTTCTCTTTGGTCGGAATCTCCGACCCCATAGTTCCGGGTGATGGAGATAGAGTGAGTCATCCTTTGGCGGCGACTGCTAGAATGAGGGGAGGGAGTGCGCTCACTGAGGTTGCCCTCTCCAGCAACACCCTTCCCCTTTATCTGGCGCTTTAGCAGCTCCATCTCCGCCGCCATCTTGCAAATGAGGGCGTCTTGGTCTTTGAGTTTATGCTCCAGGTGCTGCGTACGGGACTCCCCCCGGCGTCGGCGGCCTTCTGGGCTCTGCGAGCGATCTGAACTCCTCCCACGTTTGTCTCGTGCTCTTCGCGAAGAAGTTTCCAGGCCCGCCATGGCTGGAACATTCAGGGGGCCTTCTCTCCTTTGGACATACTCTGGAGTGACACCATCGATGACGGACAGGGGAACTTCGTCATTGTTGGCTATGGAAATGGTTGAAGAGGCTTGAAGAACAAGGGTTGAGTATCAAAGAATTCCCACAGACATCGCCAATTGTACAGGGGCGAAATATCCTCTGCTTTCCGTATTCCTTGCACTCCAAGCTTCTCTCGACGGCGTCTAACTTGGCAACATAGAGACGGTGAGCTGCCCGGTGGTGGTGTGCTGGATAGACCCTCCGACGATCAAGTCAGGCCACTTGAGGAAGAAGAAGGCTAAAGAGAGAGTGTGTTTTGTTAGAGAAAGAAGTTGCATACCTCTAACGTTCACCTTCCTCCCCATTTCTAGGCTGGCCATGCAGCCTCAAGATCGTGCGCGCACTACCTCTGCTGTCCTTCCCTGGACAGATGGCAGTGCTCGCCTCTCACCACCTTACGCGTGTAAAGGTTTAGTCCTCCCACCAGTACACACAGAATTGCCCAACGGTATTGAGGCGTGCGTGGAGCAGATATCCTCCCCCTCACGCCATTGGCCCAGGTGGCACACTTACCCGGGGTGCCACGACCGGCCTAACCCATGGGAGAATCGCCACCAGATAACACTGCCGAGCTATATATCGCCGATCTATAACTTGGAGTCAGGAGGAAACCGGACCTTAGTGGTCGGGCTATTATTGAACGGGCCATTTGGCTAACCGGTTGCGATGCGCGCCGGCCTCCTGTTGCCTTCAACCCCGGTTCTCTAGAGTCTACCCATCTCGGCTAACCGGCCAAAAACATGCCGGCCTTCGCCTCGTCCTCGTTTAGCCCGGGATACCGTAGCTCGACCGTGCCTACCAAATGTCTGCGAGTCACAGCTCGGCCAGGCTTAGCTCACGCTTGGGCAGCCGTTCTCCTCAGCTGAGCAAAACAGACCCACCAGCCGTCTTAGTAGGGAAAGTAGCGTGGCGCCGTGACGTCTGTGACGACCCGCACTACCTTAGCTCGGCCGTACTAACGGTGCAAATCTCCCCTCTCAACACCACTTTTATATGAGTTGTTCCTTTTTTTTTGAGAAAATACTTAATTTATTATTCTTAAAAATCACTCCTAATGATATGTGACAAATATCAAATTTTGATTTGTCAAATGTTCTATCACGTAAAGTTTAATCTGAAATGCCACATCATTAATGGTTATTTAAGAATTTTCTTTATTTACTCATCTTGCCTTTCTTTTTCTTTTTTTCTTTTTTTGTTTTTCAACCTACCTCTGAGAATTGGCACTTGTTATGATCCCACATCAATTTTGGTACTCTCCTTTCGATTTTTAAATGTAAGTTATGCTCAAGAATTTGTATATTTAGTATCAAAGTTAACCACCAATATGAGATTAGACACAATTAATATGGAGTTGCGATTAGTAGCTCGAAACTCGAAGGCTCGAATGGCCCGAGTTCTATATACACCCCATTTATTTGTACACCCCCATCTCAGTTTAACCCACGCATTTCATTTGAAATAAAAAAAAAAAAAACAAAGAAAAAAAAAGAACAGAACAGAGCAGAGCGGAGCCGATTGAAGTGTTCAAAGAGTGTAGAGAGGAGTCGACCGACGGGTGCTGGTGCTGTCGACGAGGTTGGTGCTGCTTCTGTGTGTGCCGATGGGTGCTTCCACTGCTGCTGTGTGTGGCGAAGGGTGCGCCGTTGTAACGCCCCAAAAATATTTCAACATGAACTACCATACTAATGGACATTGACTAATCTACAACAATAATCCTCCCATCATCTCATATATCATAAATGGATTGAATGCAAAAGTTCCACTTGCGATATACAATCAACTAATTAAAAGAACATATGAATCTATAGCATATGAAACATCTAAATCTCAAAACAATAAAATACCCTTATGGGCTTTCATCTTCCAAGGTAATAGCCCGGTCACACAAAATGGTCTCTAGGACCCAAACACATTAGCCCTTGGCTCACAGAGAGATCACAGCAAAAGAAGAGCTATGTACTCTTTATAATTATCCACGCCCTCAACTTGGCAGGATCATCTCGTCTTTACCTGCACCAAAGTCCCATAGGGGTGAGCATAAAGCCCAGTAGAGAATTCTAACAAAGTATATACAGTTATGCAATTCTCAATAAAGATGCAAATGCCAATGCCATGCCATGCTCTTTTCTTTTTAAAGAAATTTCATTTCATACTCTTCATAAACCTTTCATTTCAATAGGAATTAGCAATCTCAATTCTTCCAATAAAAGCTTGTCATCACAACATATTTCAAACTTCCAATTTTAATCAATCGGGGCAGTAAATACGACACTGGTAATTCCTAGGCTGGTGTCTGCAAGTAGACTCTACGAGTTCTACCAAACTGTCATTTTTACCAATATTAACCGGAAGGCTCGACACCTATCCGTGCGGTTCTCTGGTCTTTCACCATGGACACTCAGGCCAACTTATCAAGATTCACTACACCCCCTATCAGGACTTACCACGTATTTATCCCATGACACATTTTCATAGTTCTTATTGCAATACATTTCCCTTTCATGAAGTAAATGATTTCAATCTAAATACACCATGCATGATAGTAATTCTAATGAATATGCAATGCAACCATACCTCCATGTCTCATGGAACATTTCTCAAGTCATTCTAACAACATTACCAAACAATTTCATTCACCATTTCTATGTTCTTCCAACTAATAGTCAAGAGTTTATTAACATTTGACCATGTGCAACTATATAACCACGATTCATGCTTTTTCAACATTTACTTCCATTTAAGTCAATGCAACATGCAAGTGCTAATCTCTACTCTCAAAACTCTTTGTAGTATAAGATGTTTCTCCATCAATAAAAAGGGTTACGTCTATGTATGAAGGCATTCATGCTCATCTAACATTTCATGCACATCAATAATGATATATCAAATGGGAATGCGATGCAACAATTAATATCTCATAACATTTCTTCATTTTCAAATATCTCTACAACAAGGTCCATAAAATTCAATTTCTCATTTCTTCTCTTGCAAAGTTATTTCACAACATGACCATATGCCTTCCATTTATAGCAACAACCACAGTTACTTGCCATACTCAAATCATAGCAAGCTCGCCTCTTCAAGAATATATCTATTATGTTCTCAACATAATTCTCCAAGATTTACAATTCTTACAATTTTAGGCACATAACTATTTATCATTTTCCAACAAATCAATGTTCTAGTGTTTAACAATTATATAAAAATAACATCTCATTTCTCTTACCTCACGTAGATAGTCACTTCTTTAAACATTAATGAAATTTACTTTCATTCAT
Source organism: Camellia japonica (assembly GCA_030407325.1). Lineage (NCBI taxonomy): Eukaryota > Viridiplantae > Streptophyta > Magnoliopsida > Ericales > Theaceae > Camellia > Camellia japonica. The sequence continues at coordinate 41,444,279 of JAPPVO010000002.1, read as the reverse complement.
CCTCTTGACTTAAAAGAATAAATAATTCCATAGGTATATTTCTCATTTGCCAAAATCCCCAAATTTTAGGGTTTTTCATCAAGACAAAACACTTCTCATTCCTTGGTAAATCCCAACAAAATCATATTTCTTAGGTTTTAAAAGTGAACCATCAACATGGGGTAACAAGAATTGAGTTTTGAAAAACTAACAATTAAAATTTCTCTACACTTGAACCCATTCTTAAAATCAACACAAAACTTGGAGAAAAACTCTTAAACCACCATCAACGTAGCAAAACATGTATATATAACTCAAGAAATCCCTACCTCAAGGGAGAAGAGGAGACAAAGCTCGAAAATCAACCTCGCCGGAATACGATCTCCACCGGTCAAGACAAAGCCCTCGACACGCTCATCATTTTGATATAAAGAACTAGTATCCAAAACTCAATGGATTTCAAGGAATCAAAGGAAATGTAAAACTTTGAGGGTTTGGGTAGAGAGAGATGAGAGAAAATGAAAGAAATATTATAGAGAGAGAGTGATATATCAGCAAAATGAGAGGAAAGGGGCCAAAAGTACAAAGATATAGCTGAAAAGCTCGAAAAACGAAGTAGAAAATGCACCTAGCCGCACGTGCAGCGCCTATTCCCGCACGTGCGGAGCGGCCTCCCGCATGTGCGGCTCCCATCCCTGCACGTGCGGCTTCCCCCGCACCTCAGCTCACGCACCTGCTTTTTAAGCAGTGTGCTCCAAGCACAGAACCTAGCTTCCCACACGTGCGGCCAGACCTCCCGCACATGCGGCCCCTCTTCTACACGTGCGGCCCTGGCTCCCAACTCGGAAAAATCTCAGGCTTCACTCTCGACACCCCGGAGCCGACCCTGCACCCTCCGAAACGAGTGAAAACTCAAAACCGAGACAACCACAACAGAGAAAGGTTTAAGAAAGAATTTTCAACTAAAACTTACCCGGCATCTTAACGACAGTAATTTCTAACGTAATTCAGAGAGAGTAAGGAAAACTACGCACCGGTCATTACATGATGTGTGTTCGAAGGGTGCTGTCGCTGCAAAAGAAAAAAAAAAAAAAACATTATCACCACCACCATAATTCATCTGTTGGTGGGTTGATGGTAGTTCATCAGATGCTGTGATCAGCCAATCATCTCTCTCTGATCCCATTTGGGTTGTTATTGATTGTCTTTCTTTCCACAAAAATAAAGATTATTATTTGTTTGTTTAATTAATCAAAAAAATACTAATAAAGTCTTTTGTTTTGCAGGTGTCATTTAACTGGAATAACTTGACTTGCAAAGTGGGCTCATTTTAGAGAAGGAGAGAGAGAGAGATGGGGCAGGGGAAGAGGAAGGGGCTGAGATGGGGCTCATCACCAACAGGGTAGAGAATAGTGAGATCATGCCAGGAGACCACATCTACACTTACAGAGCTGTCTTCACTTACTCGTTTCGAGCTACGAATCACAACTGCGTACTCGTTTCGTTTTGAGCTTATAGACACAGATAGGGAGGGGAGAGAAAGTATTGCTTTTCGGGTCATGTTCGAGCCACCGCTTTCGAGCTACGAAGCAATAATCATTAATATGTATGAGATTATAGGATTAAACTATTTTACCGTTCGAGCTATCACAAAATTAAAACACTTAAAAACGTGTTAAATATTAATAATTAAGTGAAGCCCCCAAAAGGGAAAAGACTATTCCCGGATTAGTGTCTATTCCCGGAAGAGACTATAATGCTTTCCTATTTAAAAGTTAAAAAATAAATAAATAAATTGGGGCTCACCTAGGCATCTTAATTTGTCCTAATTAACATGGGAAATTACTTAATCATCATAAGCCAATTTTGCGATGGTCATTTACTTGAAACCTGGGTCATTACAGATCACATTTCACTTGTATGGAACCAGTCTGTGAATGGGAGGGGGGGATTATATGATAGTGATAGATAATTTGGATCACAATAAGAACGAAACCCAAACCAAAGAAAAAAATATAAAACTGGATCCATGGAATATAAATCAACTACTAATAAATTGGAAAGGTCCCCTTCAGAAATTTCTCAACAGATCTAGTGGGAAGAATATTTATGTATGTATGGCGTGCGTAATGAAACACCAAACATTTGTTTCCACAAGCTACGAACGTTGACAAATTCAACCTAAGACAACTATTTAAAAGACGATAATGATATATATGGCTGATGACATTCAGGATGATGATAAAAAGTGAAAACGGTTCGTTAGCTGTATTTTTTTTTTGTTTTTTATTTTTATTTTTATTTTTATTTTTATTTTTATTTTAATCGAGAAGAAAATTTTTATTGCAAAATTGATAAAAAAAAAATTAGATTAATCTAGTACAACGATATCATAAGATTTCAAAAAGACATAAAAAAAGCCCTTCATAGAATAAATGATCCAAGTCTCCGTAGAGGAATAGAAATGCCCTCATAAGAGAGGGAAACAAACCTCCATACAAGATATTATTACATCAATAAACTAAAAATTTAAAAAATAAAACAAAAAAAATCACATCTAAGTCATCACCAAACTCATCCAAAGCTGAATTGATCTGCAACCTTCAACTTTAAATCCGAAGAACCACATCAGATGGTCAAGATAAAATATTGAAATTGAGGTGATTGCCTAGTGTGAAACAATCACATTATCCAACGTCGACTTTCAAATTATAAGAGGATCTGACTTAATGATATATACCTAGGTCCGGTGGCCATCAAATTGTCTAATTTAATTTTATATTTGTAGGATTTGAAATAAATATTTGTTTTATAGTGTTGGGTCGAATTGAGATTTAAGTTTGTTTAATTTTTTAATTAAGTTTAGAATAAGAAATTATAACCCAGACCCATTCATTTAAAAATATTAATTTATAATTTTATAAAATCTTTTTCAATATGTAAAATACCTATACCAGGCCGGTATTTTCTATTTGCCTTACTGTAAATAGCTCAATCAATTCTAAAAAAATATTTTTCTATTTAATTACATAAAAAAAATTAAAAATAAATAAAAGGAAATAAAGTATGAATATATGCTTCTTTTATGGCTTAAATTCAAATATTTGTCAAAAGACTCAAATTTTATTTTACTTAATTATTTTTAATAACTTATATTCAAAAATCATTAAGATGGTCTAATTCGATTAATAGACTTCCAAGATGAAAAAATAATAGTAGAATATGAGTTGAAAAAAATTAGTATATTTGTGATAATTTTTTAGCTTTTTCAAAAAAAATATGTAAAAAGTACAAAGAAAATTGAATCTTTAACTATTTTGTATGTTCTTTTACTTTATGGCTTTTTTGCTGACTTTTTAATTATTTTTTGAACTTCCCAAACTTACCATAAGTGAACAGGTTTGAGATAGCTAAATTATGCTTGATGTTAGGTTAAACTAAATTTATGATGACACATATGCTTTTTTAGTGCAAGCATGATCTATTTTATATAAACCCCTTATTGTATAGGTAGAAAATATACAAATATATATATTATAAAAATAATATGAAAATGTTGTTTAAACAAAAATATTTTTTGAGTGTAGGTTATGGGTTTGGACCCATCCGCATATCTGTGATTTACGAAAAATTGAATCCGCAATCGCCTGCAGTGTAGGTTATGGGTTATGTGGATAGGGTTCGTAGATATGTGGGTATTTGCGGGAGGTTTGTGAATTGAATTTTTTTCTTTAAAAATTTATTTTTGGACCTATTTTTCTTCATTTTCTAAATACTATTTATTTTGGGCATTTTCTCTTCATTTTCTAAATATTATTTTGGTCAATAAAATCATATATTTCTTATCATAAAATTATTATTTTTTAATCATAATATTTTAATCTTAGATATTCGGAAATTGATAATCCATACTTAAAAAAAAAAAAAAAGTTTCATTTATGTATATAAATAAAAGAAGTTCAATTTACTTAAATATATATTATATATTATGTATGTATATATGTTTATACATAGCAACTGTGAGTATATATATATATATATATATCTATTAATATGAAAGGTTAAGATTACTTAGAATTTTATATAAAAAAAATATGAGTGCGGACGAGTGTGTGCAGATGCACCCGCACGCTGCCCACAATCTGAAATATAGAAATATTTCAAATCACATTCAACCTTATTGCAGGTTTGAAACCCCCCATCACATATGCAGATCGGATCAGATTAGATAATTTTTGCGGATCAGATGACTTTATCTTCAGCCCTAACTAATAACGTGCTTGACTCTAGAGTTCCTGGGTGTTTGTCGTGTTTGACCTTGACAAAATAAAAGTATTGATGGGTGACCATTATGATTATGAAAAATTATTGATTCGTTTGAGACATTATGGAGCAATTTGGGAAGAAGTTAAAAAAAAAGTTAGTTTTTTAATTTTTTTTATATAAAAAAGTTATTAAAAAGTCTAAAAAAAAAAAAGAAAGCTTTTTTATTATAAAAAAAAGTCAAAAAGTTACAAAAGTTAAAAATCAATTTTTTACCAATTTTTCAAAACACCAAGTCGGTGAAAAGTTAATTTTTTGGCTTTTTTAATTTATTTTGTTTTTTTGTGGATAAAAAACGTGAGAGGTGATGTGACTCAAAATGGATAAAAAACTAAAAGTTGACTTTTTATTTTCTTCCCAAAAGACCCTTATCAATCATAATTTATCATATTTTTATATATTTTTTAATTATCTAATACAAATTTATATGAGTCTAACTTGTCTCATATTTTTGAGATCAAAAATTGGACCGTCCAGTCTAGCCCATGAGTCTATTTTCAGGTTCCATTTCGATAATTCGAACCATTCAATGTGTAGAACTCGTCGGACATTATATTTCTATAAAAAATCACGTTGATCGTGATGAGAAGACAAAACCAGATAACAGAGGAAATAGAAAGAGAACAAATATCTATTTTTATATTTTGTTCATTATTTAATCTATACGATCAGATTTCATATTTATACACAAAAGATATCTAACAGAGATCTAACTAACATCTAACTGAAGATCTAACTAATATCTAACTGAATTGAAGTTTGTTACAGAGGAATTGATAGGATGTAGCAGCAGCTCTATTGTCTTGTGATGCGTCTGTCTGCAGAACTAGCCTCAGCAGCAACTCTATTTTTAGACTGAGACTTGGCCTCTGCTGCTGTAGAGCCAGTAGAGTTGTCAGCCCCCCTCAAGCTGAAGGGTGAAGGACCAACCAAAAGCTTGGACTGTAAGAAGAGAAATCGTGCCACAGGTAATGATTTGGTAAATATGTCAACAAGTTTATCAGAGGAAGAAACATGGCGGATGAGCAACTGTTTGGCTGAAACCTGCTCACGAACAACATGATAATCGATTTCTATATGCTTGGTCCGAGCATGAAAAACTGGATTAGAGGCCAGAGAGAGAGTAGATAAATTGTCACACCACAACACAGGTACAGAGGAAGGAAAGATATGCATATCACGAAGAAGCATTTGAAGCCAAGACACCTCTGCACTGGATTGAGCCATGGACCTATATTCAGCTTCTGTAGAGGATCTAGCCACTGTGGGTTGTTTCTTAGCAGCCCAAGATACCAAATTAGAGCCCTAAAAAATGCAAAAACCAGTAGTAGACCTTCGGTCAGTAGGACTGCCAGCCCAGTCAGCATCTGAAAACACATGAATATCAAAAGAACTAGGAGAGAAGGATAAGCTATGATGTAAAGTGCTTTTGACAAATCTAGGAATCCTTTTTACAACACCAAAATCCTCTTGAGTGGGATTATGCATATACTGGCAAGCTTGGTTGACAGCAAAAGCCAAATCTGGCCTTGTGATGGTTAAGTACTGGAGACCTCTAACAAGACTTCGATAGAGAGAAGGATTAAAGCAAGGAACAGAAGAAGAAGGAGAAGAAGAAGAGGAAGCTTTGATAGAAAGAGGAGAATAAGCAGGTTTACAGTCAGACATGCATGCTCTGTGAAGAAGAGTAGAAGCATAATGAGATTGTGATAAAAAAGTACCAGTAGAATGAGAGAAGACTGAGATGCATAAGAAATAAGAGAGAGATCCCAATTCTTTAAGGGAAAAAACTTTGTGTAACTGAGAAATGAGTGCCTGAATATGAGAGGAAGAATTGCCTGTAACAAGAATATCATCAACATAGACTAAGAGATAGGTTAGAGAGGAAGCAGAAGCTTGAACAAAGAGAGAGTGATCACAATGACTATTGACAAAACCCAAAGTAAGAAGAAATGAGGAGAAAGTGGAAAACCAAGCTTTTGGTGCTTGCTTTAGACTATAAAGAGCTTTGTTAAGCTTGCAAACATAAGTTGGAAATTGAGAGTCTTCAAATCCTGGAGGTTGAGCCATAAAAACATCCTCTTCAAGCTTGCCATGGAGAAAAGCATTAGACACATCAAGCTGTTGGATAGGCCAATTATGATGAAGAGCAATACACAAGAACACCCTGATGGTGGGCTGTTTAGCAATAGGACTAAAGGTATCCAAGAAATCAATTCCAGCCTCTTGATTATAACCTTTAGCAACAAGCCTAGATTTGTATCTAGCAATATTGCCATTAGAGTCCTTTCTAATGTGAAAGACCCATTTGCAACCCACTACATGTTGATGAGCTGGAGCAGGAACCAGTGTCCAGGTCTGTTGTTTTTGAAGAGCCTGAAACTCCTCTTGCATAGACTAAAACCAGTGAGGACTGTGAAGAGCATGTTTATAAAAGGTAGGTTCAGAAGTGAGAAGAGGAGCAGAAAGACAAGCAGCCTTAGATCTAGTAATCATAGGATGAGAATTAAGAGAAGATTGAGGAGGAGGTAAAATAGGAATAGTTAAATGAATACCAGGAGGAGAATATGGAAGAGGAGAAGATAGACTAGCAGATTCAGAAGATGTAGAAGCAGTAGAGTTAGCAGAGGCAGAACTGGCTGAAATTTGAGAAGAAGAATCAGAAGAAAAATAGACAGAAGGAGAAGAACCCCAGAAAATTTTTTTAGTAGCAACCTTAGAAAAAAGAAGAGCTGGAGCAGGAGAATAAGCAAAAGGAAAAGAATGTTCATCAAACACCACATGTCTAGAAATATACACAATGCCAGTGAGAGGATCCAAACACCTGTACCCTTTGTAACTAGAATGATAACCAAGAAACACATACTCTTTAGACCAAGGTTGAAGTTTGTGAGAGATATAAGGTCTTAACCATGGGTAACACTTGCAGCCAAAAACTTTGAGAAAAGCATAATCAGGAGGTGTATGAAAGAGAACCTCAAATGGACTCAGATGGCCTAGTTTACGATTGGTCATTCTATTAATCAAATAAGTTGCAGTAGCAAGAGCCTCAAACCAGTACTTAAGAGGTACAGAAGATTGATCAAGCAAAGCAATAGCTATTTCAATTAGGTGACGATGCTTTCTCTCAGCCACTCCATTTTGAGAAGAAGTATAAGGACAGCTCATTTGATGAACAATACCAACCTGCTTCAGAAAATTTGTGAAATGGAACCACTAGTATATTCACCTCCACCATCAGTTCTGAAAAAAAGAAGAGGTGGAGAACTGTCTTTCAGCATAGGCCTTAAACTCAACAAACTTGGAAAACACTTCACTCTTATAGGATAGAGGATCAAGTAAGTAAAGTTACTAAAGTCATCAATAAAGATAACATAGTAGTAAGTAAATTATAAGCATTAAATGAGCACCATGGACATCAAAGAGAGTTGAATTAAAGCAAGAAGTGCAGTGGTTTTATTATTTGTCAAAACAAAAAAGCATAATCAGGAGGTGTATGAAAGAGAACCTCAAATGGACTCAGATGGCCTAGTTTACGATTGGTCATTCTATTAATCAAATAAGTTGCAGTAGCAAGAGCTCAACCAGTACTTAAGAGGTACAGAAGATTGATCAAGCAAAGCAATAGCTATTTCAATTAGGTGACGATGCTTTCTCTCAGCCACTCCATTTTGAGAAGAAGTATAAGGACAGCTCATTTGATGAACAATACCAACCTGCTTCAGAAAATTCTGAAATGGACCACTAGTATATTCACCTCCACCATCAGTTCTGAAAACTTGTAAAGAGGTGGAGAACTGTCTTTCAGCATAGGCCTTAAACTCAACAAACTTGGAAAACACTTCACTCTTATAGGATAGAGGATACAAGTAAGTAAAGTTACTAAAGTCATCAATAAAGATAACATAGTAAGTATAAGAAGCATTAGTATGAGCAAATGGACCCCAAACATCAGAGTGAATTAAAGCAAGAAGTGCAGTGGTTTTATTATTTGTCAAAACAAAAGGAAGTCTATGACTTTTTGACACACAACACTGATGACAAGAAGAATTATACTCTTTATGAGAGAATGAAGAACCACATTTATTTACAATATTATGAAAAACATCAGGAGAAGGATGCCCTAGTCTCTTATGCCAAAGATGAGCAAGAGAGCTAGTTCCAGAGAAAGATTTAGGAAATGTAGAGACATATGGTTGTAACTGATATAACCCATTATGATGATGACCTCTACAAAGTACCTTGTTGTTGAGTTTGTCCTAAACAACAAAGGACTTATCATCAAATATAACAGTGCAGTTATTATCAGAAGTAAGTTGATGCACAGACAACAGATTAGAAGAAATTTGAGGAACATGAAGCATATTATTAAGCTGAAAAGTAAAATCAGGTGTGGGCAAGATACCAGTGCCAGAGTTGTGGATAAGAAGAGTGTTTCCATCTCCAATCAATACTTGATCCTGACCTTGATAAGGTTGATATAGATGTAGGTTATTCAAATCATTAGTGAGATGAGAGGTAGATCCAGAATCAACATACCAAGGAGCAGAGAAAGTAGAAGGCATAGAGGAAACAGTATATTGAGCAGAAAAGGCTCTAGGTGTTGCAAAAGAAGGACCCATAGTATATGATGGAAATACTGGTTGGAAATTAGTATTCATTCTATGTCTGCATTCCAAAGCTGAGTGATTGTTCTTGCCACAAATTTGACAAACCAAACCATAGCTTCGTGGTCTTCAACCACCTCTTCTATCTCCTCTGTAACTGGTATATCTGCCTCCTCTAGTCTGGAAATTTTGACCACGGCCACTTCTATTATATGAATAATTTCAAGCAGAGTTGATACTACCATAGACACTTTGTAATGATCCACCAGAAGAAGTGGATGAACTGTTTTGAGAACCTGTAGTAATAGCATTAAATGCTACTGTGAGATCTGAAGAAGCTCCTTGTTTATGACTTTGTTCAAGATGAATTGCTTCTGAACAGAGCAAAGCACACAACTCATCCATAGTTAGAACTTCAGATTTAGCACGTATAGTTGTTTTGAATGCATTGTACTCATCAGGTAGTCCATTAAGAACAAGAAGAATAAGATCTTCATCACAAATAGGAGATGAGGCTAGGGCTAGTTGATCAACAAGATCCTGATTTCTTGAAGATATTCTTCCATTGATCTTGTTTTCTTGGACACAGTACTCAATCTATTTTTGAGCTGATGAATATGAGAACGTGAAAGAGATGTAAACTTTTTTTCGAGTGCAAACCATAAATCCTTACAGTGCTTCAAATGAAGTACGGAAGAGAAAATCGAAGGTGTGAGTGTGGCTGTTGTACAACTAAGAAGACATGAATTGGTAAGCTTCCATTTCAGAAATTCAGGATTAGCAACTGTCTGATTTTGTGCATTCAAGATTGTAGCAGATGGACATGCAGATGATCCATCAAGAAATCCAAAAAGCTCAGTAGCTTCAAAGAAATTCTGAATTTGTGTTCGCTAGATAGAATAATTTCCAGACTCAAGCTTCACTGTGATCAACGAAGTTAGATTTGCAACCAGTAGAAGAACATTGGAAGGCAATGAAGCCTTTTCAGATTGGATCGCCATTGTTGCTCGTGAGAGCTCAGACTTGATGCTCTGATACCATGATGAGAAGACAAAACCAGAAAACAGTGGAAATAGAAAGAGAACAAATATCTATTTTTATATTTTGTTCATTATTTAATCTATACGATCAGATTTGATATTTATACACAAAAGATATCTAACAGAGATCTAACTAATATCTAACTGAAGGTCTAACTAATATCTAACTGAATTGAAGTTTGTTACAGAGGAATTGATAGGATGTAGCAGCAGCTCTATTGTGTTGTGATGCACACAAAGGAATTGATAGGATGTAGCAGCAGCTCTATTGTCTTGTGATGCGTCTGTCTGCAGAACTAGCCTCAACAGCAACTCTATTTTTAGACTGAGACTTGGCCTCTGCTGCTGTAGAGCCAGTAGAGTTATCAGATCGGATATCAATAGCTATTTGATCGGATTAGATTTCTGTCAACCGTTTATTTTTTCACTATCCAATCAAATAACTATCGATATCCGATCAATGTGATTTTTTACAATAATATAATACCTAACAAGTTCTATAAATTAACAGTTCAAATTATTAAAACAATATAAAAATAAATTTACTAAATTAAATAATTTAATCTTAATCTCAACATGAGACAAGCTGAATCCAATTTATAAATCTTCTATGACCACGCGATCATAATGATGATTCACCAAGGACTTCTCTGTCTACTATCCAATCATGATTGCGCCCAAGGCAATTATTATCTATAGCTCCCCTTGGTTTACTTTGACTTTCTTAACCTTCGATCTGGGCCGTCCATTCTCAGTGTGCTTCGACTTAAGCTCCACCTTTTGGGATGATATTCCAGGATCATATTTTCTGCAATTGATTTATTGATAAATAAAAATTATATTATTTTTATTATGTATAATTTTAATATAATTTTATTTTTATTTTAATCATCGACTTTTATATTATATTGACATCTTTTATTTTACAATATTATTATAAGAAAACGTGACAAGAAAATGGAACTGATACTTCAACATTCAGTTTACGCATCAAATTTACCAAAGTTGGGTGATTAGGGTCCCATCTAGTAGATTTTTTTATGGTAGTCCGAGATTATCCCTTTTGTTCTGGTTTATAACAAGCTAAGAAATTAATGAGTGTTGTACTCATTAACAAAATTTTAAAATATTATATATTTTAATATTTTTTAAACTCATTAACAAATATCAATAATCTAACCAAAGAAGATAAGAATATATCTATTTAATTTTTTTGGACTTAAAATTTTACAAGTCATAAGCTTGAAATTTTCAGAGGTACAACCAGAAAAGCATGGCACTACATGAAAGGAACAGAACATGAGAGAAAGTGAACAAAAGTAAATAAAGTACCACATATTAAACACAGAACACAGTAACTACAGTAATCCCTTCATAGATATATACTTCTTTAATGATTTACAAACACCTATATATATATTATATATATAAATAAAAACAGGATGATCAGATTGATTGGTAAAATTTCTATTTTCTATGAAATCAACTTCCCTATTTTTATTTTTTTTTTCACTACATACAATATATTTTCCCTTAACCAACAAAAAAGATAGGGGCTCTGAGGGCTCTCTATAATAGTAATAATTACAATTATACAACTTAACAAGCTGCTGATGGATTAGTGAAGGGATTAAAGAAGTGAGGCTTTGGAGCCATTGCAAATGGGCTGCTGATCTTAGAAGTAGTGTCGGTGGCGGCGGTGGCGGAGGCGGAGCCAATCCTTTCGCAGGAGGGGCACATGCTGAGGGTGGCGGCTGGCAGCTGCATGTAGAAGGGTTGGGGCAGTTTCAGTGCTTTGAGTTCTTGTAATTCTTTTTGTAGCCTTCTGTTCTCATCTGTTAGAGTTTCACAGCATTTCTTCAATAACTCGCAGTCCACTTCAGTTTGCTTCAGCTTTGTCCTGTAAGGTGAAAAAAAATCTGATTGTGATATTTTTACGATTTGAAAATATGCTATATATTATCAACAATTTTATACAAAATTTACTTTTAAAATATGGTAAATTTATAAATTATATTCATAACGATGGACATTTTATTTTTAAAGGAAACTGTTGCAATAACACATCATAATTTTGTATAATATTTTCTGTTTGTTTGTGTACTACTACTCCTTAATATGCGTTTTTTTAATATTTTTTATTTTTACTTTCATATTAGATGAATAATTTCATATTATGAAAATTTTAGACTTGAATAGCACTAATCAAATTAAAAATATATAATTTTGGTAAAAAATTGTTCTTATTATTTTTTGTCATTTTCTTGGAGCTTTTTATTGTTTCTCATCACTTTAATCATGTAAATAACGGATAAAAGGTTTTTTTTTTTTTTTTCTCTTCATTTCTTTTATTTTCTAATTAAAATCTAAGAATCCAAACAGATTGTTAGTGTTAGTGGGGTGGAGGACACAAACCTGGCACGCCGATTCTGGAACCAAACTTCAACTTGTCTAGGCCTTAGATTCAACCTCCTCGCCAGTTCTTGTTTCTGTTTCTGTAAATCCAACAAAAACAACCAGTTTTGCTCCTCAAAAATGGCAAAAAGCAACAAATCAAACAAAAGCGAGAGAGAGAGAGAGAGAGAGAGAGAGTACAGGATTAAGAGTGCTATGTAGCTTGAAGCTTTCCTCTAAAAGGGCAGATTGGTCTTTATTGAGTCTAAGTTTCTTTCTTCCATTAGCACTACCACCATCATCATCTTCATCACTTATAATTCTTGAAGAGACTCTCTCTATCTCTACTTCTTCACTCCCAACCTCTCTCTCCCTCTTCACAACACTCCCATTAGAGAACGACGATGTACCACTGTCTTGACGATACAACAACAACTCAGCAGACTCGTTGTTACAACCTTTATTAGCTTCTTGAATTTGATTATAAGTCTCTCCACCACAGATACCCAAACTCAGCGACGGCTCGAACAAACCTCTCATCTCTCTCTGCATAGGTTGACCATTTGAACCCCACAAGACTATTACTTCTGAGTAAGTTTTGAGAATTAATAATGGCAAAATTACAAATTAGTCTACTTTTCAAAAAATAATTGTAGATACAGAAAAAAAATTATATTTATATTTTTAATTATTAATATTTATAAAATTTACCATTTATTTGTAATCATTTTTTTTATAAAGATCATTGATTTAATATTTTTCCATTAATAATTATATAGTCCTAAATATAAAAAAAAAAATTAATGAAAAAAATGATAATGTAATATTAGAGGAGTAGATAGCATTTGATTCATCATGTGATAATTATCCTTCTCTCACACACAAGAATCAATGTAGAGAAGAAAGAATTCGCATGGGAATGAAAGACACATCAAGAGAATGATTCGTCCGCCTCCCGCTACCCGTTAACCTACCAAATTGAGGTTTTGTTTCGCAACAGCTAAACCATCAATATATTTTTCTGCTTTTTTTTTTTAATTATTAGTTAATTTATATTTTAAAATTTGTAAGAATATGTTTGACGTTTTTAATCGGTCTAGTTTAGAAGGATCTACAAAGTAATTTTTTTTTTATTAATTTGTTTATTTTTGCCTTTTGTAGAAGTCTATGGTCCCACAAGGTTATTTCTATTTCATATTAAGTAGTGCATATCTGAAGGGAAAAGGTTTTTTTTTTCCAATGTATTAGGTAGGAACTCCTACAATTCAAACAATGTGACAGTTTATGGGTTGGTTTGGGAAGTGGGTTGACTTTTTGACTTTTTTGGTTATTTTAGCCTGGGCTAAAAAGCTTGGTTTGGGAAAGACTTTTTAATTTTTTGACTTTTTTGACTTTTTTTGTAAGAGAAGAGTGTAATAATTATGAATTGGATATAATGTTTTATTTGTTGTGGTTAAAATAGTCTATTTTTTTTTTTTGTTTTGCTCTTTTAGCCACAAATCATCTTGCCAAACGAACCTTAATGATTGATCAATTGATACACAATTTAAAACTCATTCACTCTTATTCACTTTTCCATAAACTTCCTAATATGTTGGATACTTAGAAAACATGTGATTTAGGAATCCTAGAACATGTTTATAAGTATTTTATTTTTAATAAATCTCTATTTAAAAATATATATTTTAACTTTCTAAAAGAATAATATTATGCTTGAGTCTCTAAAACAAATCTTAACGTATTATTTTACTTTTACATATATCAATAATATTTGTCAGTGGCTTGACCTTAATACTGAAGAACTTACGTGGTGAATTTTTTTTCAACGAACGAACCATTAGGTTAGATAATTAATCTTTCTTTGTTTTGCTTAAGGTTTTTATTCTTTCAAGCTTTTTTTTTTTTTTTTTTTTTGGACAAACTTTTCACTACCTCTAAATTATGAAACCAATTTAATATAATATAGTTAATTCGTTCCAATACATCAATAGTATACAATGAGTAACACCTTATAATTTGTTGGTTGCTAGCTATGAGCCTCTAAACTTTAGCATAATATTTTTCATAATAATTGTTTGAAAAGTTCACTTTCTATAGTTTAGCTAACAAAATTTGTTTTTGATTTTTTTTAACTATAAAGTAGTTTGATGAAAATAACTACTAAAAAGATATTTTCACCCCAAAGAAATTAAAAAACAAATGTAAAAAAGATGAGTATTTTTTTTAAAATGTTTTTTTCCCCAAAGTATTATTATTATTATTATTATTATTTTCTTTCTTAAAACAGATTTTTTCTTGAAAAGTCAAATGGAAATCATAAGGAAAAGGTTTTGATGATACAGTTCGTTTCAGGTGGAACGGGTCGGACTGATCCACGCTCCTCAAACCTGTGTCCGAATGACCAAGCCCACAGTAGAACCTGCACAAGATTTCAACGGGGAACGGGGAGTCCCTCAGCGAACCCTCCGACGAGCAAGTTAAAAAGAGAGATGGAATATAGGGAGATTAGAGATAAAAAACTTAACCTTCTTCCTGTCTTCGACGTCTGCTTATATCCTCTGGTAATCATTTCGTTATCCCTTCCGACCTGTCACCATGGCCGAAAATCTATGCCCTAACTTGCCTTGTTCATGGTGAGGCCGTTCTGTCTCGACGGGGAGAGCTTATCGCAATAAATGCTGTAAGGGGCTTAATTAATGGCTGATGTGCAGTGCAATAACTTTGCAGGATCTTTGTCTGCTTATGTAGTTTATCCTTCACCTGCCACGTGTCTGAGTGTCATTGGTCCTTAATGCCATGTTGACTTCCAGCCATGTTGGGCCTCATCAATTGAATTATGTATTGGGCCCTAAGTGGTGGGCTTGGCTTGTTCATAGTGGGCTATAGCCTTTATGGGCCTACCCATGTCAGTAGTCCCCCATTCCCAAGTGCAGCTTTAGTCCAACGAAGGGAATAATGAAGAGAACGATGGTTGCTAGAGACCGGCGAGGCGAAGGGGGCCGACCATGAGGAGGGTCGATCGCGACGGGTGGTCGAATGGAGGGACCGACCATGAGGAGGGCCGACCGCGAATGGTGACCGAGTGGAGGGGCCAACCATGAGGAGGGCCGACCGCAAAAGGTGACCAAGTAGAGAGGCCGACCATGAGGAGAGCCGACCGCGAAGGGTGACCGAGTGGAGAGGTCGACCATGAAGAGAAGCAAATGGCGGTGCGCGGGACTCGAGGAGTGGCAGGGCACATAGTGATTCGAAGTGGAAAAGACAAGGTAGGGGAAGGGGGTAGTGGATCGTGGGCGTACACGTGGCAAGATTCCATGATGGGGAAGGTTAGGCATTGAGCAAGAAATGAAACGATAGGTCAATATAGGGTTTGAAAAAATAGTTTTGGCGGATTTTTGAAAATTTTCAAACTGGCGAAATTTAATTGTGACCCTTGGAATATAGGCAAGCCTTGGCCTTTTGGTATTATACGTTTTACCTATCTCTTTGCAAAAAATCAAAACATCTCAGAAGTAAACTCGTTCGTTTCCAGTGACACACCCCTACAACACTTTGTGAACTTTCTTGCGCCCGCATCCGAAGCCATTCGCAGACACACAAGAGAGATAGCCCAAGAGGAAGCAACAACCGCAAGGGTCGATCCGTTAGGCAACGACGATGCGATGGACTTGGCGGAACAATATTGTACGAAGCGTAGAGAGGAGGAGGGAGCAAGTCAAGCTGTGCGGGCTCGCCCTAAGACAATAATCTCGGCTGCGAGACATATTAGCCAGGTGGAGCCGGACCATTGGCACACCAAATCGGACAGATCCGTACTGACAGCAGAGGAGTTGGAGAGAATAAGGAAGAAGTATCAAATTCCCTCGGAGATAGGGCTAAGATTGCCCACAACCAAGGAGAGGGCCTCAGATGTGCGGCCGGACGAATTTAGCTTGTACGAGGAGGCGTTGCGAGGGGGTTTGAGGCTACCTCTCCCCCAAGTAGTGGTGGATGTGCTAAACAAGCTAGAAGCGGCGCCAGGGCAACTGATACCGAACGCTTGGAAGATAGTAATGGCGTGCGCAAGTGCCTGGCCGCAGGCGATCGGAGGGACGACAATGACAGTAGAGGAGTTCTTCTCCTGCTACAAGGCCTCCGGTTAGTAGGAGATCTGGGTGACGCTGCAAGCAGTGGCGAGGCGAGGTCTGGTGGCGGGTCTTCCATCGTCGGTGAAGTGGTACAGATCGAGATGGTTCTTTATGACGGCTAACGGTAGGGCTGGGGTGCGTACAACGTGGAAGGTCCGTACCAAATCAGTCGGGCCGAAGTTGGACGGGGAGGCCGAAGACCGAGTGAAGAAGGTGAGGGAAGAGAAGGGGGTGAGGTGGGACGAGCTGGTCCTGCCTTCAACGTTGTTTGCCCTGAACTTGGGGCCGTAACCGTTGAGGGGGGACCCAGCAAGGGAGGAGCTAGAGGCGCAGAGGAAGGCGGAGGGGGAGGATGAGGATGAAAGGAGATTGTTCGCCCGAGCGGACAAGTATAAAAAGGCAAATTTGGGTCCTGCTCCAAAGATGGTAATGAGGGAGAGGATTCGACCTCGCCTTAAGCCTTTGGGTGACAAGAACCTGAGTGAGTTTGCCCCATTACCACAACCCATAGACCCCCTGAAGGAGAGGGACAGACGAGAGGTGGAGGTGGGACTAAAGAGGTCAAAGAAGAGGAGGGTTGCCACTGAGGGGGCTACAGATGCGCTTGGTGCGAAGAAAATGAGGGTTGGTGGAGAGGACACCCCCATGGCGGAGAAGGCAGAGGAGAGGGGGGTGGGGGCTACCCCAGAAGGGGTGGTTGTCCCAGAGGCGTAGGGGGACAAAGGTCAAGAGACCCAAGTGGAAGAAGAACACATGAATGCCATGGGGCCCAAGATGCAAGTGGAAAGTGGGTCAGCGGGCCCTGAGAAGGGGGTGGAGCAACAGCCCCAAGGAGGTGCTGCACCCCAAGCTGAAAACTGCTTTCTACCACGTTGCAGTGGTGTCTGGGCGACTAGAGGGAGAAGGAGGCCCAGCCAGGACTGCTGCCGACCGGCTTTTGGGCGTGGTGGAGGATCCGGCAGTGCGCTCGATGGCGAGTTTTACTGAGGCCGAATTGCTAAGGGGGTTGTGCTCTGCTCAGATGAAGGCAACTGCCTTAGTAGGAGCCCTGCTGAACACGGCTGCGGCTGCCAAAGGCGAGATGAGGCCGTTGAAGGTAAAGTTGGAGAAGGCGGAGGCCCAACTGGAAAGTTTGAGGAGGGAAACTACGGGATGGAGAAGGACCACACGGAACGTGTGCGCTAGGGGGCTGGAAGAGGCCCAGAAAGCCAAAAAGATGGAAGTGTCAGCGATGGTGCAGGGCTATTCAGTCGACCGAGCCAATGCTGAGCTGCTCGCAACCAAGTTAGAGTTGGAGATGGAACACCGTAAGGCGGTGTCGCTCGAGTTCCAATTGGGGAGCGAGCAGAAGAAGTTGGAAGAGATGCAGAAGGCCTGCACCGTCGCCAACGAACGGTGGGACGAGGCCATGACTTGCAATGAAGATCTGCGGGCCCAGTCGATCAAGGAAAAAGAAGAAGCATATTCGAAGATCGCTGGGTTGGAAAAGGAGTTGGCAGACGAGCGCGCCAAGGTGGCGGCGGCGGAGAAGGTGGGGCTGAAGAGGGCCTTGGAGGAAGAAATGAGCAAGCTAGCATTTGAGAGGGCGGCGTACCCCGACCTGTGCGTTGCAGCGGTAGAACAGTTCAAGGGGTCCGCCGACTTTCAGATGGCTATTGATGCCGCAATCGCCAACAGCTTGGCAAGAGAGGGGTCTGGGGGAGCTGGCCCATCGGGAGCGACCGCTGGGAGCAGGAGTGAAGAAGAAATGATTCAGAGCTTCCAACGGTCGGACTTCTACAAACAAGAGATGGCTGAGTTCTAGGACAACAGCTGGAAAACGTTCAAGCGAAAGGTTGAGGAGCTGTTCCCAGACTTGGACTTCAACAATGTTAGAGTAGAGGAAGATGATGTGGCCCAGACCCCCTTAGATGAAGGAGTTGACGAAGAAGATCTTGTTTCGAGTGAGGAGGAATGAAGAATGTAAAATTTTTGTACTTTGTTTGTAAATAAATAAATAAAAATTTTGTTGTTGCTTTGTTTGTGGTTGTGTTGTTTTTTTTTTTTTTTTTTTTTTTGGGTGTGTAACTTCTGTAGTAAACTTATGTATAAGTCTGTAAATAAATAAAATTCTGAGTTGTGTTTGTCACACTGTGGCCTTTATTTTTGTAAATTTGAAAAGAATTGTTCAAATAAGGCTGGTGTATAAATTGTAGTGAAAATTGAGAAGTAGGGAGCCAAGTTAGCTTGTGAGAAAATTATGATGCAAATGATGCTATCAATAAGAACGTTGCAATGTAAAGGTCTTAAAATGTGAAGTTTTAATGCGTGTTGTAAGAGTGTTGAGAAATGAAAGACTGGGTTGGGAAATAAAGTTAAAAAATGTAAAGAATGTTCAAATGTGTGAAATCATGGACCTGGAATTCGATTAAGTATGGTAACTATGCCTTAATCATGAAGTTACAAGAATGGCCTTGGGCGAGCTCTTCATTCGGGTAGAGCCGTGATTAGCTCGGTCTGGCTGGGTCTTCAAATAACTTAGTCTGGCTGAGCTCTTTGTGCTCAGTCTGGCTGAGGCTTTTCGTGCTCAGTTTGGCTAAGGCTTTACGTAACTCAGTCTGGCTGAGTTCTTCGTGCTTAGTCTGGCTGAGCCTTTTCATGCTCAGTCTGGCTGAGGCTTTAAGTAACTCAGTCTGGCTGAGGCTTTTCATGCTCAGTCTGGCTAAGGCTTTAAGTAACTCAGTCTAGCTGGGGCTGCAATCAAAGCGTTATTGAAATACCACACAGATAATTGAGATATAAGCTTGTTGTCATTCAAAGTGTAGCCCATTTGATCATAAATTTACATCATATGAGAAGAGAATGAGAGCATTCAAGTGCGTGGATTGTCAAAAAGAACATACAGCAATTGATCAATACAAAAATACAGCTTTTATTGAAAATAACATTTCAAATGCTCGGCGTTCCATGGATGAGGGAGGTCTCGGCCTTCCATGTCTTCAAGTCGGTAAGTACCCGGACGAGGTATGGCTTTAATGACATAAGGTCCCTCCCACTTGGCTGCCGGCTTCCTCTCAGCCGGATTTTTGGTGGTGAGAGTTGCTTCCCGCAAAACAAGGTCCCCAATAGAGAACTCCCTCGGCCGGACTTTGGGGTTGTAG
Organism: Camellia japonica; assembly: GCA_030407325.1. Lineage (NCBI taxonomy): Eukaryota > Viridiplantae > Streptophyta > Magnoliopsida > Ericales > Theaceae > Camellia > Camellia japonica. Next base: position 41,424,669 of record JAPPVO010000002.1, on the reverse strand, counting down.
TGTGTTCTCATTTTTTGTTGGTATGAGGCCCGTCTGATAGCAGTGGTCTCTCGGAGCTCTTCAATTAGGTCCAGGTTGACTCGACGCAGCTCTTCAGTGAGTTCTGGATTTTGGTGCAGAACCCTCGGTGTAATGCCCCAACCCTTCACATGCCATCGATATTGTCCGCTTTGGGCCACGCCCGTACGGATTTGTTCTTTCCAGTGGGTCACCCATCCTAGAACTACTCCAGCCTAAGCACGCTTAACTGGGGAGTTCTAATAGGGATTTCACCACCCGGGAAAAGGCCTCGATGCTATATAAAGGTCTAGGTTTTTACTTTTATAGCCTAGGAACTCCCTCTCCATTCCCGATGTAGGACACCAGGGCCTTACAATCACCCCCCTTTAGGGCTGCACGTCCCCGTGCAGTAGCCTGCCAGCTCACAAGCCCGCCCACATGCACCGAGAGACGCCAGGGGCCCACACTCGGTACTCCGGAGAGTTGGCTCTGATACCATTTGTAACGCCCTAACCCTTCACATGCCATCGATATTGTCCGCTTTAGGCCACGCCCGTACGGATTTGTTCTTTCCAGTGAGTCACCCATCCTAGAATTACTCCAGCCTAAGCACACTTAACTGGAGAGTTCTAATAGGGATTTCACTAGGGCTGCTCACGGGTCGGTTTTTGGCGGGTTGCGGGTCAAAACCGATCCGACCCGCACTTATGCGGTTGGGGAAAAATAGACCCGCAACCGCCCGCGATGCGGTTCGCGGTTTGTGCGGGCGGGTGCGGTTCGGTTTGCGGTTTTGATTTTTTTTTTTTTTTTTTTTTTTTTTTAACTTAAGCAAATTTGACATTTTTTGTTACTTTCTAAACACTTTTTTTTATTTTTTAGAAGAGTTATAAATTAAATTACAAGATATACAATTCATGATCATAATAAATAGTCCACATGTTAGATAAGATGATATGGAACCATGCTTGAAGATAGTGGATTAATCTTCCTCCTTAGCTTGCAAAAACAAATCCTTAAAAGTCAAACTAGTAACACTAATTTAAATATGCAAAAACAAACCCTTAAAAGTCAAACTAGTAACACTAATTTTAATAGTGGATTAATCTTCACTGTTTAGTTTTTAATATGCAATAATGTGATAATAGAATGACAATTCAAAATATCATATTTAACTGTGTCTACTAGACTAATGGAATATAATGATTATATATATATATATATATAAATAAAAGTCAAACTAGTAACACTAATTTAAATATCATTAGATCATGATAATGTATATAAGTACCCATATAATAAATTTTACTTTCATCCAAAATGTAAAAATAAAAATAATAACTAGTTATCTCCATGTATCCAAAATGCAAAAAAAAATAATAATAACTAGTTATTTTTTCTTTATAAAAAAAAAAAAAAAAAAAAAAAAAAAAAAAACTGCGGGTTGCGGGCGGGTCGGGTTCGACCCGAACCCGATCTTTTGTGAATTTCTTGACCCGCACCCGCCCGTATACCTACATCGAAACCGCCCAAAGCACTGCGGGTAGGGTAGGGTCGGGCGGTTTGTGCGGGCGGGTGGGTTGGTTGCCCAGCCCTAGATTTCACTACTCGGAAAAAGGCCTCGATGCTATATAAGGGTCTAGGTTTTTACTTTTATAGCCCAGGAACTCCCTCCCCATTCCCGATGTAGGACACCAGGGCCTTACACTCAGGATAGGCAGACCGATTTCCACTGGGATGACCGCCTCAGCGCCGTATGTTAAGCGAAAGGGGATCTCCCCAGTGGGGGTTCGGGTTGTAGTACGATACGCCCAACGTACATTTGGTAATTTCTCAACCCAGAGCCCCTCAGTAGCTTCCAGCTTAGTTTTGATGATCTTCAGAAGAGAACGGTTGGTAACCTCAACTTGGCCATTAGCTTGGGGATGACTGGGGGAAGAGAAACATGGTTGGACTTGAAGTTCGGCACAGAATTTCCTGAACTTAGCATTGTCAAATTGTTTGCCGTTGTCAGAGACGATGGCTTGGGGGATGCCAAATCGGCACACGATCAACTGCCAGATGAATCTGGTTGTGTTCCGCTTGGTGATTGTGGCGAGGGGTTCCGCCTCCACCCATTTAGTGAAGTAATCAATGGCGACAATTGCGAATTTGGTTTGGCCTCGGCCAGTGGGCAATGGGCCAACTAGGTCGATCCCCCATTTGGCGAATGGGTAAGGGCTGCAAAGTGTGATCAATTCTGTAAGAGGAGCATGAGGGATGTTGGCAAAGCGTTGGCACTTATCATATTTAAGCACGAATTCAGCGGCATCTTCGCTGAGAGTAGACCATAAGTAACCAGTGCGGAGTATTTTGTGGGCTAGTGACCTGGCACCTGAATGATTGCCACATATACCCTCATGAACTTCTCTCATCACGTAGATCGCTTGAGCAGGATTGAGGCATCTCAGGTATGGGCATGAAAAGCCGCGTTTGTACAAGAGACCACTGATAAGAATGTAGTTGGACGACCGAGCCCTGATTTTGGCGGCCTGGTGCTTGTCGTCTGGCAGTTCCCCCTTTGTCAAAAATAGAAAGATGTTGGCCGCCCATGGAATAGGTTCGTTTTGGAGGAAGTGGACTTGCTGCTGGTTCAGGAAAATGGCAGGGTGAGCCAGATATTCGAGGCGGACACCATGGCTGAGGTTTGACTAGTCGGCAGAAGCTAACTGAGCCATTTCATCTGCCTTGGCATTTTTCGTCCGAGGAACGTGCTTGATGTGGAAATTATTGAAGAGGCGAGCAAGGGGGAGTGCAATATCCCTGTATGCCCGCATTGTGTCTTCTTTGGCATCGAATTCCCCCGTGATTTGTCCGACGATGAGCTGGGAATCACTGAACACTTGGATATGGTCGACACCAATGTCTCTAGCGAGGCGGAGACCTGCGATGAGCTGGTTAGGTTGTGCTGGTTGCCGGGGAGGGGTGCGCCAGCGGTTGTTTCTGATGGGTTCAGTCCTTTACCTCTGCTGAGGGCGAGTTTCCGTGAATCGACTGAGACGTCCCTGACGTATCAAGCCCTCGACCTGATCTTTGAGGTTAACACACTCCTCGATATTATGGTCGTGGTTCTGGTGAAAACGGCAGTATTTGGACTGGTCTCGCCGATTGGAAGGAGATCGTGAAGGTTGGGGCCATTTTAGGGGGTAGTCTCGTTGGATCTGATTGAGGACTTGTTCCATGGGGAAATTGAGGGGGGTGTACCGTTCGAACCGGCCGGGCGGTCGGGTTGGTGTCGACCGGTCGGCTCGGGTGGGTCGGTCGGTATAATGAGGTGTTTGGTTATTGTACTAGGTGTTTCTGGTTTCTGAGTCCTTTATCTTTTCTCTGGGGGTTGGGTTTTTGGCTGTAGGATCTTGGCGAGCGGCCAAGGAATCTTCGGTGTTCATGTATTTTTGGGTTTTGGAAAGTAGGGTTGCCATGGAGGTCGGGGGTTTTTGGAGAGGAAGAAAAGGAAATCAGATGATCGTAGGCCGGCCATGAACGCCGTGAGGATGACCTTGTCATCGTTTTCCGCCACCTGCAGGGCTTCGGTGTTGAAGCCGGTGACAAAGCTGCGTAGCGACTCCCCCTCAGTCTGACGGATGTTGAGGAGCTGGGTTGCCGGACGCCGCTGGTGCTAGGCTCCAATGAAATGGCTGAGAAAGGAGTCACTGTGGTGCTGGAAAGTGGAAACAGAGTTTGCCGACAGTTGACTAAACCAGAGTCAAGCCGACCCGACCCCTTGAGTGTTACGGGGAAAGCCCGATGTCACGACCCAAACCCGGCCCTATGGGTTTAGCACCGTAACCGGCCAGTAATCCGTGATTACCGAAGGCCTGCTTAACAGTAATACAGTATAACAGAGTTCAGGGCCTGGCGGAAGCCAATACAATAAGTAACTAGTGTCCATTGAGCTGTGTAAATCTGTATGCCAAAAACATTTTTCATGCATTCATACGGTTCAGAACAGTACAGTCTATACAATCATACACAAACATTCAGTACGGGGACTCAACCCCTCGATAACAGTACAGTAAAACAGTAGACGGTCTATACAGTAGTACAAAACAGTAAGAAGACCGATGGGGGGCACAAAAACACCCCAAGCCATAGCATGGCAACTCGGAACCTCGCAGTGAGGCACATAGGCTGGCTTGACAAAACTGGGGACCAACCCACGCTCCTAGCTCTGGTCTGGCTGCTGAGAACCTACATATATATATAAACAGTGAGCTAAAGCCCAGTGAATAACATAATGTATAAAGAGGTTAAGAATGTAATGTCCTTACAGTAATGAAAACAGTTCATTAAACGGTAATCCAGTCTTTCAATCAGAACAGTTATACAGTCTTATGTGGTACATCCATTAGCATAACAGTAATCAGTAGGTCTTAAAGACCGAACAGTAATGATGGCCAGTCATTCAGTAAACAGTATGGTTCCACAAGGGAACCGACAGAGATCTCTGTAACAGTACAGTCAGTAACAGTGGGTGCTAAGGATGCCACAGTACAGTTCAGAAATAAAGGACATACATTCATTCAGTAAATAATTACATTTCAGTAAACGGTTCAGTTGCAGTTCCATTCAGTAGACAGTTCAGAAGATAATTAGATAACCATTTTTGAACATATCTTTATACAATTGTTACTCACAGAGATTGGGCTAATAGCAGCTAGAGCGCGTCCCCGAGAGCCAACCCTAAACAGTTAACAAATAGAACACACACTAAGTTTTACAGTCGAGAAGGATGATAATTAAATCCCTAAATTTCCTCGGTGTGGTTCTATGTCTAAATCCTCATTAAGATGCCTTAAACTAGGCCTAAGAATGCCTAGGATGAGATGAGGATGCAAAAATACAGTTGGAAGGCATTTTTCAAAAGTTGCTGAAAACAGGGGTCTCGCTCGAGCGAGCCTTCCTTCGCTCGAGCGAGGTTGCAAAATCAAAGGCTTCGCTCGAGCGAACAATCCTTCGCTCGAGCGGTCTGATGAAACAGTAAAAGTACTGGTTGCTGGATTTTTACGCGCGATACCACGCTCGATGCTCGCTCGAGCGGAGCCCCGAATACAGGTGCTCGCTCGAGCGAGGAATCCTTCGCTCGAGCGAGGAAGCCAAATCTGGAATTTCCAGATTTGTCTCCCAAGTTCGAACTAAGCATTCAACAACCCAAAACTCAACCTCTTGAGCCCAAATTTTGGAAAATACATCTACATTCAATATACAACAAGTTTCAAAAGCCAATTTACACATGCAAGGGCCAAGAGTTGGTCAATTAAAGCCATTTTTCAAACCCATTTCAAGAACAATTTCAAAACATGCAATGCATGAACTTTTCACCAAATCCAAGCTTCAATTCTTGCTCTAATGAGCTCAAAAGTTGGAAAACAAAATGAAAACATGGACTTTGATAGAAACATGAGCATGCATGTACAATCTACCATGAATTCAACTTCAAAATGCACCAATTCAAGCATGCATGCATCAATGGAGTTCCAATTCACCATTTATGAACTAAATCATGATTTGAATCTACAATGGGGCCTAGAACATGCAAGATGAAGCTTAAAGACAACAAGAAGACAATGATTTCCTTACCTAAACCTTCGATTAAGAGCCTAGGAGATCAATTATGCAAATACACTTCAATTTACTTCAAGTCTTCAAGCAATGCAAGCCAATACAACAAAATGAACCTAAGTCTTGCTCTCTTCCTCTCTAAATTCGGTGGAGCAAGGGGAAAAGGCTGATGAAAGTGTTTTGATTAAGTAAAAACAAGGCCTCAACTATGAATAAACAAAACTCCACTCAATGGCAATTCCGTAAATACGGTAACTTAAGTGTTTAACTTAACTTAATCTAATTTAATCATTCCTAATCAATTTTCAGATAAATATACCAATAAATCACGAATATTCTACTGATCTCAAAACTCTAAACGGTTCCTAATTCGGCCGCCGATAAGGCCTTCAATTAGCAGTTTAAACATACGAATTCAAACAGACACTCAATCAATCAAACAGATGCAATATGCAATTCAACAAATAAACTTATTCAATTTCAGTTTCGATTTCAATCAGTTTATTCAGTACTTCAGTTAATTCAATTATCAGTCATTATCAGGTCAATTTAGCAGTAATCAGTATGTAATTCAGTGGTTTATCGGTAATCAGTACGAGGGTTGTTACACCCGACACATGATTTCATCGGGGAATGCATGGAGGATCATGAGGGTTCTGTAGGTCTCCAAGTGATCGACTGGGTTCGATGTACCGTCGAAAGAGTCGATTGTGGACATCTTAAACTTAGGGGGTAGAGGTTTGTCCCTGATGGAGGCAACGAATGGGGAGTTAGCTGTGGTAAATGGTTTACGCTGTATGTTCTGCATGACTCCTTGGAGCTGGAGCTTCATGGCTCGGAGTTTTGCATCCCAAGGAGGACTGTTGTCACCACCGGAAGGCAACGGGAGCTGGACGCTGCTGGCCTCTCCTTCAGGGGTTGGTGCCAGGACCGATGGATGCGGGGCCTGTGGTGGCGGATTTATATCTGGGAGAGGGGGTCGCAAGCCTTCTAAGTTGGGTGGATAGGGCTGCTGGATAGTATGGCTCGGCACTTGTTCTTGGTTGGGTGGAATATCTGGAGGTGGTGGGGGGGCACGGGAAGGTTTCTTTGGAGTAAAGCATTAATCAAAGCTTGGTTCTGCTCAGCCAGACGGTTAATGCTATTGGTGAGCTCGGTAAAGTACTGTGGTGGGTTGTTTGGGTTGGGAGGGTCGGCTTGGTGGTTGGGAACATTGGGGTGAGAAGCCATGGATCTAGTTATGACCATCCACCTTCGCAGGTAGTAGAAAGGGGTTATTGGGAAAGGGCCTCCGGCGACAATGAGCACAACTGGCGCGCGGAGTAAGAGACTTCCCACAGACGGCGCCAACTGATGATACAGTTCGTTCCAGGTGGAATGGGTCGGACTGATCCACGCTCCTCATACCTGTGTCCGAATGACCAAGCCTACAGTGGAACCTGCACAAGAGTTCAACGGGGAACGGGGAGTCCCCCAGCGAACCCTCCAACGAGCAAGTTAGAAAGAGAGATGGAATATAGGAAGATTAGAGATAAAAAGTTTAACCTTCTTCTTGTCTTTGACGTCTGCTTATATCCTCTGGTAATCATTTCATTGTCCTTTCCGACCTGTCACCATGGCCGAAAGTATATGCCCTAGCTTGCCTTGTTCATAGTGAGGCAGTTTTGTCTCAACGGGGAGAGCTTATCGCAATAAATGCTGTAAGGGGCTTCATTAATGGTTGATGTGCAGTGCAATAACTTTGCAGGATCTTTGTTTGCTTATGTAGCTTGTCCTTCACCTGCCACGTGTCTGAGTGTCATTGGTCCTTAATGCCATGTTGACTTCCAGCCATGTTGGGTCTCATCAGTTGAATTATGTATTGGACCCTAAGTAGTGGGCTTGGGTTGTTCATAGTAGGCTATAGCCTTTATGGGCCTACCCATGTCAGGTTTTATTTGGAATATCAATCATATTAAATGATAAGGAAGAGTTATTGTTTGAAAACAATTCTTGATATTAATTTTGCAAGAGAAAGATTTAACTTGGATGGAAAGTTTCATGTGTAAATAAGAGTAAGTGGGTTTTGAATTATATAATGAGTTGGAGGAAAACCTTGATATTATTTGAATTATAGTATACAAGAGAAAGATTCTTGATATTATTTGAATTATATAATGAGTTGGAAATCATAAGCTGCCACATCCGGGTTGTAGCAGTTCTTACATAATGAGTTGGAGGAAAACCTTCTCCTAACTGTTGTAGGACTACACCATTTTCAAATCATTCATATTATTATTACATTATCAGAACCTCATTTTTTGTTTTTTATATTTTGAAATTATAGCATTGATGTAAGTAGAATATTAGATAGCATTTGTTAATATTTAGGGACTGTTTGGAATGATTTTAATAAGTGAACTTTTTAACTTTTAAAAAAATATGTGCAGAAAAATAAAGAAGTGATTGACTCAAGTAAGTGCACTTATTTAGGAGATACCAAACAAACTCTTAAAAAATTCGAGTGCTAATTTTCACAAGAGCATTGCAATTCAGGGCCAAAAGTTAGACCCAATTTCTAGACCCGGTGATGTGTCAAAAAGATGACTGGTTAATAATTAAATATTCTCTAATTATCAACCAATCATTTTCCTAACACATCACTAAATTTAGAAAGTGTATCTAAAAAATATACTTGTATATCATTTTCCTTTTCACAAACATAAGTCGTCTCTCATGTAATTGGGTACCAATCATTAAAGACATATTAGACTCTTTTCAAAATCAACAATGCTACATAATGGAGATTGAAAAAATATCTTTAGAAAATGAAATAGGCAGTCGAGATTCATTCTAATATGTCCACATCTTTCTAAGATTAAATTCACACCCCACGTTTTATTGTCAAATAATTTTTCCATATGCCTTTTCTACTTTCTAATTTTTTTTTCCTTTTCAAAAGTTGAACGGGGATGACTAAAGGATTATTATTGGATACCAAACTTTTTTTGTCCATTCTTTTAACCGGTCACACATAAACTTGTCTCCCACTCCATGCTTCCTTTGACTAACTACTAGGGATGGGTATTCATACATGTTTACATTGTTTACCAGTTGAAAAAAATAATCTACTGACCGAATTTAATATATAAAAGATTTATCTACAATGATATTTCATTGAGATTTCTAAAAATGTGAGACACAATGTTTGAAATGCTAAGACATTAAAAGCCACTTCATATGTATAAGATTCTGTAATTTTATTCGTATAGCATTATTCTTACCAATATTGTCTATAAAAAAATATAAAAAAATAGTATATATATATTTTATATTTTATTTTGTATCATTGTCTATGTGGATATTTATGATTGCTTCTGTATTTTAAAAAAATATTAAAAAAATAATAAAAACAAATGATATAGTGTCATCATATAACTAGATAAAACAGTTAAAAAAGAAAAAGAAAAGTAATATATAGCGGTCTTCATAAAAAAAATATATAGAATGATATGGTATGAATCTCAAAACAAAATAAATAAACTAAAATTATTAAGATTCTTTCTAATATCAAAACTATCACTCATGTAATGAATGATTGTTTCAGTATGAAAATTCTAAATAAAATAAAATAAAAAAATAGCAATTTTCTTAATCTTTTGGGAGTGGCTAGTAATGTTCTTAGCTTCTTGTGCTTTTGTTGTGTGGGGAAGAGAGATGGAAAAGTTAAAAGTAGGTAGAAGACACTATTGGAGTTTCAAAAGACGTATAATGGAGTGCTAGAATATGATTCATCAACAAGAATCCAAAATCTTTTGCTTAACTAGAAAGTTGATGTGCATGCAGTGTTTTTTCTGGGACCTACACTAATCTGTAAACACATTCAATAATGCATTGTCGGCTATGCTGATATAAGGAGTTAGGTCACCGATACAACATGACATGAGATAAAACCTAATTTAATTAATTACTAAGAAGATCAATCACAATTTCTATTAGTGGTTCAAAGCTTAAGTAATGTGGGTATTCATTTGTTGAATTGTTCCCCATATATGGAATGGACATGGAGGCCCCGCAGTCCATGAGCTACCCAACCACTCATTAATCATGAAGGTGTGGTTCACCCATTTCCACAAACTCTGTAATGGCCACAATTATTATCTTATTTATTAGGCTGCTCAAGCTTGAAAGATAGATAGGAAAGTTAAATGATTCTTTCTTTCCTCCTAAGAAAAGTTAGAGAGATTTTTTTTTTTTTTTTTCCCCTTTATGAGAAACGCTAAAGATCAAGAATTTAAAATTCATAATTAACTAATAATAACATGATAAAAGTGTTGAGCTTTATATGATTAATTTCGTAATAAATCAAAGGAAAATGCATTATACCTCACTGGGGGTCCCCCAGTGAGGTGGAGGCCCGTGATTGGGCGAAAAAAGTCTTTTTTTTTTTTTTTTTTTTTTTTGGGCTGTCAGCCAGTGGGGGCGCGCCACCTCACTGGGGGTATAAGGCACTGCCGTAAATCAAATATAACTTGTTATGCTATTGTGGGTAAAGTATAAAAAAACAAGATTTTTATATATTTCAATCTTTAACGCCTTTATATATAAGAATAATAACGTGTCATATTACAATGTACTCAATAAATTATAGTCATATTGAAGATCGAATAAAATAGACCATTCCTATAAAAAAAATATCAAAATTAAAGAGAAAAACCCCAAACAATAAAGGGAATAAAATTCACACGCTCATGAAAAAATTTGAACTCATGACTTACTACTAAATGGAAGGTCGAATTAGATAAAATTCTATAGATAAAATATTATAAATCTTTTTGAGTTTTTATTGTATTTTTATAAAATTTATATGAGTTTTGAAGTGTGTTGACTCTTAAATTGAGAAAATTACCTTGTTTATGTAGTAGTTTTAGTTAATAAAAAATAACGATACATAATACGTGGAGCATCTTTTATCTTCTAACTATAAGTATGTTCCATTCGTAAATTTTTTTATTACATAATTAATTTAAAACATTATATAAAAACATTACATATTACTATGAGACTACTAAGGGCTATTTTGAGAAGATGATTATAATCAATTTTTAGGTTAAAAACTGATTATAAACTGATTATAATCAGTTTTTTGTGAGAGAAAGAAGTGAGTTATAATTTGGGAAGTAAATTATAACCCACTTTTCAAAAGTCCCCTAAATAATAACCCCTTAAATTGTGCCACCATCGCCCAACAATTTCAATCCCACTGTTGTGGGTTAATTAAGTAGCATTATAGTTATGGTGTGCATGAGATCCATCTAGGTTTATATATAATTGGTTTTCAAATAAAAATGATTATCTATGTCTTTTGTCCTTTTGTGGTCAAGTACACCGAAGCCAATCAGATAGGCATTGACTTGGACACAGTCTAGAACTCAATAATTATATATAGGCTAATGTTATATGTATTAATTAATATATTAAGTAATGATATGATATAATTTAAGATATTTATAATTTGTATAATGAGTGAGATTAATAATAAAGGCATAATTAGTATTAGTATATTAATTAATACATATAATACTATGCTTATCTATACTATATATTAAGTAAAATGAGGTTTTTAACCCCAAGCCTTGTAGGAGCTCCAATCTCCTAATCTAAATTTCCTGATTTTTTGATTTAGAAAAAAAAAATTAAGCATTTATTAACTTCTCCCAACTCCCAAGTCTTACCCTCATAATAACACTTCAATGCATTAAGAACAAGCATAAAATAAATTCTTTGAAATCCAACACATGAATTCCTTGAAAAGTCTCAACACATATGATTATTATCCCTCATAATAACACTTTAATTTATTAAGAACAAGCATAAAAAAAATTTCTTGAAAAGTCCAACACATATGATTATTATCAAAATATTAAACTTTAATATAATATAATAAAAAAAAGACATTTAATTCCTTGAAATGTCCAACACATATGATTATTATCAAAATATTAAACTTTAATATAATATAAAAAAGAAAAAAAAAGAAAAAAAAAAGAAGACATTTAAAAAAAAACATTTAAAAATTACAATTCACATATATAGATAATTATAAATACAATCAGTGCATAACACGGGTGATATACTAGTATAAATTAATCTCAAAGCATCCATATGGTGTCTCCCTATCTTTCACTTTAATCCGGATGATTGGGAATAATTAAAAAAATCCATTAAACTAACCAAACTTTTCCTTAAAAACCAATCAAACCCACAATCCCGTCCACACACAAACATAAGCGAGAGAAAGAAACGTATCAAAGCAAAGTGGTGGTCTTACGTCATCACTCACGCCACCCTTATCCTTCATAATACACACCCACAACACAACCAATCAATGGTCTTTGTACATTTCTACACTTGGGTAAAGTAGGGTTGAGATATGAAAGGGAAGGGATGCCCAAGTGATATATATATATATATATATATATTTTTAATTTACGCATGAATATGTAGATAAGTTATTATACATAATTTTTCTACGCTTATATGGAGATAAAAATTAAGATTTCATTACGCACTTTGGATATTAAAAGTAAGTTTAATCCCATCAATAAAGACTAGAACCTAAATATTGAGTTAGGAAATTCAAATTTTTACAGCTGAATCAATAACTTGATGGGGTCATCAAGTGATAATTATTTAATAGTTAACGAACTCTATATAATATTATTTACGTGGTGTTGTATAAAATTTTATGAGAGTGATATATTAATTTACTTTTATTATATAATTAGGAAATAAATACTAACTTAATATGTATGTATCATAATTTTTTTATTAATCAATAATATAAAGTAAATGATATCTATTTGAACAATAGATAACAATTTATCATTTCATGGGGGAAGGGAGGACCCAACAATGATTCGGTATGATGGCCATTTGATTCCGTGGGGGAGTGATGATTGTGGAGCGTAGAAGTTGGCAATGATAGAGGGGGGAGAGAAACAGAATTTCTTTTGTTGTTTGGGGGGGATAAGGTTTTTGATTTTGATTTGTGGTTTGGGTCTATTTGATGTCCCTCATCAGTTCCTGTCTTTACGGCCAGCCGACCAATGTTGTTTTCTAATGTTGCTCTACTGTTCATGTAATTTTGAAAAATAAGAATTGAAAAAAAAAAAATTTTGATGATCGAATGAGACACAATTTTTATATGTGATATGTGTTTTATTTTTTATTTTTTTTTGTTAATTTCACATATATATAAAAAGATTATAATGTGTCCAATTATATGATTATATAAATTACGCTCATTTTCAAATAACTTTATAGATATGTTCTATTCTATGCAACACTCCACCATTCTTTTTCTAATGGCACTTTCAATAAATATGGTTAATCATATTCCACTTTTTATTTTTATTTTTTGTTATTCTATTTTATTGAGACTAGAAAGATTTTATGTAATTACATTGAAATTGATAAGGAGGTTAAAGTATAATAAAGAAGGATCTCCTCCAGTTCAGATTTTGGACTGAAGAGAGTTGTATGGGCGTATGGGGTTTATCACCGCTCCGTTTCGATAATGTGAACCATTTATTTTTTTGAACACTTTATGTATTTCATCTACACAAAAAATTAAGTTAATCCGATAATTATAATTTATTTTATTTATTGCGTTTTCAATCAAAAAAATTTATATTTTTAAAAATAAATCATAATTTTTTTTGGTTAAAAATGCGATAAATTAAACAAGTTACAGTTATCGGATCACCCTAATTTTTTGTGTAGATGAAATACACAAAGTACCTTGCAAAATGAATGGTCTGAATCATTGAAACGAAATCCATTATGGATCTCGTAAGCCTAGATAGCTCCCTCTAGTAAAAAATCTAAACTGGAGGGATTCTCCAAAAAAAAGTATGATATATATAAGAGCATCTCCAACGGTGCATTTCTTTTTTCATCAAATCAGAGTAAAAAATGACCCATTTCACCAAATCTGATATCACTCGCTCCAACGATGAACTTTCATCAAATTTTTGTGCCGGGACAACCGGTTGGTCGACCGGCCGGTCGACCGGTTGGTAGACCGGTTAAGGCAAAAAAAAAAAAAAATTTGAATATTTTTTTTTTTTTTTTTGAACTTTTTGAACTTTTTAGTGGTCGACCGGTAAGGCAAAATTTTTTTTTTTTTTTTTTTACTGTTTGAACCTTTCTTGGAACTGTTTGAACCTTTTCTTGGACGACCGGTTGGTCAACCGGCCGGTCAACCGGCTGGTTGACCGGTTGGTCTCCCCCAACGGTCACAAACAGTGTTTTGATGAAATCAGTATTCTGTGCTCAGTTTGATGAATTGTTTGGTGAAATCTCATTTTGATATCGATTTGGTGCAACTGTTGGAGCATCAAACAGTAACTTTTTCACCAAATTTTAAATTTGATGCTGGGTTTGATGAACCGTTGGAAATGGTCTAAGTGAGTTTTGTGTTGATTATTTTCCAACATTCTTTTGATGCAGTTCCAGGGGACACTTTATTTGTTTTTTTTGTGTGTGTGTGTCATATTTGAACTGTTTGTTGTGTAAAATATATATATAAAATAAAAAAAAAAAAAAAAAGATTACTCTTTTTCTTACTACCCTTGTTGATCATTTTATGCCTATGCACTATTTTTTTAATTTTTTTTTTCAAAATTTAAAATTGTTTGATAAAATTGAGTCAAAATTGATACTACAATTTTTTTTTTCTTTTCACAATGCTAATTAGTTTATGAATATAAAACTAATTGCATAAAATAATTTTGGCCATATATATATATGAAATAATGGCATTAGAAAACTATTTGATTCAAAATATTTCATTTATATTTTTGGTGGTACTATATACACCAATTAGTATACTAATTAGTATACCAACACTAGTTATGACATTATTATTGACCCCACTCATTATACAAATTACAAATACTAAAAGCATCTTAAATTATGCCACATCATCAATTGATATACTAGTTAGTATACTAATTAGTGCATATAATATTCATATATTTTTTGTAATTAGTTTTATGTCCTTAATACTATAGCTAAAAAAAGAAAGTAACTCCTATTGTTGGCCCAATGGTTGAAAAATTCAAATACTTTTTACTATAACACAAGGCATCTAAGATTTAGTCATACATGCAATCCACTACAAACCTTGAAAAAATCCTAAATCATTAAGCTTTAGATTGTCGTTTGTAAGATTTTTTAAATCAAGCTTGATATAATGACTCATAAGGTTTTTTCAACTACATATTTTTCTCCCATATATAATAGTTTTTATTGATATATTCGTCTTTATGGTAACATAAAATTATAACAAAAATTTAAGTCTTGCTACAAAAAATAATATATTATTTTTAAATTCACCCATAATGAATGACAGATAGGGGATTGTGTCATAATATTTTATTTTACAAATCAACAATTAAAATGTAACAGTTTACGTCATTATAAGAATAAATTTAAATGTGAGATTTTAAAAATTTTAACCTTTTTTCTAATAACTATAGCAGTTTTATTATAAATCATTGCAAAATTTGTAATCATTTGTAAGATCTTTATGAGTTCTCCATAATTGGCTATCAATTTGAGCAATTTACTGCGGGTTTAAGCCTCAATTGTTTGAAGTTGACCACAACTTTAATAAAGTCGAGGAGTTAATTGGAATTGGCTTGACCAAAAAGGATTGAAGTTATACATTAACATTTTTTTGTGTAAAATTTATACATACATATGTTAGAAATTTGTCAAGCATCTTCTCTTTAAATTATTTAGGCTTGATTAATATACCCTCGATATCCATCTACTTATAGTTAATTAATTTTTAGTTGAATGTCTCCTATTATTTCTAACATGATATCATAATTAAATTTTGAATGATTCACAAACTAAGTCATCGTCTCAGATCTGTCTATCTCGTTTACACATGCATGCAAGAAATGTAAGATAATTTTTTCTTCCTTTTTTTCTCCTCATTTAAGTTCATGTATAGGGAGAGTAAGAGAGATTTTTTTATTTATTTAAGTAGGAATTAATTTGGGATTGGACGAGTATAAAGGTTTGGCATCTCTTAAAAAAGTTAAAAAGTCACTACCCTGTTTAAATTACATTATTTTATTTAAGTCACATCATCTCTCTATCATATCATTTCAAATTCAACCTATATTTTATAAAAAGTCAAAAAATATATTTATTTAAAATATCGCAAACAACCAAGGCCCCGTTTGTTTTGGGATTAAATAGATGGGAGGAGATTATGATGGAGGTGGGGTTATTTAGTGTTTGTTTGGCGGTGGGGTTCTTTAGTGTTGTGTTTGTTTGGAGGAGAGGATATAGATGAAGGTTGGAAAGGGGATTGAGACGGAAGAGGTGGATGTGGAGATGGTATTAGAAAAATAGTGAGGTGATTAGAATTTTTTTTATTTTTTTATATATTGGAAATTTTTTTTTAAAATATTAATGTTTAATTTTTTATATTTTTTTATTTGTTTTATTATTTTATATAAAAATAATTTAACAATTTTTATACTAACAACTATCATCAAAACAAACATAATTTTACTTAATCTCTTCACTAATAATTCTTTTATTATTAATTCTCTCATTATAAATCTATTCCATTCCACTTCTGAAAACAAACGGAGCCAAAGAGGGATGTATCTGGTTTGATTTTTCCAGGAGGAGGCATCATCATGCGCACCGACTTTCATTAAAGCAAAAGCTTTTAGTTTACCCCACCACGCTCTCTCTCGCTCTCTCTTTTGTTTCTTTCCGAGACTTTTTGGTTAAATGGATGAGGAGGCTTTCAATGGAAGCATCATTCATGTGTTTAAAAGTAGAGAAAGGTTTGCACCCAAAAAATCAACATGAAAACGCCATGTCACCTCTCACACTCACTCTTCTGGATTTATCGCGTTATATCTTTTGATTTTAAACATTTAAAATTGATTACCAGACTTAAAATTTCACACATGTGAAGTGGAAATTGAAGCTTTATTTGATTTGAGATGACTGATCACAAGTGTTTGAGATAAAAAAATAAAATAAAAAATAAAAACAAAAAGATAACATTTTTCTTTGATACATTGGAGAAGAGGAAAAGAGTCAAGTCCGTGACTTTTTAGTGAAAGTATAAAGATAATTGCAATAGTTTATTTAAATTAACTAGACTTAGGTCTCGTTTACTTTTAGCCTAAAAATTAAAGAATTATTAAAAAAATTAAAAAGTTTATAACATATACTAAAAAGTCAAATATCTCATTTTATTTCTACTTTTTACATATCTTTTCGTAAAAAATTAAAAAGTCATTCCACACATACTAATTTTTTTTACCTTTTATTTTAACTAAAAAATTTAAAAATTAATAAAATAACATGTTTCTAAACGAGACCTTAATTTAGTTGGTCACTATGACTCTCTTAAAGGCTTAGTTTCAAGAGAGAGATCGTGGCTTCAACTCTAAGCACTTCGTGCTTTGTAATGTTAATTTAACAATTAACAATTAACAACTAACTTTTGCTGATAAAAAAAACTTGTAATAGTTGATTTTTGCTCATTGATTTTGAAGGAGAAAAATTTGATTCTGGGTCTAAAAATTGTCAATCTAGCCACGTTTGTTTGGTTAACTTTTTAATTTTTTACAAAAAAAAATATATATATAAAACATGATGTGACAATTTATTATAAATAAGCAAATAAATAACTTATTTAAATAGTTGCCAAATTACCTCTTTAGTCTCTATCTAACTTGAACCAATCCAGACATCTATGTGTCGAAATTTTACATATGCTATGCACATCTTTATACAAGTTGTGATTAGTTATTACTATTTACTTTACACTCAACAATGGTGTCAGTTAAAAAAAAATACAAACTATTTTTTAAAATTTTATTTTTAAATGAATATTTGCAAAATTTTAAATTAAAATTAAACTATAACTATAATCACATTTTAATCAAATTGGATTCAATTGACTCAAATGAATAGTTGGTTTAGTTTGGTTATAATTCAAACCAACCAAAGCCATCATGTCCATCCATAAATTCCATATGCATGTATAAATACACATATATATTTTTTTATTGAGATCTCGTTTGGCATGTAACACTCTTAGTTTAAAAGTTAAAAAGTTACTAAAAAAATTAAAAAACTTATAACTTATACCAAAAAGTCAAAGATTTCATTTTCTCTCTATTTTTTATATATTTTTTCGTAAAAAGTCAAAACATTATTCTAAACATATTAATTTTTTTGTCTCATATTTTAACAAAAAATTAAAAAATTACTAAACTAGTCTGCTTCCAAAAATTACTGAACTATTGTGTATGAAAAGTCATAAAAGATTGTTAAAGAAAGTTGCTTATATTATGGACACACATACATACAACATTAACATTTGATTTGACCAATTTGTGCCCTCCCCCCTTCACCATTCAAATTTCATCCTTTTTAACTTTTTTTTGGAGTCTTTGAAATTATTCTTGGAATCCGATCTTTTTCCCACTACTTTGATTTCCAACATTGTCACAAACATATTCTTAAAGAATATTAATTTGATTTCAAATGATTCCTCACCTAATCAATCATACAGTCTCGTTGACTCACTATCCTCCTTACACACATGTTTTTTTACTCGAATCATTTGGAGCCAAGAGAATAATTTCCCAATGTTATGGAACCTTTACTACTTACTCTAGCTCCCTCCTTTTCAACATGAGAATATTATATATTTTACTTTTCAAAAATTAAAGGTTTCAACAGTAAGATTTTTTAAGATTTTCTCAATGAATTTCAACCAGGTATATAATGCAATTCACCTTTGTACATAATGCAATTCGCATTAGGATTTGGGGCTCCTACTGTTACTAAGCAGGGATTTGTGGTGCGTCAATGGGGGGTTTTTCCTGAATTTTTTTCGATAGTCCGAACCGTTTATTGTAAGGTTCATCGAGTATGTAATTCATGTAAAAAATCAAGTTAATCAGAAATTAGCAATCCATGATCAGATTCAAATTATTTTTAAAATATTATCAAGATCATATTAACTATTTATTTTTAAAAAAACAAATGTGTTTTTGTTATAGAGTTATTGATTTATAATCAATTTGATTTTTTGCATGAATGATCTATTTAACAAATTTTATAATGTGAACGATTTGGATTATTAAAAAAGACTAGAAAAAAAATTCCCATCGGGCACCACAGAACATCCCTTTGTCCTTCACATTGAAGGATTGTTTAGGATGATCTAAATAAATGTATTTTTTGATTTTTTACGAAAAAATATATTAAAAAACAGAAAGATAATGTGACTCAAATAAATACACTTGTCTAAATAAATACACTTATTTAAAGGACACCAAACAAACTCTAAGATTGTGACACAAATTTAATTGAACTTAAAACTAAGACTTATATTGGACTGGCAATCCACCTTTGCAAACTCGTAACGGCCTTTTGTAGTTAGAGATTATAAAACATGTTGTCATAACTATCACCGATTGGATTGGGCTCCTAGATTTCTGGTCCAAACCTAACTTGAATAACTTCCAAGTAATATTAGAGATATTACTCTTCGTAAGGGATTAACTTATCCCAGACCTGCTCTGTTTTGAACTCTTTGTTTAACTTATTCCCATGAATCAAAAAAAAAAAAAGATATTAAAAAATTTATTAATATTTTTATTAAATATTTTACATAAATGTGAAACTCAAATAGGACTTACATATATAAGTCTCACACTTATATAAAATATTTGATAAAAAATTTAGTAAATCTTTTTGTATCTCTCAGCATTTTTCATAACTTTCCCATTAGTTCTTGCTCATTTGCTGTATTGAAATGACATGTTGTGAGCTACTATTGGACCCAAGAGGAAGTCCTTAGGCCCATTCCTAATCGTACTGTAGTGTAAGTTTTTGATTGGGCCCTCACTCTCAAAAAAAATTAGAAAATTTACTGATATGTCCCATATACAAAGTTTAAAATTCATTATCTCAAAACAAAATACTTGTACTAATTAATCCTATATATTTTTAATTGTTATAAAAAAATCCTTTTAAAAAAAAAAATTAAAGACGTTCTTACATCCCACCACCGTCAAACTTCCGTCAGACGGTCATTAGAGACTAGCCGAAATATTCAACATACTGGGAAGTCATCGGAATATCATCGGAATATCATCGGAAATTTGCCAGAGTATTGTCGGAATGTTCTGATCGTCATCGAAAGTCGTCAGAATGTCTAGAATATTTTATGGACGTTAAGAATATCGCCGAAGACTCACTGGAATATCTAGAACATTGCCAAAAAAAGAAGAACAATAAATTGAGAAATTAAAGTGAAAAAACAGAGCAAAATGTGCTAAATATTGATAAACTGAAAGAAGGAGAAAAAAAAAACCTAAGAACAACAAACAGCAACAATGAAAAAAAAAATGTTATTTCCAATTTTTGTAAGGTTTAAGCAAATAATTTCTAATATTGATCAAATTGAAAAGCAAGTTTTCAAATTGTAAAATGTTACAGTTTCAAAGTATGATTCTATTAAGTATTTATCCTTATTAATAAAACTGAAAAAACATGTTATAAAATTGTAAAATTTTACAGTTCCAAAGAAAGTTATGAAACTGTAAAATTTTACAGTTGTAAAGAATGATTCAATTCAGCACCAAAAAAGCTGAAACTATGAAATATTACAATTTTCACTACCTATAATCAAAACTCGAAAATAATTTGTTTAGAACTTGAAAATTTTCTCCATTATAACAGGAAAATAGAAGTGTATAGTACAAAAAAAGTATTAAAACATTGAGATCGAAGAAAGAAACAGATATAGAGAAATACTTATACTCTGATAATTATTTTTTGGTTTAGATCTAGCCAGATCTAACGTAAATCTACTCATCTTTTTCGTCGGAAACTCATTTCTTTTGCCGTCTGTGAGCATGAAGTAATGAGTTGGTACTCGGTGGTTACTTGTGAATCCCAATCAATAATGGTCGCCGGTCTCCGATGATTGTAGATTAGAAAGAGAAAGAAAAAAAGGAAGGCGTGATTGTGGTCATGGTCGTCACCGATATCAGAGAAAAGAGAGATGCAAAGAAGAAGTAAGGTGTAAAGAAAGAGAAGAAGATAAATGGGTATAGAATTTTTGGATCTATCTAAAAGGTTTTGGGATTAAATAGAATACACACTTTTCAAAAAAGACTTATGAGTAATTTGCCCAAAAAATTATGAGATATATAGAGGAAATAACTGGTGAACTTATTTGTAGAAATAAATAAATGCTTTATATATATATATATATATATAAAAGGAAAGAAAATAGATCAAATAATAGTAAATGGTTCATGTTTTCAAAAAAAAAAAAATTTGGCCTAATTTAGCTGCTTCAAAGTCTCATGTTGCTTAGGAGGGGAATAGTGTTTGGTTCCAATTTTTTGAATTTAATTTTTTAAAAATTAGTTTTTTTTTCATTTTTTTTATTTTTTATAATTTTTTAATATTTTAAACAAATTTTTTTTTTAACTTTTTATATACACTTAATATGAATACAATTAAAAATTATAATATTTGTGAAAAAAATATTAAAAATATAAAAACATATGAAAATTCAATACGTTTTTATATTCCTGAGTATTTATTGATTTTTTAAAAATATTTAATATTTACTTTTTAGATACATTTAGGTTAGGTTCATCTAAAAAATAAAAAATTTACTTAAAATATTAAAAAAAATCATTAAAAATAAAAAAATACAAAATAAAAATTTCAATTTTCAATTTTCAAAAAATTGGAGCCAAAAAATAAATAAATAAATAAAAAAACTGGGCAGGAGACAATTTTCTTTGCCAATATGTCCTATGCACAATTTAAATAAATTTATAATATGTTCATTATAAATAAACTAATGTTTACTCCCCCTCTCAAAATTTCATTTGAGTTGAGAGAAACTTACATATTTTAGGACAAGCACAAGCGAATCAAAATAATCCTCCCTTACTATTCTATAACCTATATATAAAACAACGAAGTAAGCAGGTTGAATTTGACGCATCTGCTATATTTATTTATTTTGATAATTTATTTAATTATATTTTAATTTATTTAAAAAAAAAAATATAATTTAAAATTTATTTTGATAATTTATTTAATTATATTTTAATCAAAATTTATTTTGATGATTTATTTAAAGAGAAAAATAGAATCAAAAAATGATTTATTTGAAAGAAAAAAATAAAATCAAAATTTATTTTGTTCAATTATTTCTCACCTAAACTTTTATCCTAAATGTTGTTAGAATGTATTTAATATTTGATTAAATCAGGAGTTCAAACAGTCCAAAACAAATGTTCAAACAGCCTAGCACAGCAGCAGGCCAAAAGGTTCAAGTGGAATATATTCAAATTAGTAATGATGGAAGTACAACGGCTATAAAGGTTCAAAAGGCCAAAAAGGTTCAAAAAGTTCAAGTGGAAGATATTCAAATTTGTAATGATGGAGTGGAAGATATTCAAATTGGTAATGATGAAAGTACAACGGTTATAAACAGCTATAAATTCAAATGACTACAACGGCTATAAATTCAAATGAATACAACCGCTATAAACGGCTATAATTTTTATTATATATACCAAAGCCTCTAATGTAAACAAATTACAAAAAAACTGAAAATATTTTTTGATCTATAATCACTCACATCCTCTCTCAAAAATTATACACTGAGCCTTATAGTATTAAGCTCATCTTTCTTGTGTGAGATTTACAGAAAAATTAAAGTTTCATTTTATATATCTATCTTTGAGAGATATTTATTGTAAGTTTTCTTTGAAAGCAAAAATACCATTTCATCTTGTAAAAGTGTTGCAAACACTATGTTCTTGAAATCTTGAGAGTGATTGTGAATCACCTACGATTTGCAAGAGTTTGGACTTGTGAAGTCTGTGTAAAATCCGTGGAGGATTGCTCCATTTGTAAAGAGGTTGCTAACACCCTTGTGAAGCTAGAAGATAGTAACCTGAGGAGTGGATGTAGGCTTGGTTGAAGCCGAACCACTATAAATCTGTTTGTCTCCTCTTCCCTAATCTCTTTACTTTCCTACTACTGCTATAGCTATCTAATATTCATGTATTAATCATTTGATTTACCCTGTATGTTAGTTATATTTCATTATTATTTTGCTTGATCATTTACTGTTAAGTTCATCATTGTGCTTGTTAATAATTTATTGTACTAGTAGTTAATTTTATTGGGGTATTATTAATTTTAATTTGTAGAAACCTAATTCATCCTCTCTTAGGTTATTTTTTGGGTAACAGCATTAAATTCTTCTTTTTGCCTTTCATTCTAATAGATAATGGCAATCTCACCTTTTACCCATATCTCTATCTCTATTCAAATAGACAGATGATGTGTTTATTTGTGGTCTATCCACATGTCCTAGGAGATGCACCACAAGCCATAACTGCTAGAGTAGCCAAACACAAGTTCACATGCGCCCAATGCTGGTCAGCTATATGACATTGCAACTCTGTTTATGAAGAGGTAGATGTCTTTGTTTGGTGTCCTTAGCAGTAGAATAACAGGAGAGCTACCTTCTACTATGGCTATGGCTGTGTCGATTTGAACTCAATCACCATCTTCGCTGTCCTGCAGAGATGAAGATAGGTAAACAATGAGATATAAATACTCTTTGTTCTGTGATAATGTTGATCTTGCTACAATCTGATATGTAATCTTTCTAGCTTGCTGCTTGTTTGTCTTCTATGGAGATATGGATACCTGATTTTTATGTTTTTTATTTTTATTTTTATTGGTGTTTGTTAGTGCAATAGACAAATTATGCACACTATCTGCTTGACAAAATGTCTAACTAGCTGTCTGATTAAGATTTATCTGTTAGTTTGCAATAAGATTTCTCTTCAATTATATACACATATAGCTACATTTGCATGTCCATATAAATATCAGTCCTTAGTGGATTAAAGAAACAAAACATCACACCTAATTTTTATTTCTCATTGAATGATTTATTGTTAAATTTTACATGGCATGTGGGTCTATGCATTATATGTCAAAATTTTCATGATATAGTATACAAAAAAGAGTAAAAGATAGTTGGTATTATGAATTAATTCACTTGGTATTCCTAATCTCATATGAATAAACTAATAGAACTATTCAATGTGCAAACTTCGCGAGGCATATATGTGAAAATGTCTCACATATTGTCATAGAATTTAACACATGTTATCCAAATATTAAGTTTGGTGACATTTCAAGTGAATTAATGAAATCAAATTACACTACGAAAAATGGGAAAATATTATATCAATTGTCTTTCACTGATTTTTGTATCTGTAACTTTTCATGTTGTAGTGATGCATATAGCGATAAAAGAAAACAAAAATTAATTAATATTAATTCACACATGACATGTACTTACATTTGATAGTAAACATGAATAACCATTTAAGTAATGAAATCCACACTCCTAAGAAAAGTTAAATTTTCTCAAACTTGTTTCTCAAAGTTTATCGATGTTTTATTGACAAGAGGAATAAATGTTTGTCTTTACTTTCATGGTTTCTTATCAAATAAAAGGATTATCCTACTGTTTAGTGTTTTTGATTGCTTTACTCACAAATTCTGAGTAATTTACAGAATGCTTATTTTGATCGGCAATGTAGGATTTAATGGTTTGCCATCTTTGGTGAGCCCATTGATCACCAATTGTGAGTTGCAGGTAGCTAAATTTGTTATCGTGAAAAAAAAAAAAAAAAAGATGAAAGAAATTGGGATTTCTTAAAGAATAAACCAAGGGAAAACAAAGAATAGAAAGATTTAACTGCCAAAAAAAGAATCCTAACAATTCCAAAAGAAGAGAGAGAGACTGACTGATACAGGCATTCTCTTCAAATGTAGGTCGTGTATTTGGAACAGAGCTAGTGCTTCAAGCAGTTGGACATTTCTTGAGCTATGTTTGGAACTTAAGCAGAGAGTCAAGTTCTTTGGTGCACTGTTTGTTGCTAAAGCAAGCAGAACAGTTCTGGTCACATATATCGTAGCTATGTGAACTTTCATCAGGTAGTTAATTTGCACAAAAATATGGGCATCACGAATGTCACGACCCAAACCCGGCCATATAGGTTTAGTGCCGTAACCGGCCAATAATCCGTGATTACCAAAGCCCTTCTTAACAGTAATGACAATAATACAATATAAATGGGGCTGGCGGAAGCCAATCACTAATGAGATCTGAAAAATCTAGAAACCTCATAGATGTTGATTTGTGATTATGTACCAATTTTAAGCAAAATATAACAATCCCAATCAAACAATCAAGAGAAAGAGACACAAAGATTTTACGTGGAAAAACCACAATTGGACACCTTCCAATTGTGATCAAAAAAATCACGGGCAACTGCCACAAGACAATCCACTAAGAAGATTTAAAGGAATTACACAGGTATCACTCTCAATTATCTAGCGAATCCACAACGCCTAATTGAACCAACCTCTATGTGCCTCTTCCAACCCCATCTTCACCACGGAATTGTCTTTCTGATGAGCCACTCCGGATTCCACCAAAGCTTCAGGCTCGAATTCTTCAGAATCCACAACTGAAGAACAACTCTCTCTTTTGTGTATAACAAACAAACCTTTGATGTACTCTCTTTAAACCATGAGTTGAATACTCAATAAAAACATCAAAGAAAACTTAAAAAAATATCTCCAGATATAACCCTTAAGAACCAAAAAGAAGATCTGGAGAGATTCAATGAATGAATCAATAAATAGCCTAGATTTGGGAGAAACCCAACTATTTATAGAAAACCAAAGCAATCCTAGTTGGGAAAGAAAACCAACTTCTTGTAGAAAACCAACTTCTTGCAGAACTCCAAAGTAATCCTGTTTTTGAAGGAAACCAACTTCTTAAAGAACTCTTGTTACAACCTTGGTTTTGATCCATGGAATTTGACAACAAAAAGTCCTAACAATCTCCCCCTTTGTCAAATCCTGGATAAAACCAATCTAAAACAAATTTCCTAACAAAATCTCTCAAGCAGCACCACCAACTATGAACCAACACTCAAATCCATGCTCTTGAACAATTATCCTGAAATAAAATAACCACACACAAACCAACCAAAATATGTGGAACTGGATTAAATAAACAAAATATAAATCAATCCATAAACAAAATACTAACAATCCAACTGTACCAAAGAAGGATATAAGCAAAAGTAAAAACACTGTACCATCAACCAAACTATTGTACCATCAATATACATCAAACACTGGTAATGATGAACCAAACTCCCCCTCATTAAAAAACAACCACAAACACTGAAAACAGTGAACAAGAAGAAAAACGACAAAAAATAATATGGTGGAGCAAGTAAGGAATTTCAGATTTGTACCTTAAAACACACAAGATTATCCAAGAAGCACAATTACTTGAAAATACAATGTGCACAGCCTCTAGAAAATTCCTCATGAAAGAAAGTGATGCATTATGTGAAAAGCATAGATCCCATGATAAAAGTGTGTGTGTGACTCTTAGAGTTCGACAAACACTAGATTCAAATCCTAGTAGTGATATGAAAGCTGGACCTCTGACAAGAGAATCTAAGCACAACAAAGGAAAGTCAAACCACTAGGAATCAAGGGGTATTTGGTGAGTAAAGACGGAGGCTCCCCCTCAATCAATGAATCCTTTATTTTATTTTATTTTTTCACATCTTTTTCTTTTCTTTCTTTTGCACATTTTTTTCCTTTTTCTTTCTTGTGCACATTTTTTTTTTCTTTTGCACACTCATTGGCGGCTGACACGCTCAAGAGTATGGAAACCGAACCAGAGAAGCATGGATATAATAAGAATGGCCTGGTTGGTGACTCTGAGGTAGCCTTTTCCTCATGTCTGGACTACAAAAATAGAGGGGAAAGCCATGGAGATGCAAAAAGATGGAAGGTGGTTAAGAGACTCAACATCACCCATGATATGCTAGTATAGGTCAATTCCTCTAGAAAAGCAAAAGATACAATGCCAGATGTCACGACCCAAACCCGGCCCTATGGGTTTAGCACCGTAACTGGCCAGTAATCCGTGATTACCGAAGGCCTGCTTAACAATAATACAGTATAACAGAGTTCAGGGCCTGGCGGAAGCCAATACAGTAAGTAACTAGTGTCCATTGAGCTGTGAAAATCTGTATGCCAAAAACATTTTCCATGCATTCATACAGTTCAAAACAGTACGGTCTATATACGGTCTATACAATCACATACAAACATTCAGTACGGGGACCTAGTCCCTCGATAACAGTGCAGTAAAACAGTAGACGGTCTATACAGTAGTACAAAACAGTAAGGAGACCGATGGGGGACACAAAAAAAACCCCAAGCCATAGCATGGCAACTCGGAACCTCGCGGTGAGGCACATAGGCTGGCTTGACAAAACTGGGGACCAACCCACGCTCCTAGCTCTGGTCTGGCTGCTGAGAACCTACATATATATATAAACAGTAAGCTAAAGCCCAGTGAATAACATAAAGCGTAAAGAGGTTAGAATGAATGTCCTTACAGTAATGAAAACAGTTCATTTCAATCAGTATTACAGTTGTTCAGTACAATAAACAATCATATGTGGTACATCCATCAGCATAACAGTAACAGTAGGTCAAAAAGACCGAACAGTAATGATGGCCAGTCATTCAGTGAACAGTATGGTTCCACAAGGGAACCGACAGAGATCTCTGTAACAGTAACAATAATAGTAGGTGCTAAGGATGCCACAGTATAGTTCAGAAATAAAGGACATACATTCATTCAGTAAATAATATCAGTACAGTAAACAGTTCAGTTCAGTATTCAAAAGATAGTCATTTTGAACATATCTTTACACAATTGTTACTCACAGAGATTGGGCTAGTAGCAGCTAGAGCGCGTCCCCGAGAGTCAACCCTAAACAGTTAACAGATAGAACACACACTAAGTTTCACAGTCGGGAAGGATGATAATTAAATCCCTAAATTTCCTCGGTGTGGTTCTACTTCTAAATCCTCATTAAGATGTCTTAAACTAGGCCTAAGAATGCCTAGGATGGAATGAGGATGCAAAAATACACTTAGAAGGCATTTTTCAAAAGTTGCTGAAAACAGGGGTCTCGCTCGAGCGAGCCTTCCTTCGCTCGAGCGAGGTTGCAAAATCAAAGGTTTCGCTCGAGCGAACAATCCTTCGCTCGAGCGGTCTGATGAAACAGTAAAAGTACTGGTTGCTGGATTTTTACGCGCGATGCTCGCTCGAGCGGAGCCCTGGACAAAGGTGGCGCTCGAGCGAGGAATCCTTCGCTCGAGCGAGGAAGCCAAATCTGGAATTTCCAGATTTGTCTCCCAAGTTCGAACCAAGCATTCAACAACCTAAAACTCAACCTCTTAGGCCCAAATTCTGGAAAATACATCTACATTCAATATACAACAAGTTTCAAAAGCCAATTTACACATGCAAGGGCCAAGAGTTGGTCAATTAAAGCCATTTTTCAAACCCATTTCAAGAACAATTTCAAAACATGCAATGCATGAACTTTAAACCAAAATCAAGCTTCAAATCTTGCTCTAATGAGCTCAATAGTTGGAAAACAAAATGAAAACATGGACTTTGATAGAAACATGAGCATGCATGTACAATCTACCATGAATTCAACTTCAAAATGCACCAATTCAAGCATGCATGCATCAATGGAGTTCCAATTCAACATTTATGAACTAAATCATGGTTTAATCCTACAATGGAGCATGAACCATGGAAGATGCAGCTTAAAGACAACAAGAAGAAGAAGGATTTCCTTACCTAAATCTTGTATTCAAGGTTGGGAAGCTAGATTATGCAATTACTCTTTCAAAATTACAAGTCTTCAAGCAAAACCTCAAGAGCAAGCCAATACACAAGATGAAATTACTCCCTCACTCTAACTCTCTTCTTGGTCGGTTGTAGGCCACAAGAATGGCTGAGCAATGTGTTTTAATTAAGTGTATAAGGCTCAAGTAATGAGGATAGGCAAGGCACACTCAATGGCAAAAGTGTAATTTCGGCAAACTCTTTAATTGGCTTAAGTTAATCTAATTTAATCATACCTAATCACATTTTAAATAAATATACCATTAAATCACAATTATCCTACTGATCCCAACACTCTAAACGGTTCCTAATTCGGCTGCCGATAAGGCCTTCAATTAGCAGTTTAAACATATGAATTCAAACAGACAATCAATCAATCAAACAGATGCAATATGAAATTCAACAAATAAACTTATTCAATTTCAGTTTCGATTTCAATCAGTTTATTCAGTACTTCGATTAATTCAATTATCAGTCATTATCAGTTCAGTTTAGCAGTAATCAGTACGTAATTCAGTAGTTTATCGGAAGTCAGTACGAGGGTTGTTACACCAGAAGTCCATAGAGAAAAATAATCACTAAGGCGGAAGACTCCAAAATTTGCTAATCCAAAAGTGTGTACAGAATGAGACATACTAATCAAAGAACACACACTCTAAAATGAGTAATGACCACAGAAAGCACACATATATTAACATGTAATGGATATTCTCATCAATTCCAATATGCACCAAGGACCACTCAAAAAATTTAAGCTTGCAAAACCATACTAAGAAAATCTTTTTGGGTTTTTATTTTTTTCATAGGAATTTCCCTCACGAATTGTATCCATTATCACAAATCAAACAAGATCTCGTTCTAAACGATATTTTTTTTAAAAAAAAATAATAATAAAGCGATCTAAAAGATTTTTTTTTTAAAAAAAATAGAACGACCCGCTCTGATACCAATTGAAAATCCTATGTGATTCGTGATTAGATAAAGATAAGAATATTCCAAATCCCAAAAATTCCAAAACACTCAGCCTAAAATCATCAAGCACTTACGAGTGTGATTTTAGTTTGTTTGTTTTTAGGAATAAATAATAAATCAACACAAACGATTTTTTACGTGGAAAAAACCACAATTGAAGAACCTTCAATTGTAATAAAAAACCACGGGCGAACCGCCACTAATCAATCCACTACTGAAGGACTACAAGGTTACAAAGAAATCATACAAATTACCCAACCCAGTCAATTTGTCTCTGAATCTTCTGTAACTCTTTTACCACGCCTTCGTCACGGAACTGATTCTGAAGTTGATTCCACACCACAACTTCACTTGTCGAATTAACGACTACGTAAAGAATCAAACGCCTTTTGAAACTTTACGTGTTGATCTTCGAATTCCACCGAAGAGAACACTCTTGAATATGTAGTATCAAACTCTTTGATGTATGAATCTTAACTCATGAGTTTAGAACTCTCTCAAGAACATCAAAGAAAACTCATCAAACTCTCAGAAGAATACTTCAAACAAAACTCTAGAATTTTTGAATTAAATCTAGAAAAAGTTAGATTGGTTTGAGATGAAAACCATCTACTTATAGAAAATCAAAAGGAGTCCCAGATCTGAAAGAAACCAACTACTTGAATCCAATCCGGAATCTGAAACTCGCGAGCTCCGCTCGAGCACTCCACTCTCCGCTCGAGCGGCCTGAACAAAAGATGTGTGTGATTTAAGCTGAGGTACGCTCGAGCGCTTCCTCTTCCGCTCGAGCGCGAAATCACAGTCTTCAGTACTTCTGCAGACCTGTCAATATACTGAGTTCCTCCAATATCCGCTCGAGCGCACATGTCCCCGCTCGAGCGGGAAGTACAAAAATACAAAAATTACATTTTGATCAGGCACAAAGTTTTGTCATCGGATTTGACAATAAAGGGACCTAACAATCTCCCCCTTTGTCAATTCCCGGACAAAACCTATCTAAACATTGTTCCTTAAAACAAACGCACTAGACAGTATTAAAACAATGAAACAATGTACAATCACCTCTCAACCTCTCAAACTATAACCTCTCAATAACTCTATCAAGCACACAACCAGATCAAGCACATAACCATGGAACTTCAACATCCAATTCAAAGAACACAATCCTTTAACTTTGCACCTGTGAAATAGCATTCAACATACAAACCAAAACTGTGGAAGAAGATAAATGTGAAATATATAAAACATAATATCCACAACATCCAAAATAAAGAAATGTACCATCAATGAAACCAACAAATATCCAAGGTCGAATCATCTGTCCAAAAGCTATCTGTGCAATGTGACCAAAAGCTATCTGTGTCTGTGCAATATGTGCAAAAACTCCAACTGTGCAACAACTATCCAAAACTGTCCATACACCAAATATCTTCCAAAAAAAAACCAAAAAAAAAAAATGTCCAAAGGCATCAAATCGTGCATCGAGAAAATCCAAACGCCGGGTCACAGTCTCCGCGAACCGCTGAAACTCGATAGAAAAATCCGGAGGAGGAACAGGAGCCTCACCACCATCACCAGCACCGGCATCAGCGGCATCATACTCAGCCTCCTCTGCAAGACCAGCAGCAATCCCTGCAGATGGACCAACCCTAGATGACTCCCCCTTAATATGGGCGCGACTTTGAGACACGGTTTTCTTGGTAAAAGGGCGAGAAGGAAAAGCAAACTCATCATCTTCCAAAACAGAAGCCCCAAGGTCCGATAAAAGGCGGTTGATCAGACAACCGTAGGGAAGGCCAAGTGTCTTATGCCCAGAAACACCAATCATCTTTTTGATGATAAGAGAAGCAAGATCAATAGATCGGTGTTGGGCAATGCAGGACAAAATGAAACCTTGGTCTTGTTTGACCTCGGAAGAATGGGTGGTCACAATTATGTTGGCGCAGACGATCAGATTAAGCAGTCTGAACTCCGGAAGAAGTTCAAACTGTTTAATCAAACCGCCTTTAGGCCAATGGCGAGCAACGCCACACAACTCCTTGGCAACATCATCAAAATCACATGTAGGACGGTCGGGAACGGGAAAAGGGTAGTACTCAGGAAAGCCCCGCTCAATATGAAGAAGTGAACGAACCAAGGCAGGGGTGACAGAAATGGCTTTAGACCGAACCCAAGTGGTAAAAGATGGCTCATAATCACGAATCCCCTCCATATTACAATAAAACTCTCGAACCCAAGTGAGGTTCTGATGCCCGGAAAAGGACAAAACAAGGTCACCACCTAGAGGATCAAACAACGGACGAATGTGAATAGAGTCAAAGGTATCTGCCTGAACATTCCTCTCTAAATGTACTGTACGGGATTCAAAAGACTTATAAAAAGACCGGGATTGTTTAACTGACTGAAACCGAACAGAATCAAAGGTGGGTCGAGACACAACGGCCTTACGGCGTTTAGGAGCAGAGGTAGACATGACTGATGGAAACACTATAACAACCAAAACCCCAAACAAGTCAAAAACCAAACCAAACAAAAACCAAAGCAAACTATTAGTCCAGAAATCAATGCATGAAGCAAAATAGGGCACATAGACAACAGAAGATGTGCATTGAAACAGCAAGATAATACAAGACATGCCAAATACAGAGTCCAATAGATGTATAACAAATGAAATCCTCAATTTGTAATGTAATATCAACAAGCATGAGATAAAACCAAGAGACCACTAGTATACTGAACAACACACTCTGTATTGGTAATGTAATGTAATATCAACAAGCATGAGATAAAACCAAGAGACCACTAGTATACTGAACAACACACTCTGTATTGGTAATGTAATGTAATATCAACAAGCATGAGAAATGTAGAACCAGTATGAACATGAAACAGGACAAGTATGAACATTCAATTAATGACAGATCCAAACAGACAAACCCCCAAACGAGTAAAACCCAAAATAAATAAGAACAAAGACAAACCCAAATCCTAAAGACACACAAAACACAAAAACCATGTAGATGATCAAGAGATCAGAGAGAGAGAGACCCAAAATACGAACACAAACACCCAAAAAAAAACAACACCCATAAGCCGAAAATACAGGAAAGAAGGAAAATAAGAGAGGGACACACTTACCAAATAGCAAATCGGCAAGAAGGATGAAGGGAGAGACCAAAAACGAGTTCAAACGAAGCCACAAAGCAAACCCTAGGCGGAGAGAAGTGAAAAGAGGAAAAAAAATGACTTGAAGAGTCGAGAGAGGGAATAAGTATGAAATTGGTCCGCTCGAGCGTTAATAGTACCGCTCGAGCGTACACTAATGAAAACGGCCTCCCGCTCGAGCTCTAAAAGGAGCGCTCGCGCGCAAAAAACCATCTCTCAGAACTGTCAAAAATGCTGCAAGAGTGAAAACTACGCTCGAGCGGAGAACAGTCCGCTCGAGCGGAAAACAAAATATCTCCAGATATAACCCTTAAGAACCAAAAAGAAGATCTGGAGAGATTCAATGAATGAATCAATGAATAGCCTAGATTTGGGAGAAACCCAACTATTTATAGAAAACCAAAGCAATCCTAGTTGGGAAAGAAAACCAACTTCTTGTAGAAAACCAACTTCTTGCAGAACTCCAAAGTAATCCTGTTTTTGAAAGAAACCAACTTCTTAAAGAACTCTTGTTACAACCTTGGTTTTGATCCATGGAATTTGACAACAAAAAGTCCTAACAGAATGAGCTGTGAGGACTTGAATGGAAATATAAAATTCATATACATAGCCACTTATGCCAAAAAATAGATATATAAGACCATATGCAAGCTAGGGAATTAATCCCATCATTAAAACTGTGTAAACAAAAATCGTAAACATTCTTTACACTTAGCAAAAACAAAATGGTGGATTTGCATCACCTGAAGGCCTTGACTCGTACGGTTTCGGAACCTCGTCATGAGGCACAAAAGCTGGCTTGACAAACACATGAGTTCGGGTCGACGCCTCTAGCCTTGATTCAGTGCCTGGTCGCCTACATACATATATAATAAACTGTGAGCTCAAACCTAGTGAATAACAAATGTGTAAAGAGGTTAAGAATGAATGTCCTTTCAGTATTTTAAATAGTCAGTAGATCATTTGATCGATTAATATCTCATATTTCATATCATATCTGTCATATAGTAATTATAGTAGTCATACGTAGTACGTCCAATAGCAGAATAGTACAGTATGTCTTAAAAGACCGAACAGTCAATTGATGGCCATCAATACAGTAACAGTAGTTCCAAGGATTGGAACTGACAGAGATCTCTGTAACAGTAGTAGTTGTAGTAGCAGTAACAATCAGTTGCTGTGGTTGCCACGAGTACAATATATAAAACAGGACAAATATTTATTCAGTAAAAAATATCATTCAGAAAGCAGTATAATTAATCATTCATAAAATAATTATAATTGAACATAGCTTTACAATATTGTTACTCACAGTTAGTTCCAAGGCAAATAGATTGAGTAGGCGATTCAACTATCTTGTGGCGCGACCTACAAAGACACATAACAATATACAGTTGAAACACACGCTTGGATAATATATAACTTATTTCACTTTGCTCTTTGTGAGTTTCTATTCCTTATTCCCATTATGGTGACCCAAACTTGGCCTAGAAATGCCTAGAATAAAATGAGGATGTCAAGATGCATTGAAAAACACTCCGTCAAATTTCTGAAAACAGGGTCCCCACTCGAGCGTAGCTTTCTTCGCTCGAGCGGACATAAAAAATATGAGTGGTCGCTCGAGCGTAACTTCCCTTGCTTAAGCGGTCTGCAAACTTTGAAAAAGTGCTGGTTGCCAGATTTTTTCGCTCGATACACGTTCAACGTTCGCTCGAGCGTATGATTGAGGTCCTCGCTTGAGTGCAACTATTTTCGCTCGAGCGGGCTGCAAAACATGTGCACTTCTGGGAGTATGCATTTCACGCTCGAGCGAACTTCTGGTCGCTCGAGCGGAAGAGCAAGATCACAGAGTGGTCACTCGAGTGCAGGTTCTGTCGCTCGAGTTGAGGGTGCGAATTCTAGAATTTCCAGATTGCACTCCCAAGGTCATAACTCAAATTCAAAGCCACAAAACATGTTCTTTTGGACCAAAAGCTTAAGAAAACATGTTTAAACTTGTCAAACATCATGAATTCAAAACCATTTCACCAAATCAATGCCCAAAAGCTTAAGAATTGTGTAAAATCAAACTTGGTACATCATAAGCATAACATATATGAAGTATCTTGGCTCCAAAGCTTTCAAAACTTGCTCAAATGAAATGTTAAGCACAAAAACATGTTGAACTCTTAAAACAAAGACAAAAGGAGCACATGCATGTGATCAAGCTCAAAATTTGATGAAATGACCATGCATGCATGATATGATCTAAATGCTCTTAATTCTAACTCAATTCTCATACTTTGACACAAGAACTTCTTGAATTCTCTTCATTACCAACTTAATCACAAGGATTAGGAATCAATTACTCACCTAGATCTTCAATTGAGTTCTAAATTGTTATGTCTTTGAGCTTTCAAGTCAATTTTTTCTAGGGGTACTTACCAATTAGTCCTATTAACTAGACTTATTTACCTACAGGTCCTAACTAATAAATTTAACACTATAAAAATAAGAGAGTGATAAATTTATCACTAAAAATTTATTCATAAAAACAAAGAGACTGATAAATTTATCACTATAAATTTATTCATAAAAATAAAAGACTGATAAATTTATCTTTATCACTTAATAAATTTATCAAATAGGACTTAATGGGTAATAAGTCTCCAAAGTAGGACCTATTGGGTAATAAATCTCCAAAGTAGGACCTATTGGTAGTTTACCATTTTTTCTATTTCCTCTAGGTTGCTAGCAAATTCCCTTAGTTTGAGCTTAATTCTTCTCTAAATTGACTTCTCACTCACTCTTCTCACTCTCCCTCACGTTAGCTTTCTCTCAAGATAGGAAATGAGGGTGCAAGAATGGCCCTTAATTCAACAATTGCCTTACATAAGCTTAATTAGAAAATCCACTTAATGACTAATTAATTGATGTTATTTACTCTAATTATTTGGTTCCAAATCAAATTTAAATCGAACCTACCATAAATTTCTAAAAATCCTAAATAACACATATCTCAAGTCAATTTCTGAATTGGATGGCGATAAGGCCTTCACTTCGCAAATCGGAACGGAAACATAAATAGATCTTTCTACGTTAAACAGATATAATCATGAATAAGGTAATTTATGATGCGAAATTTTACTTACACTAATTTGAATTATACCAATGCGGATTAGGCTCTAATTCCTATCCCATCATTTAATTCTAACCTGTTAAAATTAATGAATCAGACAAGTTTAATATTCACTCTAACCTATCTGCCCATAATAACATATTTCGAATAGTCACATGGCACAACAATAACACTCAATACCACCCAATCACACAATTAACATTAAGCACATAATTAATCTAATTAATTTGCTTAATTAAGGAGACGGTTGTCACAATAAATCAATAAAATTAGCACTATTTGTTTACGTGGAGGTTGAGAGTAAGGGAAGAAGTGTATAGATGATGTTGGATTAATCGTGAATCATTATGTAATTTTATAGATTATTTCTTGATATTTACGTACTATATGGTTGAACAATAGGAAATAAACAAGGAGAGTTGTTGAATTGTACAAGACTTTGACCGCTCAAAAAAAAAAAAAAAAAAAAAAAAAAAAGAGTGAAAAAGAAGCATAAGAAGAAGAATCCTGTGCCACTCATTCGAAGTACTAGATCCACTCTTGTAACCAATTAAAAATGAGGGTATTGTTAACCGGTGGGTAAATAAAATGTAACTTATAAATTAGTGTAGAGGTAAGAATCTCTTTAAGGATAGTAATTGTCATTTTAAGTAATTAGCATTGGCATCTTTAGACCTCTATCATTTTCCTGGTAGTGATGAAAAATTGATCCAAGAATACAAGAAATTTTCTTACTAATCTGAAATCAAACAACGTCAAAAGAATTGACATTTCCAAAAATATGATCAACCAGTTCAAGAAGCAAAAATCTTATAGCTGAAGCCTGATGAAATGAAATTATCAAAGTTGTTTGCATAAGAAATTTTTTTGCATGTGATGTGTTCCTTTTTGGTGATAATGAAATTTCTTGGATAGACATAAGTTTAAAAAAAAAAAAAACGAAAAACAAAAAACAAAGAAAAAAAAAGTACTTTTAGTGCTCTAATTTCTTTTATATTCTTCATCTTAATCACTTAAATTTCTTAGCTAAAAAGTTACCAAATGCAATTGGGAAGATAGTAAATTGATTGTTATGTACATGTAATTAAACACAAACCCAGTTGAAAAGAAAAAAGAAATTAATTAAAAAATGAAAGGCTTAGATGCAATATTTGGTTTCATCTGTTACTTCATCTATTTCCTTTCCATTTTCACGCTTCTCTTTCTTAATCTATTTCCTTCCCATTTTCATGCTTCTATTTCTTAATGGACTCCACCAACTATGCCTTGCTTGCTTTCTCACCCCTTTACTTTCGTATATAGTTATATGTATGTGTTGGCTAATATTGTGGATTATCTAGCAATGAATCTATATGCATAGCTTTTTTTTATATTTAAAATTAACTCGACGGATAGTTTGGTCATTATTGATCTATCTCTGTACAAAGAGATGAGGTCATTCAAAAATGTAATTAAAAATCTCAAAAGCTAAATTTGTTGGTCTGTAACTATTCATTGAATTTAATTTGCACAAATATGTTATCTAATTGTATATGATTATATAAGTTGAAGAAATTATTAACTGATTCTTTTGCTTTGTTTGTAGTGCTATACAATTTCATTTTGAATATTTAACCTTTTGTACAGGCAAATGATGGCAGGGTATATAGTGTTTGATCCTAAGACAATTTTTACGTGTGGATCATCCTTGTTGAACGCAAGTGTTGGAAGATTTTCGGAGTATATCTTGTTTGTGGTGAAGACCAGTTGGAACTTGGAAGACTCCAATTCTTAAACAACACAGGTAATTCGTGACCCAAATTTTGGTTCCATGGGATGTTCTATCTAGAATTAAAAGAGGAAAAAGAAAAAATGGAAAAATTTTACTTTCTTAAATATCTGAAATAAGATATTCTTGTCACCTTAATATTTACAATTTTTATTCTAAGTCTTTGGTAGTTGATAGACTACTTATTTTAAGTATGACTTATTTTCACTCTGTTAATGTATTAGTAGAATCGTAGCGCATGGGGGTCCAATTAGTATGAAGAAAATACGCCAAAGAGTGAGATCTCAAGCTTCTTTTTATTTATTTATTTTTTTTCCAGAGTTTATTTTCAGAACCGCGATTGAGAGCCCGAATTCTCTTCCCCCGAATGCCCCGAAACGACGAAACGACGTCGTTTCGTCGTCTGAATTTTTTTTTTTTAATCAGAAAATCAGAAGAAGAAAGAAAGAAGAAGAGAAGAAGAAAGAAGAAGAAAGAGAGGGGAGGCAGAGGCGGGGGCGGGTGTTCGAGGCACATGCAGGGGGCAGATGCAGGGGGAAGAGGCAGGGGGCGGGCGGAGGAGACGGGGCTGGCAGAGGCGGAGCCGGCGATGGAGACGGGGCTGCGACGATCGGGCAGAGGCGACGGCGGGCGGAGGGCGACGGCGGAGGCGGGGCGGCGACGATAGGGCAGAGGCGACGGCCGGCGGAGGGCTGCGAGCCTCCTCTCTCTCCCTCTCTCTCTCTCTCTCTCCTCTGAAAATCGGGGCATTAGGGGGCGGGGCTCATTCGGGCACCAAAACATTTTCCTTGTTTTCATTCTTATTCAACTTTATATATATTTATTTATTTTTTAAACATTTCTCACACCATTTTTTTTTTTTTTTATAATGAAAATCACCTTTTCAAATTCAAATCAATTCCAATCACTTTTGTCACCGGACGCATAAATAAAAGTAAGAGCTCCAGGTAGAGAGAAAGTAAAGAAAAGGCAGGAGAAAGTCGGGAGTTCCGGACTCCCACTACTTGCACTTGCAGAACAGATCACAACCCCAGTCTCCAATCCAAAAAAAAAAAAAAAAACAAA
This sequence comes from Camellia japonica, assembly GCA_030407325.1. Taxonomy (NCBI): domain Eukaryota; kingdom Viridiplantae; phylum Streptophyta; class Magnoliopsida; order Ericales; family Theaceae; genus Camellia; species Camellia japonica. The sequence goes on along the minus strand of JAPPVO010000002.1, from coordinate 41,386,065 downwards.
AAGTATCTCCAACCTTCTAAGAGAAGAGAATCCTATTCTAGGGTTTCTTCATCTGAAGGTGAAACAATGGCAAGCCCTCGATCGGAGCCCTTGTCCGTTATTCCGAGTCCTTTGACGCCTGGTTCGAGGGTTTTGCGGACCCCTCCCGCCGATGAACCGATTTCCAAGCGCCTTCGCGACTCCGGCTTCGACGAAGAGTCCATCAAACGGAGAGACAAGGCTGCTCTCATAGCTTATATCGCCAAGCTCGAAGCTGAGGTATCTCCAATTTTCGTTATCGCAATTGATTGATCATTATGTGAGAAAGAAACACACAGAAATAGGAATTGTATTTGTTGTGCACGAGGATCATGATTTGGGTTTTTGATTTTTCCTGAATTGGAGTTGGATTTGTAGTTATCTTTGATAGGGCATTTTGTTGCGTCTTAGCCATTTGAAAGAACCATAAAAGAATAGAAGATGCAGAACTATTTTAGTCTATTATATTTTATGGCAAATGCTAGAGTGAATTAGTGGGGCATCGTTTAATATTTTGGGATTAAGGTAAAAAAGTGTGTTGAAAATAGGTACAAATGTTAGAAAGCGTATTTTATTTTTTCAAAAAAGTGTATCGACTTCTTCAATTTTTTGGGGTCTTTTTATTGTGTTTCATGGCCACTTGTTAGCAAGACCCTTGTTTTATTTTTATTTTTGGTCACATCCTTGTATTATTAGACGGGTTCAGAGCATGTGTTGTTTTTATATGTAATTTTTTGAAGAAGGGGAAATGAGCGGGAAACTGTTCATGTCCTTTTGGATAGCCTGTTAAAATGGTTAGTCATAATTTTGTGAATTACATTAGTAGTTTGGTAAGTGAATGTGAATTGCTTGGAAGTTTTATGGATCAATCAGAATTTTCTTAATCTAATCTACATAGGCATTACATTTTTGTTTGTTGTCACTTTCGTGGGCCATGGCTAAGCGTGTATTTGGCCATCTTAATTTGTTGTAGATATATGACCATCAACACCATATGGGTCTTCTTATTTTGGAAAGAAAGGAGTGGATTTCCAAGAATGAGCAAGTCAAATCCTCTGCTGAATCAGCCGAATTAATATATAAGCGGGATCAAGCTGCACACTCATCTGCTCTAGCTGAGGCCAAGAAACGAGAGGAGAATCTGAAGAAGGCTCTTGGAATTGAGAAAGAGTGTGTTGCAAATGTAGGCTTATTTAATTAGTCTTTTCCCATGTGCTTCATTATTGCCTTTGTTCCTAATTATGGATTTTTTTGTAGATCGAGAAGGCATTGCATGAGATGCGTGCAGAATGTGCTGAGGCAAAAGTTGCATCTGAGAGTAAATTGTCTGAAGCACAAAGTATGGCAGAAGATGCTCAGAAAAAGTTTTCTGAGGCTGAAACAAAGATGCATGCAGCAGAATCTTTAGAAGCAGAAACCAACCGGTATCACCGTGCTGCTGAAAGAAAGTTACATGAAGTGGAAGCACGTGAAGATGATCTTAGAAGGCGTATCATCTCTTTCAAGTCTGAGTATGTCTTTAATAACTCTTTTTGTCTTCATCATCATGCCACTATCTGCCAAAGATATGTCTTTTATTTCCCTTGTTTTTTTTGTAATGTGAATATGTCATGGGCCTATTTGCCAAGAATAATAAACCAAGGGTTATTTGAAAAGGAGGCCAGGAACTTGAAGATAGCTGCATGTCACTTGCAAACAGACAAAAGTATGGTATGTAATGTATAATAATTAGAAGATAAACAAAAAAGTAAAAAATAAAGAAAAGAAAATTATTTTGAACGTCGTTGAATGGAAAGCATTGCAGAACTGCTGTGCCTTTAAGTTATAATTGAAGATCAATCACTTTGATCATCAATGTAGAGTGGAAGTCCCCTTATATATCTTTTTCCCCCCCGAAGTATACCTATCTTAAGGTTCCATGTGATTGTCTGCTATAACCATTGTTGTAGCCTTGGTCTCTTTCATGCCATGCATGTGTCAGGGTTTTTTTGTTGAAAAGTTTGTTCAAATTAACTGTAATTTGGTTTCAAAACCTATTGAGTTCTTGCTTTATTTACTTCTTCATGTGTGTGTTTTGTGTTTTCCCATGCAAATTAAATAGGGGTGACCTGGTGTCTGGAACTTATGATTTTTTGCATTCTCGTAATGGTTTAGTTGTGATGCTAAAGAAAAAGAGATCCTTCTTGAGAGGGAATCTTTACGTGAAAGGCTGAAAACTCTGCAGCAATCGCAAGAAAGATTACTTGATGGACAAGCTTTGCTAAACCAAAGGGAGGACTACATTTCTAATAGATCTCAGGATTTGAATCGACTTGAGAAAGAGTTTGAGTCTTCAAAAGCAGACATTGAGAAAGAACTTAGAGCCCTAAATGAGGAGAGAAGCAATCTGGAGCTAAATGTAGCTTCATTGTCAGCAAGGGAGGAGGTATGTTCACTTTCTTTTGATTTTGATTTTTGTCTATATTTAATAACGTTAATTGCAAATATCTTTTACTTGATTACTACTTTGCTTTAACACATGGTGACTTATGCAATATTTCTTTTGAGCACAGGCTGTTATCAAAAGGGAATGCGAGCTGAACAGGAGAGAAGAAGAGCTACTTGTTGTGCAGGAGAAACTTGCCAGGAAGGAATCAGTGAGTTTGCCTTTGCCTTCACTGTCAATTTCTATCATGCTAGTTGATTATGTGTTAGTGGACTTAAATCCATATTGTGGTTGCTGATGTTTTTGGTGCGTTTTTACTGCGGCATTATTCAATATTTTAAGACCATTGCTATGGTTAAAATCACACAAGTTTTATTTATTATGTGCAATTCTTTTCTAATCATGCATCTTGATGAACAATGTAGGATGGAATTCAACAAGTTACGGCTAATCATGAAGCTGCTTTGAGAGCAAGGAAGTCTGAATTTGAAGCAGAGTTGGAGATAAAGCGCAAATTGGTGGAAGAGGAAATCGAGACCAAGAGACGTGCTTGGGAGTTGAGGGAGGTGGACCTTAGTCAACGGGAGGACATAATCTTGGAAAAAGAACATGACTTGGAGGTTCAATCAAGGGTATTGGCAGATAAGGAAAAAGATTTGATAGAGAGGGTAAATTTACTCGATGAGAAAGAGAGAAATCTCCTTGCTGCTGAAAGAGAGGTTGAATCGATGAAAACCCTTCTGCATAGGGAAAAAGAAGAGACCAACAACGTGAAGCTGGAGGTACAGAAGTCTATGGATTTACTGGACAACAGAAAGAAACAAGTTGATCGTGCAGAAGGGGAAATGGAGGCCATGAAAAGTGAAACAAATGAACTACTGGTATTAGAAATGAGACTTAAAGAAGAAATTGATACTATCAGAGCCCAGAAGCTAGAAGTTGATGTTCAGGCAGATGAGTTGAAAGCAGAGAAGGCAAAGTTTGAAACTGAGTGGGAATTGATTGACGAGAAAAGAGAAGAATTACGAAAGGAAGCAGAACGTATTACTGAGGAGAGACTAGTCATTTCTAAGTTTCTCAAGGATGAGCGTGATTGCCTAAAATTGGAGAAGGATGCAATGTTGAATCAATATAGACATGATGCTGACTTACTTTCTCGTGATCGGGAAGCCTTCATGAGTGAAATTGAGCACGAGCGTTCGGAGTGGTTCAGCAAGATTCAGAAAGAACGTGCGGATTTCTTGCTAGATATTGAGATGCAGAAGAGGGAGCTAGAGAACTGTTTTAATAAAAGGCGTGAAGAAATCGAAAGTTACCTTGGGGAAAAAGAGAAGGCCTTTGAGGAAGAAAAGAAGAAAGAGCTTCAGCATATAGCTTCCCTTCAGGAAACAGTGGGAAAGGAAATGGAACAAATTAACTTGGAAATGCAAAAGCTTGATGCTGAGAGAAGAGAGATCAATTTGGACCGGGAACGAAGGGACGAGGAATGGGCGGAGTTAAATAATACCATTGAAGAACTTAAGGTGCAAAGGCAGAAGTTGGAGAAACAAAGGGAGCTATTGCATGTGGATAGAGAAGAGATTCTTGCTCAGATCGAGCAGATGAAGAAGATGGAGGATGTGAAAGTTACCCCAGTTTGTGTAACTGCATCTGAGATTCAAGAATCCAATTTACAATCTAACAGAAAAAAAAATTCTGCAAGAAGATTTTTGAAGCAGCAGACTGCTGTACAAGATGCTAAGTTGGATTCAGAAAACAAAATAGATGGTATTGGATTTGATCCGTCTTCTAAAAAAGGATCAGATATTTCTTCTCCTCCTGTCTCTGCTCCTATCTCATGGCTTAAACGGTGTGCTGATACACTGCTAGAGCGCACACAGAGTAACAAGAAAAGGAAGCAGCAAAATGATGTTGATGTAACACCATCAGAAGAGACCAGTAACCTCCGGTATTGTCCTATACGATTAAATTCTCGTGTTCAAACTTATTAATTGTATCTGTATGATTGTGACAACTTTTTGCAATCAGTTTAATCCACTTTTGCTAGTTTGGTTTTTTACAATTGTATTAATTTATCTATCTATTGTTAGTGTGTTATCCACACAACCAAATGCACCAGAAGACGAGCATGGATTGATGTCAGTGAACCAAACTCTGGGAGTTGCTGAGGAGACCACAGTCTATATAGATAAAATAATTACTATTCGTGAAGTAACTGCGGTTGATGGTGGAAGAGTCATTGAGGACAGTCAGGTGATCATTAATTTCAAAATATTTCCTGCACCTTTTTATTTTGGTTCATATTGAATAAATGATTTTACATGGCTTGTTGACACATTTTAATAGCTTCTCGATTTGATTTGTTTGTCATCGTGATCTTGTGGGTGGTTTTGTTTTCATGTCCCTCACATGAACCTTGAGTTGTTTAAACATACTTGTCTCTAATGCTTGCTAGCATTAGCATGAGCAAGTTGGGTAGGGTATGAATTGTATGCTAGGAAAAAGTATATTAAGATATGATAGGGGTGTTTCACATTTGCCATCTGCACAAATTTAAATTACTGTAATTTTTAATCGGATGGTAGATCATGATCATTCCATCTGTTTACAAGATGCTTGAAATCTTTCCTAATCATGGGTAAATAGTTTGATGGTGTTCCTGTTTACTGTAATTTTCTGTGCAAGGTTGTTGCTGAAACCTTGTTGAATAATAGTTCAATTGAAAAATTCTTTCTTCTTAGCTTGATCCTACTTACTAATTAACACGTTTTGCTAGATTTGTGCTGCCGCTAGTTTGATTCAATTAACTAACGGTGGTGTTACATGCATCAATTGGTATACTAACTAGTGTACCAACATGTCTTATGATATTATTACTGACCCCACCTATTATATAAATTACAAATATCCAAACCTCTAAAATTATGTCACATCATCTATTAGTATACTAATTGGTATATCAATTAGTGCACATAGCATTATTCATTAACTAAACATGCTTCCTGTGTTTAAACTATATTTTAGCCCAATTGGACTATGGAAAATCAATTTTAATATATTGAAATAAATTAGCATTTTTCACCATAGAAGTGCATCTTATATAGAATTAGCTGGAGCAAGGGGTGAGGGTTACTCTCGTGATGAAGAGGTTCATGGCATAAGGCGTTCAAACTCCGCAAATCCAACAATAGAATTGTCTGTTGGTTAAATAATGTTGCTCAGAACATATATCCCTAGCTTGAACCTATTTTTTCATGCTGTTGAAATATTTCTTTAACCTAAACCAGTGTTACATAGGCTCTGGTAAGGTTCTTGGTTTGTTGCCATTGTTCATTTGTGTGGCTACATATCCAATTTGTTTCATTCCAAACTTTAGGACATAGGACAGATGACTTATTAGTGTCCAGTTTCTATTTATTTCATTTGGTAATATGAAGTTTCTATGCAACTTGTTTGTATAGGATATTGACAATACAAACGACTTGTGTGGACACTGATCTATAGTCTAAGATAAAAAAGTGACTTGTGTATATTATTAGGGATAATATACATAGTCGAGATAAACGAAAGCATACTTCAAGGTCACCTCCTAGATGAATTCATAGTCGAGATAAACAAACGACTTGTGTGGACACCAATCTATGGATGCTGCTTCCCTGGTCGTATTTATTTTGCTTTCGTCTTCTTATCTTATTTCGTGTTTTGCTGTTGTTTAAGAATTCTTGTATGTTTTTAACTCCGTAGTACCAAAATGAAGTCATCTCCAAGGATAGTGAGGACAAGCTTGAAGATCATTGCAACTCCAAGTCAGATGAAAATGGGAAGGCGAAACAAACAGTTGGAAAAAAGACGAGATCAAAACAGCAGTTGTAAAGGTCTGTTTGCTTGATCAAATATATATAAATATTTTATATTTTATTAGAAGAACATCATGATATTCTTCGTTTGCTTGTCCCTTTAACTTTGTGAAATCTAGAATTCTAATAGATGTGCTCTTCAAGTGCAGCACAAAACAACAGAAGTCAGCAGTATAGGCATGCAGGGGTTCTTTTGTTACAGCTGGTGACATATTTAACTGCAACTCTAACATGTAAATGACATAGTTCAGCATGATATCTATGGGACCTGTAAGTTTTCTGTCCTAACGATGGCGTTATCTGTGTTGAGTGTTGTTTTAAGTGAGTTTTTAGTAACATGGAGATTGTTATTAGCGAGTATAGTGGCATTTGTAAGATGGAGGGTTTTGTTCTTTTGTTCTGGCTTTTGGGCTTGTATGCTTTGTCATTTCTAAGAGTGTCAGGTAGTTTCTACGGGTGAATGCAAGTCATTATGCAATTTTACCATGTGAAGTTGTAGCTGCGTGAGTACCCATTTCAGTTTATTTACATGTGTTGGGTTTCAGTAAATTGAATTTGCTTCTGTAATGAGCTTTTTCCTCTCTCTCTCTCTCTCTCAAATGCTGTAACTCACCAAATACTAATTGTTCCTGTACATAGAGGAACATGGCTTTGGTAGCGGATTTTATGTTTTGTTTACTATCTCATTTGTCATCATTGATTACAACTAATATTACCGTTATTGTAGTCTACAGTGGGACTGGTGATAGATAATTGCAGGAAGCAAACATAAGATGGTGACTTTTTTGAGAAAAATTATGAAGTGCATATATTTCATGAAAAAATTATTAGACACTTTTGAAGTATTGTATGGTATTATTTATGTAATATTCTCGATAAATGAGAAATTTCGTGTATTAAGTGGATCGTTTTTTTACTGCATGATCTAATAAAAATGAGTCAATATGCTGGATAATTATTGTGTATTTGGGAGTATCATGTGTGCTATTTGCTTACATGATGTTCCAAACAAATCATGTATTGAGAAATTTTAGGAGTGTAATATAGTGATTCATTTTTGTTAAGTAATTAAAAGATGAATAATAATTTACTTAATGTATGTTGCAATTTTTATTGGTCGAGAATAAACATGGTTTTGGGGATTATTGAATAATTATTTGTAGGCCAACAAGGACCACATGAATTTATTCCGGAATCCTCTTCCAGCTCAAGCTGGGAATCCGCGTGGAACACGAGAGACGCATGTATTAAAACATCTTGGTTTTGGTTTTGGTTTAAAATTTTTTTTTTTTTTTTGTTTTTTGTAATGAGTAAATGTCCAAGGACTATGGCCTACTTTAGCAATTGGATTAAAAGTCAGTTTTTTTGGGCTTTTTAGTTTTTTAAGTTACATTATTTCTTTATTTTTTTTGTATATATATATATTTTTAAAAAGTAAAAAAAAAAATTAGCTTTTAACCTAACTGAGGTGGCAATTCAATCTTTTAGATTAAAAATTAAAAAGTTATTAAAAAAATTAAAAAGTTAACAGTCTATATTAAAAGGTCTTTTTTTTTTTTTTTTTTTTTTTGTAAAAAGTTAAAAAGTCATTCCAAACATATTAATTATTTTTTATTTTATTTTAATAAAAAAATTAAAAAATTATTAAAATAATATGTTTTCAAATGAGGCCTAAGTATCAAAGCTCAACAAAGCTAAAAGATGGGGAGGGTAATTCCTAACCTAATCTAGAGGAAGCGAACCTTTGAGCATGTAAAATTTTTATTTTTTTGAGCATGGAAATGCCAAAACGGCTAACAAAACATTCGAAGCTAGGATAGAAATAAGATCTGCAGGGGGCTTAGACACCCAATTTAGAGGGCTTAGACACCCAATTTAGAGGGAGCATGTCCCTAAGCAATGTTTTGAAAATCGGACCGGTGAGCGAATCGGAAAAGGGATCAGGTGGACGGGTCACCAGTTTAACTGTCGGGTCAAAACAGTCGAACCGTGATGTCATAATTAATATTATATAATTAAAAAATATAATTAAAAATTATAAATAAATAAAAATATATATAAATACTCAAATAAAAATAAAAACTGTTGTATAGTATTTATTAATAATATTTAATAAAGTGATAATTGATAAAAAAAAAAAAGTCACTTGTTTTAAAGAAATTAAAATTTTTAAACATTCCCTCAAAACAAATTGATTGAATGCTAGGTTTAATTTTGGAGGAAAATGAAATTTTTAACTCTCCCTCTAATTAATATGTTTCAAATAATTTGATTGAATTCCACATAGAATTTTGTAGGTTCTCTTTGAAAAATCTTTTCCTATAAATAAGAATAGACTTTTATAATCTTCTCAAACTTCCAATGAGACTCTTCCTTATGAGAGGAGACTCTTGAAGTAAGAATTTTTAGTCAAAATTTTGAAATATATATATATATATATATATATAAGAAAGAAAGAAAGAAAATAATTTAAAAAAATAGAAAAAATCAACGGTCCAACCCGCCAAACCGCCGGGTCCGGCGGTTTTTCATTTCTAAGTCGATTTTGCTCCTAGTCCGGTTTTAGGGGGTTGACCGGACCGGACAAAGGCCCGGTCCAACCGGTTCGACCGGCCGGTCCGGTCTGGGTTCCAAAACATTGCCTCTAAGGTTGCGAGAGGCTAACCACAGAGCAGCTCGATTTGCCTCTCGGTGGCGGAAAGAGAGGAGGCAATTGGATTTGGCAAAATGAATGTCATGGATGATAGCTTGACAATCCCATGGGGGCACTAGCTCAAAAACACTCAATTTGATAACAGATTGGTTGTCATTCTCCACTTGAATTTGTGAGAAATTGAGGGTTTGAGAAAAGGCATAGGCCATTCGAGCTGTTCGGGCTTCACTTTGAATTGTTGAAGACACATAGACCACAGTAGTGGTGCCATCCACGAGGTTGCCTCTCCAATCCCTTAGAATTACTACCAACGATGTTTTCGAGCAATCCTTGGCAAAGCTGGCATCACAATTAAGCTTGTAGTGTCCTTGGTCAGGAGGTGTCCACCTCACCGAACCAAGAGCAGGCCTGGCAGAGCCGTTATGAGCACGAGCCATGAGCTGCAAATTCGAGATCTCCTGCCAGTAGTCCCCTACTTGTGAAGGAGATAAGGGGTTATGATTAAAGACCCAGTTATTTCTCGCTTTCCAGATACACCAACTGAAGTCATTACCTTGCCTATCAAGCACAACCAATCATCATGAGAAGTACATTGGGCCATAAGTGATAGAGTCCATTTCGAAGCCGAACCAAGTTGGATTAGATCTATCTGTAACCCCAAATTACTACCAAACCTAATGGCCCTCGTCCATGGGCATTGAAAAAGAATGTGCTCAATTGATTCATCACACTTCCCACAGATTGGGCATAAGCTCGACGGTGAACAACGATGCCCGAAAAAGATTTTCTTTAGACATCAATCTATTCGAACATATCCTCCATCAAAACTGACGCAACTTTGGGGCCAATTTGAGAGACCAAAGAAATTTTCACATCCTTTTCGTGAGTGAAAATGATAATGATGCCAAAAACTGATCTTGCTTAGCGTTTTCCTTCAAGGCCACATGGTACTTACTGCAGACATTATACCCCCCTTAGCTGTGAAGTGCCAAAATGACATAGTCTTCTTTGTCTTCCATTGAGATAGGGATCATGATGATTTTGGAGAGGTCAAACTCATTAACGGTGTCTATCAGTTTATCACAGCCCCAACTTTTGCTAGGTTAATAGATCATATCATTAACCTTTGACACCAGAGATGTAGTAGGTCTAGCTCCTTGCACTTTAAATTCTGGGTTATCCGGAATCCAGCCATCTTCCCAAAACTTGTTAGAAGCATCATTGCCCACCTGCCACTGAACCCCTTTCTTCAGCAAATCTCTTCCTTGGAGTAAACTAGACCAAGCCTAAAAAGCTCTCATTCCCTTCATGGCATTCAACAAATTAGTCTGTGGGTAGTAGAGTCCTTTCAAGATTCTAGAGCAATAAGAATTAGGACATTTGAGAAGCTGCCAAGCTTGTCTAGCCAAAAGGGCAGAGTTGAAAGCCTTGAAGTCGCGAAAACCCATGCCCCCTTGAGATTTAGCAGCAGAAAGTTTGTTTCATGCAACCTAATGGATACTTATATCATCCGGTTCCCTCCCCATCAAAATTTGCTTATATAGGAATTAAGCTAGTCACAAAACTTCTTTGGAAAAGTGAACCAAGCCATTGCATAGGTTGGTATGGTTTGTACCACTGACTTGATCAAGACCTCACAACCAACTAGAGATAATAAATGTTGTTTCCAACCTTGCATTTTCTGGACCGCTCTCTCAATCAAATAGCCATAGGCCTCTATTTTGGAACGTCCCCAGAAGGATGGAAACCCCAAGTATTTAACCTCACGGCTCGTTGGAGAGATCCCTATTGAAGCACATATCTCATGCTAGATATTACTAGGGGTATTGGCTGAGAAGACAATGTTGGACTTCTCAAAGCTAATTAGTTGCCCTGAGGCAAGGCAATAGGCATCTAGGATCTCCTTAATAGCTTGGCATTGAGTTATATTAGCTGTGGAGAAAAGGAGCACATCATCTGCAAAGAAGAGATGAGAGAGAATAGGGTAGCCTCGTTTTAGTCGAATTCCATCTAAACGGTTTTCATGAATACATTTAGACAACCAACGAGACAAAACATCAGCTACTATAGTGAAGATGTAGGGTGAAATGGGATCACCTTGACGCAATCCTCTTTGAGGTGAAAAGGCTGCCCGTTTCTCACCATTGGCGAAAATCGAGAATGAAACTGTACTAATCACCTCCATAATCCACTGAACCCATAATGGACTGAAACCCATCTTGTTCAAGACTTCTCGAAGGAAATCCCATTGTATTATATCATGGGCGTTATTGAAATTGAGTTTGACTGCCATCATAATTAGAGCACTTTCTTTTTAATTTTAGATGGTGGAAATCCTCATGTGCAATCAAAATATTGTCTTAGATCAGACGACTAGGCACAAAAGCAAACTGATGAGGAAAAATGATCTTACTCAGCATTAGTTTGAGCTTATTTTCCATAACCTTGGTGATAATTTTAAGAATGAAGTTGCACAGGCTAATTAGGCAGAAATGGGTAAGCCTTTTAGGGTTAGGAATCTTTAGGATGAGGACAAGGTTTGTATGATTAAGCTCCTTCAAAATATGCCCATTAATAAAGAAACTACGGACCACAGTGCAAACATCCTCGCCTATGACGTCATAAAATTGATGGAAAAAGATCCCTGAAAATCCATTCGGCCCTGGTGTAGACGTCCCCGAACGCCCCGGGAGGATGACTCCCATTCTGTTCATTTGGGTTCACTACAGTTCGGACTCAAATTGTCACGGTTCTTAATCTGAACCAAAGAGTCCAAATCCGGCAAATCGTTTTTGAAAACGGATTTTTTGTAAAGAAGTGCCAAACATGGACTGCTTTACCAGATACAGAGTCGCCACCTAAATATTTTTTATGGGGGAATTTAGGAAACCCTGACTCGGTGCCAAAGGCCACGTGTCCGTCATCACCAAAGTTGCCTCGGCTCGGGAACTTGGGTACGATTGGGGAAGGTCAGCTATGAGCACCCCCTCTCGCCCGATCAAAGATCGGCCTCTACTAACCGTGATATCTTGTTTTGAAAACGTTATGTGCTCTTATTCCGGTTATTAGCCTAGAATTACTATGTTATGCGCGCAGCAAACAAGTATAGACCAAATCGCCTAAATTGGAACAAAACATTTCATGTTTTTTTTGAAAATGGTTTGCTACTCGCAAGTAGGCTAAAATGCAGGTTTTGCTACCCTCGAGTGAGCCTTTTTTAGAAAAGATGGTTTTGCCACTATCTAGTGGGCTTAAAACTCGCGTTCAATGCATTTTTCCAATTTAGGCAATTCAACCTCCATCCACAGGCATTCAAGCAGTTATAACACATAAGCAGCTAGCCTCATGGTAATCATGCTATTATGGCAACACTCACACGCATGCGGTATGCTAAAGCATAAAAGCTTACCTAGTACTCCAAGCCAAAACAGAAACTAGTTAGTAATCATATGCATGATCCTAGTTCATGTTAAGATGGCTAATGCAACACATGCGGGATGCAGCTAGAATAGGCTCGGCTAGTCTATGGATGGCATGTAAAATGCAACAACTAACACGTATTCAAGTTAGATTTGAAATACAATGCAGTTTGCATGATGCGTCGAGCCCGGTGCATGCAATACAAATGAATGATGCACGTATGCATAGCATAAGGTATGCTAAATTAAATATGCCCTAATACTAACCATCAAAAGCAGGTAAGTAAAAGGGAGAAAGAAGTGGGGGTTGGAAGACATGCACACACGCACCCACACTTATTACAAATTCGTCCTCGCTCGGAGGGACCAAAAGAACATACAATTTAATTAACCTACAAGCTAATTAAATAATTACAGTCCACTTAACTAATTAATAAATCAATTAAGCTACTAAAAGCAGTAAAGGGCCTCGGGAAGAGGGATGCACGCATGCTCAGATTGGCTTCGCCCGGAAATCCACTGCCATGCGCAAGTTGCCTCTGTTTTCCCTGCTTTGTTCCTCTGAAAATTGCACAATTCCCAAGGTATGCTCCATGGACATTGGGGAACACTACCGGCCAAGAGGAATGGCCACCGGCCAAAGGAGATGATCACCGGCTACTTGTGAAGCCATCGGCCACTGATGAATGGCCGGTCGGCACTGCAGATGGCCGGCTGGCCAAATCTTCCTGCAGAATCCTGTTTTGACAGCAACAGAGGGCAAAACAAGGCATGGCAATGCATTTCAAGCAAATGTTTGCACCACCACATCCCTTATCATATTTATGATTCAAAGGGGCATGGTCCTTGATTCTCGGACCACCAATCGCGCATTTCAATGCGTGATGGCCCAAGAAACCAAGTATGCATTTTGATTTCAAATGAAATGCAATGCAAACAAGCACAAAGAGACCCAACCTCTATCATACTCAATTCAAGAGGCAAGGCAATGCATGCACAATGCAATGCAACCTAGGCATGTGAGCTAAGGATGCAATATGTCAATGCAAGCAAACATACAAGGTATATAACAACCTAGGCAAGCAAGCATGCAAGGCATGAAGCAATGTGACCACATTTGAACAACATGCGAAAGGTGGTCTTAGACCAATATGGACAAGCCTCGGCCATGTCTAAATAGGAAGCCAAAATGCTATGGAATGGAGGCAAATACACACAAACAATGCATGCAAACATGGCCCAACACTTAAGCATTAAAGAGCATCTTTTAAGCACACTTAAAAGAGGATAGTCATGGATGAATAGCATGCATGGAAAGCTCTGAAATCATGTCATAGAGTGCAAGTGCATAGAAGCTTGGAAAGCCCAAGTAAGACACATGAACAAAGCAAAGTGAATCAAAATAGTCCCAAATCATGTCAAAGTAAGTCCCAAAACATCACTTAGATGGCATAAAGCATGCTTATAAAGCATTAAAGGGGCATCAAATGCAAGTATACGAGCATGGAGCAAGGACTGAAATATCATAACTAATGGTGCCAAACCACTGAAATGATGCAAATAGAGCATGGTAGAGGAGTCAACACTCAAGGCATACAAGCTAGATTGCATGGTAGCTATACAAAGCAAGCCATGGATGACCCAAATAACCAAAATCAGACCTAAATCATGCCAAAATATGCATAAAAGCTTCACAAAGCTAAGCCAAAATCATGCTAGAAACAAGGCTCAAAACACAAAGCATGTTAAGGTAATTTCATGGCATTACAAGACAAGTATGCTAAGCATGCATGGTGTGTCTAAACCAAGTAAAAACAGAGGTAATACATGGAAAAATATTACCAAATAACACTTAAGACATGGCCAACATGCACTTAAAAATGGTGCTCACACATGAGGCTAAAATGGCACTTTTTGAAGACAACAAGGAGAGGGGGTGGCCCTCTCCTTCTTAGGACCTTAAACCACCATCCTCACCACTGAAATCACCACTGAAATCCCTCAAGATTTCAGTGGTGAGGAGGCCCAAACAAGGTGGTCCCGAAGCTCACCAAAAACACACAAAAATGAGGCCAAACAAGGCCTAAGAGGGGGTAAACGACCCCAAACACAAAAGTGACCTTAATAAAGTATCTTAAACACAAAAAAACAGAACTTTTTTATGTTATACACAAATCTCAAATCAGCAAGCAAGACAGGCTAAAAGTGTGTGCAAAAACGGAAAATAAAAGAGGGTTAGATGCTCACCCTTGTAGACCAATAGGGACAGCAGCCTTTGGTCCCAAAAACCAGTTCCTTAGCCTCTGAAAATGGCCTCCAAGAAGCTTAGATGGATGATGGAGAGGTGTGGTTGAGAGTTGGTGTGCAAAGGGGCTAAGAACCAACACTTATGGAGCTTGGATGTAGAGATATAGAGAGATACAACTCATGTATCCCTTAGACCAATTCTTGGAACCCTTCAAATGGAAGAGGAAATCTTCTATATATAGACAAGGCAAGGTGCCAAGCTTCTAAGAGAAGCTAGAAAGGTGCAAGCTTCTCTTGGAAGCTAGAAAGGTGCAAGTTTCTCGAAGAAGCTAAAAAGGTTCAAGTTTCTTGAAGAAGTTAGAAAGGTGTAAGCTTCTCCAAGAAGCTAAAAAGGTTCAAGCTTCTTGGAGAAGCTAAACTAAGGGGGGTTCAAAAGGTTCAAGCTTCCTGAAGAAGCTAAAACAGGGGGTTCAAAAGGTTCAAGCCTCCCCAAGAAAAGGTCTCGGCCAGAAAAGGAGTCAATCGGCCAAATTAATGGTCGGCCGACTAAACAAAGTGCCGACCGGCCATCACCAATGGCCGGTGGCAAGAAAAGAGGGCTGGTGGCCTCAAGCCATGGCCGGTGAGGTGTTGGGGTGGCCGACAAGCCATTCCTTGCCCTCAGAAGCAAAAACACAAGTCGAGAGGTCTCGAGGCAAGGCACGCGGCCGAAACCTCCAAGAACTCGAGACGAACACGAACATGGATGATCACCAAGTGTTCAAATGGTGACGTCCAAGTCTTGAGGACGGTCAAAAATGGGGTGTCTACACCTGGTGCCTTTAAAGCCCCCAACTGAAAGGCAATCGCTTTATCTCCTCACTCGAAATAGCACAAGTGAGAGAAGAATTCATATCATCAGTGATCACACATTGGACAATCGAGAGAACATCATTAAAGTCTCTAAGAGGAGAACTGGTAAAGAGATTCGAAAAATAACCAAGAAGATGAGAATTAATATCAGAATCAGTGGTGAGCCAATGTTTTTCCTCTTTTTGTAACTTGACCAATTGGTCTGCTAACGCCGTTGAGTGATTGTTGTGTGGAAGAAGACAAAATTTTGATCGCTATATTGCAACCATTTGACACGCGATCGTTGATGGAAAAACATCTCCTCTTTATTGAGGACCAAAGATATTTCCTTTTAATAAATCGTTGGGCACATAAATTCCCCTCCATCTAGGTCTGAGCTTGTAAAAGAAGTAGCTGGCCCTTCAACTCCTCAAATTTGGTTTTGTTGTCACCAAATTCCCTCATGTTCTAAGCTTTCAAAGCTAACTTACAACTCCGAAGTTTCTGACTTAGTCTGAACATAGGAGAACCTGACACGAGAATAGCCCACTTCGATGCAATCACCTCAACATAATTAGGGGATGTCATCTACATGGATTTGAATTTAACCTATTTAGGAGGGAGGGAGGTATTCAATATAAGCGGGCAATAATCAGATCCAAGAATAGCCTCATGAAAAATTTGAGCATATGGAAATAATGCTCGCCATTCCACTGTTGCTACTGCACGATCAATCCGTTCCTTCACATTGTGTTGACTAGTTTGGTTATTTGACCATGTAATGCCTTGACCTTTAAATTCCAGGTCCATAAGGGCGCACTCCTAGAGAAGTTATTGGAAACCCATAATACGACGAGCACTTGGACTAGCACCACCCAATTTTTCCCAATATGCACCGACCTCGCTGAAGTCACCTATGCACAACCATGGCAATTTGTTTTTAGTTGCTAAGGTTTTGAGCAAATCCCAAAATACCATGCGAATGTTTTCTTTTGGCGGAGGATAGATGAAAGTTGCCAACCAACTACAGTCTTTTCTAGTAATCACACACCATAAAAATTGTTATCCTTTGAACAAACATCTAAATCAATCTCCGATGTCCACCACAATGCCAAAGCACCCGCAAGGCCAATCGGTTCAACATAACAGCTATTTGAGAATCTCAGACTTCTACGTAAACGTTCTAAAGATGAACATTTATTTTTTGTTTCCATAAGAAAAACCACACTTAGATGATGGGTTTTGCATAACCCTTTGAGGATTTGGATTGTCAGGGGTCATCCAATCCCTTGACAATTCCAGCTGATTATAAACATGGCGGTTGTGGCTGATTTGGGCCAACCGCCAATGCCTTTTTATTCGTCTCAACATCAATCGGCTCTAGGTAAGTGCAAGGAACTTGGGAACACAATTCCGTATCCACTTCTTAAGTCTTAAGGATGGGATAATTCGAAGATTTGATGGAGCTAATAAGCGAAGATACACTCACATCACATCAATATGAACTGGAATCTCAACCAAGGCCAAAGGATTGGGTGTAGCTTGGGATTTCCTAGCAAAGCCTGAAATTGATTGAGCCTTTCGGTTGCGATATGGGGCTTCCTCTTGGGACGATCAAGACTGGGAAAGGTCTGCCGGAGATCAATGGAGGATTCAAGAGTAAGCTTTAGGAGCTTTAGGGTTGGTGTGGAGGATAGATCCTCCTCAGTAGCTTTCTTTTTTAGAGAGAG
Organism: Camellia japonica; assembly: GCA_030407325.1. Taxonomy (NCBI): domain Eukaryota; kingdom Viridiplantae; phylum Streptophyta; class Magnoliopsida; order Ericales; family Theaceae; genus Camellia; species Camellia japonica. The sequence continues at coordinate 41,368,885 of JAPPVO010000002.1, read as the reverse complement.
ATTGTTGAAAACATTAGATAAGACAGTCGTAGGGTGGGTTGGGCCTAGAGAGAGAGTATAGGGAGTGGAAGACGGGCTGGAAGATGGGCTAGTGTCATTGGTTGGGGAGTTACATTTAGATAAAAGAGATGGTGAGGTATTTAAGGAGTTTGGGCTCTCTGAGGGTTTAATTACGAAGTAGGCCGTTCTAAATGGTGGAGGAATTTTTAATGGTGAAAGGGGGATGTTAGGGGTGTTGGGATTACATTCAAATTGGACCAGCCCAAAAGAAGGAGATGGGGACGGTAGAGGTATGGTAGGGATTTTGAGGTTGCAACTAGTTTGGGTCAGCCCAAAAAAAGGAGGTAGGGCATAGGGTAACAAGTTAGCTGGCGTTGATTTTCCCCATCTTTTCCAGTGAGAAAGAGCATGTTTGGAAATAGGAGTTGAGGTGATAATATCAAAAGGGGTAACCGTTTGGCCATGTGGCTCAACAAGGTGTAGTCCAGGTGTATATTGTACTGCAGAGACAAAGCACAATGAGCCCCCCCCCCATAGCCACTCCCTCTGTGGTATTAGCCTGTTCTCCAACCATTGGCTCATGCCTAGAAATTGCACGCACTAGAGGAAGGAATCCTCTGTCACCGGTGGTGGATTCCGGCAAACCAATGGTTGGATTTTGGCCTCCATCTAGTCAATTTGCCTTTGAAAGAACTCACCCGAAAGTCTAAGTCTGGGAGTAACACCAGTCCTCAGCTCAGGCCTATAACTAGAGTGGCTACCTACTTTACTCGTAACAAATTTGCAAGAGTTCCTATCATGCCCAATCTATCCACAGTCATAGCAAAAATCCGAAAGCCTTTTAATTTTAAACTCTACCCATTTATCCATGACCTCTTGGGTATTCAGAGCTTTTTGTTTCAGCATGAAGCCCCCGTGGAAGAGGCTTGGAGATGTCAAGTTCAACCCGAAGCCGAACGTAGCTGCGATAGAGGAGGAGGCCCTCATGGGGGGTTTCCACGCCGATCAGATTACCAATACTTTCAGAAATAATCTAGTCATTCCTTTGAGTCATTCATTCCATGTAGGGGTGCAATTCGAGTGAGTTCAGTTAGGTTGGGAGGTTATTTAAGCCCAGTCCAAGTTATACTGAGATCTGCCCAGACCCGAATTGTAACCCGAGATTACCTGCCCAAGCCCGACCCGAATTAAACTCGAATTGCCCGAATTGTTAATCAATTTCATTTTTTTTGTTTTGTTTTGTTTTGTTTTTTCCAGCTACATTATTAAATTATTAAACTTTGACTCTATTTATAATTTTTTTTATTATAGAAAATCATTAATACCATCAAAACAAATAATTTATATAATGTAAGAAAGATGCCGCTATAATAGTCTTTACAATTTATGAGTGAAAAAAAAAGGGTAAGATTTTATGCTATTTATATATATAATATATATTCAATATAATTTAATAATCTAAATTACTTTAATATCATGTAATGGCTAATAATTTATATATATATTTAATATTTTTATATATCTATATATGTATAATTCGGGTTTCGAATTACTTGGATTGTTTGATATCTTTGTCCAAGTCCACCCAAATTTAATTTGGACTTCTGAATATTTGCTCAAACCCGTACCGAATTTAAAAATATCTTATTCAAGCTTTAAAAAAAATTGAACTGGGTTCGGATTACTCGGATTGAGCCTGCCCAAGTTGCACCCCTAATTCCATGGGAAGGCTACGGACCTGAACCCAGAATGGGCAAAACGAGAAATCCATTTTAGAGATTGTTTTACCTATACTCAATGGCTGTAAAACCAGAAGATTACCCATTATGGACCATGGGGAGTCCTTTAACACCTTATGGCGGTCTTCAGAGTTGCCAAACCGGAACAGATACACATTCGCAGGCCAAGGCGAAATAGTAACATCTTTTCTAACCTGCCACACACTATGGATGATTTTTGATACTACCCCTTTGTTCAGTTGTTTTTGCACTAGAATCTCCCCAACCAAACACAAATCAAAATTATCGATACTCTCGTCAGAGCCCTCTTCAAGCTCAATTGTAATTGGAGGATTCAGAGGTTCCCTCTCCATTAAAACCATCGCCCAAGGAACACAGGTAGGAAGGAGGACTAAAAGGAGATGAGGCTACGGGTAAAAGGAAACCATGATTAACAAAGCTGGAATAGATAGACAAGGAGTGGAAATTGAAGGAAGAAACAAAATCTAAAAAGGATGAAATGGGACAATAAAGCAGGGACTCAACCCAAGAAACCCTAGAAAAATGGAAACACTCTTAGTATTTGAGCATGCAAGATGGGCAACACGATTAGCACTTAATCAATGAAACTGACTAATTATAATTGCTACAAAAATAATATACTAATCATATAATGTGACAAAAAATTAAGATAGACTTATCATTAAAGTTGATTTCACGTGATTATACCTTATGTATAGTTAATGACCACTCCATAATAATTTTCATATTACGACTCAATACACTATTTAATGTGGTTATTTTATGAAAAATTTATAAATCTACTTATCATTAAAAGTAACTTTACTTACCACACAATGAGATCATACTTCTTTTAATGAGCGCAATAACAACTTGCATATTACCACTTTTCACACTTATTAATATGATTATACTTATCAATTTTTTTAGAGGAAATTACTATTCAGTGGTGCTTTAAAATAAATATTATAAATTCATGAAAAATTTGAAAATTTGAATTATTAATATTGATAAAATTTATTATTGATTTGCATTTGAAAAAAAAATTACACTGGCTTGTAATTTATTTAATTTTTTATAGTAAAAATTTAATGTTACAATGATATTATGACATCATTAACACATGATATAACTAACCAATAACTAATAACGAAAAAAAAAAAAAAAAAACTAACCAATAACAAAATTATCCACACCTCTAATTAGATAAATGAAACATGTTGACATTTAGCGAATGAACCTCCCTTTTCAAATATAATTATATTTTCATTATATATTTAATAATTAACATATATTGTATAGTGATGCATTAAAGTATCTCTATAACATGTTCTTTGTTATAGTTAATTTCATCTTATCTTACTTCCTTCAATAGGTTAATTACTACACTAATTAATTTAACAAAATTCTTCCAAGCTAATTAGAGAGTGTTAAGAGAGACTCCTTAAATGTTTTTTTAGATAAATAAATAAAATAAAGAGTATGGCATGTTTGGTGCAATTTTCAAAATTTATTTCCATAAATGTTTTTAAAAAAAACTAAAAATTAGTTTCATGGAAAAAATGAAAATTCAAAATCATTTATTATTTTTATATAATTTTATCTTTTTAAAGAAAAAAATAATTTTAAAATATATTTTTTATATTTATTTTATCAAACTAATTTTTATTTAAAAATATTAAAAAAAATTAAAAATCAAACAAAACATGGCCAGTAATTTTTATATTTTTAACTAAGGTTTCGCCTGTTTTGATGTAAAATCATTTTTTTGTTGTTAGGTTAAACAAAAAATAAATAAAATATATATTTTTTAGAAATATTTATGTATCATTTTCTTAAAAATAACTTACTTTTAAAAATTTCGTAAATCAATTTTTATAAAGTTGACTCTCACTAACTAATTGTTGAACACATTTAGCATTTTCAACTAAATATCTTACCTCACTAAAAATTCATAAATAACATTTTATTAAATTAATTTTTTTTAGTAATAAAATATTTTTATTTCAACTATAAATTAAATGCCAAAAAATAAAAATAAAAATATATTTTTTTATATAAAATATTTTATATCAAAATAAACAAAACCTACGTAAAAAAATTAAAGTTAAAGTTGGTGACATGGTAACATGTTTATTTATTTTTGTATGTTTAGAAGGGTAACATGGTTAAATGTATTAAAATGCATTCAATTTTTCCCACTAATTTTCTACCCTATTTGGAAGTTTTGTTTTGTACTTTTATATACATGTGGTAGTCCAAAAACCTGGGTTCCCTCGAAATTGCCTCTTCTTCTTCTTCTTCTTCTTCACTGAAGGGTTTGTTTGAGAGAGAGAGAGAGGGCTCTAGTTGAGAAAAATGGAGAGCGGAGCGGTCTTCGCGGGGCTTCAACCAGATCACAATTTCCTTTTGTCTACTTCACGCACCGCTGTCGGGCTTCTTCTTCCTCCTAGTTTCATCGATAAGAAACAGTTTTGCCCTCTGTCCCTCAAGGTCTCTACTTTTCCCCTCCCCTACATTATTCTTATAACGATACAAAAATTTCACTAGTCAGACCTTGATTGGTGTTCATTTATATCTGATTTTGAATTATTTGATGATTTCCAGAATGTGCTTGAATTGAATTGAACATGATGCATTGCATTTGATTTTCTTGGCAGGGCATACCAGTGCACTTCCAAAGGCAGTCCCTTATTATGGCTTCTTCTTATGGAAACCATAACAATACTGTTGAAGTTGTCCCTCCCACAACCACCACAAGGTTGCCTCCATTTCACATTCCATTTTTTTTTTTTTTTTCTCTTTAAATTTTATTTAATCTCTGCTTTTCATTTCATCATTAATATTGTAAAATTTTATTTAAAGCTAAAATTCCCATTCGTAAAGTGCATTATTGGAACCTTCAAAGGTGAACGATTTCCCTGCAATTGTGTTAGAATTCTCTTCATATCTTTCGCTGAAATGACATGTAAATTGTTTCATATTGGGGCTTGTTTGATTGATGTTAAAAGAATTTGTTTTCAGAATTCGATAAAAATAAATATTAACAACAAGAAGTGTGGTGCTGATGTCATGCTATATGGGTCGCATCGTCATGGACTCTTTCATGATGATATATGATCAGGATAAATTATATGAATCTGTAATGCCAGTATACCCTCTTATATGATTCACATTTCACCATGTTCTCAACCAATTTTATTTTTATTCTCAAGGGCTGGTTTGCAAACTTGGTAATTTTCGATAGGCCTCTGTTTGTTATACTAACACACGGATGCTACATTTAATTTTTTTCTTTTATATATCTGTAGATTCTAATTGTTTGGTTATTTCCTTGTTAATAAGCCAATTTCTTATATTGACTAGTCTTCTTTCTTTTGTGACAGCGATGTATCATATGATCTAGCTGACATAGACTGGGACAGCCTTGGATTTGCATTTATGCCTACTGATTATATGTATATCATGAAATGTTCACGGGGACAAAACTTTAGTGAAGGAGAGTTGCAACGTTTTGGAAACATTGAGTTGAGCCCATCTGCTGGAGTCTTAAATTACGGGCAGGTTAGTTTTTAAACCTTGACGTGGTGCTGGTATTCTTTGGTGATATAAACTAGTAATCTGAAATATTTTCATGGTACATACTTTGCTTTTTGCTTTTTGGTCACTTCTCCGGGATTTCGTTCCCCTTTCTATTTTGTATCTGTTGTAATTAGATTTTCTTTCTTCTTTGACTCATGTCATGGAATTTTCTAGTGATACTTATCAATGAGTTGATGTGGTTTTTGGGACAACTATTTTCTTTCATATAGTGTTACTTCATTTGTTTGCATGTTAATGTCATGGTGAGTGAGTGGATGCATCCACCACACCCACTTTATTTGTCTTTAAAATGGAATTTAGAAATTTCACTGTGGGTTTACTAAATTCCCATATTACATAATCTACATTTCATTTCTTTCAAAAAGTGCAACATGCTCTTTTGTCTTGTGATTATGGTGAATGCCATCCTGTAACAGGTTTCCTGTTTCTATTTTGTCTTCCTTCTGTTCCTTCATTGGTGATTTGAGAAATTTGAATAAATAAGTACAATGCAGGAGCAGTTTTTCTATAAACATGCTCCTGTAATTATGATTCTTGAGGTAGCAAGTTATTTCTTTGTTTTTTTCTTATGAGAATGTACGGCCAGGATTATAATTAATCTTGGCTAGAATTTTGATTGATTGTCATGTTACTCAATACTATACTGTTCTTGCTTCAGTCATTGCTTTGAATTCTAATGGAAAACCTTATCAAATTCTTGGTTTACTAATTCTATGAAATTTCATATGCTGTTGGAACATCATACAGTTGCTTCTAGACTTATTTTATTTTAGCTTTATTGTTTTACTTGGTTATTGTTTTAGTTTCATCTATTGTAATTTCAATTTTCTTTTCCATTTGTGTGTAGGGATTATTTGAAGGTTTGAAAGCCTACAGGAAACAAGATGGTAATATTTTATTGTTTCGTCCCGAGGAAAATGCATTGCGGTTAACGATGGGTGCAGAGCGCATGTGCATGCCTTCACCAACAGTTGAGCAGTTTGTGGATGCTGTAAAGGCCACTGTTTTAGCAAATAAACGATGGGTAATGTGCAACTTTAATTTTGCTTTGTGAAAATTTATTGCTATTTACTAGTACTTGTTAAACTAGTAAGGTATTTGGATTATTTCAGATTCCCCCTCCTGGTAAAGGTTCCTTATATATAAGGCCATTGCTTATGGGGAGTGGAGCTGTTCTTGGTCTTGCACCATCTCCTGAGTACACCTTTCTGATTTATGTTTCGCCTGTTGGAAACTATTTCAAGGTTTGTTGCTTTTCTGTTCTGTGTCTTTTGCAATTGAGTGCAGGTTTCTTTGTCAGTTAAAAATTGTTTCTTTACCCTTTTATCGACTTTTTCATTACCATCTTAGAGTGCATTTTGTTGATAAACAGCACATACTCTGAGTGGATGATGGGTTTTCCTTTCTCTCAGATATGCTTGATTGATTGTGGTGTTTCACTAATGTGCCATCTGCTTCTAAACTAGTTGTGGTCACTTAGTGGGTGTTTGAGAAGTAGGTTTTTATGTAGGTTTTTTTAGTTGTAGGATATTATTGGATAAAATTTTTTTGGTGTTTGGGAAGATAGTTGGGTTTTTTGTGGTTGGATGTGATGTTTGTGAGAGAAAAAGTGAAATGATTATGGGGTTGGATGTGATATTTTGTTTGGATTTGTTTTTTTTGGTTTTGCAAAATGTTTTTAGTGTAAAAAATCAAAAAAAACCCAACACACAAACTTCCCAAACACCACCTTATACTTTCAAATTTAGTTTATATATATATATATATATATTTATTTTTACCATGAATTGTTAGAGTTTTTTTAATTTTTTAGTTCAATGTAATTGAATCATCAAACCTTCTATTTGGTGTATGCTTTAGGCTGTTCTAACGAGAGAAGTGATTTTTTTAATTTGTGATGGTTGATTTAACCTAAAAATCATTTGTGTGAGTTCTTGCATTTATTTTTGGCTTTCATGAACATATCTGATCTTTTGGCCTTTTTAATATAGAGTTCCCTACATTTGGTAATTTTTGATATATCTTTTTCTTTGCTATGTATATATATGTTTGTTTCTTACAATTTCTTTCGCATATATCTTGTTCAGAGATCTTTCAATGTTTGTGTATCTATTATCTACTTGCAGGAAGGTCTCGCACCAATAAATTTGGTTGTTGAGAATGAAGTGCATCGAGCAACCCCTGGTGGTACCGGAGGTGTAAAGACTATAGGAAACTATGCTTCGGTAAGCTAGCCTTCCAGTTTTTGTTTACTGATGCACTGGTTTGTCAGTGTGCATTCTTATTTTCTTGTCTAAATGCTGTTTTTTTGGGCGATATTATGTTCTCCAACGAATATCTAGTGGAACATCGGGAAAAATAAGCTATGGTTAATATTTATATCAAGGAAGACCACCTTCAAGATTTCATTTTTGGACTATATTTTGGAGTAGCTAACATATCTTTTTCATCTTTTTGATCATGATTTGTAGGTATTGAAGGCTCAAACTGTTGCAAAAGCTAAAGGTTATACAGACGTTCTGTACCTTGATTGCGTTCACAAGAGATATCTGGAAGAGGTTTCCTCTTGTAATGTTTTTGTTGTTAAGGTAAATTGATTACTGAACCAGCTATTGTCTGGTGCCTTTATATATATTATTCTGGTTAACCTCCTTTTTTCATTCACTGTAGTTCAAGCTTTTGAGCATCATTTTGTTCTCTTTCTTTGTGAGTGTTTTGTCAATGTGGTCATACAAAAATTTGATGCATGACCATTTGGTGGAAGATGGGGTTTCTTGTGTCCTTTGATTTTATGAGGTAGATGGTTTTATGATGCCATGATTGCACAATTTCAATCACATGTTGGACTCTGGCATAATTTCCTGAATTAGAAGTTTTGACCGAAAATAGTAACGAGGCTTTATACCATGCAATTGTTGTCTTTACAGTGTAATTATTTCTTTTATCTATCTAGACTAGAAGTGAGATTTTAATTTTTTAATTATTCTGTCTTATAGGATAATGTCATCTCTACCCCTACTATAAAAGGGACCATCCTACCTGGCATTACACGAAAGAGTATAATTGATGTTGCTCGAAGCCAAGGATTCCAGGTACTTATGTACAGCCATGAATTATTGATAGATAGGTGATATTAGACAAATGCACCTTTGATTTACTTTAATTGTCAGACTTATCTTTATCCATGTCACTGTTTCTACCAAAAAATAATGTTAGTTCTCTCTTAGTGTTATGAGTTCATGGAATACGGAGGGGTGCGAATTTTAGGCCCCGCCCCTTTTCAAACACCAGGCTTTTGCCTTGTTTTTTAGCTCCTTAGACAGAACTAGCCCTTGTCAGCAATCCACTTAGCTTTTGGTCTGGACTTTAGTATGAGGATTAAATTTTGGGAAAACTACCAATAAGTACTACTTTTTCTGCAAGATTACCATTAAGTCGTATTAAATTTCAATATAGACAACTGTGTTCTATTTTTGATAACTTGTTGCAAAAAATTTGATTTTTCATAATGGTATGATTTATTCTATTTTTATCCTTCCCATTAAATAATAATTACACTTTTATATATTTATTTAAAAGGTCATTTTTTATTGTAAAAATAAGCAATTATATCAAACAAAAGCACGCACAATCAGATAAAAAAAAAAATATGGCATAAGATTCAACATTTGTTATTGTCTTACATTATGAGAAATATATTTAGTAAATAATCCAAAAGGCTTAATTTTATTAATATCCCATCAAAAGAACTATGGGAAACAAAGTGTGAAACCATATATTTTTTCAAAGTGTGAAACAAAAGAAATGATGATGCTTATGAAATTCGTCTTTTGATCCCATTATTTCTGCTTTTGGTTTTTAAGAATTTGCTTAATTTTTACAATTAAAAAAAATGAGGTGTGTGGAGCCCATTCCTCATGATTAGGGTCTGTAGAAAGACTATGATATGGCATATGTATATTTGAATCACTATTTACATATATTTAACTTCAGGTGCTTCTTGTTTGGTTGAATTGTATAATAGCATATATTATTTTCTGATGAAAATGGCTGGGTTTAATCACTTGATCAAGGTTTTGAATCAGTGATGTGTCTGTTTTTCTCTTCTGGGCCGTTGCAGTCCTTTAGTTCCAAAGATTAGTAGCCTCAGTGTGCAAATGACTTCTCACTTAATTTTTTTCCTTATGCTGATATGGTCATGTGTAGGTTGAGGAACGGCTTGTAACAGTGGATGAATTACTTGATGCTGATGAAGTTTTTTGTACGGGAACAGCTGTTGTTATATCACCGGTGGGCAGCATAACTTATCTTGGTAAAAGGTAAAATGTTATTCTGATTTTGCATTTTTAGTTTTTCATATGAAATTTTCCGAGGATGCATTGGAAGCAATTATTAATTGGTGAAAATGCCACTACTTGGATTTTCGTGGCCCGGGGGTTTGGGGGGTTTGTTGAAACACACTGAAGCATCCACAGGGACACTGTTTGAAGTTGTGCTTTACTATCCGTAATTTTACAGTTTGCTTTGAGAAAGTGTAGACACGAAATGTCAAGTTGAATATTTCCAACCTCAATATGTGAAAATATAAATTCCTTTATTTTTTTACCTAGTTGTCAAGCAAATGAAGGGGGAAAAACTTTGAGGGGAAGAGTGTGAACTTATGATAAAATGTAAAGTCACCTAAGTCAATTCAAGTGAATGCAAAGAACTTGGTGTGTGGGATGGGCCTAATGGGGTTTGAACCTCCGCCGATGAGGAGGCCAAGCAGGCTCCCGACCACTTGGATCTTGGTCATTTTTATATGCAATGGATCTTGGTTAAGATATCACATCCTCCAACTTGAATTTATTAAATAACATTAAGTACAAATTATTGCTTTTTTGATTACTGAACAGATTTTCTTATATAATTTTAACAAATTTTCAGCTATTCCTTCCATTTGCCTAGTTTCATTTTAAGTTGTAAACTTACTTATTATGATGTTAGTCATCAAGTAATATAAGCTTTTTCTTGGTCGGGTTAATATAAACTGACTACGTTATTATACCATTCTGCTAAAATAGTCCTGTTGTAAACTAATTCTGTTGTGATTTTTCTTGGTAGGGTTAATTTAAATTTGGTATGTTATTTTACATTCTACTACCCAAAAAAAAGACATTATAAATTTTTTCATTGTTTAATATGATTAGCATCATTAAATAATAAAATTTAAAGTTAGATATTAGTTGGCTTAACAAACAAAGTATAGTGATCTTTTGGGCATGAAATTTAATTCACATATGGTAACGTGAGTGGTATCTTTCGGGAATAGCCAAAGAAGAATGTAATGTATTTTATGGGAACCAGGTGGGTACATCATTGTACTCCTACACTGAAATGCAATGGCAAAGATTGGTTCTTTATTTTGGTTTTAGAATGCTCAATCTATCTCCGTTTATTATATTTTTCAGGATATCTTATGGAAACAATGGAGTTGGTGTTGTGTCACAGCAACTATATTCTGCACTTACTGGGTTACAGATGGGGCTTACAGAGGACAAGATGGATTGGATTGTTGAGCTGAAGTAGGCTTTGTGGAATTGTTTTTTGATTTTGTTTGTTTGCTTGTTTTTGTTTTGTTTTTTTTTTCTCCTTCTTTTTGGTTTTTGAGTAATTCAATATGCCAAGTGTTGTGTACATGCTCTCTTTCCATGGTGAAGATTATCTGTTTAATGTTGTGTTCTTTCCCAGAATGAAGACTGTTTATTTTCCATTTTTACATTCTTCTTTTATGTACCCTACGCTACGGCTGTGTTTGCATCAGGGGGATTGTGAAGGGAAAGACAAAAGGCAGGGAAATTTTTTTTTTTTCTTCCCCACAACTTTCTCAAATCCTTAAACGAACACAAGCTTATTTGGTTGTGTAATTTTTTTATTTTTTCAGTAAACATAGAAAGCTTGTTTGGCAAATTATTTTCAAAAACTATTTTTGAGAAAATTTTCCAAAACAAATCACTTTTTAGGAAGCATTAAAAATTTATATTTGAATTTTTAATATATATATATATATATATATTAAAATCTAGTGTTCTAGTACTGTCTGTATCCATGATCAAATACATGACGGTCAACATTCTATTCTATTTTTTTCTTTTCTTTTTGGGGGAAACATCACATCAGTGATATTTTCAAAAAATTATTACAAATTAATGGTAAATCTTATAAATATTAATAATTTAAAATTTAAACATTTTCATGGTTTTGTTAAAAAAAATTCAAAGTACTTCTGTATTGTTTTTCTCCATTATTTTTAATTCTTTCACTTCATTTTGTTCTTATATTTTATTTCATTTTGTTTTGTTTTCTTTATTATTATTAATTTTTTAAAATTTTCTTTTCTATTTACAAATTCACGATCTAAACATAATTTTACAGTCACAAATGTTAGAGAGCTAAAAATTCCTAACTTTGACTTAAAAATCATTGTTAAGAAGCTCTGCCACAATAAAACAGAGGAAGGCAGTCACCAGTTACAAGCATGAGAAGCTGCCATACAAACACACTCAACAAACAACAAAAATGTATCTATTGTTTGCCTCTTAGCAAAGGTATGCTTTACATGTAGCTTTGTTTCCTGCACTTTGTGAGGGAGAAGATGACTCACTAGGGCATGTGGAATGCAGCACTGAGAAAATCTGTGTCTGTCGCCGACAACTCTAAATTCTCTCTCATCAGCAGGAAGTCCACAGCATCTTCCTTGAACTCAAATGCCAAACCTGTCTGAATTATCTTGCAAAGCCTGTCCACATCATCAGCTCTGTCTGGTAACAGGCCTTCTGAGACTGCCAAGGCAAAGTCAATAACAAACTCTATATTGTTCTTTAGGTGTTTTAGGCATGAGTTGTAGACTATAAGTCTATTTGAACTTTTATCCCACAGCACCAATCTTCTAGTTTTAGCACTCAATGGATTGTCCAGTGAAGGTACCTGTAATCTGTAACTAACTTCAAGTGGTTCCCCTGCCAAAACCACTGAAATATCGAGAAGCGTGTTTGCAATCTTGTTCCTTTCCTCTGCTGTCATGTTTACCTGAGGACTGGCAAGAAAACCCAGAACAATTTTGATCAAGCCTTTTCCAATTAAACAATTTTTCGAATCCACCTCCTCAAATTTATTACCGACTGATGAAGGGCAATTCCAATTGAATTGTACAGACTTGGAAAGTTTTCTAACTCCAAGGGAAGAGTAAATTTCAGACAGTTTGCTCGGAGAGAGAGATGACGAGTCAGACTGTGGATACCATGTGAATATTGGCTTCACACTCGAATTTGCGAACAACCTTTTGAGCTGCAAATCATCTGGGATAAGTATTTCATTCTTCTGCATCAGTCGGATTTGGATAGTCTCCCCACAAGGACAGCAGGCAGGAAGCATGGTTACGCTTGTTTTAAGAATCTCCTCAGTGACCGAGTTCCAATTTTCTGATATGTACTTCCAGAAGGAACTGCACTCTGCTTGACTCATTTCATGATGACTGCTCACCCAGTGATTCCATAACTTCACATAATCACCAAGACAAGGAAATTCTGCAACTCTGAAAGCCACTCTGAGAAAAGACGACAATTCAGTTTCATAATACTTGTCAAGAGCATGCAACCGTGAGCCAAAAAGGTTGTCTCTATCATGGATCACACAGTTGCGAGAATTCACCCACGTTCCACAACTGTGATCAAGTTGATCGGGGATCCATATTTGAAGGCTAGGGTCGGGTACCCTTTGAATCCATTTGAACCTATTGAGGAACTTGTATATTCTCATTATCACACAAGTTTGAGTATGTGAGTTGAGAATCCGGGAAATGAGTTTGCAAGCTTCCTCGATATCTACTTTGACACCTACAGCTTTCAGGTCTTCCATAGATAGAGAAGGGAAATTTTTGTAGAAGCATTCATCAATGAAGGGTGCATCAATTTTTTCAAGGTAACATGTCCATTCTGGATCAAATAGGAGGGATTCCTCTGGATATCTATAGCCTACGTGGGTTTTCATCCATTTGCTTCCCCTAAGTTTGTCGACCAAATCTTTGAGTAAAAACAAGCCGGATGAGTTCATTCTCAGAGACTTGACACATTGCAACAGTGAGTGTGCGCTATCAGCTGTTAACAATGCAGGTTCTTTTGGCAAACACAGACCTCGTGCTACAAAATGAGCTCCTTCACTAAAATCGACCACAACACCAAGCATCTTTAGTTGATCTTTGTACAAATAAATGTCATTGCCATAGAAGGACTCATCAATAAGAGGAAGATTGACAAACTGTGCAATTGTTCCCCACTTTGAATCAAACAAAACAGATTCTGACGTGTACTTGTAGCCATGTGAAGTTTTCAACCACTTGTCCCCCATCAAGCAGCTTCTCAACTCAAACAACTGTGATGGCTTTTTCTTGCCCATGCACTTCATACAATTTAGTGTTGAGATTACATGGACATTGGTTAATCTGCCTGAAGATAGTGAAAACTTAAATTGATCAGAAAGCATCTTAAATACTCCATCAAGATCAACGGCCACCCCTATTGCTTTCAACTCTGCTTTATATAATTTCAGTTCAATTCCATAGTGAGTTTCATCGATGATGGGTAATGGAACGACACTCAACAAATGACCCCATTTGTGATTGGGAAGAAGGGTTTCTGTTGGGCATTTAAAGCCAGAACTAGTTTTAATCCAAGGTAGGTCCCTAATTTTTTGCAACACACCAAAAGCTGCAGGTCCCAAATGCTTGATACAATCAAGTATCAGAAAAATGCTGTCCCTAGTCAAGGTAGAAAGCTCTTCTGGAAATTGAAAATTGTCTAGTATTAATCTGAAAACACCTTCTCGATCAACCACAACTCCCAACAAGTTAAGTTCATCAGCAAAACAGTCCATCTGGCCCTCATAGAATGCTTGATCAATGACAGGAAGGCTTGCGATTTGTAAAATAGCTTCAGCATCAGAAATCAGAAAAATGGATCCAACAGGAGTGTTGTAACCACAATTTGTTTTTAGCCATTTCCCTTCTCTTACAGCTTTCAGGAAGTTTTGATTGAGCATATGGTTCACCTTCGAGTGTCTAACAAATTTTAACAGAAAAATTGCCCATTCTCTGCCCATTGAAGACAAAGCATCGGCTTCCAGAAGTTTGATAATTAGCTGATACATATTCTCAGAACCAATCTGTACCCCAATCAATTCCAGCTCTTCTTTAAATTTTGTAATTTTACCCATGTAGAACTCTTGATCAATAATTGGGAAAAGTTGGTGAATGTCTCCCATCTCCAAGAGGGTAGATTCCTCTGTTTCGTTGCAAAGCAAACAATGGGTCGGAGGACTAAAACCTGTGTGTGTTTTTACCCATTTCCCATTCCGTATGCTTTCAATGAACCTTGGAGGCATATTATACCCTTTAGTTATCATAATATGAATCCAATCTAGCAATAGGATAGCCTGGTCACTTGTTAATTGAGTGTAAGCAACTTGCAATGCTGTATTTGGAGGTGGTACATATGGCAAGTCTAAAGCTCCGGTATGATTTGCAAGGAAGTCCAAGAATTTCTCCTTCGTTGCAGATTCGCCAGCAAAGTTAGCAGCTTTACTATAGACCTCCCCCAATTCAACATACTCATCAACAAATTCAGATTCACCTATTTCAGTTTTCACCTTGATAGACTGTTCTGCAAATGGATTCTCAGAGCCAAATAGCTTCTCCCAATTGCTACCAGAAGCAGGCACAAGAGTTTTAGTCCGTGTACGTACTTTGCCAGATCTATCAACAATTGGCAGTGAACGAAAAATGTCAAAAACCTCGTACATTCCTATGTAGTACTTCAATTTAGAATGATAAACAAGATGAGATAGTGAAACTGCAATTTTTGGATCCTTTTTCTCTGCTGCAAATTTTGCAAGTGCCAAACAGTACTGAGAAACGGAAGTGACAATCACACCCATCTTAACCAACCACCGCTTCAAAAAATAATGTCTCTCATGCCCTGCAAGAGCAGTAACTGTGGCATTGGGCAAGAAAAAGAGATTATTAGGGCATCCCATCTCTACATTCCATTTATTTATCCAGGCATGTTTTTGAGCCTCCAAGATCAAATGCATCCTTATTGCTTCCTTTTTGACTTGGGAAATACTACATGACCTCACCTCCCCATTCAAAGCAACATACTTGAGAAGTGGTGCATTGTTGAGATGTCTAGATGGAATGATTCTACAGTTGTCAGCAAAGAAGCAAAGAAGCTCCATGTATACATCCATGGGAACTTCTGACATAATATTGCAGTCTCGGATGAATCTCCCATACCAACAATAGTTTTTGCTCACAGATGGCACTCCAAGAAAATCAAGAATTCTATCATATTCTTTATGATCCAGTGAAGCATGTAAGACAAACCTCCCTATAGAAGATATTTCATTCAACGGGGCACCACATTCCTTAAGGTGAACTAAAATTTTTCTGAACTCAGGCAAGATCCTTATTCCTTTCGTTGGCTGACAGGAAGTCTCTTGTTCATCCAAAAAAGATTCACAAGGAAGGATGCGTTCTGCCTGAACCATGGTTCTGATGGATTGCCTCACCATTTCAAGCTCCTTAATAGGAGATTCTTCTGTTGGCAAGAATTCAAGAAATCGAGGAGTGGAAAACAAACGGCAAGCTTTTGCTGACTTCATACAAGTCATAAGAGCATTGACAAAACACGAAGGTACGAGGTCTAAGATTCCCAAATTCCACTTGTTATCCAAGAGTATGGTCTCTCTTGAAGATGCAAGCTTGAAATCTGCCTGCACTATGAATGGGTAGTTGGTAACCATAGCAGTTGGCAGGAAAGCAAATATCCCAACAGAAGACGCCCCTCTCTTCAGTCTATCCCCAGATGGGAAAGCCAGAGATATCACCCAGTCCTTTATATCCTTCCTTCCACTCACCTGACTTTTGGAATTCACAGGGAATGTTTGTCTCCATATATAGTAGCAACACGTAGCCTTATCAAAATCTGTTCCTTCAACAGAAAGATTAACTATGCGGGAATCTGCCCCTTGGCTCGTAGATGAAGTGAGATTAGTTTCACTGGAGATAGATATGGCAGAGACTGGGTCCATTGCAGGGGATTCACCATTGTGTTCTTGGATTGAGAGTTGTTTTATCTTGCATAAGAAGAGCAGAACTTCAGGGTGAACCTCAGAGAGCTGTTTTCTCACAGCTGCCACTTTCTCAGGTTTTAGAGGAAGGATGATAGTTGTTTTTGGAAGGACCTTCCTGTTTCCATAAATTTGTTGAATATCTGAAACAGTTGGTTTATCATCAATCCACTCTGGCACAACATAGCCAACACCACAATCTATGTTGGGCATCTCGTTGAATCTGACTTGGTAGCCATTGCTAAATATGTGAGGCCGTGCAGTGACAAGAAACACACTCTTAAATCCAATTCCTGCAAAAAAAAAAAGGGGAAAAAAGAAAAGGAAGAGTTGATAAAGAGCAATTTATAATTGTAGTGTGAGGATCTTGAAGACGAAAATATAGAGAACTATGCCTAAGAAGTATTCACTTGTAGCAGAGCGGGTGCATTCTTCTCATATTTAACACAAATGTCAGACTGTTGAAGAGCACACAATACACATAACTCTGACTACAAATACAACAACGCTGATAAAGACCGCGATCCAAAAATTCAATAGGTTTAGAAACTTGTAGAAAAAGGGTCCGATTGGCCAATTCTGCATCAAATAAAGGTTCAGGACCCAACATTTAACAAGTCCCATTCAGTATATCAATGGCAGAAAAATCAGAATAGGTAGTAATTTCAGAGAGAGAGGTATGTATCAGAAAACTAGCATAAGGGCATTTTCAAAATTGAGCACCAATTAGATGATTTACAGTGACAGGCAGGATTTGACAAGGTAATTAGTTGGGAACATACTTGGTGCCTGTAAGAGCCGCCTCATGGAACTTTCACACAAACTATCAAACATTCAACATACCCAAAAAAAAAAAAAAAAAAAATTCAAATAAAAGAAATTGGATGATGTATTAATTAAGGATTTTGACCCACAACTTTATACGCAAATGACGCCTCCTAGCAAGAATCCACTAATATACTGCCAATGCCAACATTGTCAGGTGGTCAATGATCAAAACACCAGGTGAACAGATTCAATTATCTGTTTGGTAGAAAAAAATGAAGAGAACTCCACAAATCTTTACTATTCCGCTTTTGGTTACCACAGGACATGTTTTCTAATTTATTTTTCCCCAAAAGAAAAATGAGTCCCAAACTTTATTTCTTTTTAAGTTTTTCTCTTTTCTTTGGTTTTCTTTTCTGATCAACCAAACAGAATGGTAACAAACCGAGGGTAACAGAACCTAGAAATTAATGAAACAAAAAGAAACACGGACAATAAACAAGGGATCAAAAGCTCTCAGCTTATCAAACCTTTTTCACCAATAAAGCCTTTGTCCCTGAGACCCTTCTTAGTGGACCGACCAACACTGCAAATAGACTCCATATTCTTCGCAGAGAACCCAATCTCATTGTTAAAAACCAAGAGAGTTGCTGGAGCACCAAACCCAGTTATGTCCACACTAGTAACCACAAACTCCAGCGTTGGTTCAACCCCAGGCAAGTACTCATTGTCTTCCGCATTCTGCCCAAAAAAAAAAAAAAACAAACCCAAATCGATGAAAACAGAGCAAATTGTGCATAAACCCTATAAAAGCTTGTGTGTGTGTGTACATATAGAGGACTGGCCTGAATGAGTTCCATGAGGAAATGGAGGTCTTTGGTGTAGAGCTCGGCGGATAGATTGGTGACGGCGTGGTGGAGGTCCTTGGTTAATGGGTTTGGAGGTTGTTCTTCTCCGATTGAGAACTTGTGCTTCCGTATATCTTCTATATGTTGTTGCCTTCTGGTTATGGTTCTTTTGCGAGCTGTTGTAGTGGTTTTAATGGTGGCCATTGTTGATGGGTTTTTCTTCCTTTTGCTCCGCTTCTCACTCATGATTGAAATGCAAGAAATGCAAGAAAACAGAGAGAGAGAGAGAGGGCAGGAGTAGCTTTGCAGAGCTTGCTTTTTTTTTTTTTTTAGATGTTTCCTTTGCAGAGTTGTAACTACATAATGGAGAACTTTTTCAGAGGGTGAAATTACTAAAACCCCCTTTGGATGATTATTATTACACATACGTAGTAGTATATACACATGCAAATTAAGGGTTTTTTTTGGGGGGGGGGGGTGTTTGGAAATTTCACAAAAAATCTCAGGGTTTAGGGCATTTTTCAAATTAAATCTCAGGTTTTAAATTGTGACAATTTGTACTCCACCATTCCACCCGTGTTGCAATTCGATCCCCCCATCCATCTCCGTCTCTAGTAGTTAACGGAATAATGATTTGCGCGCCAAAATTGCCCTAATCTTCACGATTTAGGGCAAAAGACATCCTTCCATTGCGATTTACAGCTCCATGTAACCCACCTGGTGATTCAACCCGCGATTGAAGCCACACATTGAAGGAAGACAGCAATTTCATAGTTGATTTTACAAAAAGCGTTGGTCTCTAAGACAGAGGTAAGAAATGGGTTCGTTTTTGGTTGTTTTATATGATTTTCCCTTTCTTTTTTCTCCATTGTTGACCTTCTTTTTGTCTCCATTGTTGACCTTCATTTTCTCTCAATTGTTGACTTTGTTTTTGTCTGCATTGTTGACTTTTTTTGTCTCTCCATAGTTGTCCAAACTATTTTCTATTCCATCAAAGTGAAAGACAAAAATGAGTAAAGGTAATAGTTGGGGTGGGAACAATTAGGGTGAGTTGACTCGTTGCCGCTGTGGGTTAAGAGCGAAGATAAGAACTTCGTGGACTCATACTAATCCTGCTAGGAGGTTTTTGGGTTGTCTTAATTATGGAGTAAGTGTATACAAGTTTCTAGTAAAGTCAATTAGCAATTTTTTAGTATTTATAGAAAATTGAGAATAAAGTAATATGTTCAATTTGAAGAAGATGAAAGATTCACCCAAAATAATTGCTCATTTGTTTATGTTTGATTACAATTATAGAAAAATGGGGCTTGTGGTTACTTTTTCTGGTACGACCCACCTACATGTGCTTCTGGTAGACAAGTGTTGCCGAAGTTGGTGGATAAGGTTACAACACTAGAAGAATGTGTCAATGAGGTTGCACAATTAGAGAATGTTGTTCAACGTTATCGTGCACGACAGAAGTGGCTTGTCATTGCCTTGATTGCTACATTGCTTATGAATGGACTATTTGTACTCCAAAATAGTGTTTAGGCTTGCTATGTAATTGATAATATGTGTTTTGGCTGGGTACATTACTTCCACAATGTGTTTTGTAATGGCAATGCTTTTGTTGAACAATGGCAATGTCAATTGTGTTTGGTTTGTAATAGGGAAATGCTTTGTGCATTCCTGTTGTTTTGTAATGGTCAAATGTAAATAAAATGTTTGATTTGAAATGGTTTGTGAAATGTTTTTGTTTTGTAATTGCAATGGTTTTGTTATCAATTGGTGAAATGGTTTTGTTTTGTAATGGTGCAATGGTTTTGTAATAGTTTGTCCCTAGCTTCAGCATGCTGTCCCCACATTCATGTACAATGATAATAACCTTCAAGCATGGTCAAAATTGATAACCATACAAGCATATAAAACCTGGTTTGACATAAGCATAACAACCACAACAAAGCAAGCCAACTAATGAAGCATATGAAACCTGGTTTGACATAAGCATAAGAACCTGTTATTTTCATGAATGAACTTAGAACATAATTCAAGCCAACCAAACATTGGGGTTTCAACCATTGAAGGATAATAACCATACAAACATTGTTTAAGGTTTCATAACCCATATGTACAACATAATTGTTTCCAAAAGCCTATTTTAATTATAAAAGTGGTGAGTAAGGTAAGATAAACCATGAACATTCCAAAAACCCCATGAATATTGCAAAAACCCTATTTTAATTACAAAAGTGTTCAAAACCACTTGTTCACACTACACTGGCTGCCCATTACTTGCTTGTTGCCAATGTTTGTTGCTGTTGATTTTGTCATCTTCCTTGGTTGCCCATCAGTTGATTCTTCAACACCACTTACTGCTGCTGGCCTCTTCCTATATTGACAACCATCAGCTTGTGCTTGGCTGCTCCCCTCTTCTCCAAATAATGCAGCTGTCCTAAAGCCCATGAATGTTTGCAAAAGAAGTTTGTAATTAGTAACATTAATAATTTATTAATAACATAATGTTTATTTACTTTCATTCAATGGAATACTTACATTACTATTGGATTTCCTAGAAGGTCCACTTGTCTTTCCTTTCACTAGATCCTTGCAAGTTCTTTGATTATGACCATAACAACCACATTTAGAGCATTTTAGGATGGACTGCCTCCTCTGTAACTTGTATGGATTCTTAGGTTCATCTGGGTCCCTAACTCTATGTTTGGAAGGCCTACCAGTTGTTTTTTTTTGTTTGGGGGGGGGGGGGTTTGGAAATTTCACAAAAAATCTCAGGGTTTAGCACATTTTTCAAATTAAATCTCAGGTTTCAAATTGTGACAATTTGTACTCCACCATTACACCCGTGTTGCAATCCGATCCCCCCACCCATCTTCGTCTCTAGTAGTTAACGGAATAATGATTTGGGCGCCAAAATTGCCCTAATCTTCACGATTTAGGGCAAAAGACATCCTTCCATTGCGATTTACAGCTCCATGTAACCCACCTGGTGATTCAACCCGCGATTGAAGCCACACATCGAAGGAAGATAGCAATTTCATAGTTGATTTTACAAAAAGCGTTGCTCTCTAAGACAGAAGTAAGAAATGGGTTCGTTTTTGGTTGTTTTATACGATTTTCCCTTTCTTTTTTCTCCATTGTTGACCTTCATTTTCTCTTAATTGTTGACTTTGTTTTTGTCTGCATTGTTGACTTTTTTTGTCTCTCCATAGTTGTCCAAACTATTTTCTAGTCCATCAAAGTGAAAGACAAAAATGAGTAAAGGTAATAGTTGGGGTGGGAACAATTGGGGTGAGTTGACTCGTTGCCGCTGTGGGTTAAGAGCGAAGATAAGAACTTCGTGGACTCATACTAATCCTGCTAGGAGGTTTTTGGGTTGTCTTAATTATGGAGTAAGTGTATACAAGTTTCTAGTAAAGTCAATTAGCAATTTTTTAGTATTTATAGAAAATTGAGAATAAAGTAATATGTTCAATTTAAAGAAGATGGAAGATTCACCCAAAAATAATTGCTCATTTGTTTATGTTTGATTGCAATTATAGAAAAATGGGGCTTGTGGTTACTTTTTTTGGTACGACCCACCTACATGTGCTCCTGGTAGACAAGTGTTGCCGAAGTTGGTGGATAAGGTTACAGCACTAGAAGAATGTGTCAATGAGGTTGAACAATTAGAGGATGTTGTTCAACGTTATTGTGCACGACAGAAGTGGCTTGTCATTGCCTTGATTGCTACATTGCTTGTGAATGGACTATTTGTACTCCAAAATAGTGTTTAGGCTCGCTATGTAATTGATAATATGTGTTTTGGCTGGGTACATTACTTCCACAATGTGTTTTGTAATGGCAATGCTTTTGTTGAACAATGGCAATGTCAATTGTGTTTGGTTTGTAATGGGGAAATGCTTTGTGCATTCCTGTTGTTTTGTAATGGTCAAATGTAAATAAAATGTTTGATTTGAAATGGTTTGTGAAATGTTTTTGTTTTGTAATTGCAATGGTTTTGTTATCAATTGGTGAAATGGTTTTGTTTTGTAATGGTGCAATGGTTTTGTAATAGTTTGTCCCTAGCTTCAGCATGCTGTCCCCACATTCATGTACAATGATAATAACCTCACAAGCATGGTCAAAATTGATAACCATATAAGCATATAAAACCTGGTTTGACATAAGCATAACAACCACAACAAAGCAAGCCAACCAATGAAGCATATGAAACCTAGTTTGATGTAAGCATAAGAACCTGCTATTTTCATGATGAACTTAGAACATAATTCAAGCCAACCAAACATTGGGGTTTCAACCATTGAAGGATAATAACCATACAAACATTGTTTAAGGTTTTATAACCCATATGTACAATATAATTGTGCCAAAAGCCTATTTTAATTATAAAAGTGGTGAGTAAGGTAAGATAAACCATGAACATTCCAAAAACCCCATGAATATTGCAAAAACCCTATTTTAATTACAAAAGTGTTCAAAACCACTTGTTCACACTACACTGGCTGCCCATTGCTTGCTTGTTGCCAATGTTTGTTGCTGCTGATTTTGTTATCTTCCTTGGTTGCCCATCAGTTGATTCTTCAACACCACTTACTGCTGCTGGCCTCTTCCTATATTGACAACCATCAGCTTGTGCTTGGCTGCTCCCTTCTTCCCCAAATAATGCAGCTGTCCTAAAGCCCATGAATGTTTGCAAAAGAAGTTTGTAATTAGTAACATTAATAATTTATTACTAACATAATGTTTATTTACTTTCGTTCAATGGAATACTTACATTACTATTGGATTTCCCAGAAGGTCCACTTGTCTTTCCTTTCACTAGACCCTTGCAAGTTCTTTGATTATGACCATAACAACCACATTTAGAGCATTTTAGGATGGACTGCCTTCTCTGTAACTTGTATGGATTCTTAGGTTTATCTGGGTCCCTAACTCTATGTTTGGAAGGCCTACCAGTTGGTCTTTTAAGCTTAGGAGGTAGAAGAGGGTCACACCCTATTTTAGGCCCCAAATCTGGCCCATTCATTGGATTAATCAATGCCTTATAAGTCCTCAAAAAAGTTTCCTTTTTGAAATATGCATGAACATAATCTTCAACCCTCTTCTTTTGAAAAAATATAGCAGCTACCCCATGGGGACAAGGGATTCCAGTGAGCTCCCATTTCAAGCATGTGCATGTCCTATTCTCTAAGTTCACTACATACCTATCCCCTCCATCTTTGACTTCAAACTCAGCACCTCCTGACCATGTAGGTGTCCATACTCTGGACTTCAGCTTCCTCTTTTCAACTTTGCATTGTATCTTTCCACAAATGGGCCCTTTGTACTTCAGCATGTTGTCCCTACATTCATGTATCCTTACCATCAAAGCCCTCATTATCATCTCCATCATGGTAAGGATGTGTTTGTCCCTAGCTTGTATCACTCATGAGTTAAAGCATTCAGAGATGTTATTGAGGAGCCTATTGGATTTGGTTCTTGGACTAAACCCATGATTTATGTTGCTATTTGCAAAACCCATTAGGAATAGGATAACATTGAAAAGGTTTATGTTTACCCCTTTACGAACAAGACTACAATGAACAGGATAACATTGGAATTTATTATTTTAAGTTGTTTGTATACTGGCCATTATGTTTGCATTGAATAGAATAACATTGAACATTGAAATTTATTATTTTAAGTTGTTTGTGCACTATCCATTTTGTTTGCATTGAATAGGATAACATTCAACATTGGAATTTATTATTTTAAGTTGTTTGTGTACTGCTCATTTTGTTTGCATTGAATAGGATAACATCGAACATTGGAATTTATTTTTTTAAGTTGTTTGCATACATATGTCTAGCTATGCTTTTCGTGCTCCTTTTGGATACGATAGCCCTACAGTTCGAACCCCCTTGGTTTTGAATCTGATCTCACAAGTGCAATGTGAAATAGATAAACACAAAAGAGTCCAAATCCGAAAAATCTTTTGGAAAATCGATTTTGAATAAAAAATATCAAAAATGGACTGTTTTGCCAGATTACAGAGTCGCCACCCAAATGTTTTTGAAAAATTTAGGAAACCCAAGACTCGTACCAAAGGCCACTTATCCGTCATCACCAAAGTGTCTCGGCTCAGGAACTTAGGTACGAGAGGGGAATGTCATGAATTGAGCACCCCACTTGCCCTATCAAAGATCAGTCTCTACTAATCATGATGTGATTTTTATTTACATTATATGCTCTTGTTCCGATTATTAGGCTAACTTACTAGATGATGCACACAAGTATAGACTAATTTGCAAAATTTGGAATGCTTTGATTTCATGTTTGTTTGAAAATTGTTTTGAATATGTACCACTTGAAAAAGTGAGTTCATATACACATTAATCAAATCATTCTAATTCAAGCAATTAGCCTTCATCCATAGGCATTCAAACAGGTATATCACTTAAGCACTTAGCCTTATGGTATCATGCTTGACATGGTAACAATCACATGCATGCGATATGCTAAAGCAATAAGTGCTCACCTAGTATTCCAAGACAAGCCAAAAGAAAAAAGTTAGAAAAATGCATGCTCTAACTATGTAAATGACTAATGCAATACATGCAATATACAATTAATAGGCTCGGTTACTAGTTATGACATGTGAATCAACTTGATAGCATGCATTTTGAGCATGTTTTCAAATAAGTAATAAATAACAATGTGAGTTAGAATGATGCGCCGAGCCTAATGCATGCAAGACAAATTAATGCTTTATACATGGAAAATGCTAAACGAAATACGAAGCTCTACACTATCCATCATAAGCGGGTAAATAAAAAGGAGAAATACGTGGGGTTGGAAGACATACACATTATTACATATTGGCCCTCGCACAAGAGGGTCCGAATGAATGGACTAGCTAATTTAAGCTACTTAACTAGCTATTAAAAACCAGATATAATAAATTAACTATACTAGCTAATCATAACAAATTGGCCATCACACAAGAGGGTCCGAATAAATGAATTAGCTAAACTATTTAACTAATAAAATAATTACAACACAAAATTAACTAGCTACTTTAATTAATTAATTACAACACAATTATAATAATACAAAGAACTAACTAAGTAGTTACACTATGGAATTGATTAAGCTAAGTAATTAAGTACTCTAACCAATCAGCCTGAGAAGTAAGAAATGCTCATGCATGAAGGCGGTTTCCACTCGAAAATGCCTCTGTTTTGTTGCCAAAAGGGTTCTGTTTTGAAGTTACAAAATTGCACTGTTTTACCTCAGCCTCTGCTCTGTTCTATAAGAAAAAGGGACACTACCTGGTTGAAAAAGGTAGCCGGCCGGCCACTAGTTTGGGGTACTGCCTTGTTGCAACAGATAACAAACAGAGCACAAACAGAGCATTTTCAGGAGATGTCTGTCCACCTTGCCTCTCCTTGTCATTAAACAACTCAAAGGAGGGGTAGGCTTGATTCGCAAACCATCAATCGATGCAAATTCATTGCATGATGGCCTAAGAATCAAGGGATACAATCTCAATAAATGAAACTAAAGACAAACAAGAACCTCTCCCTATCATGGAATTGATCAAGGGAAGTGATTGACTTTGAATCTCGAATCATTTTCATCACTAGTTAGTACGAAATGCTTCAAGATTCAATGGGCTCAGTTAACGTCCGATTGAACCCAAACTATTTTATTATCTTGCTCCATTTTATTCCAATGTTAATACCTCTTTTAATTACCTTTCCATTCTTTAAGCCTTTTAGTTCAATAGTGAAGATTAAGTCCACTAATGGAAAGAAGTGTCAAACAAAGAGTTGTTTTGGGCATGAGAGAGATGTCAGGCCGTTGGTAATGAACCTCCGAAGAGATTAAACCATTAAGCATAACAATCTCTATCTTAAGCTTAAACAAACAATCGGTTTGAAATGACTCTCAAAGCAAAGAAGAAGCCAAGAAATGAAAGAAGTACATAGATGATCAGAGATGAACACAAGTATGGAAAACTTGAAATAAATGCTATCAACTCAAATAGGTTGGTGTCTAATGCCTAAAACACCAAACCTGTGAGGACCGTTACACTACAAGTATGCAATACAAAGCATAAATGACATGAACAACTTAAAACAATCATAAAATAGGCTAAAACAACACAAATTAAGGTAAAAACATCTACAAAAGCAAGCTAAAACAATGGAGTGATTAAGCTAGTAAACAAACCAAAGGAGGGGAGGCTAACCCCTCCATTTTTGGGACTTCAAAATCACATTTTAGTCTTTGAAAAATTTCTAAAAATCAGTGGTAAAAAGCTCAAAAAAAGATAATGAAAATGTGGGAAACATAAGGGTAAAAGCCTAGAAAACAAGGTTCAAAGAAGAGTGGTCAACCCCTTTACCTTTAATGGCCATAAACCACAATTTTCAGCCCACAAATACAGGTAATAAAAACAACCCAAAAATTGTAAGAAAATATAGGAAAGAAATGGTACAAAAGAGCTAGGATGTATACCTTTTGAAGATGAGCGATCCTTTGAATTACAATCCACCAATTTCACACCCTCAAGAGCTAAAATACAAGCTCAAACACCTCAGCAAAGAACCCTCAAAGTTTGGTTTAGAGTGTCTAGGCAAAGGGTATAGAAGTTGCAAGGGAGAGAGAGAAATGTAAAGAGAAATGTTTTTCAAGACTTTGCTCCACAAATTTTTCTAACCCTAAATTATGATAGGGAGTCATCTATATATAGAAATATATAAGACTATCTTAGAAATATCCATACAGACACAGCTAGTGCAGTGCATGCATCTGTGGAGACAGCTGGCACAGCTAGCAAAAAGATCTGTGTTTTTACACAAGTGGCCGACTGGCCACTAAAAGGGGGCGGCCGTACACCATTTGTGGCCAGTAGGCCACTAGTGGGTCTACAGGTCTCTAGATGGTTAGGCTTGAAAAACTACTGTTTTGGTCCAAAAACAAGGCATAAGTTTTATGAGGCTCAAAACTGAGGTTTGCTATTGAGGAAATCGAGCATTTGGACAAGCGTGTAAATTCATCATTAGGTAATCAATTGGTGGCACCCAAGTCTCAAGGGCGGTCAAAAATGGGATGTCTATAGTTGCCCCTCTTTAACAAAGCTCGAAGTCATGAAATGAAGTGAGTGAATGTCAAAGCCCAGAGACGACCCATTTTGATAAGGCCCTAAGACTTGGGCAAACAATCAAGACATAAATGAAATTGGTTGAGCTTGAAAGCTACCTACGTATCACTTTTCAAGGAATCAAACCAACGTAATTCAGGGAAAAAATGCAAATGATATACACAAAGAATATACTTTGAAAGCTGGACTCACTTACTTCGCGAAGACAATTTTTTGAAACTTCGTGATCATGGAAGATGATGCAATAAGCAATAACAAGGTAATTACAAATAAGCCCAATGGCGTTTCACGTGAAAAGAAATAAAAACACACTTTAACCACACCAAAAACATGAGAAGATGAGAAAAACCGCTCAGGGTCGTGCCTTCGCACACCCCGAGATGATATAATAAATGCAAAAAGTATGAGATTGTGCGATAGATGCACAAGGCAGTAAGAGTGTGCGATAGATGCACACTGCAGATTGATTGTGCGATAGATACATGAAGTGAATGAGTGAGATAGATGCACACAGTGGCAAAAGTGTACGATAGATGCACAATGTAACAAAAGTGTGCGATAGATGCACAATGTGAGAGCGTGTGATAGATGCACAAAGTGAGAGGGTGCGATAGATGCATAAAGTGAACACGTGCGATAGATGCACAAAGTGAGAGAGTGTGTGATAGATGCACAAAGTGAGAGATCGTGTGATAGATGCACAAAGTGAGCGAGTGTGATAGATGCACAAGGCGAACAAGTGCGATAAATGCACAAAGCGAACGAGTGCGATAGATGCACAAGGTGACGAGATTGAAAATCACTACAATGACAATGCATGTTCTACGTAAGATAATAAACTACTGACACATGATGTTAATTGAAAGCATGTTGTATGCAAGAATCGAAAGCATGTTCCATGCAAGATAATTGATAATTAAAAGCATGTTCTATGCAAGATAATTGAAAGCATGTTCTATGCAAGAGAAGATATCATATATGTAAATTGACAAAACGTACAAAAACGACGTTCGACGACAACCTTCGACTTACCCCCTGGAGGCTTTGCCAAATGCTCAAAAGGATACAACTTGTTTATATTTGAAATTGAGCACGTTCGCGCGTCGGAGTACAGCGGGCATTGGAATGGCACAACCAGAACATAGTTTCGAGCTCCTCGAAAATCAAATCCAATTCAAATACCTCTCGAAGGCTCTTTACAAAGCTCAAAAAGGATACACCTAGCTCATACTTGAGATCGGGACACATTCAGGCACCGAAGACATTGCAGGAAGTGGGACGGCACAACCAGAACACAATTTCGAGACCCTCGGAAATCAAATCCAATTCAAATACCTCAATCCTTCTTTCCAGACCCAAAATAAGACCTCTCATACACTATTAGGGCAAAAGGGGGACAAAACCAGCACTGGGCCACAAAAAGGGTCGGCTAGCCACTAATATTGTACGGCCGGCCACAAATGGTGTACGGTCGGTCACTAATGCAAAATCGGGGCCAATTTGGTCCTTTCGACACAAGTCTCTTTAAATACATCACCAAACCTCATTTCCTCATACCCACACCTCCAAAATCATCCCGTCTCTCTCTAGGTGCTTCCTCTCTCTAAATTTACGCTTTACACGCATTTTCCAATGTCCCATGCAAACTTTATTCATAAACCCTCTTTGACCCTCTTCACTTTGAACTGATCAGATTTTGTTTTTGTTGATTTTTTCGGGTTGTCAACACTTTGGTTTGTTTCCCTTGAGTTTTTCTTGGATTTTGTGAACTTTATCAGGTTTTGACTTTTTCTCCCATTTTCTCTCTCCTAAGGTTGACTTTTTTGACATTTTTCCTATTTTCTCCATTTTTTTTTTCATTTTTCACCAACTTTTCACCCACTTTCCAAATGGCAGACGATGTCCCACATGATGGTGCCCCTCCCTAGGTACTTATGCTTCCACCTACTGTCTAGATTGAGAAGCATATAGCTGATAAGGTTGGCGATGCAACAGAGGACATTGCTGCTAACCTCGAGGCGAAGGTAGAGAGGTCTTTGCCCTAGGACCCGAGCCTAAGTTACCACCATTGAAGGCGAGGCCTTTTGATCCGGCCACTTACCACCCCTGTACGCACACGATGGCGCCTGGAGGCATGATGTGCTTTGATGATTTCGTTGATGGCATACTGGAGGATATTTTGCTGAGGGAGTCGGACTCCCATCTTTCCCACAGTGTTACTGAGGTACAACCTTTATTTTTATACTTTACTGCCTTTTATCTTACTGTCTTACACTGTCTTTCATCTGACTCTTCTTTTATCACTGTTTTTCATCTGACTCTTCTTTTATCACTGTCTTTCATCTGATTTACTCTTTCTTTGCCACAAGAGGACTCTTACTCCTGTAGGGGTTATGGGGCAATGATGGCCAGGGATTGGTATCACAAGCTCCCCCTCTCGAGGTTCGCGACCTTGTTGATGAGGCAGGCTTTGGCTTACTATGCACGGGGCTCATGGGCCACATGGCTAGCCAAGCCCTACTTGGAGCATTAGTGGAGAGGTGGTGGGATACACCAACTCCTTCTGCTTCTCTTCCGCTGGGAAGATGACGATGACCCCCCATGACTTTTCGATGATCACAGGTTTAGGTGTAGGGGGTGACCCGATCCCTTTCGACATGGACATGGGCTAGTGGGAGGCAGCCTAGATTTACTTTCTTGGAGCGAGCTTGCCCCTATACAAGCCAGCTATGGTGCAATACAGTTGGTTCCTCGAGCGCTTCCGCAGGAGTCAACCTGAGACTTAGGGAGAGGTAAAGCAGTACACTCGGGGCTTCTTGATGTACCTTCTCGGTACTACCTTGTTCGCGAACAGGTGGAACATCGTAAGTTTGTACTTGTTGAGTGCCCTTGTGACCTTGTCCCGGGTTCGATTTTAGGACTGGGGTGAAGCTGGCCTTGCCACACTCTACGGCTACATGAGCTCCAGTTCCCGTATGAAGGGAGATAAGGTCAGAGGTTACTGGAGAGCCTGGGAGGTATGCACTGCACTTTCGATTCTGTTTACTTCTTATGCTTTCTGCTTTGCATTTTTTGCCTTATATCTGTTCATGCATTGTGCTTTCTGCCTTGCACTTTCTGTTTAATATCTGTTCACACACTGTGCCTTCTGCTTTGCACTTTCTGTTTAATATCCATTCACACACTGTTGATGCACGCTGCTGATCTTTTCTTGTAGCTGTGGGTTTAAGCCTATTTTCCGGCCCTTGCTCTAGGGCTGATGGATGAGATTGCTCTGGCCGTGCCATACTTTCGGCGGTATGATGGCAGGTGCCGCCGTCGGAGCCGTGAGGACATGACATTTGCCTTCTATCGTCGTTACTTCGACACAATGGTTGCCTACGAGGTAATCTGAAACTCATAGTCATTTCTGCTTTATTTCCATTGTTGTTGTTTTAATCCATATTCTAATAACTGACAGTAACTAACAACTTGTACCGTTTCTACTTGCAGATCACGTGGTAGCCATGGGCGACGATGCCAGCCGGAGTTAGAGACCAATATGTTGGGGCTTGGGCTACCTCTCGATACTGGATTTTGCTGGGGGGCCCATTTTATCAGGCCTGGTTCTTGGGAGAGCAGTTTGTATACCAGACACTGGGCTTGCCTGCCTTGGTTGTTCCTATGCCGCCCCCAGCATCTATGAGGATAGCTAATAGCCTCTCAGCTGAGGCCATTATTTAGTATATAGTGGGGCTGGACGCTGACTATTTCAGAGGGAAGGGTGATTACACAGCCTTCATCAGGACTCACCTTATGCCCCCCTGACTGGAGTTCGCGCGGGTAACGCAACAGGTGCTCCTTTGGTTGGAGAGGCTGTTCAGGAGGTCGAGATTGGTATCGGAGTGGCCCCTTCTGCTGTACGGGCTATCGGTTGGCCGACGATTCCAACCACGATCCCTTGTGGGCAGCCGAGTGGGATAACCTATCAGCTCCTGATTGAGCCATCGGAGGTGGGGCAAGAGGTATGTTAGAGCCCCGGGCGCACCTTAGGTATGGACTATACTTGACATCTTGCATCCTGCGTTCTCCCTTTTCAGATACTGATTATTCAATTTCACTTGCAAGCATCTATAGAGTATACGCCTTCTTCAGTTAGTTGCCTCCCTAGTTCACATGGTGTAGAGGAGGGAGATGTTGCTCGCTTTGCACGGTATCCAGCCTTCCCCTCATGCATTGCATTGTTTTCCACACTGTATTGACATTTCCACTGATACACGATACTCATACGGTACGACACTTACAGTGATACACTGCATACTAATATACATTATGATACTACTTCACACTACACTGACACACTGCACCTATTTTCTATACCATACTCATACTGCATACTATATTTTACAACATGTCCTGTATCTAATATTCTGACATTTTCTTTTCAAGTTCCCCTTGTACCGAGGGCACCAACAACAGTGGCAGCACTGGCGACACCTCCTCTAGCTGCAAAAAGGAGAGGTAGACAGCCCCCAGCATGCAGCCGAGACAAGCGTCGAGGCCGAGGCAGAGGTAGAGGTGATCGGAGTCGGAGCAGCTTGAAGCCAGTTTTGAGTGGGGATGATACTAAGACCAGCAACTCCGAGGAGGCAGTGAGCCTATGCTCTGAGTCTGAGAGCAGAGACGATGATGCTAGCTCGGGATCAGAGAGCGAAGAGGACGTTGAGGCTGGTTATGAGTCAGGGAGCAGAGATGATGATGCTGGCTCTGGCTCAGAGTCTGATTCTAATAGCGGCGTCGATAAAGATGGTGCCCCTGAGTCCCCACTGAGGAAGAGGACGAAGAGGGCCTCTTGAGCTTGATGTGACTGGCGCTGATTTTTGTACTCTTTTGCTTAGTTTCTTTTATTTTGGTAGCTTAGCACATGTATAGCTTCAGATAGGATTTTACTTTTGCTTTTGAAAACTTGTACTCTCTTTTGTAAAAACCATGATCGGGGTAAAAACCCCGCAGCTGTATAAAGAGATTTATTTTGCATCATTAGCACCACAATTGCGTAGAGTGAAAATGAAATTGAATTTGAAACTGCTTGTATTGGAATAATGTTCGTAACCGGATATTGAGCCGACCAACGACCAAAATACAAAACACAACTCGATAAAAGAAAAACAAAGAAAATAACTTAAACATAGCTATTTACACTTGCTCAAAACAAAAGACTCAAAACAAAACCCAAAACACAAAGACCGGGACATAACCAAACTGTCAAACTGCTAGGCCACAAAAGTGGACGGCCGGCCATCTATGGTGATCCACCAGCTGGTTGACAATTGGCCTCTATTCACAGCCCTATCTTCTACAAAAGGTCTTCCTTTGCAAATTCTTCATCAGAACCTCAATTTAGTTGTTGTTTTCTTTGAAAATAGAGACATTCCTTGTCGAGAAACTCAAAGAGTGGATAGCCACTTTAGATGGCACGAAAAAGGTAAATTTTTAAGGTTTCGACATCAACACGCTCTTTCCATTGAGCCGTACTCCACTTTGTTTTCCGTTCCTCTATGTTGCAGCTCGATGTTGGGACCCAATTACATACGTATTTCGGTTCGGAGCACAAGAAATGCGTTCGACGCTTGAAGAGTTTCAAGCATTGTTGGAATCCTGACATGATGAGGAAATCATGCCTTAACCCCGTTTTGGCTATACCCTGGCTTTGGGATGGATGTGTGGGCTTACTTTGCAAGAAGCTCGATCTTTGGCTCATGACGGGGAGCTAGATGTACTCGGTTTGATTCATCAGTTTTCTGACATCGGAGACAAAGGCGACCTTCTTTGGTGAGGCTTTCGGCAACAGGCCCTCTGTTATGTATGCTCACGCATTTTCTTCTTGCCCCTAGTTGCGGCAGAGCCAGCATTAAGCTAATTGAAGTAGCCCAATGCTTGAAAGAGGGTAAGAGCTGCATTGGTTTAGCACTGGCCAAGACCCTAATGGGTTTAGATGCTTTTCATCGGCAAAAGACCACCAGGTTTGTGGGGAGTCCACTACTGCTCCAAGTATTGTTTCTCACCCTTTCTTATATATGTGATTCTCACATCACTCGGCACTCACGCTCTATTTTCTCTCAGAACCCTTTTCTTTACTTTTCTCTTAACGTACATCTCTCTATTCTTTAATCTCTCTTTTTTTTCATCCCTTCCAAGGTATGGCTCATGGATAAGCTGAAAGTGATGGACCCTTGCCTCGAATATTCAGCCTGAGCTTACTTCTTCCACCAGCGACTAGTGGACTTTTCCAATAAGGAATGGTGGTGCAATTGGATGTGCAGCAGATCTGCAACTGACATAGTTTGGCATTGTCCTTGGCTTAACTTGACCGAGATGAGCTACAACATGTCCCAACAGCCGGGTATTCAGTTGATTGGCCTTACGCACTGTGTGTTCTACTTCCCCTTCCAGTTTCAATGCTAGTTTGGACATGATTAGACCCATCCAGATAAGGGGGTAAAATACCCGGCTTCATTCTCACTTTGTGGTTCACACTTGACTCGGTACCTCACTGCCTGGATGACGAGAGAGCTTCTAGCCCCTGCCCTTAGTTTCAGTTACACCCTTTTTGGTGAGTTCTTGGCTTGGCTTGAGGACGAGGCACAGGTTGGGCCAACTTTGGCTGCAGAGGCTTCCACGAGTACAAGCAGAGGACGTAGGAACACCTGACTCATCTATGCCCTTAATTTATTACTTTGACTTTTCTTTTCAAGTTTTATGATGTAAAAGCAACTTTGATTCAACTCAGAGAGTTGAGGAATGTACCCGTGTTGAAATCAATGGAATTAAAGTTGTGAGCACTAAATTTTTTCCTTTTGGTCTTAAAATGGTCTAAGTTGTAAAAAGGTAGAATTTTGAACAAAATCAACTTTTATTAAAACTTTTCAAAGCCATTTTCAAAATTGATCACTACCTGACACGCACGGAGTCAGTCCTTAAGATGTACAACCCCAAATCAGAAGATCATAATTGCACGCAACTGTATTTATCATCATTGCTTTATCTTGCAACTGACTCTTCTACCAAAGTAGAGGTAACACAATCGAAATAAATAATAATGGACAAAAATGACTTGATCAAACAGATGGACAAGACAGTTGAGCTGGAGATGGTTACAGCTGAACTTCAGGAAGAAGTTGCCTACGTATCCCAAAAATGGGAATCAGGCCTTACGTAGTTCGGTTTTGGTTCACTTGAGTATTAACTCTCTCCTTTTATGCTCTAACTTTTGCCAAAGTCGCGCCTTTAGGGTTTTCAACCTTGCGAGCTCAGTTTTTATTTATTTCTAATTTTTCATGCTCTAATTTTTGCCTAGGTCGCCCTTCCGGGTTTTTGACCTAGCGAGCTTCTCAAGGGTAATATTTCTTCAACTTGTCCATATTGATTGATTGTGAAAATTCCAGGCCATCTAGGTCCATGAGAATAATTGCCCCTCCTGACCAGATAGATTTGATGATATAAGGACCAGTCCAATTGGGTCTGAACTTGCCTGTAGGGTCATGAATGAGAGCTCAGTTGTCCTTGAGCACCATGTCTCATTTTTTGAGATTTCTGGACTTGACATTCTTGTTAAAAGCCCTAGCAATTCTGCATTGGTAGCCCCGGACATGATGCAATGCCCTTAGTCTTCTCTCGTCAAACAACATTAACTCCTCAAATATACTCTGCTGCCAGTCTGCATCCGCTATCTGATACTTGGCCATAACTTGCAGCGACGACACTTCAATTTTAATTGGCAGAACAACCTTCATCCCATAGACGAGAGAATAGGGGGTTGCCATTGTAGATGTTCAGATTGAGGTTCTGTAGCCCCTAAGCGCGAATGGCATTTTATCTGGCCAATTCCTGTATGTTTCCACCATCTTCTGCAAGAGGTTCTTGATATTCTTATTAGCAGCCTCAACAGCTCCATTAGTCTGTGGTCTATATGTTGATGACTTTTTCTTGAAGTGTGAGCCATTATCTGAGATGATTTCATTTGGAACCCCATATCAGTAGATAATTTTGTTTCTAATAAACTTGGCTACATGCGACATTTTCAACACTGCATACGACAGAGCTTCCACCCATTTTGTGAAGTCGTCAATTGCCACCAAGATGAACTCATGCCCATTTGATCCTTTGGCGAGACAGCAACGATAACGTCAATTCCCCAAACTGAGAAAGGCTGTGGCGACGTCATATTGTAGAGCTTAGACCACGGTATGTTTAAGCGATTGCCATGGATCTAACATTTGTGGCATCGCCTTCAGAATCAATACAATCCTCCTCCATGGTTGACCAGTAATAACCTTGTCTGAGAATCTTCTGAGCTAACATCACACTGTTCATGTGTGCTCCACACTTTCCCCCGTGGATGGCCTTCATAAGGCGCTTTGATTCATCCTTTTGAACACACAGCTTGTGCATTCCCAGATGGCCTCTTTTGTAGAGCTTGCCCCCCGCAGATGATATATTGGACGGCCAGACGCAGTATGCCCGTTTGTCTTTGTCATTTGCCCCTAGTGGATATGCCTCATTTTCTAGAACGTTCCAAATATCGTAATACCAAGGGTTGTCTTGAACGTTATCTATTGCGGAAATAGTCTCATAGGCCGGCGTGTATTTCTATTCGATAATTATTGGACGCATCTTCACTCTCAACGGGATGTCTACCATAGAAGGTAGAGTTGCTAGTACATCAGCGAACCGATTATTCTCTCTAAGTAGATGCATAAATGTTAGTTTTTCATACCTTGGAATCAACATATCCAGGGCCTGATGATAAACCTTCATTTTCTGCTCTTTGACTTTCCAGTCTCCATTTGCTTGAGAAACAACCAAGTTTGAGTTCCCAATGACATCCAACCTTATTGTCCCTAGTTCTAGAGCAGCTTCCAAACTAGCAATACACGCTTCGTATTCTGCTTCGTTGTTGGACACTTTGAATCAGAGTTTGAAGGCTAAGGGTATATAGGAATCATCGGGTGCTATCAGCAGCACACCTATCCCATAACCGCATCGATTAGATGCTCCATCAAAGTACATCGTCTAAGTTTCCTTTTCTACGTGTAGAATGTCTTCATCTAGGAACAAGTATTCCATTGCCTCATCCCCTTCTACCGGGTGGTCTTCCAAGAATTCTGCTATAGCTCTTCCTTTAACTGACTTGAGCGTGACATACTTGAGATCAAATTCGGAGAGAATAAGCAGCCAACGGGCTAGCCTACCTGAAAGTGCTGGTTTCTCAAAAAGATATTTGACGGGATCTAATCACAAAACCAGGATTACAGAGTGAGCTAACAAGTAGTGTCTCAACTTCTTGGTAGCCCATTCCAAGGCTAAGCAAGCTTTCTCTAAGGGAGTATAGCGGGTCTCGTAGTCTAGCATCTTCTTGCTCAAGTAATAGATGGCCTTCTCTACTCTATCTTCAGATTCTTGAGCTAGCATGCACTTCATGGTCCACTCGATTACCGACGGATACAAAATCAGAGGCTTACTTGGCTCTGGTGGCGATAACACAGGCAGATTCTAGAGGTATTGCTTGACATGCTCAAAGGCAAACTGACATCGATTGTCTCATCGAAACTTCTTTCCTTTCTTCAGGAGACCAAATAATGGTTCACAAGTCAAGGTCAATTTGGAGATAAACCGTCTTATGAATTACACTTTATCCAGAAAGCCTCGCATCTCCTTTTTAGTCCTTGGCAGTGGCATTTCTAAGATGGCCTTGATTTTGGAAGGATCCACTTCAATTCCCCTTAGCGTGATCAGAAATCCAGCATTTTTCCTGCTGTTAGGCCAAAGGTGCATTTCTGCGGATTTAACCTTAATCTGTATTCTCTAATTCATTGAAAGAACTTTTTCAGTGCGGTGTAGTGACCTTCTTGCTTTTTGGACTTGACAATCATATCGTCTACATACACCTCAACCTCTTTGTGGATCATATCATGCAGAATGGTGGTCGCAGCCCTCTGATTGGTAGCCCCGGCAATTTTTAACCCAAACAGCATGACTTGGTAGTAGTACATACCCCATGGTGTGGTGAAAGCTATCTTTTCTCTATCTTCTGGTGTCATCAGAATCTGATTGTATCCAGAAAACCCATCCATAAAGGAAAGTAAAGCATGACCCACAACGAAGTCTACCAACTTATCAATATGCGATAGTGGAAAGTCATTCTTTGGGTTGGCTCTGTTCAAGTCCCTAAAGTTGACACAAACCCAAATTCTGCCATCCTTCTTCGAAACTGGGATGATATTAGCCAACCAGGTCAGATACTCAAACACTAACAAGAATCCTACATCAATTTGCTTGGTGACCTCTTTCTTGATTTTCAATGCCTAGTTCGGACGAATTCTACATAGCTTCTGCTTGACTGGTCGGGCCTCGGGGTCTAGATCTTCAGTTATAGACTTAAAAGAAAAGTTGAATGAAGACCTAGATAGGACTTTGGTATCCGGGTTACCACCCTCGGAAATACCAGACTCAGACCTCCTGGACTGACTTGAATCTGATCCCGACTCCACAAACTCAGCAGAATCAGATTCTAGCTTATCACCCGATTCAGAACTAGAAAGAAAGCCTTCCTCCAGCTGCCAAGTAAGACGTGGTGCCCTCGATATATTCAAAATTCTAGAGGTTGGGTCCACATCCAGTTCTTCCTCGATCATGGAGATAGTAAAGTTATCCCCCAAGTTCTCCGTGTCGGTCGCGGGATCTGTCAGGAGACTAGCCAATGCTGCCCCTACTTCAATCTCACTGTTGTCTGAGTCATCTTCTGTGCTCTGGTTAGCTTTGATGTTTGGTTCAACCCCTTTCTCGTCCCTGTCCTGTAGCTGCAGATCAAAAAAAATCTCGAACTCGGGGATGTGCTTTTCTGATGAATTTACCCAAGGCTCATAAAGCCACAAAAAGGGAAATCCTCTCATTCTCAAACAAAATGGCTGTTAAGCATTTCCCGAATTGGCCTATTGACGAGCTCATAATGCTTTCCAGCTTTCTTGGCCTTGGCTTTGCCCTTCATCTCTTTCCCCTTTCTTAACTTGTCCTTTTTGGTAGGCACATTACCCAGTCCAAAGGCATGTGGGTTGTGTGGCACCTCGGTTGATGTTGTAACACCTTTTTGCCCACTCTGGCCAAGACCCAGTCCCGGAACGTGCCACAGTTTGTTCATAAAGTATATGGATTGGGCACTAATGTACATGCCTTCGTCCGCTGCCAGAATTGTTTGCACTACTCGGGCTTCAGCCAGAGTAAATCTTGAGAGGAAGACATCTTCGCCGCCATGATTGATCTCTAGCAATGGCGTAGTCACCTCCGGAGGTGGATGGATGGATGAGTTCCCAAAAACAATTGTTACTTCTCCCCCATGAGGATATTTCAACATTCGATAAAGGGTGGAGGACACAACTTTCACGTGATGTAACCAAGGCCTCCCTAACAGTAGGTTAAAGGTAGCTGGTACATCCAAGATGTGAAACTAGATCTCTTGCTCTAACGGGCCAGCCTGGACTCGTACTTTCACCGTGTCCATGACCTCTCGACTTGTGTTATCATATGCCTATATCACCTGGGCTGTAGGAATAAAGTCGGCTGGTTTAAGGCCAATTGTGTAGGTAGTACGAGACGGATAGACATTAATAGCAGAACCGGTATCTACCAACACCACCGGCACCCACTTCTCCCTACACTTCACAGAAATGTATAATGGCTTGTTGTGGGCTGAGCCTTCCGCCGGCAGCTCTTTGTCAGAGAAAGTGAGCATTGGCTTGGCACCACTTGGGAAGACTAGGCCTGCAAGTTGCTCAGGCATAGTATCAATGGACAATTTAGCTTTGTCCATCGCCGACAATACCACCTGCCGGTGCACCTGTGAAGCCATGAGGAGTCCCCAGATAGAGATATCAGCTTAGATTTTCTTGAGCTGTTTCAGTACTAACTCCTATTCTAGTTGCTTCTCTTTCTGTTTTTCGACCTCCTTGTCCTTTCGAGACGCCTCTACTTGATCCAGGTGCGGCGGCTTAAAATACCATCCACTGCAGGTAAGAAGGTCTATTTCCTCAGCATACCATGTATTATCTGGAATGCAGTCTCCCCAATCTTCGTCGGTATAGGCCAGACACAAATCATTGTCATCCCACCACTCGCCATCAGCTGTTGACAAGCAGTTGTTAGGCTCCACTTGAATCATTTTTACAGCATAAGTGTCCCCTACAGGGTGCCACATAATTATGGTTTTCCGATTGTCTTCATTTCTTTCTCTTTCAAATTGTCTCAGTGTAGCTTCCTGTTCAGTATCTATAGTGTTTACAACACCCACTTTTTGGGTTGGGTTTCCCGTAGATGTGCCCTCCGGCAGTTTTCTTTTCTCATTAGCCTTCCCGGCTATTGCAGCTATCTTTGCTTCATTTCCTTCTAGTTTCATCCCAGTTTTTTCTTCCTTGTCTAGCTTGTCACTGAGCTATCTAATATTATTTGTTGATCCGTTCAGGTCGAACCACCCGAGCTGTACATCTCCCTGATCATGCTCATCAAAGAACTGTAGGTTATCTAGGTCTTCTTCCAAATCTGCAAGGTCGTCTAATCCTTGGCTCGGGCCATTCTCTCTAACCACATTGATGCCTACCGAGATTGATAGCACCACTCTAGGTCTAATTTGACTGGTTGGCGCAATATAGCAACTTGGATCGTATGCCCTTTTAAACAAGTCCCCGGGACACTCTGATGATAGGCCAATATCTCATTCCGAGGCCAGACCCTCCTTTACCACGGGTATTGTCACCACATTGTGAGGCTCAGGTTGTGGCTTAAATACGCCCATCATGCACAGATCTGTGCCCTCAGAAACGAACAACATTGGTTTCGGTAGGTGGGAGGGGGTAATATATATGTTGGGGTCATAAGAGACGGCCAGTGTATGGATAAGGTTAAGGTTTCGGGGTGGGGGGACTTGATTATGGGTTGGGAGTGGATTTGTGGTAACATTTGGTTTCTGAGGTGGAGCGATCACCTTGTTGTCAATAAGATCCTAAATCTCATGACGTAATCGGAAGCATTGGTCAGTGTCATGACCATGCTGCTGGTGAAAAGCACAGTACTTTGTAGGGTTATGCTTGGGTGGAAGAGGATCAGGAAATGGACGAGGTTTTAAGGGTTTTAGGTGCCCTTTCTTGACTAGCACCTGCATGGCTTTGGATAGGGTCAGGTATAGTTGGTTAAAAGTCCTACCCTGAGGTCGGGTAGGGTTAGATGAGGTTTGTAGGCCTATATTGGCAAAAGGGTCTGCAGTTTTGTAGTGGTGACAACATTTACATCCGATGGCCTCGCAGCTATGCTACCACTGGCAGCATTGGAACTGCGAACAAATAGCCTTTTTATCGGCTCTTTCTCATCTGTACTAAGCCCCTACTTCATGGCATCTTCAATTTGCACTCCCATTTCATGAAGTTCTGTAAACATAAATAACAGGAGCACAATCATTTATTGCAACAGCTTGCCATGCAGATTTCGGATGACCATTCTGATCTGGTCCTTCTCGGAAGGCCTCGTGGTCATTATCGAGACTTTAGCTCTCTATCTTGTCACAATTTCAGAGAAACCCTCCTTCGGCTCTTGACTTGTTACCACGAGATCACAAGTTCTGACCTCAATCTGCGTATTGTAAGAGTACTGAGCAATGAAGGCTTCGGCCATCTCCTCCCAATTATGTTTGACAGAATCTTCCAACTTAGCATACCAAATGGCTGCTATACCCGACATGGTGCGACCAAAGAGAGACAGCTTCTGTAATCTAGTTAAGCCCATCGACCTCAAGATATCTAAAAATAGTTGCAAGTGAACCATCGGATTCCCAAAATTGTCAAAACGATCAATGTGCGGCATCTTAAACCGATCCAGCAATATAACCATAGAATCAATGTATCCATCTTCTATGTCTGGGATGGAGTTAACCCCTTGCGCTCTTTTGAATAGTTTCTCCAATTTAGTGACTTTAAGCGCCGTTGGATCAACCTCAAACTCGAATGGTGCCTCGGTCTAATAAACTGGGGCTTTGGAGGCTTGTGCCGGGATAGGTTCTGCTGGATTGCCTTGGTTTTCTTGAACATTAGCAGTATTAGCAGTGGCTCCGGGTGCTGGGATAGCCGTGGTGGGTACATGAGATGTAGAGGCCACGGCCGGCTGCAGTGGCTGTTGCTGTAGTTGTAGCCTGGTTGTGACCTTGGCCTGATGGGCTGTAACCTCGACCTGACGGGCCACATCATGCTGTAGGGTCTCAACTGTTTGTTGCAAGTGGAGTAGTAGTTCCTCCATATTGGCTGGGGGATACTGTGCCATTGTAATGGGTGACTGGTTTTGAATCGGACTAGAAGTGGATGACTGCTCTTGAATCGGACTAAACATAGGTGAGCTGAGAGGTGATTGCTGTAAGAATTGGATTGGCAAACTTTGTATGGTTCTCCTCCGTCTTGTAACCAGTGAGGGTGAGGTAAACACGGGTTGTCCCCGAACAAGATCCCTGGCCGTGCAAAGTCTTCCGACTCGGGTCCAAAGTACTTGGGAGATATCTAAACTTTCTGAAGCTATGGTTTAAACTACCTAGCAAAAAGAAATAAAGCAAAAGAGCAGTAATTAGAAACTGCACAACACCTCAGCTAGGAGTTTTATCAACACAGACATGATCAAAGCTGTAGGATTGTACTCCACATTGAATTCTGTCCCAAAACAGATACCAACCTTGTAACTGATATGCACATTCCTGTATAGTTTTACTGTAAAGCACATACCAGTTAAGAGAGAGCTAAGACACCCTTATGAGGGGGTAGGGTTACCCTATCCTAATTTTGTCATGAACTAGGGTTCACTATTTCAATCAAGTGGTTTCATGCAATCTTGCACTCGGGTGGGCGTCCTGTCCTAGTTTGGAACAGTCTTTATGGTTTTTCTACATGCAGTAGGTCGAATGGTCAAAATAGGGGTACCTCAGCAAGACTACCTAATATACCTCTCACACCTAACACCGAGAAGTGAAAGGAGGATCAAACAGTATAGCGATAGTCTAGATCCAAAGGTTGTGTTCCCAACATGGTAGAGCCAACGACTAGTCAGCCTTTTGGCAAGCTTTTGGGCAAGCCTCTGGCAAATCATCAGGGAATAACAGATGGCAAACACAGTGACTTAAGTGCACCAATGCAAATGCAATGCAAAGAACATATAAGTGTAGATAAAATTTCATATCATGAATTTCAAGTCAAGTTCTTTAATTTCTCCAGCGGAGTCGCCAGAAACTGTAGCTATGCTTTTCGTGCTTCTTTTGGATATGATAGCCCTACAGTTCAGACCCCTGTGGTTCTGAATCTGATCTCACAAGTGCAATGTGAAATAGATAAACACAAAAGAGTCCAAATCTGACAAATCTTTTGGAAAATCAATTTTGAATAAAAAATGCCAAAAATGGATTGCTTTATAAGATTACAGAGTCGCCACCTAAATGTTTTTAGAAAATTTAGGAAATTCGAGACTTGTGTCAAAGGCCACTTATCGGTCATCACTAAAGTGTCTCGACTCGGGCACTTAGGTATGAGAGGGGAATGTCATGAATTGAGCACCCCACTCGCCTGATCAAAGATCGGCCTCTACTAATCATGATGTGATTTTTATTTACATTATACGCTTTTGTTTTGATTATTAGGCTAACTTACTAGGTGATGCACATAAGTATATACTAATTTGCAAAATTTGGAACGGTTTGATTTCATGTTTGTTTGAAAATTGTTTTGAATATTTACCACTTGAAAAAGTGAGCTCATATACACATTAATCAAATCATCCCAATTCAAGCAATTAGCCTTCATCCACAAGCATTCAAACAGGTATATCACTTAAGCACTTAGCCTCATGGTATCATGCTTGACATGGCAACAGTCACACGCATGCAATATGCTAAAGTAATAAGTGCTCACCTAGCACTTCAAGGCAAGCCAAAAGAAAAGAGTTAAAAAAATGAATGCTCTAACTATGTAAATGACTAATGCAACACATGCAATATACAATTAATAGGCTTGGCTGCTAGTTATGACATATGAATCAACTTGATAGCATGCATTTTAAGCACGTTTTTAAAGAAGTAATAAATAACAATATGAGTTAGAATGATGCACCGAGCCTAATGCATGCAAGACAAATGAATGCTTTATACATGGGAAATGCTAAACGAAATATGATGCTCTACACTATCCATCATAAGTGGGTAAATAAAAAAGAGAAAGACGTAGGATTGGAAAACATACACATTATTATGTATTGGCCCTCGCACAAGAGGATCTGAATGAATGGACTAGCTAATTTAAGCTACTTAACTAGCTATTACAAACCAAATAGAATAAATTAACTACACTAGCTAATTATAACAAATTGGCCCTCACACAAGAAGGTCCGAATAAATGAATTAGCTAAACTACTTAACTAATTAAATAATTACAACAGAAAATTAACTAGCTACTTTAATTAATTAATTACAACACAATTATAATAATACAAAGGAC
Organism: Camellia japonica; assembly: GCA_030407325.1. NCBI lineage: Eukaryota > Viridiplantae > Streptophyta > Magnoliopsida > Ericales > Theaceae > Camellia > Camellia japonica. Next base: position 41,325,078 of record JAPPVO010000002.1, on the reverse strand, counting down.
TAACTAAGTAGTGAAACTATGGAATTAATTAAGCTAAGTAATTAAGTACTCTAACTAATCAGCCCCGAGAAGTAAGGAATGCTCATGCATGAAGGCAATTTCCACCCGAAAATGCCTCTATTTTGCTACCAAAAGGGTTCTGTTTTGAAGTTAGAAAATTGCACTGTTTTGCCTCAGCCTGTGCTCTATTCTACAGGAAAAAGGGACATTGCCTAGCTAAAAAAGGTGGCTGACCAGCCAGAAGTAATGGGCGGCCGTACAGAAAAAGTGGCTGGCCGGCCACTAGTTTGGGGTACTGCCTTGTTGTAACAGATAACAAACAAAGCACAAACAGAGTATTTTCAGGGGATGCCTGTCCACTCTGCCACTCTTTCTCATCAAACAGCTCAAAAGAGGGGTAGGCTCGATTCGCAAACCATCAATCGATGCAAATTCATTGCATGATAGCCTAAGAATCAAGGGATACAATCTCAATAAATGAAACTAAAGACAAACAAGAACCTCTCCCTATCATGGAATTGATCAAGGGAAGTGGTTGACTTTGAATCTCGAATCATTTTCATCACTAGTTAGTATGAAATGCTTCAAGACTCAACGGGTTCAGTTAACGTCCGATTGAACCCAAACCATTTTATTATCTTGCTCAATTTTATTCCAATATTAATACCTGTTTTAATTACCTTTCCATTCCTTAAGCCTTTTAGTCCAATAATGAAGATTAAGTCCACTAATGGAAGGAAGTGTCAAACAAAGATTGTTTTGGGCATGAGAGAGATGTCATGCCGTTGGTAATGAACCTCCAAAGAGATTAAACCATTAAGCACAACAATCTCTATCTCAAGCTTAAACAAACAATCTGTTTGAAACGACTCTCAAAGCAAAGAAGAAGCCAAGAAATGAGAGAAGTATAGAGATAATTAAAGATGAACACAAGTATGGAAAGTTTGAAATAAATGATATCAACTCAAATAGGTTGGTGTCTAATGCCTAAAACACCAAACCTATGAGGATCGTTACACTACAAGCATGCAATACAAAGCATAAATGACATGAAAAACTTAAAATAGTCCTAAAATAGGCTAAAACAACACTGAAATTAAGGTAAAAACATCTACAAAAGCAAGCTAAAATAATGGAGTGATTAAGCTAGTAAACAAACCAAAGGAGGGGAGGCTAACCCCTCTATTTTTGGGACTTCAAAACCACATTTTAGCCTTTGAAAATTAGTGGTAAAAAGCTTAAAAAAAGATAATGAAAATGTGGGAAACACAAGGGTAAAAGCCTAGAAGACAAGGTTCAAAGAGGGGTGGTCCACTCCTCTTCCCTTAATGGCTTTACACCAAAAGTTTCAGCCCACAAATACAGGTAATAAAAACAGCCCAAAAACTGCAAGAAAATATAGGAAAGAAATGGTACAAAAGAGCTAGGAAATATACCTCTTGAAGAGGAGTGATCCTTTAAATTACAAACCACCAATTTTACACCCTCAAGAGCTAAAATGCAAGCTCAAACACCTCAGCAAAGAACCCTCAAGGTTTGGTTTAGAGTGTCTAGGCAAAGGGTATAGAAGTTGCAAGGGAGAGAGAAATGTAGAGAGAGAAATATTTTTCAAGACTTTGCTTCATAAATTTTTCTAACCCTAAATTATGAGAGAGTCTCATCTATATATAGATATATACAAGACTATCTCAGAAATATCCATACAGACACAGCTAGTGTAGTGCATGTATCTATGAAGACAGTTGGCACAGTTGGCAAAAAGATCTGTGTTTCTACACAAGTGGTCGGTTGACCACTAAAAGGGGGCGGTTGTACACCATTTGTGGCCGATAGGCCACTAGTGGGTCTGCAGGTCTTTGGATGATCAGGCTTGAAAAACTGTTGTTTTGGTCCAAAAACAAGGCACAAGGTTTCTGAGGCTCAAAACTAAGGTTTCCTGCTAAGAAAATCGAGCATTTGGACAAATGTATAAATTCATCATTGGGTGATCAATCGTTGATGCCCAAGTCTTAAGGGTGGTAAAAAATGGGGTGTCTACAATATGTTTACCCCATAATTTTTTTCACCAAAATTATTGTTCCTCACAGGTTGACAACTGAACAGGTTTATATTTTTGGTCACCCATGTGTCGTAGGAGGGTCATGAACTTGTGCTGTTCAAAATTTGTTTGAAAATAGTGTACTACCCATGTATTCGTATGAATGTTAGGTTGTTTTACGAAATTTACCATTGTATACGTATTTGTTCAGTTTATATTTTCTGCTAACCATTTATTTGTATTATTATTTTTAGGCATAGAAGGCGCTGATGATGATGATGCACGGATACAACAAATGTGTGATGATGTTACTGCGCTCGCAATAGAGTGGCTAAATGAAATGAAGAAGAATTATGTTGAAGCGTATAGAATCATCTTGAACTACTACAAGGCGCACATGCTTAAAGTCCCATGTCGCACGTCCATCTTGACGGGGAAAGCATGGATAGCGGAATTGTATAATGGTCATAGTGGCCGATTTCGCTATGAACTATGCATGCCGAAACATGTGTTTATGCGTTTATGTGCAACATTGGTGAATGAATTCGGGTTATGTAGACGTCCCCGAATGCCTCGGGAGGATGACTCCCCCCGTTCTATTCATTTGGGCTCACTACAGTTTGGACTCAAATTGTCACGGTTCTAAATCTGAACCAAAGAGTCCAAATCCGGCAAATCGTTTTGGAAAACAAATTTTTGTAAAGAAGTGCCAAACATGGACTACTTTGCCAGATATAGAGTCGCCACCTAAATATTTTTTTAATGGGGGAATTTAGGAAACCCTGACTCGTTTGCCTAAGGCCACGTGTCCGTCATCACCAAAGTTACCTCGGCTCGGGAACTTGGGTACGATTAGGGAAGGTCAGCTATGAGCACCCCCTCTCGCCCGATCAAAGATCGGCCTCTACTAAACATGATATCTTGTTTTTGAAAACACATGCGTTCTTATTCCGGTTATTAGCCTAGAATTACTATGCGATGCGCACAGCAAAACAAGTATAGACTAAATTGCCCAAGTCGGAACAAAGCATCGCATTTCCGTTTGTTTGGAAAATGGTTTGAAATTTGCTACTCGCAAGTAGGCTAAAACACGGATTTCAATGAATTATTCCAATTCAAGCAACCCAACCTTCACCCACAGGCATTCAGGTAGTTATAACATGTAAGCACATAGTCTCATGGTAAGCATGCTATTATGGCAACACTCACACTCATGCAAGGATGCTAAAACATAAATGCTTACCGAGTACTCTAAGCCAAAACAGAAACTAGTTAGTAATCATATGCATGATCCTAGTTCATGTTAAGATGGCTAATGCAACACATGCGAGATGCAACTACAACAGGCTCGGCTATCCTAAGATGGCATATGATGATGCTACAGCTATCACGTATTTAATCTTGGAATTTGAAATTCAATGCAGTTAGTATGATGCGCCGAGCCCGGTGCATGCAAAACGAATGAATGTATGCAAACATGCTATCATGCTAATTGAAACATGCCCTAAACTAACCATCGAAAGCTAGTAAATAAAAGGGAAGAAAGACGTGGGGTTGGAAGACATACACACACTCACGCACACTTATTACACAATTGCCCTCGCTTGGAGGGTCCGAATAAATATTACAGAATAAATAAATAATTAACTATTCCAGCTAATTAAATATTACAAAAACTTCGAATTAATTAACAAATTAAATGCAGAAGTAAAGTGGCCATAGCCTACCTCGGAATGATGGGATGATGCATGCTCGATCCGTCTTGCCCGGAAACCCGTACCATGCCACTGTTGCCTCTGTTTACACTGCCTTACCCCTCTGAAAATTATGAAAGTCTCCAGGCCCCTTTTGAATCACCCCCTGGGTGCTCTGGGATGTCACCGGCCAGAATAAGAGGTCACCGGCCATGGGAAGAGGCTTATCGGCCAAAACTTGTGTCATCGGCTGGACACTGATGGTTGGTCAGCACTGTGTATGGCCGGCTGGCCAAACATTCCTACAGAATCCTGTTTTTGACAGCAGCAGAGGGCAGACAGTGTATGGCAAGGAAATTCAAAGCAATGTGTGCATGGCCACTCTCCCAATCATATTATGGACTCAAGGGAGTGTGGCCCTTGGTCCTCGGGCCACCAATCACGCATTTCGATGCATGATGGCCCAAGGCACCAAGCTTGCAACTCAATGTGAATGCATGCAACAAAACAAATGAATGCTAACGCCCTATCATTTTGAGATCAAGGGCATCGGTGACCGAGGATTGAGGCACGTTACGTCACTTTGAGTACGAACGCATCTCAATCCTCATGCTTAGTTTGACACCCCAAACCAAGCAACATGTAATGCATGTATGCAATATGGCTCAACTATGCAACATGGGTCAAATATGCAACATGAAGCTAAGGTACAAAACATGCCAAATGCAATGTGCCAAACATACAAGATGCCATGCAATGCAACCTATCATGCAAGCTATGACATGAAATGTAACTAGTTAAATAATATGCAAATGTGCAAACATGATACAATGTAAGCATGAAACCAAAGTAATGCAACATGATCATGCAATGGCGGACTTAAACCTCGAAGGGTCAGACCTCAGCCCACCCCAAAACAGTGGCCAATGATGATGCAAATGGTGGACGGATGCTCATGCAAACATGCATACCAATGGGCCTAAGACTAAGGCATAAAGAGGAGCATTCTACTACAACTACCCCAACCACACATGGCATGGACTATTCAACCAAAAACAGAGTTTCAATGCATCTAAATACACCCCAAAATCCGCATGAATGGCATCCCAAATGACTTAAACAAAAGGCATGCACTATGACCCATTTCTAGGCATAAAAGAACAACTCTTCAAGGCATGAAAGGGATGATGAATGCAAGCATACAAGCATGGATTAGGGACTGAAATAGCATGGGGAATGACTCCAAATCACTGAAATCACCCAACTAAAGCATGTTAATGACTCACACACTCAAGGCTCACAAGCCAAAATGCAAAGGGGCTATACCAAGCATGGCAAATATGATCAAATCAGCACCCAATAGACCTCAAGCATGGTAAGACATGGCTAAGAACTTCACAAAGTTAGGCCAAAACATGAGAGCATGGTAGGCTAAATGCATGATGCACTTCTAGGAAAAAAAGAGGAATGCAAAGCAAGTATACTATGCATGCAAGGGGCCATTAATCTGACCAAAAATAGAGATATAATATGACCAAATAACACCCAAAAACCTTTGAAATGAAGTCAAAAGCAACTACACATATATGCTACCCTTATGAGCCGAAAATGCAAACAAAAGAGAGACAAAGGGAGAGGGGTGTCCCTCCCCTATGCAAGACCTCAAAACTCCTTCTTCACCACTGAAAATCCACTGGATTTCAGTGGTGAGAAGGTCAATGCACAAAGGTATTCAAAGCTTAACAAAGAGAGCACAAAAATGGCCAAACAAGGCCTAAGAGGGGGAGGTCGACCCCCAACACCAAAATGACCTTAAAGAAGTATCTTAAGCATGCAAATACAAGACTTTTTTCAGTTATACACAAAGCTTAAATCAGTATGTAAGATAGGTTAAAGATTAGTGCAAGATTAGGGAAAATAAAGCAAAAGTGTTACCCTTGAAGAACACTTCAAGAACAACAAGTGTAGCCCCCTTCTTCTGATCAAAACCACCTCAAAACTTGAAGAACAAACCCTCAACACCTCCAAAGTCAAAATATGGTGTAATACTATGTGTTCTAGTGCAAAATTAAGAACAAACTACACTTTTAGGCCCTCAAACACACACAAATCAAGAGAGAGAGGGAGATATAGAGAGAGAGAGGGTGATATATATATCAGAAATATATGTATTTAGGTCTGGTTTTGCTGAACCCCTTCAAAGGAGGAGGGAGGTCTCCTTATATAGACAAGGCAAAGTGTTAAGCTTCTTAGAGAAGCTAACAAAAGGGTCAAGGCTTCTAAGGGAAGCTAAGGCAAAGGGGCTAAGGCTTCCTGAGGAAGCTGGGACAGGGGTGCAAGCTTCTTGAGGAAGCTAAGACAAAGGTCCAAGCTTCCTCAAGAAGCTAGACCAAAAGGGTGCAAAAGGGGCAAGTTCCTCTATACAGCTGTATAGAAGACAAGTCTGTGCACTCCAGCTGGCACAACTGGCATGCACTATGCCTAAAAGAGGCAAAAAGGTGGTACTGGCCAGAAAAGGAGACCATCGGCCAACTAAATGGTCGGCCGACCACACAAAGAGCCGACCGGCCATCACCAATGGCCGATGGAAAGAAAACAAGGCCGGTGGCCCTAAGCCATGGCCGGTGGGTTTAAGGGATGGCTGACAAGCCACCTCCTACCCTCAGGAGCATAAAACACAAGCCCTTGGTGCAAAACCAAGCACAGACCGGGCAAGTTAAGAGATCCTGAGGCAAGGCGCGTAGCCGAGACCTCCGAGAACTCAAAACGAACACAAACATGGATGATCACCGAGTGTTCAAATGGTGACGTCCAAGTCTTGAGGACGGTAAAAAATGGGGTGTCTACAGGTTATATGTGCCCCAGCGTGACCATGGCTTGCACGTTGAGAAGAGTGTTTGTAGACCGCCCCGAACTCCGCTCCCGCGCGCGAGGGCGCGAATTGTAGTTCTAGCTACTACAGTTTGGACTCCTGTCACGATTCTGAATCTAATCTCACAAAGTGTAATGTGAGACTTATAAATCACCAAAGAGTCCAAATCCAACAAATCATTTTGGAAAATCGATTTTAATAAAAAAACGCCAAACATGGACTGCTTTGCTAGATTTCAGAGTCGCCACCTAAATATTTTATTTTGGGAAAATTTAGGAAACCCTGACTCGTGCCTAAGGCCACGTGTCCGTCATCACCAAAGTTGCCTTGGCTTGGGAACTTGGGTACGAGGGGGGAAGGTCATGAAATGAGCACCCCCGCTCGCCCGATCAAAGGATCGGCCTCTACTAATCATGATATGTTGTTTTTGAAAACACATGTGTTCTTATTTTGATTATTAGCTAACTTATTATGTGATGTGCACAACATACAAGTATAGACTAAATCGCTTGATTTGGAACAAAACATCTCATGTTTGTTTTTCGAAAATGGTTTGAAGATGCTACTTGCAAGTAGGCTGAAACGCAGATTTGCCACCAAACAAGGTGGGCTTAAAACATGATGATTTGCCATTTCAAGTAGGCTTAAAACTCACATTTTGATGAATTGTTCCAATTCAAGTAATGAAGCCTTCATCCATAGGCATTCATGTAGTTAAACACATAAGTACATAGCCTCATGGCAAGCATGCTATCATGGCAGTCACTTACACACATGCAAGGATGCTAAAGCGTAAACACTCACAGTGTACTCCGAGCCAAAACAGAAGCTAGTTAGTAATCATGCATGATCCTAGTTATGTTAAGATGCCTAATGCAACACATGCAAAATGCAACTAAGTAGGCTCGGCTATCAAAGATGGCATATGAATGCAACACTTGATAACATGCTTTGAAACACGTATTCAAGTAAGTATTGAAATACGATGCAATTTGAATGATGCCCCGAGTCTGGTGCATGCAAGATAGATGAATGATGCACGCATGCAAGCATAAGGTATGCTAATTGAAATATGCCCTAAACTAACCATCAAAAGCTGATAAGTAAAAGGGAGAAAGAAATGGGGGTTGGAAGACATGCATACACGCACGCACCCTTATTACAACATTGTGCCCTCTCGACGGAGGGTCCGAATGAATTTAGCCAACTAGCTACGCTAATTAAACTAATTATTACAAACCAACTAATTAATCAAATTAATTAAGTTACAAAACCAACTAAGTATGAAAAGTATCTAAATTAGGCTGCCATAGCTTTGCCTTGAACAATGAAGGATGCATGCTCGGTCGCGTCCTCCCGGAAATCCACCACCTTGCCTCAAGATGCCTCTGTTTGCACACTTCTGTATTTCTGAAAATTGTGCCAACTTCCAGGTTGCTTCTGACCCACCTTAGGAACATGCTGAGGGATGGTCGGCCAAGAGGGATGGCCATCGGCCACTTTTGATAACCGATTGGTAGCCTTGGTGGCCGGTCAGCAGTTGTGATGGCCGGTCAGCCACTGTTTCCTGCAATTTCTCCTTTTGCTGCAACAGAGCACAAACAGAGGCATGGCAGTGTATTTGCAAGGAAATGTGTGTGCAACTACACTCCTTATCATGTCTCAAGCTCAAAGGAGTGTAGTGCTCGGTTCTCGAGCCACCAATCACGCATCTCAATGCATGATGGCCAAAGAGTCAAGCTTGCACAATGTCGATGAATGCACAAATAACACATAGGACTTGAGAGGCCTCCACCCTATCATGCACAATTAAGGGGGACGGCGACAAAGAAATGAGGCGTGTTTTATCACTTCAAGTATGAAACGTCCCTCGTTTCTCGTATTTGGATCAACATCCGATCCAAACACAATGCAATGCAACACACATGCAAACAACATGCTAATTTTGACATGTTAAGATGGCATGCATAAGACTCTATCATGCAAGTAATGCATGCATGGCATTGTTAAGGGGCCAAGAGCACCAAGGCTAGTGAAGAGAATAACACTATAAGCATGCATCACAATGCTCAAACAACCCAACCAGCTCAAAATAGAGTTACATCATGCCTAAAATAGTGGCAAAACATGCTGAAATGGGAGCTCAAAGGACTAGGCAAACATGCATACATGTTGAGCCACAAACAAGGCACAATGCTGAACATTCAAGTCATTGAAAGAGTGATACATGGAGTGTAATGGCATATGTTCCAGCACTGAAATCATGTGAGAAATGAGGCTATACCATGCAAGCATCACATTCTAAGCATGCTAGGGACCTCAAACACAAAGCTAGTGAAGCCAACTATGCCATAGCTATACAAAGCAAGCCATATATGATCAAGACCACTTAAAACAGACCTCAAGCATGTTAAATCAGTGGCAAAAATGTGCTGGAGCAAAGCTAACACATGCTAGAATGATGAACTAAAGCATGAAGCATGTTAGGCCAACAAGTAGAATTACACTACAAGTGTATGAAGCATTCAAGAGACAACCAAATCAGCCAAAAATAGAGTTATATCAGGTCCAAAAACTCACAAAAACATGCTCAAACTAAGCCTTAAGAGGATAGAAATACATGGTCATTTGATAGGCCAATAACACATGCTAACAAGATGAGGAGGGGGGACCACCCCCACCCATTTTGGACCTCAAAACCACATTTCTACCACTGAAAATCCACTGGATTTCAGTGGCTAAAAGGCCAAACAAAGATGATCTCAAAGGCCTTAAGAGATGGTACAAAGCAAAGCAAAACAAACCACCAAAGGGGGTAAACCACCCCTAACTCAAACAAAGCCTTAAACAACCATTTTAAGCACTTCAAAAAAAGACTTTTTTCAGTTGAAAGTAAGGCCTAAAAGAGCATGTAAGAATGGCCAAACAAGCAATTAAAATAAAGCTTTGAAAGAGGGTATAGGCCTCACCCTTGAAGAATAGCAAAACTAGCAGCTTTTCTGAGCCAAAACCAACTTTACGATGTCCAAACAAGTCCTATGGAATCTCAGCTCCAAGGTCAAGAGGTTGGGTTAAGGGGTTGTAGGCAAAATGTGTGAAGAACACTCACTTTCAAGCAATATATATATAGAGAGAGAGAGTTCTAGAGAGAGAGATATTTTTTTGTCTCCAAATTTTTAGAACCCCTGCAATGAGGGAGGCAACTCCCCTTATATAGAACAAAGCAAGCCAAAGCTTCCTTGAGAAGCTAGAAGCTTGTTTCCATCCCTCCATACATATGGAGGATGGCTTCAGTGCCCCACAACTGGCACAGCTGGCACAACTGGCACACAAAATATCTGAAAAAGTAGAAAAAAAGGCTTTCGGCCAACACAAGTGACCGACCGGCCATTAAGGAGGCCGACCGGCCATCAGTGTAGCCGACCAGTCACCACTGATGGCCGATGGACACAAGCCCTGGCCGATGGGTTGTATGGCTGGCCGACAGGCCACCATCTTCCCCCCAGAAACAAAGACACAAGCCCTGGGTCCACAACCAAGCACAAAACAGACAAGTTAAGAGGCTCCAAGGCAAGGTGCACGGCCGAGACCTTCAGAAACTCAAAACAAACACGAACATGGATAATCATCGAGTATTCAAACGATGACGTCCAAGTCTTGAGGACGGTCAAAAATGGGGTGTCTACAGTGTTGCAATCTTCATTCATGTTCTGAAAAACTTGCCTAACTGAGAGCTCCAAGAAAGATTCCAACACTCCAGTGAAACAATATCACGCCATTTGCATAATGTTTTGAAAGCAATGAAAAAGTTCACCGTCGCTCACTGTTGACCGCCCGCAGATTTCCAAAATCGGAGGGATCCCCATCTGCAGTCCCAATCACAATATTTGTCGTTCAAGGTGCACAAAACTATGCTTGAAATCAATTACAATTTTTATTGTACAAAGATGTGAGCTTCAAAATGCAAGGCTTTAATGAATAACTTGATGTTACTATTCACTTGGCTACTTGTTCGAACTGTGTAGGATTGTTTAGGTACCTTGGATGGGACACACGTGCCAGCGTGCATAAGGGAGTCTGAAGCAGCCCCGTATTTCAGCCAAAAGGGTTGCCACACTCAAAATATTCTGGCCGTGTGTGATTTCAATATGTGTTTTATCTTTGTGTCATGCGGTTGGGAGGGCAGCATGCATAACAGCCGGATTTTAAACATTGTCACCGAGGATCCACAATATAATTTTTCAACTCTAGTAAATGGTACGTACGGACAACAAATATTTTTTGTGCTTAAATTGTCATACACTTGTGCAACTTTAATTTATGTTTAAATGGTCAATGAAAATTTATGACATATGCGAAATTAGATATAGGTAACGAGTGTCATGTGTACCCCAGTTTAACAAAATTTCAATTTTCTTATAAAAGTTTCATCCGTAACACCAAACTAGCTTCTTACATGTGACAAATAACAATCAAATATTTTTCGTCCCAAAACTTGTTAATACTTTTTCTGGTGATGAGAAATTTTCCGCATTACAATTTCGTGAAGTATAGCATTTCTATTGAATTTTTTTTCAATTAATCAACTTTTGTATAGAGTTTAATTATGATTTATTGATGACATTGGAATACATAATTTTACAAATAGTTTGATTGTGAATTGAAATAAAGCCTAAAAATAAAAATTTGACAACATTATTACAGCACACAAATTACATTCTACATCACTATTTTATTGGAATATAAATAAAACGTACTGAATTCTATTTTTTATTGTTCCAAACTATAACTCCTTCCTCAAAAAATAATGGAAAAAGAATAATATAAACTTGTTATGTTGCCCTTCTTTTACATTATCAACAAATAAAGTATAATTATGACAATTGATATTTTCAGAAAAATATACTATAAAAGGATAATTTGGACAATTTTTTTTTTCCAGTGCTATTATTACACTATCAAAAAAGGTGAATTATTCATTACAAAATATTATTGTGGGATAAAGGGAGTATATATTGTTATATATGTTTTCAAGTCAAAGTCCATTTTAGTTCAAAATAAATAAATAATAATAAAAAAACTTTTTTTTAAAAAAAAAAACCCAAAAAAAAGGGTGAATTATTCATTACGAAATATTATTTTGGGACGAAAGGAGTATATATTGTTACATATGTTTTGAAGTGAAAGTCCAAAAAGTTCACAAAAAAAAAAAAAAAAAAAAAAAAAAAACAAAAAACAAAAAACAAAAAACAAAAAACAAAAAAGGGACAGAAACATGAACTCAATACATGTATCTTCCACGTCTGCTATTATACATGGCTTTCACATTAGTCAAAGTCCATTATAGTTCAAAATAAAAATAAAAAAAATAAAAACAAAAAATAAAAACAAAATTTGCAACGGCCAATCGACATGAAGTGACGTTTCTTTACTACGTCTGGAAACATGGGCTTTCATACATTTCGATTTCCACCAAAGGGCAAAATTGTAAAGTTACCAACTTTTATATTTTTATATTATTTGTTTGCACATCTTTTTATAAAAAGTCAAAAAATTCATCCAAATACTAATTTTTTTTAGCTCATATTTTAGCCAAATAGCTAAAAAATTACTAAAATAGCTTGTTTCCAAACGAGGCCTAAGTGAAGTCTTGGCAGTTGTGAGTTTGTGTTATAAATCGTTTTGTCTCACATGGAAAGTTTACAAAATTTTAATTGTACATATAGCCTTTGTTTGACAACTTGGGTTGGATTGGATTGGGTTTGAGACTATTTTAGCCACAAAAGGAAAAAATAAGTTTTTTAGCTCAATAAGACAAAATGTCATATTCAACCCATAATCATTATATTATTTCTCTCACAAAAGTCAAAAAACCTATTCCAAACGAGACTTTTTAAAATAGCAAAAAAGTCAATCCACTTCCCAAACGAACTCATAAAGTGGTATAAATAAGCCTTCGTTTGGCAAGTTAAGTTAGGTTGGGCTGGGTTTGGGGCTATTTTAGCCACAAAAAGACAAAATAGGCTTTTTAGCCCAATAAGACAAAACATCACATCCAACCCATAATCATTGGGAAATTCTATTTCCACACGCCAAGTTTCCTTACTCCACACACTTAATGAATTTTTTCAGAATCACAATCTTATCCTTTAACAAAATTACCGTCTCACCCATCACCATCTCACCCACATATCTCACAATTTCTCTATACAAAGCTCATCCACTACCATCTCACCAGCCACTTTATCTCACAAATTACCAGTAAACTCGGGCATTGAACCATGGGGCTTGTTTCGAAACAGATTGAAAAGGGTCAAGTTCTTGAGCTGGGCAAATTACACCGGTATTTCGCCGAAAAACATGTTTGACAGATCCATAGATTTCAAGCTCTTCAAGTAACCAAGCTTAGTCGTTAATGCCCTTGCAAACGCGTTCACTTGAAGAAATAGAGTGCCCAAGTTCTGAAGGTTGCTGATCTTTGCCGGAATCGCGTCGGAGAGTCCACAGCTAACGCCGTCAAATCGGACTAGTTGGGATAAGTTTCTGAAAGGTAACTTTTTTTTTTTTTTTTTCATCGAACTGGCTCTATTTTTTATTGATGTAATCAATCTAGCACAAGCTTGATTTTGTCTTTGTTCACAGTTTGAGGCAGCATGGGCTTTGACCAACGTTGCATCTGGGACATCAGAGCGTACTCGAGTTGTCATTGAACATGGCGCTGTCCCCAAGTTAGTGCTACTTTTGAGCTTTGCCTGTGATGATGTTCGTGAGCAGGTAAACTCTTGCCCCCATTTTGCTTTGTAGCTCTTGTTGTTCTAGGTTCATGTGTGACAAACTTTTCTAAACTTTTTGGAAGTCTTGTTAAAACTCATACGAAGTGTTTGACTGGAGGTTACAGGCTACCGGAGAATGCCTGTTGGGGATGGAGAGGCTGGACGATGATAGAGAGGTTGGACCGTGCACGATGGAGGCTGGGATGTGCAAGTTGAGGGGAGGGCTATTTTGGGAATTTGCGTGGGCTAATATGAGGGTGTGCACACATTTTTTATTAAATGGATATATTTGGAATGTGGAGTGTGTGGACTGGGATAAATACTTAAGAATCAAATTACTAAGTGTGTGGAGTGAGAAATGATGTACATAGAGATAATGTGGTGTGTGGAAATAGAATTTCTCATAGTCATTACATTCTTTCTCTTATAAAAGTCAAAAAAGCCAAAAAGGTCATCCCAAACGAGGCTTTCTAGCCCTAGGCTAAAATAGCTAAAAAGTCAAAAAGTCAACCAACTTCTCAAACGAACTAAGTAAATTATGAGAGAAGACCAATTGGTTTGCTTGGTAAATAAGGTACTCCCTTACTAAGCATGATGCGTTGTGTGCCATTCATTCTCCCTTTACTCATGTGCTATGAAGTTTCCTCTTTTTCTATTCTTCTCCTATCAATTGTAGAAAAAAGGGTAAATTATAAATACACTCCCTGAGATTTGCTTAAAATACGAATTGTCTCTTGTAGTTTGAAAAATTACAAATACTTCCATGTTAGAATTTTTTATTTAACATAATTAATTGAAAAAGTGAAATTTTTAACTGTTCATCTATACAATAATAAAATTATTTGAATTACTAATTGAAATAAAATTTTAATATTATTAAAAACTGTTATTAATAAAAGTACCTATTTGTTATGAAATTAGAAACCTTAAGGGACATAATGTAATTTCTAGAATCACAAGAGATAATTTGTAATTTAAGTAAATTTCAGAAGCTGTGTTTGTAATTTACCCTAGAAAAATATAAAAAATAAAAAATAAAAAATTATGATGGAATCTTGAGAGTTGTATCTATTACAACGAGGCACAATTATGGTAGGTACACTTGTGTCATGAGTGATCAAGATTGTTCAATGCATTATTCAAATTTAAAGGTTTTGTTTTTCTAGAAAGTTGAATTTTTTATTATTGACAATACTCTTTAAATAAAGAATCATAATAAAAATCACTTCACTTTCAATTCTCTTCTTGTCTCTTTATTTCTGTTAGTCATGTACAATTTCATTAAAGTTGTCTTCAACACTATTGAGAATATAATAGAAATAATAAAGTGGCTCCTCTTTCTAATAGTTTAAATTTTTAGGTTGGTGGTCAACACTTCAATAGACATGTCTCAAAGTCGCATTGATTTTCAAAATTTTAGATTTTCATACATCCGGAGATGGTTTATGTTTTCCTAGTTATTTTCAATGAAATGAAATTTTTTAGGTTGTTCGGGCCAATTTGTGTGAGAAAAATGTTAGAGCATGAAATTCTTCTTGTGAGAGCCCTAGAATAGTAGCAGGGATGAAAATGTAACAATTTTTTTATGAACTTTGGGGTTGGCAAAAGGATGGAAGAATAGCCTTACAGGCAAATGACAAAAAGATCCTGTATCAGAATTTTCACATTTACCCACTTGCATGTGTTTGGTCCACTCATGGTGAGGATTGGTATAGCCATACATGAGGCAACATGTCATCAATATATACATAATTAAAGTTTGCAGCTTAACCTTTTGGAGAAATTGGTTGTTATAACACTCACCCTTGTTAGTGTGTTATCTCTTGCAAAAGAATGCTGTGGTTTTGTGAGACTAGCTTTTGGCTGAGGATCGGACGTCTATATTTTCATAGTTTATACACTATCACCTTAATGGATAGGAAATATATGATTGAAATTTTCTAGTAAAAATAACTATTATGACTATTTTGATCTACAGCATGATTAACAGACCAAAAACACATTGCATCCACTAGCATGCTATACCTAATTCTCTCATTTATTCTTCTTTTCCTACAGTATCACACTTTGTTTAACAAATCAGAGTGCATATTTGCCTGCTATATCTTTTTTCATTTACTCATTGTTAGTTTTCAAAAGTAATAAGTTGTTAAAAGTGCCCAACTTGGTTAAAATTCCCTGTTTATGCACGTCTACTGTCAATTGGTCTAATGTTTTGGCTTTACCAGTACTGGACTGGTTGGGCATGCAGCAAGTCTGCGATGCATGCCATTTGATTGCTATAGACGGTTTGATCTATAAATTAGAAATGATGGTTGCATCTGTAGAATGATAATTAAACTGAATTATAACTTTGACCATGTTTCATTTCACACCTTGTAGGAATTGGGTTCAAGAGTGTGTTTCTTATCAGTGCACAGCCACACATATTTAGCAATGGTTACCAAATTAGGTCAATGAGGCTCCTAATCATGACTATGGTATAGGGATGTTGTCCTAGAGTGGGTTTCTACAAGACCAACTATTTCAGATTTACAAGACATCTATGGGTCTAGCAAGATCCTTCCAGCTACAACAATCATTCTCCCATTAAAGCCTGGGAAATTGGAAACTATGAAGAAACATCTCTCAGAGATGCACCCTGAAGTTCTTCTATTCTTACTGTAGATACCCAATTTTTGACGGCCCTTTAAGACTTGGGTGTCCTTACAGGTACATCCGATGATGAGTCTGTTTGCTCACCAAATGCTCGAAGTTCTCAGCGGAATGCCACGGCTTTGAGCCTTTCAAACCCTGTTTCCTTTTTGTCTCATTTTTGGACCATGCCTTGGTCTTTCCAGCCTGCAATCTCTGGTGGCCTGCCGGCCATCATTTCTTGTCTGTCGGCCATTGATGTGCCTTGCTGGCCATCACTGATGGCCGGCTGGCCAGCCACCAGTGTTTTCTACATATATTTTATGCCAACTGTGCCAGCTGTTTGCATAGATGCATGCATCTGTCCACATGTGGAGGGCCTTGTATAGATTTCATGTTTTCTATATATAGGGACCCCCTCTCTCATGTTTTGAGGTTAGAAAATTTTAGACTAAAAAATTTTCCTCTCTCTACAAATTCTCTACACTTTTGCCTACAATTTCTACACTTTTGCCTATACACCCTTATCCAAATCCTCTCATCTCTGAGCTGAGGTTTTCTTGAGCTTAGTTTGAGCTCTAGAAGGTGTGTTTGCTTGGAATTACTCTTCTCTTCAAGAGGTATAATATTAGCTTTGTTAGCTTGCTTTACATACTTGTATTCCTATCTTTTTTTCACTGTTTTGGGCTATTTTTGAGCTATGAAAAACTCTGTTTTTATGGGTTGAAATTGGTGTTTTTGGCCATTTAATGTTAGGGGGTGGTTCATCCCTCTTTATGCCTTGTTGTTAAGGCCGTTTCACCTTTGTTTCCCATTTTCAAACCATCTTTTTTTTTTGGGCCTTTAAACACTGAATTTCAGAGTATTTTCAGTGGTGAAAATCATGTTTTGAAATCCAAATTTAGAGGGGTTAGCCTCCCCTCCTTGTGTCTTGTTTGCTAGCCTAGTTGGTGCCATGCTTTAGCTTATTTTTCTAGCTTGTTGTAGCTTAATTCCAGCATGTTTTAGCCTCTGATTTAGGTTGTTTTAACTCTATTTTGGGTTGGTCATTGCATTTGAGTCTTGTTTTGCATGCTTGTACTGTAATAGTCCTCACAAGTTTGGTGTTTTAGGCCATTAGACATCACTTGTTTGAGTTGATTGCATGTTTTTAGAGCTTTTCATATTTAATTTCAGCACTAATCATCTCTGCAACCTCCCTCCTTTTTTTGGCTTTTCATTTTGCTTTGAAAGTGGTTTCAAGTCATTTGTTTGCCTAAGTGTGAAATTGAGGTTTTATACTTAATGGCTTAATCCCTTAGGGGGTTCATTACCAACGTATGAGACTTCTTTCATACTTAAAGCAACTTGTGTCTTGAGTCTTCTTTCCATTAGAGGACTTTAATTCACCTTTTGGACTTAATTGGATTAAAGAATGGTTGGTAAGTTAAAATGAGTAACTAACAACTTGGGACTAAAAAAATGAGCAAGATAATAACTTGTGTGTTGTGTGTTCAATTGGACGTTAATTGTACACAAGGAAAATTGGGACATTTCATACTCAAAGTGATGAAATGTGTCAAGTTTCCAAGGTCTCCACTGCCCTTGATCATGCATGATAGGGTGATGGTTTTGTGTGTCTCATTTTGTATTTATTGAACTTGCACATCTTGAATCACAAGCCATCATGCAATGAAATTGCTTGAGTTGGTGGTTTGTGGCTTAAGTTCACATTTCCTTGGATTTGTTCATGAAAAGGAGGGGTGAGTTGTGCAAACAATTTGTGATAATACCCTCTTTTTGCTCTGTTTGTCTTCTGTTGCAACAAGATGAACTAGTGCATCAGTGGCCGGCAGGCCACTATCCATGGCCGGTAGGTGGCCGACAACATTCACTAGTGGCTAGTTGGCCACTGATGCAAACCTCAATAGAATGTTGGTAAGGTTGAGCAAAATGGTTCTGGAAATGTTCAACTCTACAAACAGAGGATTTTGGGAGCAAAACGGAGGCCTTTTTGATTGGAGATCGAGCATGTGCATACACATCTTTCATTTCCCGAGGTTGAACAGCAAATTAGCTTAGTTTAATTACTTAGTTAAATTATTAGTTGCAATTGTTTTGTAATTATTTAATTAGCTAGTTAGCTAATTAGTTCATTTGTTGTTGTAATAATTAGTTAATTTAGCTAGTTATTCATTTGGTTTGTAATAATTAGCTTAATTAGTTTAGCTTAATTAGCCTAATTAGCTTAGCTAGCTTATTTATTCGGACTGTCCTCTGTGAGAGCATAATGTAATAATGTGTATGTCTTCCAACCCCACGTCTTTCTCCCTTTTACTTAACTGCTTTCGATGGTTAGTTTAGGAGCATCACGTTTCAATTAGCATACCTTATGCTTGCATCCATTCATCTTGTATTGCATGCACCAAGGCTTGGCACATCATTCAAACTGCATTGTTATTTTAATACTTTCTTTGAATACGTGTTTAAATGCATGCTATGAAATCATTGCAAATGCCATATTAGTAGCCAAGCCTACTAATTGCATTCTTCGCATGTGTTGCATTAGCCATCTTGCATAGTTAGGAATCATGCATTTTTCTAACTCTTTTTGTTTATCTTAGCTTGGAGTACTAGGTAAGTTTTTAGTGCTTTAGCATACTTGCATGAGTGTAAGTGATTGCCATAACTAGCATGCTTGCTATGAGGCTAAATGCTTACTTGATAAACTGTTTGAATGCCTGTGGATGAAGGCTCGTTGCTTGAATTGGAACAATTCAATGAATGTATGTTTTAAGCCCATTTTGTTGAGTGGCAAATTCGCAAACTTTAAGCCCACTTGAGGTGGCAAATTCAAACCCCTTTCACAAAACAAACATGAAATTGAGTTGTTCCAATTCTTGCAATTTTCGTCTATACTTGTATGCATGCATCACATAGGAATGCTAGCCTAATAACCGGAACAAGAGCATATAATGTTGATAAAAAATCATATTATGATTAGTAGAGGCTGATCTTTGATCGGGCGAGCGGGGGTGCTCAATTCATGACTTTCCCCTCTCGTACCTAAGTTCCCGAGCCGAGGCAACTTTGGTGATGACGGACATGTAGCCTTTGGCATGAGTCATGGGTTTCCTAAATTTTCCCAAAATAAAATATTTAGGTGACGACTCCGTATCTGGCAAAACAGTCCAATTTTGGCATTTTTGATCCAAAAATCAATTTTCCAAACAATTTGTCGGATTTGGACTTTTTGGTGTTTATCAATTTCATATTGCACTTGTGAGATTAGATTCAGAATCGCGGGAGTTCGAACTGTAGGGCTTTCTTTTCAAACCTTCTGTGTGGGGGTGCGAAAAAGTAGAGCTACACTTACACAAGACCAAAGATTGTCAGTACGAGAAAGCGGCCATTTATCTTTAATAGACTCCATTTCTGCAATTTCAATCTCTAGTGAGACTAATCTCATTTCCCTACAGACTCAAGGGGTGCATTCACGTATAGTCCATCTTTCTGTTCAGGAGGGAGAAGACATGGTTGAGGCCACATGCCGCTATTACATACACAGACAAGTCTTCCCTGTGAAACCTAAGAATGTAGTGGATTCTAGAAAGGATTTCAATGAATGGGCCATATCTTTGGCTTTTCCATTTGGTGATAGATTGAGGAGAGGGACTTCTTCTGTTGGTGTCTTTGCCTTCCCGCCAACAGTAATGGTGACCAACTTTTCCTTTGTAGTGCAGGCAAACTTCATTCTTGCATCTTCAAGAGAAGCAATACTCTTGGATAACAAATGGAATTTGGGAATCTTCAATCATGTTCCGTCTACTTTTGTTAGTGCTCTTATGACTTGTATGAAGTTCGCTCAAATAGACAAACTTCTCCCCATTGCTCGTGTGCTTGAATTCTTGCCTGTACAATGGTGTCCTCTGCAACAGCTTAATAGAGTGAGAGATGAGAATCATGGCCTAGTCAAAATGCATTGTTCCATTTGAGAAATTCTTGAATGGGGAAATGGTTTTCTCTAAGCCAATTGATGTGGTTAGGATTTTACCAAAATTTAGGAAAATCCTGTCCCACATTAGGGAACTCAGTGATATTTCTTCCTGAGGAAATTTTGTGTTACACAATATTGTGGATGGCAAAAAATATGATGGCATTTTGAATTTTCTTGGAGTGCCATCTGTGAATGATAGTTATGACTGGTGTGGAAAATACATCTAAACAGGTAACCTCATGTTACATCCTTCTACAAAGATGTACGTGTGTAGACACTTCATTTTTGACCGCCTGCAAGACTTGTGCGCTTTGTCCTAGGCACTCAGTGATGAAAATAGCATTGTGTATGATTCAACTTCTCAACAAAGGAATCCAAGGTCTAGCTCTAAAATAATCCCAAAACCTTCATATTTACCTTGTTCTTACCTTAGAGGTCCATTTTTGAACATTATGCCATCTTACATTAAGCTTGGAACAGAGGAACAGGGAAACACATTGGGGCCTGACCGTGCCTCATTAAGGGCCGACCGTGGCCATTTGGGGCCGGTCGTGCCTTGTGGGTGATAAACACTGTTCTGGGCGGGAGCCCGCTAACTGTCTATTTTTGAAGATATTTTCGACCTATTTTGCTTAAATTCTATAAATACGAGGTTATATCTCTGTTTTGAGGGTTGAACAATTTCCAAAGAGCTTATATACACGCTTAAGAGCCCCGTCTTCCTTGCCAAGCCATCTTTGAGCAAGCTTACTATCTTTGAACTATATCTATATACCTTTCAAACCCTCAAACCTTAACCTTCGAGCCTTGGTTGAGCCTTGAGAATCACAATTTAAGCTTGAGAGTGTGTTTGGACCAAGTTTGATTCACAACAAGAGCTTATCCTCTTTAAAAGGTATAAGCTTACCATCCTTTCTCTTGCTTTCATTTCTGTCTCTTACTATCAATTTCTTTTATCTTTCTATTGTTTTGGATCTATTTCAAATGTTGGAAATTGGGTTTGAATAGCTACCAAAGGTAGAAGGGTTTAACACCCTTTCTTGCACCTTACTTCATAGCTCACACCCTTGTCCTTACACTCTTTTTTTTAGTCTTCAAACTGATTTTCAGAGTTCAGAAAAGGCTAAAAAATATGGTTTGAGGTTCAAAAATGGAGGGGCTAGCCACCTCTCTTTGCTCTTGTTCACTAGCCTTGTAATTCCTTGCTATTTCCTATCTTTTTTGTACTCTTTAAACATCATTTTAGTCATTGATTTTTACATATTAGGGGCTGTTTTATGGTTAATTAGTATATACTTTGAATACCTTACTTGTTGTATTGAAAGTCTTCATATCTTACTTGTTGTGTTATGTTGTCCATGCTTTGATTATCTTTTGGTTTCCTTTGCTTGGTTTTCATGTCAAGAGTCTCATTCTAATAATCAATCTCGCAATCATTTCTGCAACCTCCCTCTTTTCTTCTTTTCTTTTGTTTGAGAGTTATGTCAAAAGATTGATAATTATTCAAAGCATGGGAAAAAGA
Source organism: Camellia japonica (assembly GCA_030407325.1). Lineage (NCBI taxonomy): Eukaryota > Viridiplantae > Streptophyta > Magnoliopsida > Ericales > Theaceae > Camellia > Camellia japonica. Next base: position 41,303,569 of record JAPPVO010000002.1, on the reverse strand, counting down.
CTTATGCTCAATGGCTTAATCTCTACGGAGGTTCATCGTCAATGCATAGTCTCTCTTTCATGCTTACGATCACTTCTCGTTTGACATTTCTTCTCATTTAGTGGACTTAACTATCACTTCGGACAAATTGATTAAGGAATGGAAAAGACTAAAAATTGGCTTAAAATTGGACCAACCAACATAAAGAAAATGAGTTAGATTGCTTGTGTTCGGCTAGACGTTATGCCAAATCCATCATGTCAAGAGTCGTCACATATCAATTCATGATATTTTGATGAATCTTGAAACGTCTCCACCTCCTTCTTCAAGCTCACTTCATGATAGGAGGGAGAGTGGTTGTTGTTCGTTGCATTTATTGATTTTTGTCCAATTGTCTCCGAAATCATCAAGCGATCAACTTGCTTATTGATGGTTTTGGAACCAACTTCATTATTCTCTTGAGCCTCTCCATGGCAGAGAAGAGCAGAAGGGACAAACAGAGCTCAGAAAGGCTCTGTCTGCACTGTTTTCACCTCAAAGCACAAAAATAGGGTTTTGCATGAAATCAGGGCACGACTGGCCTTGTTTGGGCTCGGTCGGGCCTCATTGGGGGTCGGCCGGGCTCCAATGTTTGGTAAACAGTGTGTTTTTGCATAAACAGAGGGCAGTGGCTGAAGGTGGAACAGGGCAAATTCCTAGGGAGGCAGATATAGTGGCTCCTGAAAACTGTCTTCTTTGATGTGCATGCATTGCTTGAAATTCATTATTGATGATTCATTATTGATGTAATTAATTATTATTATTGTAATCATTATTGTTGCAAATTATTCTTGTTGTAATTAGTATTGTTGTAGTACTGGTTTATTTGTAATTGTTATAGCTAGTGAAATTAGGTAGCTAGTTTATTACTCATTATTAGCCTTTGTTGTAATAACTTAGCTAATTAGTTATTTATTCATTCATTTGGTTTTGTAATAGTTAGTTTATTTCGGACACTTGGACATTCATTCGGACCCTCTTGCATGAGGGCACAATTGTAATAAGTGTGTATGTTTTCCAACCCCATTTCTTTCTCCCTTTTTATTTATTTGCTTATGATGGTAGCATAGAGTATCATGTTTCCTTAGCATTGTCCATGATTTGTATCCACTCGTCTTGCATGCATAAAAAGCATTGTTATTACTTAAATTCTTTGAATACATGCTTAGACCGCATGCTATCAAATTGATTCAAATACCAAGTTAGTAGCCGAGCCCATTAATTGTATAATTGTATGTGTTGCATTAGTCATATTGCATTAGTTAGGATCACGTATTTTTTCTAACTCTTTTATCTTTTTGGCTTGCCTCGGAGTATTAGGTGAGCATTTAATTGCTTTAGCATATTGCATGCATGTGATTGTTGCCATATCATCAAAGCATGATTCCATGTGGCTAAGTGTTTAAGTGATATACCTGTTTGAATGCTGGTAGATGAAGGCTAATTGCTTGAATTGGAATAAATTGATTAATGTACATACAAACTCACTTTTTTAAGTGATGTGTATTCAAAACACTTTTTTCAAACAAACATGAAATCAAATGTTTTAGCTTTTGCAAATTAGTCTATACTTGCGTGCATCACGTAGTAAAGCTAGCCTAATAATCAGAACAAGAGCATATAATGTAAATAAAAATTACATCATGATTAGTAGAGGCCGATCTTTGATCGAGCGAGTGGGGTGCTCACTTCGTGACCTTCCCCTCTCGTACCTAAGTTCCCGAATGAAAGACAATCTTGGTGATGACGGACATGTGGCCTTTGGCACGAGTCACAGGTTTCCTAAATTTTCTAAAAATATTTAGGTGGCAACTTTGTATCTCCCAAAGCAGTCCATTTTTGGCATTTTGATTCAAAATGGATTTTCCAAAAGAATTGCCGGATTTGGACTCATTTGTGTTTATCTATTTCATATTGCACTTGTGGAATCAGATTTAGAACCACGGGAGTCTGAACTGTAGGGCTAGTCGTATTTGAAAGGAGCACGAAAAGCAAGCTACAACGTGGAGCTTCTTTGTTTTCCTGCAGATAATTAGAAGTATTTCCCACTTAAGACTGTGAACAACATTCCTCTTCTTAAATACATTGCTTGGAATGGGCAGGTTTTACGATATAGCGTGTTGCAAATTAAACAAGAATCATTGAAGGTTCATCTCGTCTGGCAGGCTACATAACATTCCTGGATAAATAAGTGGAATGTAGAAATGAGGTTCCCAAATTATATGTTTTTCGTCTCAGATGCCATAGTTTGCTATTGTTTGACATAAGAAGCAAGAAATCTTAAGGAATTGGCTGGAATCTAAGATAGGCATGGTGGTTTTTGATGTTTCTATGTATTGTTCTAGACTTGGTAATTTTCTCCTTATAAGGACGGACCTGAAACTCGTAGTTTCATTGGCTCATCTTGTTTATCATTCTGCTTTGAAGATCTATATTGGAACAAATTATGTTTATGATATTTTACATTCTATGCCAATGGTTGATACTTATAGGAATGTAAGCCTGTGCACGAGCTCTCTCTTGCTTGCTAAAAAAAGCATATGGGTGAAGCTGTTTAGTGTAGCTTGCATTTCGTGCTCCTTCAGGATACGATAGCCCTACAGTTCGGACTCCCATGGTTCTGAATCCGATCTCACAAGTGCAATGTGAATTAGATAAATACCAAATAGTCCAAATCTGGCAAATCTTTTAGAAAATCGATTTTGAATCAAAATGCCAAAAAATAGATTACTTTGCTAGATTACAAGTCGCCACCTAAATATTTTTAAGAAATTTAGGAAACCTGAGACTCGTGCCAAAGGCCACTTATCCGTCATCACCAAAGTGTCTTGGCTCGGGAACTTAGGTACGAGAGGGGAAGGTCATGAATTGAGCACCCCACTCGCTCGATCAAAGATCGGCCTCTACTAATCATGATGTGATTCTTATTTACATCATATGCTCTTGTTCCAATTATTAGACTATTGTTACTATGTGATATACACAAGTATAGACTAATTTGCAAAAGTTAGAATACTTTGATTTCATGTTTGTTTAAAAATTGTTTCGAATATGTACCACTTGAAAAAGTGATGTCATATGTACATTACTTAAATTATCCCAATTTAAGCAATTAGCCTTCATCCACAGGCATTCAAACAGATATAGCACTTAAGTACTTAGCCTCATGGTAATCATGCTCGACATGGCAACAATCACACTCATGCGATATGCTAAAGCAGTAAAGCTTACCCCAATTCCTGAGGTGAGCCAAAAGAGAGAAAATAGTTAGAAAAATGCATGATCCTAACTAATGAAATATGCCTAATGCAATACATGCAATATGCAATTTGAAGTTCAGCTACTAGCATAGCATATGAATTTATTTGATAGCATGTAGTTTTAAACACGTTTTCAAAAAAGTATTTAAACGACAATGTTGTTAGAATGAGGAGCTGAACCTTATGCATGCAAGACACATGGAAGCAAATCATGGAAAATGCTAAATGAAATGTGATGCTCTAAACTATCCATCATAAGCGGCTAAATAAAAGGGAGAAAGACGTGAGATTGGAAAACATACACGTATTATTACATATTTGTTCTCGCGTAGGAGGGTCCAAATGAATGAATTAGCTAAGCCACTTAACTAATTATTACGACGCAGAAGTTAACTAACTATTCTAGCTTATTAAATAGTTACAACACACTCTAATTAATTAATACAAATTAACTAATTAGTTACATTACGAAATTAATTAACTAAATAATTAATTACAAGTTCACTAATAACATACTACTATTAACAAAAATCTAACGGGTCCCGAGGAGCAAGAAAATGGCTTATGCATTCACATGAATTTCTCCCCCGAGAATGCCTCTCCACTGTTTTGCACCTCAGCTTCTGCTTTGCTCTGTGAAAGAAAGTGGTACTGCTTGGCTAAAAAAGGTGGCCGGCAAGCCATAAGTGGTGGTCGGCCGCCCACTAATAGTGGCTTGCCGTACAGTAAAGGTGGCCTACCGGCCACTAATGTTGGGTTTCTCCTACTGCAACAGAAAACAAACAGAGCACAAACAGAGCATTCTCAGGGGATGTTTGTCCACCTTGCCTCTCCTTATCATCAGACAGCTCAAAGGAGGGGTATGCTCGATTCGCAAGCCATCAATCGGCACAAATTCATTGCATGATTACTCATAAACCAAGGGATACAATTTCAATAAATGCACAATTAAAGACTCATGAACCTCCTCCTTATCATGATATTGATCAAGGAAAGTGGTTGACATCGACTCTTGAACTATTTTCATCACTTACAAGTATGAAATGACTCAAGACTCAATGGGTTCAATTAACGTCCGATTGAACCCAAACCATTTTATTATCTTGTCCGCCATTGATTACCCCTTTTAATTACCTTTCCATTCATTAGTCATTTTAGTTAAGCATTAAGTCCACCAAAGGAGGGAAGTGTCAAACAAAGGGTTGTTTTGGGCATGAGAGAGATGTCATGCCATTAATAATGAACTTCCAAACAGATTAAACCATTAAGCATAACGATTTCTATCTCAAGCTTAAACAATTAATTGGTTTGAAACGACTCTCAAAGCAAGGAAGAAGCCAAGAAATGAGAGAAGTATAGAGATGATTACAAGTATGGAAATCTTGAAATAAATGCTATTAACTCAAATAAGTTGGTGTCTAATGCCTAAAACACCAAACCTATGAGGACCATTACACTACAAGCATACAATACAAAGCATAAATGACATGAACAACTTAAAACAGTCTTAAAATAGGCTAAGATAGCACTGAAATTAAGGTAAAAAATCTACAAAAGCAAGATAAAATAATGGGGCAATTAAGCTAGTAAACAAGTCAAAGGAGGGGAGGCTAACCCCTCCATTTTTGGGACTTGAAAACTACATTTTAGCCACTAAAAACCTTTGAAAATTAGTGGTAAAAATCTCAAAAAAAGATAATGAAAAGGTGGGAAACACAAGGGTAAAAGCCTAGAAGACAAGGTTCAAAGAAGGGTGGTTAACCGCTCTACCTTTAATGGCCTTAAACCATAAGTTTCATCCCACAAATGCATGTGAAAAAAATAGTTCAAAAATAGTAAGGAAGGATCGGAAAAAAATAGTGCAAAAGAGCTAGGATGTATACCTCTTGATGAGAAATGATCCTTTTGTTCACAAACCACTAATTTCACACCCTCAAGAGCTAAAATGCAAGCTCAAACACCTTAGCAAAGAACCCTCAAGGTTTGGTTTAGAGTGTCTAGGCAAAGGGTATAGAAGTTGCAAAGGAGAGAGAGAAATGTAGAGAGAGAAATGTAGAGAGAGAAATATTTTTCAAGACTTTGCTCCATAAATTTTTCTAACCTAATTTTTGTGAGGGAGTCATCAATATATAAAAATATATGAGACTAGCTCGAGAATATCCATACAGACACAGCTGGTGTAGTGCATGCATCTGTGGAGACAGCTGACATAGCTAGCAAAAAGATCTAAATTTTTACACAAGTGCCTGGTAGGCCACTAATAGCGGGCAACAGGCCACTAGTGGGTCTGTAGGTCTTTGGATGGTCAGGCTTGAAAAACTATTGTTTTGGTCCAAAAACATGGCACAAGGTTTGTAGGTTTTTGAGGCTCAAAAGTGATGTTTCCTACTGAGGACATCGAGCATTTGGACAAGCATATAAATTCATTATCGGGTGATCAATCGGTGGCACCTAAGTCTTAGGGGCGGTCAAAAATGGAGTGTCTACAGTTGCCCCTCTTTGACAGAACTTGAAGTCATGAAATGATGTGAGTGAATGTCAAAGCCTAGAGATGACCCATTTTGACAAGGCTGTAAGACTTAGGCAAACAATCAAGACATAAATTAGATTGGTTGAGCTCGAAAGCTGCCTACGTATCCTTTTGCAAGGAATCAAACCAGCATAATTCAGGGACAAGATGCAAATGATATGCACAAAGAATATATAGCTGGACTCACACGTCTTGCGAAGCCGGTTATTTTGAAAATCCATGCTCATGCAAGATGATGCAATAAGCAATAACAAAATAATTGCAAAGAAGCCCAACCACGTTTCACGTGGCAATAAATAAAAACACACTCTAACCACGCCGAAATCGTGAGCAGAGGAGAAAAACCACTCAGGGCCATGCCTTCACACACCCTGAGATGATACGATAGATGCAAAAAGTATAAAATTATGCGATAGATGCACAAGGCAGTAAGAGTGTATGATAGATGCACAAAGTGAACGAGTGCGATAGATGGACAAAGTGAATGAGTGTGATAGATGCACAAAGTGAACAAGTGCGATAGATGCACAAAGTGAGCGGGTGCAATAGATGCACAAAGTGAACGAGTACGATAAATGCACAAAATGAGTTGATGCGATAGCTGCACAAAGTGAACGAGTGCGATAGATGCATAAAGTGAACAAGTGCGATAGATGCACAAAGTGAGCTGGTGCGATAAATGCACAAAGTGAACGAGTGCGATAGATGCACAAAGTGAACAAGTGTGATAGATAGACAAAGTGAATGGGTGCGATAGATGCATAAAGTGAATGAGTGTGATAGATGCACAAAGTGAGTGGGTGTGATAGATGCACAAAGTGAACGAGTGCGATAAATGCACAAAGTGAACGAGATTGAAAACCAATATAATGACAACACATGTTCTATGTAAGATTATAGACAATCGACATATGATGTTAATTGAAAGCATGTTCTATGCACGAATCGAAAACATGTTCTATGCAAGAATTGAAAGCATGTTCTATGCAAGATTGAAAGCATGTTCTATGCAATATTGCAAGCATGTGAGTTATGAACGATGCAAGAAGCACATGCAACATAAGAGGTATGTGAGAGTGCACGTTCTATGCAAAAGAAGATATCAGATATGTAAATCGACAAAACAAACAAAAGCGACGTTCGACGACAAACCCAACGTACCCCCCTCGAAGGCTTTGCAAAATGCTCAAAAAGGATACAACTTGTTCATATTTGAAATTAGGCATGTTCACGCGCCAGAGTACAGCGGACATTGGAACGGCGCAACCGGAACACAATTTTGAGCTCCTCGGAAATCAAATCCAATTCAAATACCTCAATCCTTCTTTCCAGACCCAAAAGAGGACCTCCTATACACTGTTAGGTTAAAAGGGGAACAAAACCAGCACTGGGCCACAAAAGAGGCTTGCCGGGGTAATATCCCCCATTAAGGAGGGCAAATTTCCATGGAAGGTGGGGCCCAAATACTTGACTGGCCCACTCATCACATGCGGGGGTAATGTGCTATAAGAGAATATGTATGCGCCTTTACTATCACCTTAGGGTTTTAGTAGGATTGGCAAGTACTTCTTAAAATGGTATCAGAGCCAGTTCTGGTCAGGGGTTTGAGTCTCACTGGGGTAATATCCCCCTTGGGATTAAGGGGGGAAAATTCCCATAAAAGGTGGGGCCCAAATACCTAACTGGCCCACTCATCACATGCGGGGGTAATGTGCTATAAGAGAATATGTATGCGCCTCTACTATCACCTTAGGGTTTTAATAGGATTGGCAAGTACTTCTTGAACTAAGGGGGGCAAATTGCCATTAGACTAGCATGATAATTAATGAATCGAGCATCTCTTAAACACAATAAAATAGATGAATTATGACCTGCAGGAGTTAAAGGTTTGATTCTAACTTGGATTAATCCTATGTGAATAAAATTATGTCCAGTAGATGTATGTTTTCTGATTGATTCTTTACTAAGTGAGTGACATGCTTCTTGGACTTTGGTTAAAGCATAAACTTGTTCAACAGTTTTAACATGTAAATCAATGTTAAAATATGACTTTAAAAAACTGGTTTTATAAATTTCCTTAATTGGCATTTTTGGGATATTCCAACTTAAATCTATTTTTAAATCTTGAAATTCATGTTCTTCTTCATTTATGACTATATCAGGTATGGGAGCTAAAGTTGTAGATCTAGAGCTGATTGAAGAGTTACTTCGGAATAATCGACTCATAGCGGTTCTGTAGAGTAATTCAAAGTTCTAAATTCTTGGATAACTTATCATGTTTTCACATACTATGTGTTCGCTCATACCCTCTCCGGAAACCCCTATATCTGTCAACTGCCTATCCTGAGGACTTACACAAAACGTGGGACAAAACTTGGGTGGCTACAAGTAGAGTGGAAAACAACGAAAAGTTAGAAAGAATAAAGGAGGCTTGAATTAAATTATAGAGAAAGAAATGAGAAGAATTAAACAAAACTAACTAAACAGTTAACTATCATCAACTAACTTGGCTCTAATACCAAAAGGATGGAAGCAAGACAGCGATAAAAGATAGCGATAAAAAGATAGTTATAAAATTAAAACAATTAAAACAATAACAGTAATTAAAAGATAGATAAATAGAATAATTAAAAGAAATATAACTAACTTACAATCGTAAATTGTTCACTGAAAATAACTTGAAAGCCTAGCTTCAAAATACATAACTTCAAAATACAACTTGAATACAATTTTTTGAGAACAAGAAGTAAGAGTGTAAAGCTAGTGAATTCTCAATTCTTGAAAATTCTGCCTTCTCCCTGACTAGAGTAGCTCTTTTATAAGCCAAGCAGATGACTGTGAGGCTTGTGACTTCAACAGCTGGAAAGTAGGAGGCACACTGTGAGGCTTGTGACTTCAACAACTGGAAAGTAGAAGGCACACTGTGAGGCTTGTGACTTTAAAAGTTGGAAAGTAGGAGGCACATGGGTGTTGTGGGCAACTTTCAATGACTGATGGAAAACTGTCTACTTTTAACTCTTTTTTTTTTCTTCCTCTCGTGACTGTATAGTCGACTAATGGGGAATCAATAACTCGTGACTACACAGTTGATTGATGGGGAATCAATATATCTATTAGCAGTTTTTCTCAAAGTAAGAGTAGTGACTGAAGCTGATGTATACATGGAATCCAATGACTGTTTTAGGTATATGGGTCTTGAGCATCTTGGAATTATGGACCATATGGATCATGACTAGTAGAGGCTTCAGATGAGGCTAATCCATCTGAAGCATCATCTTCATCTTGTGACTTGGCTTGGGCCAATAATAACTTTGCAATTTGAATAAGTTCTTTATTACTAGTCTTGGACTTGGGCTTTGACTTGGATGACTTGGATTTTGAAGGCCCAGAACTGGTTGTTGGGCTCCTAAGTCTGACCGTGGTAAGATCAATGGGCTTCATTGAGTGACTGAAGCAGTTGAGTTCTGCTGAGAAGATTTAACCATTGTAGGAGTAGGAGCATGAATATTGATTGGAAATTCTTGCTGGACTTGTTCAATAATGCATTGGACTTTGAAAGCATCCCACCATTTGACAAAATGTTGGCGACTGACTAGGTTGTTGGAAATATTGTATTGTCATTTAAATATCCAAGGGACTTTATAGTTGGACATAAAATGGAGCAATATAGGGAATTGACTTTTATGTTGACTCAATTTATAAACTAAAGAGAAATAATTGACTTGTTCCATTAAATTAGTAGGAATAATTTCTGGGATGGCACCATGCTGAGACCACCATCTCAGAAACCATGAAGGAAATTCTAACTTGAATTTATGGTCAAAAGAGAAGAATGAGGAGTGACTGTATGACTCATTTTGGTGGAGAAGGATCTTAAACCAGGCATCAATATAATCATAGTAACTATATTGTATCTTGTGATTGGGAAGGTCATGAAGGAGAAAAAGGAGACCCCATTCATTCATGGATACAATATTGTGTATGTATGAAGAATGGTAAATGGTTTTACTAGCATTAACTTGGTCATAGATGGGTTTGATGACTATAGATTGGTGATGAAAGAGGATGTCTTTATAAAAAAAGTAATTGACTTTTCTGGATGGGAAGGAATGAAATGCCATCCAGAAGGGAAATAAGATGTAACTAGTTCATTGACATTGTGAATATTTTTATGAACTGGTTCTTTGTAGAAAAGATGGACTGGTTGGGGTTTAAGAACATAATCTTTTCTTGTAGTTCTGTATAGATTATTAGGAGGCATTCGAGTAATGGATTGACAAGTAAAGGGATCTGAAGCAAGGGCAGAAGTGTAACTAGGTTTAGGAATGTTACCAAGATTTTGGTTTTTGTTGACTAGATCAATTAGAGGAGCAACAATAGGTTGACTGGTTGGAACAATGGCAAGTTTAGAAGGAGGCTTTTGACTTGACATCTGTAGTTGAACAAACAGAAGTTGATTAGCATCCACTGAGGAGATCTAAGTTATCAATATGGAAATTGAGAAGATTAGTGTAATGGGAAATCAAATTGCGTTGACTGCAAATTTGCTGGAATTATAAATAAGGATCTTGGTCAATCATTTTTAAATAGGTTATTTTGAAGGAGCAACAATGAATCAATTTGCGATATCGGGTGATTGACCAATAAAGAGTAGGCATGATGCACTATCCCCCTTGTAAAAATTCTTGGGTAAGAAAATCAGGAATATAATTTTGATTGTTAGGAATGTATTCAATATCAAAATCAAAGATACTTAAAATAGATTGCCAACGGGAAAAAATATGTTTACTAGCAATATTTTGGACATCATTTTGTAAAACATATTTAGCACTTTTACAATCAACTCGTAATAAATTTTTTTTGATTTAAAATATCATCTTGAAATTTACTAATACATAATACAATAGATAAAATTTCTTTTTTAATAGTACTGTAGTTTTTTTGTGCTTTGTTCCAAACACCAGAATGAAAATGAACAATTTGTTCAGATGACTTAGGAGTGATCTTCTAAAGGAGAATGCCACCGTAACCAACATCAGAGGCATCAGTTTGAATAATTTTGAATGAATTTTCAGTAGGAATACCAAGACAAGGCAAAGTTTTAATATATTTTTTGACTTGTTGCAAAATAGCAGAATGACTGGGAGACCATGGAGGAGGATTATCCTTCAACCGATCAAAAAAAGGTGGATAGGTTTTCCTAAGGTCTTGATAGAATTCAACAATGTAATTAAGAGAACCTAAAAATCATTGTAACTGAGTTTTGTCTAAAATTTCATTAGGAAACTTAGAGGATAATTCAATAGATCGACTAATTGGAAGAATAGTAATTTGATATATATAATAACCTAAAAATCTGACTCTGGTTTGAAATAACTTAATTTTAGGGACATATATGACTAAACCATTATGTTTAATAATCTGGAGGAAAAAGTGAAGATGTTTCCAATGTTCATCTATGGACTTAGAGAAAATAAGAATATCGTCAATGTAAACGATGGAAAATTGACTAAAGGGATTGAATATTTTATTCATCATGTTTTGAAATTCACTAGGTGCATTTTTTAAACCAAAAGGCATGGCATTCCATTTGTAATGAGCAAAGGGTGTAGTAAAAGCAGTTTTATACCTATCTTTAGGGTGAATTTGTATTTGCCAAAATCCACTTTTAAGATCAAATTTACTAAAAATGACGGCTTGACTAAGATGTTTAATTAAATCTTTTTTATTAGGGATTGGATAGCGTATCCATTCTAAAACTTTATTTAAAGGTTTATAATTGATGACTAATCGTGGAACACAACGTTCAAGTTCAGCATTTTTATTACCATAAAAGGCAGGACAAGAACAAGGTGACTTATTTTTACTAATGATATTATTTTTAAGTAATTCATTAATTTCTTTTTTACACATTTTGACTAATTCATTATTCATTTGAATTGGACGAGATTTAGTAGAAATTTGTCTTTCATCAAAATTTTTAATATAAGGAAGTGTAACTACATGTTTTTTTCTATGCCAAAAAGTACTAGGTAAAGTAGAGCAGACAGTAGTTTCTAAATGGGTTTTGAATTGTTCAATTTTAGAAACAAGAATGAGATTTGTTAATTGAGATTCAACTCTTTTATATTTGACTTCTTCCTTAAAAAACTTAAGTTGTTTGGTTAATCGGTAGATATATTGGGATACAGAACATTCTTTTAATTGATTTAATTCTTTGATTTCAGGAGGAGATAAGAATTTAAAGGTTACTGTTTGACCAAAAGCTTGTGTTGTTATTCCATGATTAGTGGTAGTGAATGGGTATAATAAAAAGATAAATGGAGTTCCTAAAATAACCTTATCTATCATATTTCGAACTAAAACAAATGATGTTTTAAAACAAACATTATTTTGACAAATATGTACTTTAGGTAATTTATATTTAATATACATTTGACTTCCATTAGCAGAACTTAATTGTTCACTAGTTTTATGATAATATTTTGTGGGGATTAAACCTTCTTGGATACAATTTAAATCAGTGCCGGTATCAATTAGGGTTATGACTTCTATTTCAAAATAATTAATAACTAATTTGACTTTCGAATGCTATTTTTGAATATTAATTCTCTTAATAATATTTAAACGATTACTGTCATTGTGATTATCATTGTCATGATGAGATTTAGTTGATCGATTATCAAAGACAACATGGTTGGGATCGGGACTAGAACTAGATTAATCAGAGGAAGTATCATTATTATTTTGGAAATCATTAAGACTTTTATTGATTTTTAATATTGCAATTTCTTCTTCTAATGATTTGTCTTTAGTTTTTAATTCTTTAATTGTTAATTTAATTTGGTTAATTTCTTTTTGTAAATCTTGTAAGGTGACTTCTTTATGGTGAGCTTTTTTGAATCTTTCTAAAGTAGAAGTTAACTAATAATTGGTTTATCTTGATAAGGTTTTTTTTGTATCTTTGTTCATTAGTAAAGATTTTAATTTGTTAGTATATTTTCTTTTTAAGTCAGGATTGTCTAGTTTACTAATTAATTCAATTAATGAATCTTCTTCTTGCTGGGTTTTACTAAGTACAATGATTTGTTTACAGTAGGTATCATTACATCCTAGTTCAATTGGATCATCATCAGTATTATCAGTAGGAGAATAATAGTCAAAAGTACTACTAGATAGATTAGGATCACTTGATGAGGTACTAGATGGATGAGGAGAGTGATTCGGGGTATTATTTAAGTTGAATATTTCAAATATTTGACGTTGATTTTCTTTAGTAATGTGTAATTGGTTAAGTTTGTCCTTTAGGTTGGCTTTAGCTTTACATTTGATAGAATAATAGCCCTTTTTACCACAATTGTAACTAGTAAGATCTTGGGTAGATTTTGACTTTTTAAAGTTTTTGGTTTTCTTGTGAGATTTCTTGTTAGGTTTAGCATAATATTGATCAGGTGATTTAGAGGATGAATATTTTTTACGATATTTCTTATATGGTTTGGGGAAAGTTTTACTTTTCTTATTTTTTTTATGTGATGGGACTATAGGGGGTAGACCATATTGTTCACAGAAGTTACCTAATTCATATTTAGCCTTATGTTTATCTCTAGTTGCTTTTTGACTAAGTTTCATGTCAATACACATTTTTAATCCTTCTTTTTGAATGGTACTAATTATATCACCATAAGTTAGGTTATCATATTCAATAATACCAGTAGGTTGACTAAGGACATCTCTAATTTTATGGGCAAAAAGACTAGGTAATCCATTAATAAATTTTTCTTTCCAAAATGATTTAGTGCAATCATCTCTAAGCATAAATTTAGAAGTAAAAACATCTTTATACCAACGAAAATTACTTAATGTAGGGCAAGTTAAATTACTAAGTTGATCATAGATGTGAGAATGAATATTAGTAGGTGTTCTAATAAAATGTTTAAATATCAAAGTATTAATGCCATCAGGTTTACTTGTTCCTGTGTCTTCATCAAATATTAGGAAGTCATTTTCATCAACTTGGACTGCATTTTGAATATCTTCACGCATATCATGAGTGAGATATTTGTCCTACCAAGATTTAAGCATACCAGAAAAACCAAAGGTAAGTAAAGAGACGATTTCAGGTTGAGTGTAGTCAGGATAATTACTAAGATAACTATTAGCTACCACAGACATGTGATTTAACTTTTGAAGAATTTGATTTTCACTAAGACCATCTATATTCTATTCATATATTTTTTTGGCAGAAATAGAAAATTGATTGCTAATATTAGTTTCTACAAATTGAAGGTCAGGTGGAGTTGGTTTATTATACCAATTTTTTGTATGAGCAATAGGATTAACTTTTGGATGTACGATTCGATTAAGATAAGTGGTTTGAAATTATTGTACTAATTGACTAATTTCATTAGTAGATGTATCGGAGTCATTGGTAAATTCTAAAGGTGGTTGTTGTGTTGAGACAGTAATTCCTTTTTTGTTAGAAGGGATAGATAACTTAGTAAATAAATGTTCAATAGCTTCAACAATATTAGTATCTTGACTAACTAGACTTAACCTTTTTCCTAGTGCTAGGAAGATTAATAAGAGGTTTGTCTAAAGGTTTACTAGTTGATGTATGGCTAGTTGAGTAATCATCAAAATGAGTTTCAATTTTATCTAATTGTTTACCAATAGTTTTTAAACATTGATTTGTAGTGTACGGCCGCCCCCTTTTAGTGGCCTGTCGGCCACTAATGCAATTTTGGGGGCAAAAATGGGATTTCGGCACGGGTCTCTTTAAATACACCACCAAACCTCATTTCCTCATACCCATATGACCGAAATCACTCTCTCTCTCTCTCTAGGTGCTTCCTTTCTCTAGATTTGTGCTTTGTATGCGTTTTCCAATGCCCCACGCAAACTTTATTCTTAAACCCTCTTTGGCCCTCTTCACTTTGAACTGATCAGACTTTGTTTTCATTGATTTTTCTGGGCTTTCAACACTTTGGGCTTGTTCTCCTCAAGTTTTTCTTGGGTTTTGTGAACTTTCCCGGGTTTTGACTTTTTCTCCTATTTTCTCTATACTAGGGTTGACTTTTTCCAAGTTTTTCCTCTTTTCTTCTTCACCGACTTTCCACCCACTTTCCAGATGTCCCTTATGACGGTGCTCCTCCCGAGGTACCTATGTTTCCACATGCTGTCAAGGTTAAGGAGCCTATAGTTGATAAGGCTCGCGAGGCAGGAGAGGACATTGCCGCTGACCTCGAGGCAGAGGCAGAGGTCTTCGCCCCAAGGCTCGAGCATGAATTACTACCATTGAGGGTGAAGCCCTTTGATCCGGCCACTTACCACCCCTGTACACACATGATGGCGCCTGGAGGCATCAGACACTTTGATGATTTCGCTGATGGCATGCCGGATGATATTTTGCTGAGAGAGCCAGACTCCTATCTTTCCCACGGCGCTACTGAGGTACAACCCTTATGCTTTACTACCTTTCATCGGACTGTCTTGCACTGCCTTTCATCTGACTCTTTTTTTATCGTTGTATTTCATCTGATTCACTCTTTCTTGGCCATAGGAGGACTCTCGCTCCTGTAGGGGTTATGGGGCAGTGATGGCCAGAGATTGGTATTACGAGCTCCCTCTAGGGTCCGCGGCCTTGTCAATGAGGCAGTATTTGGCTTACTCTGCATCGGGCTCACGTGCTACATGGCTAGCCGGACCCTACTCAGAGCATTAGAGAAGAGGTGGTGGGATAACACCAACTCCTTCCACTTCTCTTCCATTGGGGAGATGATGATGACCCCTGTAGACACCCCATTTTTGACCGACCTTAAGACTCAGATGTCATCGTTTGTGTACTCGGTGATTGTGCATGTTTGTGCTCGTTTTGAGTGCTCGAGTTCTCGGCTGAGCGCCTTGTCTCTAGGCCTCTAAACCCTTTTTGTTTTGGCCTTGTTTTTGAGCCAAACCTTGGTGCCTCTTGCCTGGAGGGGAGAAGGGCCTTGCCAGCCACTTTTGGCTATTGTCGGCCACTTTTCCTCCTTGTCGGCCACTTGAAGTGGTTGGTCGGCTAGGGGAGGTGGCCGGCCGGCCACCTAAAGTGGCCGACGGCCAATTTTCTCCTTTTTTAGATATTTTGTGTGCCAGCTGTTGATCACTGAATGCATCCTCCATACACGTATGGAGGGATGAAGGCAAGCTTTTTGCTTGTTTTTCTATATAAGGGGAGGTCCCTCCCCTATTTTGAGGGTTCATAAATTTAAGAGCAAAATTTCCCCCCCTCTCTCTCTCTAGAACTCTCTCTCTCTTCCTATTTTAGGCTTGAAAGTGGGAATTCTTTACATATTTGCATACAACCTCTTGACCAAACACCTTCACCTTGGAGCTGAGGTTCTTCGAGGCCTTGTTTGAGCTTCTTAGAGTGGTTTTAGCTCAGAATTCTTGTTGTTTTCTTGCTGTGCTTCAAGGGTAAGAACTTGACCCTTCTAAGCCTTGTTTTAATTCATTGTTTGGCCACCTTTGTGTGCTACTTTGAAGCTAGTTTTAACCTCTAAAAAACTCTATTTTTAAGGTTTTAAAATCATGGTTTGAGCCTTGTTTGGTTAGGTGGTGGTTTCCTCCCTTTGCTCTTTGGCTTGTAAAGCCTTTTGAGCCATCTTTCAAAGCTTTTGAAACACCTTTTTCTTGGCCTTTTAACCACTGAATTCTAGGGGAATTTCAGTGGTAAAAAGTTGGTTTTGAGGTCCAACATAGGAGGGGGTGGTCTCCCCTCCTTGTGTTTTGTTTGCATGTGTTGATGGCTTAGCATGTGAGCATGTTTTTCTACCTATTTGAGACTTGATCTCAGTGTGTTTTTGCCACTGATTTAGCATGCTTTAACTCTATTTTGAGCCTTTTTGGTTATATGAGTCTTGTTATGCATGGTTGTAGTGTAAATTGCTTTACTAGCTTTGTGTTTTAAGGTCTCTAACATGCTTTATTTGAGTTGTTTTCATGATATGGCATCATTTAGCCTGTAATTTTAGTGTGTCTAGTTCTGTCACACTCTCACTTTTGTCACTCTTTCATGGTTTTTGAGAGTTGTGCTTTGAGCCTTGTTTGTAGCTTAACATGTGAGCATGTATTTCTACTCTTTTAAGCTTCCACCTTAACATATTTTGGCCACTGTCTTGGCACGTTTAAGCTCTATTTTGAGCTGGTTTAATCATTTGAGTTCGATATTGCATGACTTTAGTGTAATGCTCTTCACTAGTTTTATGCTTTAGGCTTTGGAACATGTTGTGTATGTGTTGCTTACATGTTTTAGCATTATTTGGCACGCCATTTCAGCACTAAAAATTCTGCAACCTCCCTCATTTCTTCATTTTTCTATTTGTTTTGAGGGTTGGTTAGTCTTAAGGTTATGTTTAAGCTTGATAGAGCTTGTGCTCAATGGCTTTAACTCTCTTATGAGGGTTCCTCCTGGCCAAAGGCATGATCTCTCTCATGTCTTAAACCATCATTTGGTTGACCCCTCTCCCATTAGAGGACAATCACTTTGGACTTAATCGGTTAAAGAATGGCTTGGTAATGCTAAAATGAGTAAATAAAATTGAATCAAGTAAAACATGACTAAGATAAGCATGTTGTTTGCATTGCATGTGTTTGGATCGGACGTTAATCCAAACATAAGAAATGTGGGACGTTTCATACTTAAAGTGATGAAACGTGTCACGTTTCTTGGTCGCCATCACCCTTGATCATGCATGATAGGGTGGTGGCCATTTGAGTCTTATGTGCGCATTCACTAAGCTTGTACAAGCTTGAATCTTTGGCCATCATGCATGAAAATGCTTGATTGGTGGCTTGAGAGCCAAGTGCCACACTCCTTTGAGCTTGAGAAATGATGAGGAGGGTGGCAGTACACACATTTCCTTGCAAATACATTGCTGTGCCTCTGTTGTTCTCTGTTGCAGCAAAACCAGAAGTTTGGAAAAATAGGTGGCCAACTGGCCACTTATACTAGCCGACCGGCCAGTTAAGGTGGCCGGCAGCCACTTTTTGTGGCTGACCAGCCACCAGTCCATTTTTGTGCAAAGTGTTCTTGTTTTGAAACAAAAGCATTCTAGAATGTTGGTTCGATGGTAAGAGATTAAGGCAAGTGTAAACAGAGACAATTGACGGCAAAGCGACGGATTTTTGGGAGAAGCCAGCTAAGCATGCATGTCTCCCTCGCCCGCGATGCCATTTCATTGCTTTAATTAGCTTAGTGTAGTTGATTATTCAACTTGTGTTGTAATGTTTTAATTAGCTTAGCATAGCTAGTTTCAATTCGGTTTGTAATTAATTAGCTAGAATAGTTAATTAGTTGGTTTGTAATAATTAGCTTAGCTTAGCTTAGTGTAGCGTAGCTTATTTATTCGGACCCTCCTTCGAGAGGGCGCAATGTTGTAATAAGCGTGTGTGTGTGTGTGCATATCTTCCAACCCCACTTCTTTCTCCCTTTTACTTAACCGTTTTTAATGGTTAGTTTAGGGCACGTTTTGTTTAGTATACCTTATGCTTTGCATGTTTGCATCATTCATTTGTATTGCATGCACCGAGCTCGGCGTATCATTCAAACTGAATCATATTTCAATACTTACTTGAATACGTGTATCAAAATCGTTGCATTCATATGCCATCTTAGATAGTCGAGCCTATTAATTGCATATTGCATGTGTTGCATTAGGCATTCTGTATAGTTAGGATCATGCATATTTCTAACTAGCTTTTTGTTTTGGCTTGGAGTACACTGTGAGTTTTACGCTTTAGCATACTTGCATGAGTGTGAGTGTTGCCATGATAGCATGCTTGCCATGAGGCTATTTGCTTAAATGTTTAACTGCATGAATGCCTGTGGATGAAGGCTTTGTTGCTCGAATTGGAACAATTCGACGATTGTGAGTTTTAACCCCACTTTGCGAAGTGGCAAAATCATGTTTTGAAGCCCACTTGAGGGTGGCAAATCCACGCTTTAGCCCACTTGAGAGTGGTACTTTCAAACCATTTTCGAAAACAAACATGAGTCGATTTGTTCCAATTCTTGCGATTTTAGTCTATACTTGCTTGTGTGTGTCACATAGTAAAGTTAGCTAATAACCGGAATAAGAACACATGTGTTTATAAAACAACATATCACGCTTAGTAGAGGCCGATCTTTGATCGGGCGAGCAGGGGTGGTCATTTTAAGACCTTCTCCTCTTGTACCCAAGTTCTCGAGCCGAGGCAACTTTGGTGATGATGGACATGTGGCCTTTGGCACGAGTTAGGGTTTCCTAAATTTTCCCAAAAATAAAATATTTAGGTGGCGACTCTATAATCTGGCAAAGCAGTCTAGTTTTGGCATTATTTGATTCAAAATTGATTTTCCAAAATGATTTGCCGGATTGGACTCTTTGGTTTCTATCAATTTCACATTGCACTTTGTGAGATTAGATTCAAAACTGTGACAGGAGTTTGAACTGTAGTAGGACCAATTCGCGCCTCTCCAAAAGGGGGGGCGCGCGAAGAAAGTCGGGTCTACAACCCTCTATGACTTTTCGATGATCACAAGCTTAGGAGTAGGGGGTGATCCTATCACAATCCAAACCCACCCCTAGGGGTTTAGCGTCGTAACCGGCCAGTAATCCTTAGATTACCAAAGGCCTTTGAACAGGATAACATAAGATAGGGGCTGCAGAAGCAAATATACAAAATAAACATCATCCATTGAGCTGTGCAGACATACATGGAACAAAATAATTTTAAACTTTATAAACATACCCAAGACATCATATAGGTACAGTAATTATACGTTACCCCATGTATAGATAATCAAAAGCAAATTGTTCATTAACGAGAGAAACAAAGTGTTGAATGTTCAAAAGATATGGCCACACAACTTGACTTGGTCCGGAACCTCCTCGGGAGGCACAAAGGGTGGCTAACAAAATGGAATCCTAGGCCATCAACTCTGGGCCTGATCACGTGCCTGGTCACCTACATACATAATATAAACAGTGAGTGAGAGCCCAGTGAATAATAATAAGGTAAAGGGGTTTTAGCGAATGATGTCTATCACAGAGTTAGAAATCAGAGTTTATATCAGAAACAGGGTCTTATGCATATTCAAAATTTCAAATCAGAAATAGGATCATATACATGTTCATGCTCATAATCATATTCATATTTGGATCTTGCATAAAATCATACGTGGTACATCCATTAGCTATCATATCAACTTGGTCCTGAGGGTCACATTATAGTCGGTACCGACAACCATAAAGGTCCATATCTTGCGGGCAAGTAGCCACGGTATTGTTACCCCTAGGCAAAGGCCACGTGAATATAGGTCGGCGAGGGCCACGTGAACTAAGGATGTCACAAATACATTTCAGAAAAATGGACATTCATTCATAATTCATAAAATAGCATTTCAGAGAACAGATCGTATCATCTCAGTCAGAAAATAGTTATAATTAAACATAGTTTTACAGAGTTATTACTCATAAGTAACAGATAGCTCCAAGTAGACGAGTAGAATAGGTAACTCACCTAACCCGAGGCGCGTGACCTACATTAACACATAACAAATACACATTTGAAACACACGTTGGAATATATTTAACTCATTACTTTCCGTTCTTAATGTGTTCTTACATTTTACCCTTATTACTATGTCTTAATCTTGGCTTAGGAATGTCTAGGATGCAATGAGGGTACTAAAACGCATTGGTAAACGCTTGGTCAAATTTTTGAGAACAGGGTCCTCGCTTGAGCGTATATTCCCCCGCTCGAGCAGACATGCAATATGTGAGGGGACGCTGGAGCACAACTTCCCGCGCTCGAGCGTTCTGCAAATTTTGAAAAGTACTGGTTATGCGATTTTCACACTCGATGAATGCTCGATGGCCACTCGAGCATGAGGCTAAACATGAAACTTCTGGGAGCATGTATTTCACGCTCGAGCGTACTTTAGGTTGCTCAAGCGGAAATCCAAAAAAAAGGTTTTCGCTCGAGCGTAGAATCTCACGCTCGAGCGGAAGTGCAGAATCTGGAATTTCCAAATTGCACTCCCAAGCTGCAAATTCAAATCCAAAGCTATAATTCGCATCCTTTTGGGCCCAAAACTTAAGACAACATGTGTAAACTTGTAAAACATGAAGGTGTAAAGATCATTTCATGAAATCAAGGCACAAAAGTATGTCAATTGTGCAACATTCAACTTGAAATGTAAGAATATGATATGATCATGTCATGCATGTGTAATTTAAGTTCATAGCTTCCCAAAACATGATCAAATGAAATATTCAACTCAAAAAAAACATGGTGAATTCTTAGTGTACAACCAAAATATGAACATGCATGTGAGGATTCTTATGAAAACAACTTCAAAACATCATAATATGGACATGCATGTATGATTTGAGTTAAAATTCTTTAATCCTAGCCCATTCTCATGTTAGTCCACCTCTTTAACTTGAATTCTTACAAAACGTAACTCAATTACACAACTAAGGGTTAGATTCCTTACCTAGGCTTGTCAAGATGAGAGCTAAAAGCTTAATTTTGAGTTCCTAAGTCCAAATCCTTCAATTCCAGTAAATTCTTGCTCAATTCTTCAATCCTCTAGTTGAGATCCATCCTTCCTGTCTCTCTCTCTCTCTCTCTCTCTCTCTCTCTCTCACGTTGAGTTCATAGATGAGGAAACAAGGGTGTCAAAAATGTGTAGGAGTGATAGAAGTGGCCTTATATAGGCCCACTTAGTGATATTTAATTAATTTGGCTTAAGCTAAGCAAAGTGGCATTAATTAATCTAATTTAATTGTTCCAAATCGAATTTCAATTGAACCTACCATAAAATTCTAAAAATTCTAATTAACACATAAATCAAGTCAATTTCTAAATTGGATGCCGATGAGGCCTTCAATTCACAAACCGAAACGAAAACACGAATGGATCTTTCTACGCTAAATAGATATAAGCACAATATTGCACACATATAAGCAATTTAATTCAGAATTTCTCTTAATTATTGATTAAGCTTATTTAACCACGAGTTAATGTAAATCAGAGGTTGGGGTTATTACAGATCCGATCCCTTTCGACATGGACATGGACTAGTGGGAGGCGGCCTAGACCTACCTGCTTGGAGTGAGCCCACCCCTATACATGCCAGCTATGGTGTGATATAGTTGGTTCCTCAAGCGCTTCTGCAGCAGTTAGCCTGGGATAGAGGAGGAGGTGGAGCAGTACGCCTGGGGCTTCTTGATGTACCTTCTCGGTACCACCTTGTTCACGAACAGGTGGAATACCATGGGTTTGTACTTACTGAGTGCCCTTATGACCTTGCCTTGAGTCCGATTTTATGATTGGGGTGGAGCTAGCCTTGCTACACTCTACGGCTACATGAGCTCCACTTCTTGTATGAAGGGAGACATGGTTGGAGGCTACTGGAGAGCCTGGGAGGTATGCATTGCACTTTCGATTCTGTTTACTTCTTCTTATGCTTTCTGCTTTGCATTTTCTACCTTATATCTGTTCATGCATTGTGCCTTCTGCTTTGTACTTTCTATTTAATATATGTTCACATGCTGTTGATGCACACTTCTGATCTTTTCTTGCAGCTATGGGTTTATGCCTATTTCTCGGCCCTGGCTCCAGAGCCGATGGATGAGATTGCTCCAACCGTACCCTACTCGCGGTGGTATGATGGCAGGTGCCGTCGCCGGAGCCGCAAGGACATGACCTTTGCCTTCTATCGTCATTACTTTGACACAGTGGTCGCCCTTGAGGTAATCTGAAACTCACAATCATTTTTGCTTTATTCCCATTGCTACTGTTCTGAGCTATGTTTTGATAACTGACATCAACTAATAACTTGTACTGTCTCTATTTGTAGATCACCTGGTAGCCATGGGCGATGATGCCAACTGGAGTCAGGGATCAGTATGCTGAGGCTTGGGCTACCTCTCGATATCAGATTTTGTTGGAGGGCCCATTCTACCGGGCCTGGTTCTTGGGAGATCGGTTTGTACGTTAGACACTGGGCTTGCCTACCTCGGTTGTTCCTATGTCGCCCCCAGCATCCATGAGGATAGCTAATAGCCTCTCAGCTGAGGCCATTATTCAGTATATGGTGGGGCTGGATGCCGACTACTTCCGAGGGGACAGAGATTACACGACCTTCATTCGGACTCATCTTATGCCACCCTTAACAGGAGTTCGCGCGGGTGACGCAACAGGTGCTCCCTTGGTTGAAGAGGCTACTCAGGAGGTTGAGGCTGGTATTGGAGAGGCCTTTTTCGTTTCGCAGCTTGCCAGTTGGCTGGCGATTCCTACCGCGATTCCTTGTAGGCGGTTGAGCGAGACGGTCTATCAGCTCCCGATCGAGCCACCAGAGACGGGGCACGGGTACGTCAGAGCCCCGAGTGCACGTTAGGTACGTACCACACTTGACACCTTGCATTTGGCATTTTTCTTTTTCAGATATTGATTATTCAACTTCACTTATAGGCACCCACAGATAACATAAAGGGCCTCCTTCAGCTGGTTGCCTCCCTAGTTCACATGGTGCAAAGGAGGGAGATACTATTCGCTTTGCACGGTTTCCAGGTATACTTCCCTTCCCTTTATGCATTGCATTGTTTCCCACACTGTACTGATATGCCATATTTCCACTGATACACGATACTCATACGGTAAACTGACATGCATTCTGAAACACTATACTGACACACTATACTGACATACTGCACCCATGCTGCATCTATTTTCTGTATCATACTCATACTACATACCCCATTCTGCAACAATACATACACTGTATCTGATATGTTGATACTTGTTTTTTCAGGTTCCATTTGCACCGAGGGTACCAGCAGCAGCAGCAGCACCGGTGACACCTCCTCCAGTGGCAGAGAGGAGAGGTAGACAGGCTCCAACACACAGCCGAGACGAGCGTCGAGGTCCAGGCAGGGGCAGAGGTGCTCGGAGTCGGAGTAGCTTAGAGCTGGTTTTGAGTGAGGATGATACTGAGACCAGTGACTTCGAGGGATCAAATAGCAAGGAGGACATTGAGGTTGGTTCTAAGTTAGGGAGCGAAGATGATGATATTGGCTCTAGCTCGGAGTCCAATTCTGATAGCGGCGCTGATGGAGACAGTGCCCTTGAGTCCTCTCCGAGAAAGAGGACGAAGAGGGCCTCTCGAGCTTGATGCAACTGCCGTAGATTTTTGTACTCTTTTGCTTAGTTTCTTTTATTTTGGTAGCTTAGCACACGTATAGCTTCGGTTAGTTTTTACTTTTGCTTTTGAAAACTTGTACTCTCTTTTGTAAAAACTATGATCGGGGTAAAACCCTGCAGTTTTATGAAAAGAGTTATTATTTTTGCATCATGAGCACCACATTTGCATAGAATGAAAATGGAGTTGGATTTGAAACCGAGAATGCTTGTATTAGAATAATGTTCTCAACCGGGTAATGAACCGACTAACGACCAAAATGCAAAATACAACTTGATACATGGGAAACAACATAAAAACAACATAAATGCCACTAGACACACTTGCTATAAACAAAAGACTCAAAACAAAACCCCAAGACACAAAGACCAGGACAAAACCAAAATGCCAAACTGTTCATGCCACAAAGTGGACGGCCGGCCACAAAAAGTGGGCGATAGGCCACTAAAAGTTAGTGGCCAGCCTGCCACTTGTGGTGATCTGCCAGATGGCTGACAGCTAACCTCCCCTCACAGCCCTATCTTCTACAAAAGGTCTTTCTTCACAATTTCTTTACCAGAACCTCATTTTAACTGCTGTTTCAATTGAAAATTGAGATCTTCCTTGCAGATAAACTCAAAGATTGGATAGCCATTTTAGACGGCATGGAAAAGGTGAATTTATGAGGTTTTGGCATAAACGCGCTTTTCCGTTGAGTCGTACTCCACTTGTTTTCCATTCCTTCATGCCGCGGCTCGATGTTGGGACCCAATTACACATGTATTTCGCTTTGGAGCATAGGAAATGTGTCCGACTCTTGAAGAGTTTCAAGCATTGCTGGAATCCCGACGCGATCGCGATAAGAAAATCATGCCTCAGCCCCGTTTTGGCCATGCCTTGGCTTTAGGACGGATGTGTGGGCTTACTTTGCACGAAGCTTGATCTTTAGCTTATGACGGGGAGCTAGATGTACCCAGTTTGATTCATCGATTTTCTGACCTTGGAGACAAAGGCGACCTTCTCTGGCGAGGCTTTTGGCAACATGCCCTCTGTTTATGTTGCCCCTAGTTATGCCAGAGCCAACATTAAGCTAATTGAAGTAGCCCAATGCCTGAAAGAGGGTAAGAGTTGCATTGGTTTGGCACTGGTCGAGACCCTGATTGGTTTAGATGTTTTTCATCGACGAGATACCACCAGGTTTGTGGGGAGTTCACTTCTGCTCCAGGTATTGTTTCCCACTTTTTCTTATAAATGTGATTCTCACATCACTCGGCACTCACACTCTATTTTCTCTCAAAGCCCTTTCTTTCCTTTTCTCTCAATGTGCATCGTTTTATTCTTTAATCTCTCTTATTTTTCATCCTTTCCCAGGTATGGCTCATGGATAAGCTGAAAGTGGTGGACCTTTGCCCCGAATATTCAGCCTGAGCTTACTTCTTCTGCCAGTGACTAGTGGACTTTCCCAATGAGGGATGGTGGTGCAACTGAATGTGCGGCAGATCTGCAGTGAACATAGCTTGGCGTTGCCCCTGGCTTAATTTGACCGAGATGAGCTACAACATGTCCCAACAGCCAGGTATTCAGTTGATTGGCCTCACGCACTGCGTGTTCTACTTCTCTTTCCAATTTAGATGCTAGTTTGGACATGATCAGACCTGTCCAGATGAGGGAGTAGAATACCCAGCTTCATTCTCGCTTCGTGGTTCACACTTGACTCGATACCTCACTGCTTGGAGGACGAGAGAGTGTCTGGCCCCTGCCTCTAGCTTCAGTTATGCCCTTCTGGCAAGTGCTTAGCTTGGCTTGGCTTGGCTTGAGGACGAGGCACAGGTTGGGCCAACTTCGGCAGCAGAGACTTTCGCAAGCACGAGCAGAGGACACAGGAACACCTGATCTGATCTATGCCCCTAGTTTATTGCTTTGACCTTTCTTTTCAAGTTTTATAATGTAAAAACAAACTTCGATTTAAATTAGAGAGTTTGGAGAATGTACTTTTGTGTTGAAATCAATGGAATTAAAGTTGTGAGCACTAAGAATTTTCCTTTTGGTCCTAAAATGGTCTACGTTGTAAAAGGTAAAATTTTGAAAAAAATCAACTTTTATTAAAACTTTTCAAAACAATTTTCGGGAATGATCACTGCCTGACACACACAGAATCAACCCTCAACCTATATAGCCCTGAATCAACAGATCGCAACTGCCCATAATTGCATTCATACCGACCTTTCTGCTGCCATGGTGAAGATCAGATAAACGAGCTAACTGATAATAGAGAAAGATGGCCTAATAAAAAATGAACGAATAAGACAGTTGAGTTGGAGATGGTTATAGCTGAACTTTGAGATGAAGTTGCCTACGTATCCCAAAGATGGGAATCAAGCCTTAAGTAGTTCGGTTCAGGTTGACTAGAGTATTGGCTCTCACTTTTTGCGCTCTAACTTTTGCCAAAGTTGCCCTTTAGGGTTTTCAACCTTGCGAGCTCAGTTTTTCTTTATTTCTAATTTTTCATGCTCTAACTTTTGCCTAGGTTGTCCTTCCGGGTTTTTGGCCTAGCGAGCCTCTTAGGGATAGTATTTTTTTAACTTGTCCATATTGATCGGCTGTGAAAACTCCAGGCCATCCAGGTCCATGAGAATAATCACCCCTCTTGACCAGATAGATTTGATGATGTAAGGACCAGTCCAATTGGGTAGGAACTTTCCTCTAGGGTCGTGGATAAAAGCTTGGTTGTCTTTCAGTACCATGTCTCCCTCATTGAGATTCCTGGACTTGACTTTCTTGTTAAAAGCCCTAGCAATTCTGCGTTGGTAGCCCTGGACATGATACAATGCCCTTAGTCTTCTCTCATCAAACAACAATAACTCCTCAAATCTACTCTGCTGCTAGTCTGCTTCCGTTATCTGACACTCAGCCATAACTCGCAGCGACGACACTTCAATTTCAATTGGCAGAATAGCCTCCATCCAATAGATGAGAGAATAGGGGGTTGCCTCTGTAGATGTTCGAATTAAGGTTCTGTAGCCCTAGAGTGCAAATGGCAGTTTATCCGGCCGTCTTTGTATGTTTCCACCATCTTTTGCAAGATATTCTTGATATTCTTATTAGCGGCCTCAACAACTCTATTAGTCTGTGGTATATATGTCGATGACTTGTGAAAAGCCACGTTATATTTCTCAAGCAGATCCACCACCTCTTTCTTAAAGTGTGATATGATCTCGTTCGGAACTCCAGACCGGCAGATGATGTTATTTCTAATGAATTTGGTTACATGCGATGCTTTCAACACGGCATAGGACTGAGCTTCCACCCAGTTTGTTAAATAGTTGTCCGCCACCAGGATGAACTCATGTCCATTTGACCTCCTTGGTGAGACTGCATTGATAACGTCAATTCCCTAGACTGAGAATGGCCATGGTGAAGTTATGTTGTAAAGCTTAGACGGCGGTATGTTCATACGATTGGCATGGATTTGGCATTTATGGCATCGTTGTACAAAACCAATGCAATCCTACTCTATGGTTGACCAGTAATAACCTTGTTTGAGGATCTTCCGGGCTAGCTGTCACGACCCAAACCTGCCTCTAAGGGTTTAGCATCGTAACCGGCCAGTAATCCATGATTACCAAAGGCTTGCTTAACAATAATAACAATTATACAATAAGAGGAGCCGGCGGAAGCCTGTAACTATTAAAACATAATGTCCAAAAAGCTGTGAGGACTTAAATGCACAAACAACTTATATATGTATATACCAATACAGATATAAGTCCAAGTCCAAATTCAATATATATGTAAAAACTGAAGTCCAAAACACGTCTAAGTACAAAATAAAAGACATGTTGGGGAATTAAATCCCAAAGCCAAAACAACTAATGAAACATTCACTTGGCGCCATATGGCATTCATTCAAAAGAGGTGGATTTAGACCACCTAAAACAAAGCCTTGACAATAACGGTTTGGAACCTCGTGGTGAGGCATGATAGGTTGGCTTGACAAAACAAAATTAGGTTGATGCCGCTAACTTTGCTCCGGTGCCTAACCACCTACATATATACAATAAACTGTGAGCTAAAGCCTAGTGAATAACGAATGTGTAAAGGGGTTAAGAATGAATATCCTTTCAGTAATTAAAACAGTCAATTACATCTGTAGATTAGTTATTCACTCAATGTCTCATATTTCATGTCATATCAGTCATTTAAAAATCATAGCAGTTATACGTGGTACATCCAATAGCAAAACAGCACAGTAGGTCTTAATAGACCGAACAGTCAGTTGATGGCCATCAATACAGTAACAGTAGTTCCAAGGATAGGAGCTGACAGAGATCTCTGTAACAGTAGTAGTAACAGTAACAGTCAGTCGCTATGAATGCCACGAGTACAGTTTATAAAATAGGACATACATTCATTTGGTAAACAATGTCATTTCAGAAAACAGTATAGTCAATCGTTTAGAAAATAATTATAATTGAACACAGCTTTACAACATTGTTACTCATAGATGGCTCCGTTAGCAGATCAGATAATGCAGACAATTCAGATAGATCAGGCAAACGATAGTGCGTGACCCACACAAACCTATAACATATACACATTGAAACACAATATCAATTCCTTGATAAAACTTGACTTTTCTTGCCTTTTTCTGTCTAAGTAGTCCGAAGTTCTATTATGCTTATTCTTTCTTATTCAAATGAATCGGGTTCTCATTTCGTATATTCTTTCATTACTAAATCATTCTTTTCTAAATAAATCAATTCCTTACTTGGCTTCTTAATCAAGTACTACTAAGTTAATGACTTATTCTTTAATCAACTAATTAATGTTGATTGTTAGCTTATTAATCTTTATTGAGCCATAAATCATGTCTAGAATGCTTTGGAAAGAGATGAGAATAAAAATGTGAACTAAATGCAATTTTCCAAAATATGCTGAAAATAGGGTCTTCGCTCGGGCGGACCTTTGGTTGCTCGAGCGGTCTGCAAAGCCCTATAAAAAAATACTGGTTGGCCTTAATGTTTGCTTGAGCGGTGACTTTATCTGTTATGACCCGAACCCGCCTCTATGGGTTAAGGACATAACTGGCCAGTAACCAAGAGATTACCTACGGCCTCAGACCAAATCAAACATATATCAACAGAGTTAAGGGGCCAAAACGGAAGCAACTTAAAAATTTTGTCCATAGAGCCGTGCTTACATGGCACATTATAATATTGCACGTATATTCGTTAATAACCCACATCAAAGAAAGTTAACATAAAGCTTTACACAACAGGATCATTCAAGTCATGGTCAGCCAATCAAAAGCTTATGCACAACCGCAATCCAAAGTTCTCGCCAACATAACAAAAATATACAAAAGAACAAAAGGGCGAAAACAAGTCTCGTGCGTGAGACGTGTGGGCTGACTCCTCAAAACTTGACTATTTCACACTTGCTTCACTGGGGCTGAGTTTGGATATTGCTTGGCTCACTTACAATCACATGAATGAGAGTGAGCGAAAGCCTAGTGAATAATATCAATTGAAGAAGGTACATGAATGGAATTCGAAACGGATACATCAGATAGCCTTAGGCCCAATTTATGTTTCTATCTAGTGTATCAAGTGATTACAGGTTTAGACGTATCAAACGGCCTCGGGCCCAATTCATTCATGTCTGACGGCCTTTGGCCCAATCATTCATGTCGAACGGCCTTTGGCCCAATCATTCATGTCAAACGGCCTTTGGCCCAATCATTCATGTCAAACGGTGTCCGACGGCCTTTGGCTCAATCATTCATGTCAAACGGTGTCCGACGGCCTTTGGCCCAATCATATGGTATAACAAATATTTGTCCACAATTCTGTTTAACAAATTTATAAGACTGATATGGAAATAAGCAATTGGGCAAATAACGTACTTCAAATATCTTTACTAAGATATTACTCATAGTGATCTGCCAGTGGATTTGCTCTCCTGCTTGACCCTACACATTTCATGAACATAATGGGTCACAAACGATTCAATCCGTTCTTAATTCATACATCCCTCTTAGGCTTCTTTCTTATTCTTTTAACTCATTTACAATGCACAATGTATGCCTAAGAGTACTTAGAAATGAAAGAGAACGGAAAATGAAACACAAAAGATCTTTACAAAGTTTCTGAAACAGGGCTCCCCGCTCGAGCGTGGGTTCCTCCGCTCGAGCGGATCCCTATGGTCTGCAAAAGAATTGGTTGTCTTATTTTTACGCTCAAGCGCGACTTTGGACGCTCGAGCTGAAAGTCAAACTACATGGCTTGACGCTCGAGCATAAATCTCTCCGCTCGAGCGGACATCCATGTCTGCAAAAGTTCTGGGAACTAGCATTTCACGCTCGAGCGGCCATTATCCCGCTCGAGCGGACATGCCGAATTCTGGGTTTTCCAGCAAGCTGTTTGAGCTTCAAACTTGCATTCAAACTAATGTAACTTGCATATTATGACTCATACTTCACATGCAAACCTTCTGATATGATACAAATGCTAAATTACAACATTTTGAAGTTCAATTCTCATGAATCAATTACACACGCATATAATTCTTGCCAAATTCATCTTCAAAACATGTAGTTAAGGCCCATAGTCTCATTTTTCATGGATGCATGCCTTAATTGACTTCCAATTCAACTCATTTAACATATCTTACACAAAAACATGAAAATCCATAACAAATTGTTACATGCATGCACACATTGATCTCAATTTCATCATGTTCATCATGCTTTGCATTCAAATATGCTTCTACAAGGCAATTTCTTACATGCATGTGCATTTTAACTTCAAACTCACTCAATTCAACACAAATCCTCATTATTGATTCCAATATAACTTGAATTCACAATATTACAAACTTAACTCATAAATCTTTGCTCAATTACTCACTTATGAGCTTCAATTCTCCCAAATTATAGCTAATTCTTGAGTCTAGCTTCCAAATTCACAAGCTTTGAGCCAAAACACACAATCCTCCCTCTTCCTCTCTCTAGAACCGGCCTCTCTCTAGAACCGGCCCTCTCTCTCTAGAGTGTATAACCGGATTCTTGAGTTCACAAAATGAAGAGTTAAAGTGTAATAAGGCCCTTATATAGGCTCTCTTAATCAAATTGATTAAGGTTAAATAATAGAGTTTAATTAATCGTTCTGAATCTAATTATTTTGATCTAAATCAATTTCTAATTAAATTTCACCATAGGCTCTAAAAATTACGCCAATCACAATGGCGTAGTCAATTTCAGTTTTTGTGGCCGATAATGCCTTCAATTTAAATTCTAAAGCAGAAAATCAAACAAATTTTTCTACGGTAAACAGATAGAAATTCAAAACCACATATATTCATATAAACGACACTCAAAATCATATCAAACACATAATCACAATCATAATTAAGGTTAATTAGCATAATACGGACCATGGTTATCACATTATCGCTCGAGCAGCCAGAAAATTTTCTATGCTTTCATGATCAACAAAATAATTTCCAAACACATTTTCAAAACTTAAATTCTTGCATGAACCAATTTAAACATGTAATTTTATTAATAAAGATGAACCCATGACTAATTTTTCCAATTTCTAATACAAAAATCTCTTTGATCATTAAACCAATAATTTCATGAATATAATAATTCCAACATTCTTCTTCCTTTGTTTAAAAAACATAAATTAAAGCTATAATTTCAAAAATATGTACATGTAAGAAATTTAAATCAAAATCAAACTAATTTTGATTCACAAATATAAAGTATAATTTATTTCCATGTTGTCCAAATTTAGATTTAATTTATTTTCTCCATATCAAACCCAATTTCAAACCCAGAAATTTTAGAACATGAAATAAACTCTCAAAACTCTTGCAAATTTTGTGATGTATGTAAAAATGGAATTCAATTTCATTATTAATAACAAAAATCAAACTTAAATAATGAATTACAAAATCAATTTCTTAGAATTTCAACTTAACTCAATTTTTAACCAAAAACTTAATTTATGATCATAGATGTTCCAAAATGTGTTTAAATTGAATAAAAGTTTTAAATTCAATTACATGCATGGATCCAACAAATTCATAATTTTCATAATAAAATCAAAACTTTGTCTTACTTTAGGATTAATTCCAAATTTCCATAAGTTTGTTCTTTTTAAAGCTTTTTCCTTTTTCTCTTCAAAACATGATATTGAATTAGTTCAAATTCTTCAAAATCCATGATGCATGTATAATTAGAGTATTAAACTTATAGAATTTACTCATGCATGTAACAATGAAGGTTAATTTCATACAAAATCACAACATTAAACCCAAAAATAATTAATTTCCATAACCATGAACCTAACTTAATCTCTTCATCTTTATTTTCTAATTTCTTCCAAATTATATGAAATTGAACCCAAACTCATCTTTAATTCAAGTGTAATACAAGGATTCTACAATATTCAAACTTGAAATCCTTACCTTTAATCTTCAATTTGATAGTTTCTTGATGATCTTGCATTTTCCTTTCTTGAATTTCCTTTCCCTTGACTTGAATTCTCTAACACAATTCTTTCTCTCTCTTCTCTCTCTCTCTCTCTCTCTCTCTCTATCTATCTATCTATCTATCTATCTATCTCTCTCTCGGTTCTCCTTTTTCTTCCTCTCGGCTCTGTTTTCTCCCAGCACATTGAGTTTGTTCATGAAGTACACAGATTGGGCGCTGACATATAAGCCCTCATCGATGGCCAAGATATTTTGTACTGCTCGGGCCTCAACCAAGGTAAACCCCGAAAGGAAGACATCCTTTTCGCCATGCACAATCTCCAGCATAGGTGTAGTGACCTCTGGTGGGGGATGTATAGATGAATTCCCGAAGACTATAGCTACCCCTTTCCCATGGGGGTACTTCAACATCTGGTGGAGGGTGGAAGAGACAGCTTTCACTTGGTGCAGCCAGGGTCGCCCAAGTAGTAAGTTGAAATTGGCCGGAACATCCAGGACATGGAACTCGATGTCTTGCTGAGATGGGCCGACTTGTACTCTAATCTGCACTATCCCCATCACCTCTCTGCTTGTATTGTCATACGCCCGAATCACCTGGGCTGTAGGCACAAAATCGGCCGATTTCAGGCCAATAGCATAAGTCGTACGACTAGGACAGACGTTGATTGCTAACCCAGTGTCAACCAATACCACTGGTCTCCACTTTTCTCGGCACTCTACGTGTAATAACCCTGTCTCAAATTATGTTAATTGGCCCTTATTGTGCATGTGATTATGTGTTTGATATGGTTTTGTGTGCCATTATGTGAAAATATGTGGTTTTGAATTTCTATCTGTTCACCGTAGGAATATCTGTTTGATTATCTACTTTGGAATTAAATTGAAGGCCTTATCGGCCAAAGAACTCGAAATTGATTGCGCCATTGTGATTGGCATAATTTTTAGAGCCTACGGTGAAATTTAATTGTAAATTGATTCGGATCAAATTAATTGGATTAAAATAATGACTTAGTGCTCAAATATGTAATGTTGATGATAGTAATTAAGTGAAATGGTATTTAGTGGAGCATTTTACACCAACCCCTCTCTTTTTCTTCATTTGGTCGAAATCAACTCCAAGAGAGGATAGGGAGAGCCGAATTAGAGAGGGAAGGTGTAGAAGATTGAGGTTTTGGTCTTGAGGCTTGGAGTTTTAGAAGATTACTCAAGAAATTGCTTTGGATTGAAAGGTTTGAGCCTCCAGGTAAATGGATTCATGAATATTAACTTATAATTTGTGAATTAAAGATAAATTGGTGATCAAGAACAAGAGTTGTGCTATAATTGATGAATTTGAAGTTAAAAATGCACATGCATGTATAGGATCACCATGATTTTGCATAATCAAGCATGCATTAAGTTGAATATGGAAATATGAGTGTTGAATCATACATGCAAGCATAGTTTTGTTGAGTTTCATGGTTAGAAGCACCATTTGTACCATTTGAAATAGAAATGGAGTCAAGAATTGACATGCATGCATGATTGATGAAGATATGAAGCCTAAATGCATGAATTTAATGTATTGGAAGTACGTTTGGTATAATTTGGGTTTGCATGTGATTGATTCATGGGAATTGAGCTTCAATATGTTGTAATTTGGTGTTTATATCATGTTAGTATATGTATATGAGAGCTATGGGCTGTGAAATGCAAGAAATATCAGTTTGAATGTGTATTTGAAGCTCAAGAACAGTTCTGGGTTTTCCAGAATTTTGAGGTCCGCTCGAGCGGGGAACATGGCGCTCGAGCGGGAAAATCGTGCTCCCAGCACCTTTCGCAGAGTTGGATGTGCGCTCGAGCGGGATATCTCACGCTCGAGCGGGGAGCTATGTAGACAGGCAGTCCGCTCGAGCGGCCGAGTTCACGCTCGAGCGGGAATTTGAGGTAACCAGCACTTTTGCAGGCTTAAGGGTCCGCTCGAGCGGGGAAGTCCACGCTCGAGCGGGGACCCTGTTTTCTGAAATTTTGAAAATGCATTCTGTGTTCTGTTTTCCGTTCCCCTTTACTTCTAAACACTCTTAGGCATGCATTGAGCATTGTGATTGAATTAAAGAGATAAGAATAAAGCTTAAAAAGGAATATGTGAATTAAAGAACGGATTGAACTATTTGTGACCCATATGTGTTATGTGATATGTAGGGTCAAGCTCCAGGGCAAATCCACATGCCGACCACTGTGAGTAATATCTAAATTATATTATTGTCCCATTTGCTTACTCTTATGTAAGTTTTGTAAAGTTCATTAATTTGAATGGTGGACAAGTTTGATATGAAAGGCCTATGAGCCAGTTTGAAATGGAAGGCCTATGAGCCAGTTTGATATGAAAGGCCTATGAGCCAGTTTGAAATGGAAGGC
This sequence comes from Camellia japonica, assembly GCA_030407325.1. Lineage (NCBI taxonomy): Eukaryota > Viridiplantae > Streptophyta > Magnoliopsida > Ericales > Theaceae > Camellia > Camellia japonica. Next base: position 41,268,660 of record JAPPVO010000002.1, on the reverse strand, counting down.
CTATGAGCCAGTTTGATATAAAATGTGGGCCGAAGGCCGATTGATATAAATATGGGCCGAAGGCCGTTTGATATAAAATGTGGGCCGAAGGCCGATTGATATAAATATGGGCCGAAGGCCGATCGATAAAATGTGGGCCGAAGGCCGTTTTGACACGAAAGTGTATTTGGACCTAAGAGCCGTTTTGACACGAAAGTGTATTTGGGCCTAAGTGCCGTTTTGACACGAAAGTGTATTTGGGCCTAAGCGCCGCTTCGACACGAAAGTGTGATTGGGCCAAAGGCCGTTTTGACAAGAACGAATAAGTGGACCAGAGGCCGTTTTGACATAAATGAAAGATAAAGAGGCCAAAAGGCCCGTATGTTTAGAACCACAGTCACTTGACTTACATTGTGTATATATATGTTAATTAGAAATATTTATTGGGCCCAAGGCCGTTCGGAATATGTTGTTCTACATATTGTTGTATCTTCTTAATTTGATATTATTCACTGGGCTTTCGCTCACGCTCATTCGTGTGTTTGTAGGTGAGCTATGTGAGGTCCAGACCCAGCCCCTGTGAAGCCAGTGTGGAACAACCAAGTCTTTGAGAGTCAGCCCCTGCGTCTCACGTATGAGACCCGTCTTCGCCTTCTGCTTTGTATCTATATTCTGTCATGTTGGCGAAGACTTTGTATCTGTTGTATATAGTTTTGACAGGGTGACTTAGACTATTATGATCCTGTATGTACGGAGCTTTGTGTTAGTACATATTTTGAAGTGAGTTATTAACATGTATCAGTATGGTTTGTCATGACGTGCCATGTAAGCACAGCTCTATGGACAAAGTTTTAAATTGCTTCCGTTTGGCCCCCCATTAACTCTGTCGAAATATGTTTGGCTTGGTTTGAGGCCGTAGGTAATCTCATGATTGCTAGCCGGTTACGTCCTTAACCCACGGGGGCGGGTTCGAGTCGTGACACTACGGATATGTATAGAAGCTTGTTGTGTGCAGAGCCTTTTGGCGGTAATTCCTTATCTAAAAAGGTCAAAGTCAGCGCAACGCCTCCCGGGAAGATTAATCCCACCAGTTGTTCCAGGGTGGTGTCGATGGACAACTTGGCTTGATCCATTGCCGTTAGTACAGCCTGCCTATGCACTCGGGAAGCCATAAGCAGCCCCCAGATAGATATATCAGCTTGAATCTTTTTCAACTGTTTCAGTACAGCCTCTTCCTTTAGCTGCTTTTCCTTCTATTTCTCAACTTCTTTATCCTTTTCAGATGCCTTGGGTTGGTCTAGATGCGGTGGTTTGAAATATCGGCCACTTTTTGTCATGTGGTCGACTTTTTCCACATACCAGGTATTGTCAGAATGCCTTCACCCCAATCCTCGTCAGTGTGGGCAAGATGCAAATCATCATCTTCCCACCACATACCTCCGGCAACCGACAAGCAATTGTCCGGTTCCAATTTAAGTGTTCTCTCAGTAGAAAGGTATTCCAGTTTTCTGATCACTTTCACTCATTTCTTGCCCAAACCGCTCCAGCGCAGCTTCTTGTTCTGTATGTACAGTACTAACAATGCCCAGCTCCTGAGCCAATTGTTCTTCACCGGTGTTTTCCGATAGTTTACCCTTTCTATCGGCCGTTCTGGCCATTGCTGCGGTTCCCGCTTTCTGTTCTTCCAGCTTCGATTCAGTTCCCTCATCTATATCGAGTTCATCACTTAGCCACCCACAATTGTCTATCGACTCGTTCAGATCAAACCAATCAATGTACATGTCCCATTGATCTTGCTCATCAAAGAACTGCAAGTTGTCTATATCCTCCTCCAAGTCGGCTAGATCATCTAATCCCTGACTTGGTCTATCTTCTCAAACTACACTGACCTCCGTCCCAGTCGGCAACACCACTTCCGACTTAGCTTGATTGATTGGCACAATATAGCAGCTCGGGTTGTACACCCCATCATATAAGTCCTCAGAGCCCTCGAGCAACGGACTGACATTCTCCACCAAGGCTAACCTTCCTTCATCTTCCACTATCACCACCACTGGTTCGAGTTGGAGTGAATACGTGCTCATCATGCACAAGTCTGTGCTCTCAGCGATGAACAATGCTGGCTTAGGTAGGTGGGAAGGGGTGATGCATATACTGGGGTCATAAGGGATGACCAGTGTATGGATGAGGTTTATATTTCGAGGTAGAGGGACTTGGTTATGTGGTGGGAGAGGATTTGTAGTGAAGTTTGGCTTTTTGTGAGGTGCTATCACCTTATTGTCAATGAGATCTTGAATCTCATGACACAGTCTGAAGCACTGGTCAGTATCATGACCATGCTGTTGGTGAAAAGCACAGTATTTGGCCAGGTTGTGTTTCGGAAGGAGAGGATAGGGTAGTGGGCGTTGTTCTAACAGCTTAAGATGCACCTTTTTGATTAGGACCCCTAAGGCTTTGGACAAAGTCATGTAGAGTGGGGTGAAGACCCTTTGGTTTCGGGCTTGATGGCTCAAGGTTTGTGAGGTTGTATTGGATGTATCGGCAAAATGGGTGGTAGTTTTGGGTGTGGTGGTGACCATGCTCACATCTGGAGGCCGTGTAGAGGTGCCATCGGTCGTGGCTGCATTGGAGCTGCGTGTAAAGGGCCTTTTGGGTTGTTCCTTCTCATGGTCTATCAGTCCCTGCTTCATCGCATCCTCAATTTGAACTTCTATTTCATGGAGCTCAACAAATGTAAACAAAGGCAAGACTATCATCTTCTGTAATAATCTTCCTTGCAAGTTACGGACCACCATTCTGATTTGATCCTTTTCAGATGGCTAGATAGTCATCATAGAGGCCTTAGCCCTCCATCGAGTTACAAAATTCGAGAAACCCTCCTTCGGGTCCTGATGGGTTGCTTCGAGATCACGGATTGTGACCTCGATCTGGGTATTGTAGGAGTACTGCGCGATGAAGGCCTTGGCCATTTCCTCTCAGTTTCTCTTCACAGAGTCTTCAAGCTTGGCATACCAAATGGTTGCTATACTCGACAGGGTTCGGCCAAAAAGCGACAACTTCTGTAGTCTGGTGAGACCCACTGGTCGTAGGATGTCAGACAATAACCGTAGATGGACCATAGGATCCCCGGAGCCGTCGAACTAGTCTATATGTGGCATCTTAAATCTGTCCAGCAGAGTTACTGCGGAATTTGTGTATTCATCCTCAATGTCAGGGATTGAATTCACGCCCTACGCCCGTTTGAAGAGCTTTTCTAGCTTGTTGACCTTCAATGCAGTGGGGTCAACCTCGAATTCAAATGACGCCTCCATTTGGTAAACTGGTGCCTTGGAGGTCTGAGGTGGGATCAGATTTGCAGGGATGCCCATATTCTCTTGGACATTGATTGTGACCCCGGGTGATGGAATTCCCACTGGGGGTGCATGGGATGCAGAGGCTACTGCCAGTTGTGGTTGCGGTTGCTGAAGCCTATCTATCACTTTTGCTTGGCGGGCTACAACCTCAGCTTGGCGGGCTACAACCTTAGCTTGTCGGGCAGCATCTAGTTGCATAGTCTCAATGGTTTGCTGGAGCTAACGAAGCATATCTTCCATGCTGACCGGGGTATGTTGAGCTATCAAAACTAGCGAATACTCTCTTTCTGGAGTAGAAGTAGAAAACTGGGCCTAACTGGGTATGGGCGAAGTAAAAGTTGATTTCTGGATTGGTGAATTCTGCCTGATCCTCCTCCGTTTGGTAACTGGCGGGAGTGAAGCAAACACTAGCTGTCCCCTGACAAGATCCCCGGATCTATAAAGTCTTTTCACTCAGGTTCAGAGTGCTTGGGGGGTAATAGAATCGTCTGAATCAATGGTGAAAAACTACCTTGCAAAAAGAAATAAAGTAAAAGAAAGCAAAAATCAAAAACCGCACAGCACCTCTGCTCAGATTCTAATCAGTACACTGATGAAATCAAAGCCGTAGAACCATGCTCAAAACTGAATTCCGCCTCCCAAAAACTGATACCTAGACTTGCGACTGATACATACATTCTTGTAGAATTTCACTCTTAAAAGCACATATCAAGTAAGTGAGAGCCAAAACACCCCTACGATGGGGTAGGGTTACCATGTCCTAGTTTCGTCAGGAACTAGGGTTCATTATGCATAACAAGCGGCTTCACACAATTCCTGCATTTGGGTAAGCAACCTGTCCTAGTTTGGAACAGTCTTTATGGTTTCCGATATGCTACTAGGCTGATTGGTCAAAAAGGGTACCTCAGCAAGACTACCTAATGTACCTCTCACACCTAACACCGAGAAGTGAAAGGAGGATCAAACGGTACAGCGGTAGTCTAAATCCAAGGGTTATGTTCCCATCATGGCAGAGCCCGCAACTGGTCAGCCTTTTGGCAAGCTTTTCCATGAAAGCCTCCGGCAAATCGTTCAGGAATAGCAGATGGCAAACACTGTGACTTAGGCGTACCGATATGTAGACGCGCCCCGAGGGCCTCATGCTACAGTTCGGACTCAAATTGTCACGGTTCTTAATCTGATCTCACAATGTGCAATGTGAGATTGATAAATCACCAAATAGTCCAAATCTGACAAATCGTTTTGGAAAACTGATTTTTAAGAAAGAAGTGCCAAACATGGACTGCTTTGCCAGATACAGAGTCGCCACCTAAATATTTTATTTTAGGAGAATTTAGGAAACCCTGACTCGTGCCTAAGGCCACGTGTCCGTCATCACCAAAGTTGCCTCGGCTCGGGAACTTGGGTACGATTGGGGAAGGTCATCTATGAGCACCCCCGCTCGCCCGATCCAAGATCGGCCTGTACTAAGCATGATATCTTGTTTTTGAAAATACATGCGTTCTTATTCCGGTTAATTAGCTAATCTTACTATGTGATGCGCACAACACACAAGTATAGACTAGATCGCCTAATTTGGAACAAAACATTGCATATCCATTTGTTTGGAAAATGGTTTGAAGTTTGCTACTCGTAAGTAGGCTAAAATGCGGATTTGATGAATTGTTCCAATTCAAGTAATCCAACCTTCACCCACAGGCATTCAGGCAGTTATATCAATTAAGCAAATAGCCTCATGGCAAGCATGCTATCATGGCAACACTCACACACATGCAGTATGCTAAAGCGTAAACACTTATAGTGTACTTTGAGCCAAAACAGAAGCTAGTTAGTAATCATGCATGATCCTAGTTCATGTTTGAAATGGCTAATGCCACACATACGAAATGCAACTAGAAATTGGCTCGGCTATTCTAAAATGGCATGTGAAACGCAACTTGATAATCATGTATTCAACTTGGAATTGAAATACAATGCAGTTAGTATGATGCGTCGAGCCCCGTGCATGCAATACGAATGAATGATGCAAACATGCATAGCATAAGGATGCTAATTGAAAATGACCTAAAACTAACCATCGTAAGCGGTTAAGTAAAAGGGAGAAAGAAATAGGGGTTGGAAGACATGCACACACGCACGCACACTTATTACAAAATTCGCCCTCTCGACGGAGGGTCCGAATAAATAATACATGCCAACTAATTAACTAACTAACAAGCTAATTAATTATTACATAACCGAATGAATAACTAGCTACAACTAATTATTACAAAACTTAATTAATCGACAAATTAATTAACTAACTACGAAACCAAATGCTAACTAACAAGTAAGCAATTTAAACAATGCTGCCTCGGCAAGTTGAAGAAGGTGAACATGCATGCTCGGTTCCCGTCCTCGTAAGCTCTCCGGTTGCTCTTTAGAGGCTCTGTTTGCAGGGTGTCCTCAAGGAATTCCTGCGGAACCTTACCAAAACTAGTCTGGGGAGTACATTAGTGGCCTGTCGGCCATGGGGAGATGCTGTCGACCATCGGCCGGCCAAATATGGTACATTGCCGGCCAAGGATGAGGAGGTGCCGGCCATCTGTAGGGCACTGCCGGCCACAGATGTGCTGGGACACCAAGCTACAGCAGAGCACAAAATAGAGAAAAGGAAGGGTCTCCCAAGGGTATGTACACACTATGCCACCCCATATCACCTCGAAACATCAAGGGAGAGGCATAATCGGATCCACGACCATCAATCACGCATCCCGATGCATGATGGCCAAAGATTGAACTTATGCAAATCAATATGAAATGAATGCACAAATAAACACATAAGTGCCTAGAACTCTATCATGGATAATCAAGAGCGTCGGTGACCGAGAATTGAGACACGTTTCATCACTTGAAGTATGAAACGTTCCTCGTTTCTCGTGCTCAGATTAACACTTAATCCAAACAACAACGCAATGCAATGATGGCATACATAATGCTAACTTGAGCATGCAATCATGCAATATGACTTAAGCATGCAAAATGCAGTGTAATAAACATGCAACAACATGTAATGGAACTAGCATGCGACAACATGCAAAGATGGAGCAAGCATAGAACAATATGCAAGACAAGCATGCAACAACATGCAAGGGATGGAGCAAGCATACAACAATATGCAAGACAAGCATGCAACAACATGCAAGGGATATAGCAAGCATACAACAATATGCAAGACAAGCATGCAAAATGCAAGGGCTCATCAAAGAGGCCTAAGAGCACAACTCTCTAGAGTGCTTAAGGAGTGACAAATGTGCAAGTGTAAAAACACTAAGTGCACTGAAATTAAGTAAGAAATGATGCCAAATCATTCAAACGACACAAGTATGACATGCAAGGGTCCTAAGGCATGAAAGCTAGCAAAGAGTAACACAAAGGGGGGCATGCAATACATGGAACAAGTGCATGAATTAAGTGTGGACAGAGCTTAATTAGGTCTAAACAAAGACTTAAACATGCTGAGATGAAGGCTCAAATACCTAGGCATGCAAGCATACAGGCTAAGCCATAAACTAGGCAATAATGCACAACACTCAAAGACACTTAAAGCATGAATGAAGTGGGAATATGGCAATGCTACATGCTTTGAAATGAAGCATTAAATGATGCCAAATCATCTAAATAGCTTAAAGATAGCCTGCATGAGTCAACAAAACACAAAGCTAGCAAGGCCAATTACACTACAGCTATACAAAGCATGAAGGATATGGCAAAGGCAACCCAAAACAGTCTTAAAACATGTTAAAGTGATACTAAAACATGCATGGAAGTAAGCCAAAACAAGCTAGCATGGTGAGTATAAGGCATGATGCATACAAGGCAAATAAGGTGGATTACACTACACCTATTAAGACCAAGCATGGGATGACTCAACCAACAAAAATCAGAGTTATATCATGGCATAATAACCCCAAAAACCCACTGAGATGGTAACCTAAGGACCTAAGCATAGAGGCATGCACAATGATCCATTCATGAGGCATAAAACACAAACTCTCCAAGGCATTGAAAGCAAGTCAAATGCAGGTGTATGACCACATTTCATGGACTGAAATAACATTCAAAATGATGGCAAAGCATGGAAACATCACATGCATGGCATGGTAGGGGCCTCAAAACCCAAGGCTAGCCAAAGCATTTACACTATAGCTATACAAAACATGAGTGATATGACCATGGCAGCCCAAAACAGTCCTAGAACAGCCCAAAATAAGAATAAAATCATGCCGGAGCAAAGCCAAAACATGCTAGAATGATGAGTCAAAACATCATGCACATAAAGCTAGTAAGCAAGATTTGTTCTACAAGTATATGGAGCATGCAAAAGATGACCAAACCAACTTTAGATAGAGTTATATCATGGCAAAACATCACCAAAAACATACTGAAATGGACTCAACTTAAGCTGGGCAAACATGCTACTTTGATGAGCCACAAATGGGATTGCACTACACATATAAGAAGCATGCAAAATATGACCAAACTAGCCATGGACAGAGTCAAGGCAGGTCCTAAAAGTCACAAAAAAGTGCCTGAACCAGTCCTCAAGAGTAAAGGGATACATGCTCCTTTGATAGGCCAATAATACAAGCAAACAAAAAACAAGAAGAGAGGGGGCCACCCCCTTTGATTTGAGACCTCAAAACCACATGCCTACCACTAAAAATCCACTAGATTTCATTGTCTAGAAGGCCAAACAAAGCCTAGCTCAAAGGCCTTAAAGCATGGCTCAAAACAAGGCCAAACAAAGCATACAAGAGGGTTGTACACCCCTAACACCAAAAAGACCTTAAACAAACTTCAAAAGCACTTAAATACAGAACTTTTTTCAGTTGAAAGCAAGGCCTAAAACAATATGAAAGGATGGCCAAAATGAGGTACAAATAAATGCTAAAAAGGGGAAGAAACTCACCCTTGAAGACCAACTTTGAAACTTGCAATCTCAGGGGCGAAAAACCAAGTTTCAGAGCTCAAGTAACACTCCCAAGAACCTCAGCTCAAAGATGGTGGTGTACCTCTATGTGTTGTAGTGCAAAAGTGCAGGAAAAATGGACTTTAGAGCACTATTCTATGCAATATAGAGATAGAGAGTGAGAAATATATAGAGAGAGAGAGATACAACTCCTTCAAAACTTTTTCAGCCTCTGATATAGAAGAAGGCTCCTTTCTTATATAGAAGAATATAAGAAGAAGCTTGTTAAACAAGCTTGGCAAGAGCTTCAGTGTATGGAGGGGAGATGAGTGAAAACCAGCTGGCTCAAAAGATCTGGCGTGAAACCTGCTAAGACAGGGGGTCTGCCGGCCATCAGTGGTGGCTGGCAGTGGCTCATTGATGGCCGGCAGGCATCATCAATGGCAAAGGCATGGCCAAAAAGGGGCCGACAGTGCTTTCCACAAAGCATGCAGAAAGGGCCAATACAAGGTCCAAAAAAAGGGGCAGGAAGGATACAGGGTTTGGAAAGTTCAAACCTGTGACGTTCCGCCGTGAAAGTCGAGTACTCGGCGAGCAATCGAACTAGTTGTTGGGTGTACCTGCAAGCACAACCAAGTCTTGAGGACGATCAAAAATGGGGTGTCTACAGTTGCCCCTCTTTGACAGAACTCGAAAGCCACAAAGTGACGGGAGTGAATGTCAAAGCCGAGAGACGACCCATTTTTGACAAGGCCGAAGACTTAAGCAAACAATCAATATAACCATGCAGAGATGTGCCCGTAGGCTGGGGCAAAATGCAAATGACATGCATGATGCAAAAGCATAACTTATGATTATGTGAAGAGAGTTGTAACGAAGCAATTATATACACCATAAATGCGACAGTTTTAAGCAAGTGAATAACAGTCTTACATATTTCAACAGAAAGGATGTAAGAAAATTATGCAATTCTCACTACGTCTCACGCGGAGTGAATACAATATCGTCGGGTTCATCTGGTCGTGTCAGCTTCAAATGAATCGTACATACAATATCGTGCCTGTAAAAGAAAGAGACTCAACAAGTACGATATCGTTAGAAACATGCATAGCAATGCAAGTGAAAAGTGCGTGACAACGCCAGTGAAGGGGTGCAAGACAATGCAATCCTGAGGGTGCGAGACAACGCGGGTGGAACATGCGTAACAGCGTAAAGAAAATATGCGTAATAGCGCAAGATAGAACAAGTAAGACATGCGTAATAGCGCAAGTAAAACAAATAAAACATGCGTGACAGTGCAAGTTAAAACATGCGTAACAGCGCAAGTTAAAGATATGACATGCGTAACAGCGCAAGTAAAACAAGTAAGACATGCGTAACAGCGCAAGTAAAACAAATAAAACATGCGTGACAGCGCAAGTTAAAACATGCGTAACAGTGCAAGTTAAAGATATGACATGCGTAACAGCGCAAGTAAAACAAGTAAGACATGCGTAACAGCGCAAGTAAAACAAATAAAACATGCGTGACAGCACAAGTTAAAACATGCGTAACAGCGCAAGTTAAAGATATGACATGCATAACAGCGCAAGTAAAAGAAGTAAGACATGCGTAACAGCGCAAGTAAAAGAAATAAAACATAGGTGACAACGCAGGTTATAGGAATGCGAAACAACGCAAGTAAAACATATAAAACATGCGAGACAACGCAGGTTATAGGAATGCGAAACAACGCAAATAAAACATGTGAGACAACGCAGGTAAAAGAAATAAAACATGCGAGACAACGCAGGTTATAGGAATGCGAAACAACGCAAATAAAACAAGCGAGACAACGCAGGTAAAACATGTGAGACAACGCAAGTAAAAGAAATAAAACATGCGAGGCAACGCAAGTTATAGGAATGCGAAACAACGCAAGTAAAACATGCGAGACAATGCAAATAAAACATGTGAGACAACGCAGGTAAAAGAAATAAAACATGCGAAACAACGCGAGTAACAAGCGTAACAGTGCAAGTTAATAAAAGGGTGCGAAACAATGTGATTAACGAGCGTAACAGCGCAAGTTAATAAAAGGGGGTGCGAAACAACGCACTTAACAAGCGTAACGGCGCAAGTTAAAAAGGGGGGGTGCGAAACAACGCACTTAACAAGCGTAACAGTGCAAGTTAAAGGGGGGTGCAAAATAGCGCACTTAACGAGCGTAACAGCACAAGTTAAAGAGGGGGGTGCGAAACAACGCACTTAACGAGCGTAACAGCGCAAGTTAAAGGGGGGGTGCGAAACAACGCACTTAACGAGTGTAACAGTGCAAGTTAAAGGGGGGTGACGTAGGTAAAACATGCAAAACAATACGAGTAAAACATGTGAGAAAATGCAGGTTAAAGATGCAAAACAATGCGAAATAGATAGAATGCAAAATAATGCATGATAGAGATATGCAAAACAATGCATGATAGAGATATGCAAAACAATACATGATAAAGATATGCAAGACAATGCATGATAGAGATATGCAAGATAATGCATGATACAGATATGCAAGACAATGCATGATACAGATATGCAAGACAATGCATGATAAAGAATGGATATTTAATACAACAAGTATATGCTAGGTGACAACAAAAGCATGCTTGATAAAGACATCTTGAATGCAACTCCCGGTTTACCTCCCGGAAGATTTGCGATGCGTTCAAAAGGATACATCTCGTGCGCTTTGATGGGCGAGAACCACCGTACATTGAGAACAATGATTCCTGGGTTTCCACGGAGGCGTTTTGAATCGAGTTTTGAACACTCCTCAAAATTGTTGAAATCCAGGGACACATACCAAGATAAAATAGGCAGAGAAAGCTGGTGGAGGCCTGTCAGCCATCAGGGAAAACTGCCGGCCCCCTGCCGGCCATTAGAGACCACCGCCGGCCATCAATAATGAGCCGCCGGCCATCGATGTGCCCCTGTCGGCCATCGATGGCAGATTCGGGCAAAAGGGTCTTTTCGGCCATGGGTCTTTAAATAGACCCAAAACTAACCCATTTCCTCACAAACCCTTGCATAGAAATCATTTCCCTTGCCCTCTAGGTGTGCCTTCTCTCTAGATTTGTGCGTTCTACGCGTTTCCCAACACCCTAAACAACCTTGAATCGTTGAAACTCCTTTGCTCTCTTCGATTTGAACTGATCAGAAATTGAATCTGAGGCCTCTTTCATCATTTCCCGCATTCAAGGATCATTTCCCCTGAACTTCTTTCGAGGTTAGTTCACTTTCCCCGGGTTTTCAACTTTACTTGAATTTTCTCTCCCCTAGGGTTTGATTTGTTCAAAACTTCACCATTTCGCTTATTTTGGCTCATTTTTGCATCTATCTCAGATGGCTGACGATATCCCGCATGATGAGGGCTTGCTCGCACTCCCTCCAGTAGAGTTGGCGGCAGACCTTGCGGCTGAGCCAGAGGTCGAGCATCAGCCTTTACCATTAAGCACACGTCCCTTCGACCTCGCGAGGTATCACCCGGAGACTCACATTATTTTGGTGGCGGGAGGCATCCATACTTTTACTGATTTTGATGAGGGCGCACCAGACGACCTCTTACTGAGAGAGCCGATGTCTCACTTGTCGGCCATTGCTGTGGAGGTACCAACTCTACTTTTTTGCAGTATTACTTTCAACTATTTTCATTTCTTGCACTGTTTCGATCTGATCGCATCACATGCTTTGATCTGACTGTATTTCATACATTATTGCTCTGCATTTAACTGTACTTCGCGCATCACTGCCCTGTATGTGCTGTATACAAGCGTACCTCAGGCGTCACTATTCTGAATTCAACTGTATCTTCAATTAATCACTGCTCTAGATGCAACTGTATTTTCAATACATCACTGATCCGATCTGAACTGCATTTTTAATACATCGCTGATCTATCTTGAACTGTATTTTCCATAGGATGGATCCCGCTCCTTCCGAGGTTATGGTGCTACGACTGCTCGGGATTGGTATGATGTACTTCCCGCGAGGGTCCACCGGATCATCGACGGGACCGGCTTTGGTTTATTTTGCTACAGCCTGACGCGGGTCACAGCGAGTCGCCTTCTCCTTGGGGCTCTTGTGGAGAGGTAGTGGGACACCACCAACTCTTTCCACTTCTCCACTGCGGGAGAGATGACGATGACTCCTCTCGACTTCGCCATGATCACCAGCCTGGGCGTAGGAGGTGATCCGATTCCCCTTGATCCGGACATGGGAGAGTGGGTGGCCGCTTGGGGTGCGTTACTTGGAGCACGTCCACCTATTCTTCGAGCGGGTATGGTTAGATACACTTGGTTTGAGGAGCAATACAGAGGGGAGGATCCCGATACTAATGAGGAGGTAGAGCAGTACGCCAGGGGCTTCCTCTTGTTCCTTTTCGGTACCACCATGTTTTCGAACAGGTGGAATACTGTAGGTTTATACTTCTTGGGAGCTTTGGTGGTGCTCCAGTGAGTCTGTTTCTACGACTGGGGCGCGACTGGTCTGACCACCCTCTACGGATATATGAGCTCGACCTCTCGGATATGTGGGAGGTTGATCGGCGGCTACTGGCGAGCTTGGGAGGTACACAACCTAGTTTTCCCTTTTCATTGCTTTACTTAGCATTTGTACTTTTGCTTTGTTCGACACTTGTACTTTCTGTATTTTCTGTATCTGCTCTTGCACTGTATGCTTTCTGCTTTGCATTTTCTGTACACCATACATGCTGCACACTACATACCATACACTGCACACACAGGATCTAATGTCCGCTCTAGGCTTGCATCCGCTATGCACTGTACTGCGTTCTGCTTTCTGCATGTTCAACAATCTGTTCATACACTGTACTGATCACATCTTTCTTGTAGCTGTGGGTGTACGCATACTTCCCGGCACTTGCTCTAGAGCCTGTGGAGGAGACTGCAGCGACGCTCCCATTCTCTGACGTATACGACGGTCTGCTCCGTCGTAGGACCCGAGAGAGCTTCATCTTCTTTCGGTAGTATTTCGACACGGTCATGGCGCGCGAGGTAATTCTGCAATGAGATTATTTCAATTAACCCAATGCACCCACTTTGGTTATTTGACAACTGATCACCTTGTTCGTTCTCTTTTCCCAGATTACATGGCAGCCATGGGATGCGATTCCTTCAGGACTCCGAGACCAATACCACACTGCTCGGACCATGTCTCACTACCACATCCTCTTTGAGGGACCGATCTGCTGTGCCTGGTTTCTGAGTGAGCGCTTCGTGCGTCAGACCTTGGGATTGCCCGCTCTATTTGTACCGATGGCACCTCCACCATCGATAAGGGAGACACACATGTTGTCCGCCGACCAGGTGATTCAGTTCATGGTAGGGCTAGAGACAGATTTCTTCTGCGCCGAGGGTGACTACGCAGCCTTTATTCGGACGCATCTGATGCCACCTTTGACTGGTGTCCGAGGAGGAGAGGGAGCGAGGGCTCCAGCTGCGAGAGGGAGAGGCGGAGCGACCAGGTCTCGTAGGAGGAGAGGTCCTGAGGGGAGACAGGGGACTGCATGGCCCGTGCTTCCTGCTACTATGACATGCCGAGGGTGGGCTGGAGAGACTTATCAGATTCCCTTCGCTCCTCCTCCAGCCGGTCACGAGCTTGTCGGAGTTTACGGTTCGACCTCGGTATGTTCTATACTCTTTATTCTGTACAGTCATTTGATTTCATTGGATATCCCGCAGAATACTAATGACTTCAACATTTCTGCAGGCTCCCATTGAGTACACTCGTCAGTCTCTGGAGATGACGGCTTCGGTGATGGGGATGCTGCAGACGAGCATGGACCTGCTCAGTATTTACAGTATTCCGGTGATTTCTTTTAAACTATACTTCATGCCACACAGTCTTTTCTCGATATGCCATCATTTGCACAGTTGCACACTACACTGATCTGATACATTGCTCCCATACACCGCTCACGGTACACATTCACTGCAAATCATTCACTACTCACAGCACATTATTCTTGGCATCTGATACATCTTGATTACTAATGCATTTTGGCGGATTGCCCTTTTTCAGATTCCTTTCTTGACGCCAGGCCCATCCGATGCCTCAGCAAGAGCAGGGGTGGGTCCTTCAGCTCCTCTCCGAGCAGCAGGGGGAGCGGGACGAGGGACTAGTTCACGAGGCCCTGCCCCAGATGATGATGAGTCTGACGAGGAGGCAGCGAGTCCACAGTCAGAGTCGTCTCAGGATGGAGATGGAGCTGGGGATGGTTCGAGTTCAGAGTCAGGTACTGACGGTGGCAATGTTCCAGAGTCCTCTCGGTCGAGGAAGAGGACGAGGAGGACCCCTCAGTCTTGAGGTGATTGGCGCCGATCCAGACATTTTGCTGATTCAGACGTTGCTCTTCTTTTTGCTTTATTTTTCTTTTTACTAGTAGTTTTGCACATTGTATTGCGTCAGGCGGATTTACTTTTTAAAACTATGCTCTTTTGTAAAAAGAATCTATGATGGAATGAAAACAGTCTTTTTGTTGAAAAAGTGTTTCATTTGTACATTCTATGCATCGCGTCGCATCGCATCACTTTACACAACAATGTAAATGATATTGAACTTTGTTTTGAAAACCAGACACTCAAATTGCACTAATCAGGTAGTGACCTGACTAATAACAAAACAACTCGATAAGCAAAACAAAGCCTTAACAAGTTTACAACTCGATAAGCAAATTACAACAACTCGATAAATGAGAGGAGAATGATTACAACTCGATAAAATAAAAAAACGAAGACTAGAACAAAAACAACGTCTTGAATAAGACACAACAGGACAAAAACAAGACCTTAAAAGACACGAGTAATAGGACTTCTCTGCAGCCAACAACTGGGCTTTCAATAAGAAGGTCAGTGAGAATGAGGGAGGTGCTACCGGGCATCGATGGAGTCCTGCCGGCCATCAGTGTGCCACTGCCGGCCACTGATGAGCCACTGCCGGCCATCGATGGCAGACTCTCCGAAATGTTGACATATGTCCTCCACTCACTACCTTATCTTCTATATGAGTTCTAGCTTTGGGATTCTCTTCATTTCAGTTCAATTTTGCACCAAATGGAAGCATTTTTTATCCAAAATCTCACAAATTGGATTGCCAACTTGGATGGCTTGAAAAAGCTGAGTTTCCGGGGCTTTGGTATAAATGCACTATTCACGTTGAATCGTACCCTGCTGCGTTTTCCGTTCCTTTATGCCGCGGCAAGATTTTGGAATCCGGTGACGCACATCTTTAGCTTTGGCGGGCCAGAGATGTGTCCTACTTTCGAAGACTTCTAAACTCTAATGGAATCCGAGCGCGACGAAGAAATCTTGCCGCAATTCCGCTTTGGCCACTCCCAAGCCTTGGGACAGATGTGCGGCCTTACTTTGCATGACGCTCGATCATTGATTCATGGCAAAGAGCTGGACATCCCAAGCTTGATTTGTCAGTTTTCTGATGCCGGTGACCGCGGCGACCATCCTTGGTAGGGTTATCGGCGGCATGCGCTTTGCTTGTGTATGCTGTCTCATTTCTTGCTTGCCTCAGGCTCTGGTGGGTTTAGCACTCGTTTGATCGAGGTCACCGAGGGCTTGAGGGAGGGTAAGAGCTGTATCGCTATGACACTAGCTGAAACATTGATAGGTTTGGACGTTTTTCATCGCCGGGAGACGGCTAGATTGGCGGGGAGTCCATTATTATTACAGGTAATGTTTCCCACCCTATCTTGCATATGTTTCTCACATCACTCGGCCCTCAAACTCGGTTTTTCTCTCAAAACCTTTCTGTTACTTTTCTCTCAACGTACACCTCTCTATTCTTTAATCTCTCATTTTTCATCCCTCCCCAGGTGTGGTTGATGGATAAATTGAAGGTTGTGGACTCATGTCCAGCATACTCAGCTCACAACTATTTCTTCCGGCGACGTCTAGTCGATGCTCCTGATGAGGGATAGTGGTGCAACTGGATGTGTAGCTTGTCCGCTACAGATATTGCTTGGCGCTGTCCTTGGCTTAATCTACCGGCAATGAGTTACAGCATGACCCGTCAGCCCGGGATTCAATTGATTGGCTTGACACACTGCGTGTTCTATTTTCCATTCCGATTCCAGCGCCAGTTCGGCCATGATTAGACCTGTCCGGAAGATAGGATAGAATACCCTACTGTATTTCCGGTCCGAGGCGCACAGTTGGCTAGGCATGCCACAGCTTGGAGGACGAGAGAGCTTCTAGCCCCCGCTCCGATTTTCAGTTGCATTCTTTTTGATGAGTGCACAGTTTGGCTTGCCGAGGAGGCGCAGATTTGGCCTACTTTAGCATCAGAGGCTTCCACCAGCTCTGGGAGGGGATGCAGGAACACCTGACTATGCCCTGGATTTATTTTGCTTTATCAGTACTTTTAAGTTTTCTTTATGAATATAATAAAAAACAACTTCAATTTGTATTCAAGAGTAGGAGAACTCCGTATTGAAATCAATGAAATTGAAGGTTGTGGGTACTGAAAATTTTCCGTTTGGTCCAAAAATGGTCTAAGTCGTAAAAAGATTAATTTGAGCAAAATCAACTTTCATTAAAACTTTTCAAAACCATTTTTGATATGGATCAAAACTGGACATGCCCGAGATCTATCACTGAGATGTACAACCCCGGATCCTAGCAACTGGAAAGTTGCCCCTAGTCTGAATAGCACTGCATTGGAGATCACAACCGAGCTCTTGAATGCTCAATAGACAAAGATGACCAAACATGATCGCATGGAGAAAGTTGATCGGGGAAGTGTTTATGGCTAGACTTCAGGATAAAGTTGCCTACGTATCCCAAAGATGGGAATCAAGCCTTACGTAGTTCGGCTTGGGTTCACTCGAGTATTAACTCTCTCCTTTTGCGCTCTAACTTTTGCCAAGGCCGCCCTTTGCGGATTTTCAACCTTGCGAGCTCAGTTTTTGTAATTTCAAATTTTTTTCATGCTCTAACTTTTGCCTAGGTTGTCCTTTCGGGTTTTCGGCCCAGCAAGCCTCTCAAGGGTAAAAGTGTAGCTTTGTCCATGTCAAATGGTTTTTAGGATCTCGAAGCCATCTGAATCCAGGAGAATGGCTGCTATTCGCTGATGATGTAGAAATCCATCGAATGGGGCTGAATTTGCCCCTAGTGTTGTGGATAGGAACTTGGTTATCCTTCAGCAATACTTTCTTCTTTCCCCCCTTCTGGGATTTGGCATTCTTGCCGATCTTCGTTAACTTGAGAAACATTCCAATTTTTCACTGTTCGAGCACATTTGAGATTCTTTTGCCCCTAGTTCAGGGCTACTTCTGATCTAGCTTTGCAAGCTTCTTTTGATGACGTCTGACCTTCTTGATCTGACTTTCTTGCCCCTAGTTTGTGGGCTGCTTCGAATCTGGCCACACATGCCTCACATTGTGGTTGACCGTTGAACATTCTGTATCCAAGTTCAAGGTTTGAAAGCAAAAGGGGTCAAGTCTTGAGGCTGAGAGCGATCCTAGGCTGCACAATCTCAAGAGTGATTCCACACAGGTCTTCGCAGGACCACGCAAAACATTTTTTTTTCTTGAAATGTTTTAAGAAAGTGACAAATCGCTCGCGCTGAAGACAGTGTAGAACCAATCTAGATCAAACCAGGATCCTTCTCAGTACTCACGTTAACAAACATGACCTCATTCATTAAGGGCTTAGCATGCCTCTCTGTAGACACCCCATTTTTGACCGTCCTCAAGACTTGGACGTCACCGCTCGAACACTCGGTGATTATCCATGTTTTTGTGTTCGTCTTGAGTTTCCGGAGGTCTCGGCTACGCGCCTTGCCTCAAGACCTCTCGACTAGACTATTTCGTGTCTGGTTTTGCACCAAACACTTGTGTTTTGCCTTGGAGGGGCAGGGTAGGGTTTGTCGACCACCCCCACCCATCACCGGCCATGGCTTGAGGCCACCGGCTGTGTTTTGTTGCCACCGGCCAAATGTTTGGCCGGCCGGCACTCTAGATGGCCGGCCGGCTATCTTTTTTTGGTCAATTGCATTTTTGGCTGGCCGACTACTGTGCATCTGCTTTTGCAGATATTTTGGTGCAGCTGGCATGCACTTGGCTCTCCTCCATACACGTGTATGGAGGGATTTCTCTCTTTAGAAGCTTGTCTTGTAAGCTTACAAGACTAAAAGCTCTATAAAGAGGAGCCTTCTCTCCCTTTTGAGAGGTTAGACAAGTAAGACATTTTTTTTAGATAGCTTTTTTTAGGGTTGGAGTTTTAGGGTTAGGGTTTGTTCATATCCTACCTCTATATCTCTCTCTTGTGTGTGTTTTGTCCTATTTTTGCTCACAAACACCCACCATCACACCATCTCTTGGAGCTGAGGCCCTTGAGGGTTGTTTTTGGAGCTTTTAGACTAATTTCAACCTAAAGAAGTTGCTGGAGCTCCATTGGTGAAAAGGGTCTTCAAGGGTAAGAAGCTTGCCCCTTTATTCCCCATTTTTGCACACTCTTTTTACCTACCTTACAACTGTTTTTGAGCTTAGTGTATAATATAAAAAAGTTCTATTTTTTAGCCCTCTAAATAGTTGGTTAAGGTTGCCTTAAGCTTTGGGGTTGTTTGGCCCCTCTTAAGCCTTGAAAGGCCCTCATTTTGTGCCATTTTGAGTGAGCTCCGGGGCCATTGTGTTTGGGCCTCCTCACCACTGAAATCTTGAGGGATTTCAGAGGTGAGGATGGTGCCTTGAGGTCCTATGAAGGAGAGGGCCACCCCCTCTCCTTGTTGTCCTTGAAAAGGGCCTTTTTAGCCTCATGTTTGACCATCTAATTTAAGTACATGTTGGCTATGTCTTAAGTGGTATTTGGTAGTATTTTTCCATGTATTACCTCTGTTTGGAGTTGGTTTGGACACACCATGCTTATTTAGCATACATGTCTTGTAATGCCATATTGTAGCCTTAATATGCATCTAAGTTTTAACCCTTGTTCAAGCATGTTTTAGGCCTAGCTTTATGAAGCTTTTATATTTATTTTGCCATGTTTAAGGTCTGTCCTTGGCTGTTTTGGTCAATCATGACATGTATTGCATAGCTCCTTTGCATTGCCAGCTTGTAGCCCCAAGTATGTGAGTGTGTAGCATGCATTACTTGCATCATTTCAGTGGTTTGGAACCACTTAACATGCCATTTTAGTCTATTTAACATGCTTGCATGCTTGCCTTTAAGGCCTCTTTGATGCTTTGGAAGCTTGTGTTGTATGCTCCATGTTTTGGACATCTAATTTGCATGCCATGCTTGTCTTGTTCATTTGGTTTGGCACCATTTTAGCATGATTTCAGAGCTTTCTATGCATGCTAATTGCCCAGGTTTATCTTCTTTAAGTGTGCTTAGAAGTTGTCCCTTTATGCTTAGGAATTGGACCATATTCGCATGCATGTGTGTGTGTGTTTTGGACCTCACTTCTATAGCATTGGCCACTGTTTTAGGCTTATTTGAGGGCTGCCTAATTTATTTTAAGTCCATCCCCTTGCTTATTGCATGCTTTGTATGCTTCCTCTTATTGCCATGTCGCATATTAGCCAACATGTCTAGGTTGCATTCCATTTGCATGCATGCTTGGTCTCTTGAATTGCTTGTGATAGAGTTTAAGCCCCATCGTTTGATTATGTGCATTGCATTCCATATTAAAATGCACACTTGATTCTTTGGGCCATCATGCATGGAAATGCATGATTGGTGGTCCGAGAATCGAGGCCCATGTCCCTTTGAGTCATAAACATGATAAGGGATGTGATTGGTGCATACATTGCTTGAAATGCATTGCCATGCCAAGTCTTGCCCTCTGCTGCTGTCAAATACAGATTCTGCAGGGAGATTTGGCTGACCGGCTATCTTCATTGCCGACCGGCCATCATTGTTGGCCGATGGATCAAATTTGTGGCCGGTGACCATTCTATATGGCCGGTGGTGTTCTCCTTCAGCCGGTGGTGTTCCCTAGTATCCAGGGAGCAAACCCTGAGACTTTGGCAGTCATCAGGGGAGCAGAGTAAGGAAAACAGAGGCATCTTGAGCATGGCGGTGGATTTTCGGGCGGAATCGAGCATGCACACATTGGACCCTCTTCCCGAGGCTATTGTTTACTGCTTAATTATATTCAATTATATTAGGTGGTTTGTAATAATTAATTAGCTTGTAGGTTAATTAATTTGTATTATTCTTTCGGTCCCTCCGAGCGAGGGTGAATTTGTAATAAGTGTGGGTGAGTGTGTGTATGTCTTCCAACCCCCACTTCTTTCCCCCTTTTACTTACCTGCTTTCAATGGTTAGTACTAGGGCATATTTATTTTAGCATACCTTATGCTATGCATGCGTGCATCCATACATTTGTCTTGCATGCACCAGGCTCGGCGCATCATGCTAACTGCAAAAGTATTTCAAATCTAACTTGAATACATGCTACTTGTGCATTTTCGCATGTCATTCTTAGATTAGCCGAGCCTATTCTATGTGACATTCTGTATGTGATGCATTAGCCACTTTAACATGAACTAGGATCATGCATGTTTGCTAACTAGTTTAGTGTTTTGGCACGGAGTACACTGTAAGTATTTTATGTTTTAGCATCTCGCATGAGTGTGAATGTTAAACATGATTGCATGCTTACCATGTGGCTAAGTGCTTATGTGATATAACTGCCTGAATGCCTGTGGGTGAAGGTTGGATTGTTTGAGTTGGAAAAACTCATTGAAATCCGTATTTTAGCCTACTTGCGAGTAGCGAATTCCAAAGCGTTTTCCAAACAAACGGATATGCAATGCTTCGTTCCAAATTAGGCGATCCAGTCTATACTTGTTTTGCTGTGCGCATAACATAGTAACTCTAGGCTAATAATCGGAATAAGAACACATGACGTTTTCAAAATCAGATATCATGGTTAGTAGAGGCCGATCTTAGGATCGGGCGAGAGGGGGTGCTCATAGCTAACCTTCCCCAATCGTACCCAAGCTCCCGAGCCGAGGCAACTTTGGTGATGACGGACACGTGGCCTTTGGCACCGAGTCAGGGTTTCCTAAATTCCCCATAAAAAATATTTAGGTGGCGACTCTGTATCTGGCGAAGCAGTCCATGTTTGGCACTTCTTTCAAAATCTGTTTTCTCAAAACGATTTGCCAGATTTGGACTATTTGGTTCAGATTTAGAACCGTGACAAATTGAGTCCGAACTGTAGTAAACCCCACAAAAGGACAAAACGGGATTCCCTCCCGGGACGTTCGGGGACGTCTACAGTTTCTGGCGACTCCGCTGGGGATTTAGAGAACTTGACTCGAACTCGTGATATCCTATTTTGATTTCACTTATGTGTTTCTTTGCATTTCATGTGCATTGGTGTGCCTAGGACACCGTGTTGGCCATCTGCTATTCCTGAGTGGTTTGCCGGAGGCTCGCTTCGAGAAGCGTACCATAAGGCTGACCGGTTGCGGGCTCTGCCAGTATGGGAACACAAACCCTAATTTTACCAGGGCACCCTTTTCGACCATTCGACCTAGTGCATAGTCGGAATCCATAGTGACCATTCCAAGCTAGGACAGGTTGCTTACCCGATGTTAGGTTGTTTAAAACCGCTGCGTGCGTAGTGAAACCCTAGCTCCTGACAAAATAGGACAGGGAAACCCTACCCCAACATAGGGGTGTTTTGGCTCATTTACTTGCTATGTGCTTTTGGAATGTATCTCTACAGGGGACGCATACATCAGTTTACAAGTTTGAGTATCAGGCCCGAGGGCACCAGTATCGGTATTTGTGAGAATCAGTTATAGCTGTGGATATCCGATTCAGTGTTTTGGGGCAGTGATTCTGGGGAACAGTGATCAGCAGTAGAGTACAGTTGTTCGGCTACACCTATGTTTGATCCGTTTGGGCTGAAATGCTACTTGTTTTTTCCTTTCAGTTCAGAGAATTAGTCCAGAATAGCCGGTGTTCCCCCTTGCTGAGGCAAGACCTATGATGACGCAGAATTCGGAAGAGATTGTGGTTATGACAGCCGCATTAGATCAAGGAATCACTCTGCAAAGTGAGACCAATGCTGATGTGCCGCATCCACCCAGGTCACCTGCTGCGCGCCCGGTTTGGACTCTCCAGTTGTATCAGGCCCGTGAGCCCACCACATTCGAGTTGATGGGGATGATAGGTGACCTCCAGAGGTCTGTAGCGGATCTCGCCTACGGAATGTCAGCTTCGCCACCAGCTACACCATATGCCGGGCATTTTGTACCCCAGGAGCCCCCATTACTGGGACTGATTGTGATCGAGCTTAGCCAACCGGAGATGGCCCCCAACTATAACAATGACATGCCAACATCAACCCAAATCCTTGATCAGGCTGAGGCTAGAGGTAAAGACAAAATGAAGGCAGATGCCGATCCCATTGAGCAACTGCTGTGGGCAGTCGAGGCTTTGAAAGCCGGGGGGATGAGTAAACAGCAAGTATTCGCAGTCCTGACCAAGACTGTAGATGATATTTTCCCCGCTCCAACTGAAGGCAGTACCAGTCAATCAGAAAACCGGGATAGGCCCCGTCATGGTAAAACAGTTCCTTCCGCTCCCAACCCTGCACCCGGGAAGGATCAAAAAATCAAGGCAGTGCCTGCCGACCCTTTCGCTAGTGCATCTAGCAAGAATTCTCAACCTTCAAAATACCTGCCCCGAGGGCGTAGGATCTTTCATGCTCTCTATATGCCATTGTCCAAGGCGCTTCAGATCCTTGTTGAAAGAGGGCACCTTAAACCCCTGGAGCCCAGGCCTCTTCCGAAGAATCTCCCTCCCACACATGATGCTGCTTTGTACTGTGCATACCACTAGCAAACAGGTCATGCTACCGATAACTGTTTCCGCCTTCGTCATGAGGTGCAAGATTTGATCGACAACGAGGTTATCCTCCCGTCCACCCCAGCCAAGTCCGTTACTACTCAGCTATTGGATTTTGAGGATACTAATACTGCGAGTATGTAATCAGGAAGTGAACCACCTGCAGGCGGCGCTTGGTATATTTTTGGATCCGGCGTCTGGCACGCATTTTTGAGCATTTGCGACTGCTAGTTTTGTAAATTCTGGCTTGGGTGTCGAGTTAGTCTTTTGTTTCATTTCGAGTCTGTCTCATTGTCGTGAGTCAGTCCTTTTTGCTTAAGGGTCCATCTTGTTATAGCGAGTCAGTCCCCTTTGTATAGGATGTCAGGTGACTCCGGGGCTGTTGCCTCGAACACCGTTTTGTTTTGTAATTACTCATTTTGTTTTCTTTTTAAGTCTGTCTCTGCTGTGGAGCCAGTTGCAACCAGGAAATCTGAATGAAACAGCTGCGGCTATCATGTTTCCGTGCTTATTGCTATTTTGAGCTAGTTATGCCAGAGGGTTTGGATGGGACGACAGTACATTCTACCTACTCCCTTGTGCCTTGAAAATCATTGTAATGACCTAAGCTTTTCAAAATCCTTTTTGAACACTGCGGTGAAAATGAAGAGGAAGGAATTCCTTAGGTTTTGCAAAACTTTGATCAATTTGAGAGAAAGATAGGCATGCTAAGCTTTTAATGAATGAAATCATGCTTGTTAGCGTGAGTACTGAGAAGGACCCTGGCTTAGCCTAGATTGGTTCCACACTTTCTTCAGCGCGAGCGATATGTCGCTTTCTTACAAACTTTTAAAAACAAAATGTTTTGCGCGGTCCTGTGAAGACCTGTGTGGAATCGCTCTTGAGATTGTACAGCTTAGGATCGCTCTCAGCCTCAAAGCTCAATCCGTTTGTTTTCGAACCTTGAATCCTAGATTCAAAGCAGAACGTTCAACGATCAACCGCCACGTAAGGCCTGTGTGGCCAGGTTTGAAGCAGCCCTCGAGCAAGAGGCACCAAAATCAGATCAAGAAGGTCGGATCTCACCGCAAGAAGCTCGTGAAGCAACCGTGATGAATCCTTCTGCAGATCAATATAACAGCCACTCTCCTGGATACAGAGGGCTTCAATCTCAAAACCATTTGGCA
This sequence comes from Camellia japonica, assembly GCA_030407325.1. NCBI lineage: Eukaryota > Viridiplantae > Streptophyta > Magnoliopsida > Ericales > Theaceae > Camellia > Camellia japonica. The sequence continues at coordinate 41,244,342 of JAPPVO010000002.1, read as the reverse complement.
TGGACTTGTTACACTTTTACCCTTTGAGAGGCTCGCTGGGCCGAAAACCCGAAAGGGGCGCCCCAGACAAAAGTTAGAGCAAAGAAAAAATGCAAAAGAAAAAGAAAAGAGAAAAATACAAAAAAATACAAAAATGCAAAAGAAGAGAAAAAGAAGAAAATAATAAGTGCAAAAAAAGAAAAAAAAAAGAGAAAAAGAAAAGAATTAAAAAAAGAAGCAAAAAAAGAAGCTCGCAAGGTCGAAAACCCGCAACGGGCGCCTTGGCAAAAGTTAGAGCCTAAAAAAAGTGAAGGTTAAAATACCCGAGTGTACCTTAACCGGAACTACGTAAGGCTTGATTCCCACGTTTGGGATACGTAGGCAACTTCATCCTGAAGTCCAGCCCCCAACGCTTTCATAGCGTCTCAGTCCATGTAATGGTTTTGATCACCTTTGCCTCCTCTGAATCCGATAGTTCGGTTGTGACAACCGGAACCATGCAATCAACTTCATCCTGAGGTCCAGCCACCAACGCTGTCACAGTGACTGTGTCCATATATTGGTTTTGACCGTCTTCGTCTTCTCCGTGTCCGAGAGTTCGTTTGCAATCATCACTGACGAAGACTGTTTACTAAATGCTGCGGCGTCATCCAAACAAGGGGCAATTTTCCATTGCCTCCGATCCAAGGTTGCGCATCTCGCGGGTAAGTTCCGTGCTCGTTGAGCATCGGCCGGTTGCAAAAATAGTTTTTTAAAATTTTTACTGAGGTTGACTATTTTCTCGAAAACTATTACATTTTCCAAAACTAGACCATTTCTGGGACCCAGACGGGAAAATTTTCAGTGCTTATAGCCTGACTTGCATGATTTTCAAACCAAAAATCGAACAAGTATGTTAATCCGACTCTCATTTTGGTCAAAACTGTTTTGTTTAGTAGAAAACCAAAAAATGGTCAAAGTGATGAACTAGGGGCACAGTCGAGTCAGGTGTTCTGTCTTTCCCCCCATCATCAACATACTTGCCAGGAGGGCACTCTATTCACCGGAAGAGGGCACAGCTAAAGCCATCTGTAAGGGGCTGAAAGCTCTCAACATCCTCCAAACAACGAGATATTAAGCCAAGTGCGAAGCATGACTTGGGACAGACCAAGATACACCGTTTCTTGCCTGAAACATCGACTAGATGTCGCAGGAAGAAATAGCCGTGAGCCAATGGTGTTGGGCGCGAACCCTCAACTTCCTATTCATCCATTAATCACCTTGGGGAGGGACAAAAAAATGAGAGAAAAAAGAATAGAGAGGTGTAAGTTGAGAGAAAAGTAAGAAAAAGGTTTTGAGAGAAAAACCGAGCTTGAGGGCCGAGTGATGTGAGAATCACAAATCAGAAAGGGTGGGAAACATACTCGGAGGGACTGGCTCCTCGAGATTTGAGGCCTTTTGTTTTGGTAAACATGTCCGTGTGTCGTGTCTTTTGTCTTGTTTACCTCAACTTTCATTTTGAGTCTTTTCTGAGTGTGTCTCGTTGTGTTTAGGTCATGCACCTTTTGTTTGAGTCTTTTTCCGCTGTGTTCAGTTGTAGGTGTAGACACCCCATTTTTGACCATCCTCAAGACTTGGACGTCACCGTTTGAACACCCGGTGATCATCCATGTTTGTGTTCGTTTGGAGTTCCCGGAGGTCTCGGCTACGCGCCTTGCCTCGGGATCTCCGAACTCGACTGTTTAGTGTCTGGTTTTACACCAAACACTTGTGTTTTTCCTTGGAGGGGCAGGGAATACCTTGTGAGGCATCCCCACGCATCACCGGCCATGGCTAGAGGCCACCGGCCAGGGTTTTATGCCATCGGCAATGTATGTTGCCGGTCGGCATTCTTTGTTGCCGGTCGACAGTCAATTTTGTCAAAACGGCATTTTTGAGCAGCCGACTACTGTTCATCTGCTTTTGCAGATATTTTAAGACAGCTGTCTTACATTTGCTTCCCCTCCATACACGTGTATGGAGGGACGGCCCTCTTGTTAGCTTACCTTGTAAGCTTTACAAGATTGGCTCCTCTATAAGAGGAGGCCTTCTCTCCCCAGCAGGGTTAGAAAAGTTGGAGAGCAGAGTGAGAAGACTCTGGTTTTAGGGTTTAAGTTAGTGTATCTAACCTATATCTATATCTCTCCCTCTCTTGCCATTGTGTGTGTTTTAGGCTTAGTTTTGTGCACAAACACCTACCATCACACCACCCTCTTGGAACTGAGGTTCTTGAGGCTTTTTTTTTTGGAGCTTTGAAGCTGGTTTGGAGCTCAAGGGGCTGCTGGTCCACCATTTTTGAAGGTAGTCTACAAGGGTAAGAAACTAGTCCTTTTTACCCCTTTCTTGCATTCTATTTTTTCCTATCTTAGAACTATTTTTGTGCTTGGTGTATAACACAAAAAAGTTCTGTTTTTAGGCCCTCTAAATAGTTGGTTTAGAGTATTTTGTGGTTTGAAGGTGTTTGACTCCTCTTAAGCCTTGAGGGCCTCCATTTTGTGCTATTTTGAGTGAGCTCCGAGACTTTGGTGCTTGGGCCTCCTCACCACTGAAATCTTGAGGGATTTCAGTGGTAAGGATGGTGCCGTAAAGTCCCAAGAAGGAGAGGGTCACCCCCTCTCCTTGTTGTCCTTGAAAAGGGCACTTTTTGGCCTCTTGAGGGAGCATCATGTTTGAGTGCTTGTTGATCATGCCATAGCTGTTTTTTATGCTTATTACGCCATGATATAACATTGTTGTGTGTTGGTTTTGGTACACCATGCATGCCTTGCATATATGCCTTGTAATGCCATGTTTAGGCCTTGACATGCCTTAGGTTGTAAGCCCTTGTTTTAGCATGTTTTAGGTTTAGCCTTGTGAAGGTTTTGTGTTTATTTTGCCATGTTTAAGGTCTGCCCTAGGTTGCTTTGGTCGACCGTGGCATGGTTTGTATAGCTACCTTACATTTTGGCTTGGTTGGCCTTGGATATGTGAGCATTGTTGCATGCTTTGTTTGGTTTATTTAGTTGGTTTGGTACCTTCTATAACATGATTTCAGAGCTTTACAATGCATGCCATACGTCCATACTTAGCCTCTTTCAAGTGTGCTTGAGAGTTGCTTGTTTATGCTTAAGTGTTAGGCCTTGACATGTGCATGTGTGTATGTGTGTTTGGTCTCACCTCTTGAACTTTTGGCCACTGTTTTAGGCCTATTTAGAGCTACCTAAATCATGTTTGAGCCCATCCCTTTGTTGGTTGCACATGCTCCTCGTGTGTTGTAGCATATTGGTAAGTTGTTGCATGTTAGAACTTACATGATTGAATGAAGTCACATGTTTGTTTGCATGCTTGGACATTCACATCGCATCTTGCATGCTTGATGACTAACGTTGATGTTTCATGTCTTGTATGCTTGTTAGCTTGTATGCTTATTTGCATTGCCATGATTGCATACTAGTTAACATGCCTAGGTTGCATTCCATCTAGCATGCATGCCTTGTCCCTTGATTAAGTGATAGGGAGTGGGCCTTTGTTTGTTTGGTTTGCATTGCATTTGAAATCAATGTGCACAACTTGGTTCTTTGGGCCATCATGCATGGAAATGCTTGATTGGTGCTCCAAGAACCAAGGACCATGTCCCTTTGAGTCATAAGCATGATAAGAAGCTTGGTTGGTGCATACATTGCTTGAATTGCATTGCCATGCAAGATTCTGTCCTCTGCTGCTGTCAAACAGTTTCTGCAGGAATTTATTGCCGATCGACTGCATAGAGTGCCGACCGGCAATCAATTGGTGGCCGATAGCTTCACTCTATGCCGATGACCACATCCCACTGCCGGTGGTAATTCTACTCAGCCAGTGGTGTCTTCCAATGTCCAGGGAAGCAGTTCTGAGACTTTAGAAATCTTCAAGAGAGGCAGAGCAGGGAAAACAGAGGCAGTCTATGCATGGCAGTGTACTTCCGAGCAAGATCGAGCATGCATTGCATTGGGCACTCCTCCCGAGGCGGTTTACTGTTTTTCCTAGCTTAGTTAGTTTGTTAACTACTTAGGCAATTTGTAATAATTAATTAGCTCGTAGTTAATTAATTTGTACTATTCTTTTGGTCCCTCCGGGCGAGGGCGAATCTGTAATAAGTGTGGGTGCGTGTGTGTGCATGTCTTCCAATCCCCACTTCTTTCTTCCCTTTTATTTACCTGCTTTCAATGGTTAGTATTGGGGCATGTTTACTTTAGCATATCCTATGCTATGCATGCGTGCATCCATACATTTGCCTTTCATGCACCGGGCTCGACGCATCATGCTAACTGCATTTGTACTTCAATTCCAAATTGAATACGTGCATCAATTGATTGCATTCCACATGTCATGCTTAGGTTAGCCGAGCCTGCCCTAATTGCATCCTGTATGTGTTACATTAGTCAAACTTAACATAAACTAGGACCATGCATGTTTGCTAACTAGTTTATTGTTTTGGCACGGAGTATGATGTAAGTATTTTTATGCTTTAGCATACCGCATGCGTGTGAGTGTTGACATAACAGTATGCTTACTATGTGACTAGATGCTTATGTGTTATAAACTGCTTGAATGCCTGTGGGTGAAGGTTGGATTGTTTGAGTTGGAACAACTCATTGAAATCCGTGTTTTAGCCTACTTGCGAGTAGCAAAATCCAACACATTTTTCAAAACGAACGGATATGCAATGTTTACTTCCAAATTAGGCGACCTAGTCTATACTTTTGTGTTGTGCGCATCACATAGTAATTCTAGCTAATTAATCGGAATAAGAGCACATAAAGTTTTCAAAATCAGATATCATGGTTAGTAGAGGCCGGTCTTCGGACCGGGCGAGAGGGGGTGCTCATAGTTGACCTTCCCCAATCGTACCCAAGTTCCCGAGCCGAGGCAACTTTGGTGATGACGGACACGTGGCCTTTGGCACCGAGTCAGGGTTTCTAAATTTTCCCGTTAAAAAATATTTAGGTGGCGACTCTGTATTTGGCAAAGCAGTCCATGTTTGGCACTTCTTTTCAAAAATCTGTTTCTCAAAACGATGTGCCGGATTTGGACTCTTTGGTTCAGATTTAGAACCGTGACACAAAAGGGAGTCCGAACTGTAGCGAGGTCCCCCGCGGGCTTGTTACAGTTTCTGGCGACTCTGCTGGGGAGTTTAGAGAGCTTGACTCGAACTCATGATATCTTGTTTTGATTTCACTTATGTGTTTCCTTGCATTGCATGTGCATTGGTGCGCCTAGGACACCGTGTTGGCCATCTGCTATTCCTGAACGGTTTGCCGGAGGCTTGTCTTGTCAAGGCATGACCATAAGGCTGACCGGTTGCGGGCTCTGCCAGTATGGGAACACAAACCCCGGTTTTACCGGGGCACCCTTTTCGACCATTCGACCTAGTGCATATTCGGAATCCATAGTGACCATTCCAAACTAGGACAGGTTGCTTACCCGATTTTAGGTTGTTTGAAACCGCTGCGTGCGTAGTGAAACCCTAGCTTCTGACAAAATAGGACAGGGAAACCCTACCCTAACATAGGGGTGTATTGGCTCTCATTTATTTGCCATGTGCTTTTAGAGTGTATCTCTACAGGAACGCACATATCAGTTTGCAAGTTTGAGTATCAGGCCTGAGGGCATCAGTATCAGTATTTGTGAGGACCAGTTATATCTGCGGGTATCTGATTCAGTATTGTAAGACAGTGATTTCTGGGGAACAGTGATCGGTAGTAGAGTACAGTTGTTCGGCTGCACCCGTGTTTGAACCGTTTGGGCTGAAATGCTGCTTGTTTTTCCTTTCAGTTCAGAGAGTTCCAGAATAGTCAGTGTTTCCTCTTGTCGAGGCAAGGCCTATGATGACGCAGAATTCAGAAGAGATCGTGGTTATGACAGCCGCGTTGGGTCAAGAGATCACTCCACAAAGTGAGACCAATATTGATATGCCGCATCCACCCAGATCGCCTGCTACGCGCCCGGTCTGGACCCCCCAGCTATACCAGGCTCGCGAGCCCACTACATTTGAACTGATGGGGATGATAGGTGATCTCCAGAGATCCGTGGCAGATCTCGCCTACGGAATGTCAGCTTCACCGCCAGCCGCACCATATGCCGGGAGTTTTGCACCCCAGGAGCCCCCACTGTTAGGCGGATCATGATTGAACTTAGCCAACCGGAGATGGCCTCCAACTATAACAATGACATGTCAACGGCGACCCAAACCCTTGATCAGGCAGAGGCCAGAGGTAAAGACAAGATGAAGGTAGATGCCGATCCTATCGAACAACTGCTGTGGGCAGTCGAGGCTTTGAAAGCCGCGGGGATGAACAAGCAACATATATCAGCAGTTGTGACAAAAGCTGTAGAGGATGCTTTCCCCACTCCACCTGAGGGTAGTTCAAGTCAGTCAGAAAGCCGGGATAGGCCCCGCCATGCCAGAACAGCTCCTCCCGTTCCCAACCCTGTACTCGGGAAGGATCAGAAATCTAAGGCGGCACCTGCCGACCCGTTCGCTAGTGCGTCTAGCAAGAATGCTCAGACTTCGAAGTACCTGCCCCGAGGGCGCAGGGTCTTTCATGCTCTTTACATGCCATTGTCCAAGGCACTTCAAATCCTCGCCAAGAGAGGGCATCTCAAGCCCTTGGAGCCTCGGCCCCTCCCGAAGAATCTCCTTGCTACAGATGATGCTGCTCAGTACTGTGCGTACCACCAGCAGACAGGCCACCCTACCGACAATTGCTCCCGCCTCCGTCATGAGGTGCAGGATTTGATTGATAATGAGGTTATCCTCCCGCCCACCTCGGCCAAGTCCGTTACCACCCAGTTATTGGATTTTGAGGACACAGATACTGCAAGAATGTAATTGGAGAGTGAACCGCCTGCGGGCAGTGCCAGGTGCATTACGAATGTGGCGTCTGGCGCGCATTTTTGAGCATCTGCGAACACCAGTTTTGTAAATTTCGGCTTGGGTATCGAGTCGGTCTCTCGTTTTGAGTCTGTCTCTTTGTCTTGAGTCAGTCTTTTTGCTTACGGGTCTGTCTTGTTATAGCAAGTCCCCCCCCATTTTGTATAGAATGCCAGGTGATTCCGGGGTTGTTGCCTCGGACACCGCTTTGTCTTGTAATTACCCATTTTTTGGTTTTTGAGTCTGTCTCTGCCGAGGGGCCAGTTATACCAACAAATCTGAATGAAACAGCTGTGGCTATCTCATTTTCATGCTTGCTTTCAGTGTGAGTTAGTTGTGCCAGAGGAGGCGAACGAAACGGCAGTACACTCTACTTGCTCTCTTGTGCCCGGAAAATCATTGTAATGACCTAAGCTTTTCAAAAACCCTTTTCGAACGCTGTGGTGGTAAAAAAAAAAAAAAAAAAAAAAAAAATGAAGAGGAAGCAATTCCTCGGGTTTTGCGAAACTTTGATCATATTTGAGAGAAAGATAGGCATACTAAACTTTTAATGAATGAAATCATGCCTGTCAGCGTGAGTACTGAGAAGGATCCTGGCTTGGTCCAGATTGGTTCCACACTTTCTTCAGCGCGAGCGATGTATCGCTTTCTTAAAAAACTTTCAAAAAAACAAAACGTTTTGTGCGGTCCTGCGAAGACCTGTGTGGAATCGCTCTTGAGATTGTGCAGCCGAGGATCGCTCTCAGCCTCAAGATTCGACCTGTTTGTTTGAACCTCGAACTCATTCGGAACATTCAACGGTCAACTGCCAGAGGAGGCCCGTGTAGCCAGATTTGAAGCAGCCCTCGAACAAGAGACACCAAAATCAGATTAAGAAGGTCAGATCTCACTGGGAAAAGCTCCTGAAGCAACCGTGATGGATTCTTCTGCAAATCGACACATCAGTCACTCTCCTGGATACAGAGGGCTTCAATTTCAAAACCGTTTGGCATGGACTTGTTACACTTTTACCCTTTGAGAGGCTCGCTGGGCCGAAAACCCGGAAGGGCGACCCAGGCAAAAGTTAGAGCAAGAGAAAGATATAAAAAAAAAAGAAAGCAAAAAATGCAAAAGAAAAGGAAAAAAAAAAGAAGAAAGAAAAGGAAAAAATGCAAAAAAAAAAGAAGAGAAAAAGAAATAAAAAAATGAAATGAAAAGAAGCTCGCAAGGTCGAAAACCCGCATCGGGCGCCTTGGCAAAAGTTAGAGCCTGAAAAGTGAAGGTTAAAATACCCGAGTGTACCTTAACCGGAACTACGTAAGGCTTGATTCCCATGTTTGGGATACGTAGGAAACTTCATTTTGAAGTCCAGCCCCCGATGCTTTCATAGCGCCCCAGTCCATGTAATGGTTTTGATCATCCTTGCCTTCTCTGCATCCGACAGTTTGGTTATAAACCGTGAACTACGTAGGCTTGATTCCCATGTTTGGGATACGTAGGCAACTTCATCCTGAAGTCCAGCCACCATTGCTCTTACAGTGACTGTGTCCATATATTGGTTCAGACCATCGTCTTCGGAGTTCAGTCGTCATTGATAAAAGCAGTTTACAGCATGCCGCGGCACCATCCAGACAAGGGGCAACTTTCCGTTGCCGCAAGTTACTATCCAAACCAGGGGCAACTTTCCGTTGCCATGCCCCCCCTTCAAACAAGGGGCAATTTCCCATTGCCTCCGATCCGAGGTTGCGCATCTCGAGGGTAGGTTCCGTGCTCGTCGAGCATTGACTGTTTGCAAAAGAATATAGTTTTTGAAATTTTTTACTGAAGTTGACTATTTTCCCAACAACTATCTCATTTTCCAAAACCGGGCCATTTTCTTGGAACCCAAAAAGGGAAATTTTCAGTGCTCACAGCCTGACTTGCATGATTTTCAAATCAAAAATCGAACAAGTATGTTAATCCGGCTCTCATTTTTGGTCAAAACTGTTTTAGAAAGAAGAAAACAAAAATGGTCAAAGTAATGAACTAGGGGCACAGTTGAGCCGGGTATCCTGTCTTTCCCCCGCCGTCAACATACTTGCCAGAAAGGCACCCTATTCGCCGGAAGAGGCCTTCCCTGTCCGGAACCTCGGTTGAACATCGCCGAAAGGAATAGCCGCAAGCTAGCTGTATCGGGCGTAAACCCTCAAACTCCTATTCATCCATCAATCACCCTGGAGAGGGATGAAAAATGAGAGAATAAAGAATAGAAAGGTGCAAGTTGAGAGAAAAAGTAAGAAAACGGTGTTTGAGAGAAAAACCAAGCCTGAGGGCCGAGTGATGTGAGAATCACAAATTAGAAAGGGTGGGAACAAAACCTAGGAAAACTGGCTCCTCGTGATCTGAGGTCTCTCACACGTCTGTGAGTCGTGTCTTTTGCTTTCTCCCATCGCAACTCTTGTCTTGAGTCTTCTCCGAGTGCGTCTCGTTGCGTTTAGGTCGTGTGCCTTTTGTTTCTTTAATTGAGTGTTTCTCGCTGTGTTCAGCTTCAGATTCGATATCCAGGTTGAAAACCCCTCCTTATTTCAAAAATCGTTTAGGCTTAGACTGCTGTGCCATTCTTCACATCCATGCGAAACAAAAGAAGAAAAGGGAAAATTTGGGGCATCTGAGTGTGCTTCGATTTCGGCTGGTTTCAGCCTTTGTGGTCCGTCTTATCAGATTGGGCTGTTTGTTCAGTGCTTGCCATGTGCGGAGAGAACCAAGTGCCATGTTGCGGGCTGTCTACAGATCAATCCCCAGTGGAGTATGGGCTATGTGTTCAGATTGAAATAGTAGTTTGGTTGGGTTGTTTTGCTATTAGCTGGTCAATTATCTGATTATTACAGTATAAGTGCTCAATTTTCAGACGGCAGATCAATATCATTTACATTTGAGGTGTAATATGATGCAATGCAGTGCAAAGTATGAAATGTACAGATACAACACTTTTTAGGCAAAAACGAGTTTGTTTCATTTCATATAATCTTTTTCAAGTACATAGTTTTGAAGAAAGCAAAAACCCGCCTGCGGCGGTACAAGGTACTCTAGCTACCAAGAAGAAAGGAAAAAGTACAAAAGAAGAAAAACAGCAAAAATCTGGATCAACATCAAGAGGTCTCAAGCCTGGGAGTCCGTCCTCGCCCTCTTCCTGGACGAAGGTCCAGGAGCATCATCAGGAGCAGCACCGTCATCAGAGCCCGAGTCAGTATCACCTCCGGTCTCCTCCTCAGACGACCCCGCCTCTGCCTCTACCTCTGCCTCGGACTCATCATCCTCGTCATCAGGAATGGGTGCCCGAGAGCTACTCCCAACAGGAGTACGCCCTCCCCTGGTACGGGGACGTGCAGTCTCTCCACGCCCTCCTCGAGCAGGAATAGAGGGCCCAGCTGGAGCACCACCCACCGGAGGGATCTGGAAAGGAGGCTGAAAAGCATGAAAGGCAAATACATCAGAATACTGTGAGCAGTGAATCAGTACAGAATACAGTGTATGAGTGCAGTCTGTGGGTGCCGTGAGCAGTGAATCAGTGCAGAATGCAGTGAATGAGTACAGTGTATGTATGCTGTGAGCAGTGAATCAGTACAGAATACAGTGTATGAGTACAATTTGTGGGTGCCGTAAGCAGTGAATCAGTGCAGAATGCAATGTATGAGTACAGTGTATTAAGTGTTGTATCGTGCATCAGATTATACGAAACAGTTTATGTATGGTTTGAGACTGTGGTCAGAAAGAGCATACCGGGATACTGTAAAGGGCCAAGAGGTCGAAAGTCCGTTGTAGCATCTCCATCATGGAGGCATTCATCTCCAATGACTGCCGGGTGTACTCGGAGGACGCCTGCAAAAGTATCAGATGCATCAGTATTTCTGCGGAATATTAAATAAAATGAAACGAAATGCCAATGCAAGACGCGAAATGCAATAATACATACCGGAGGCAAGTCGGGGACACCGACCAACTCGTGATCAGCCGGGGGAGGGGTAAAGGGGATCCGGTAGGTCGCCCCACCCTACCCTCTGAAAGTCAATGAAGTGGGCAGAGCAGGCCAGCTGGTCCCCCGCCCTCTCTGAACTCCGTCTCTACCACGGACTCGAGCTCTCCTCGACGCTCCCGCTCCCGCTGCCGGCACCGCTGGCCTCGCCCCCTCAGCTCGCCGACCACTGCTCAAGGGTCGCATAATGTAGGTCCGGACGTACTCGGCATAGTTGCCCTCGCCTCTGTGACGCTCTGCGCCCCAGCCAGCGGTGTACTCTCTCAGGTGCGCGAGGGAAAACCTCTCTGTATGCCTCATATGTGCAGGAGGCGGACCCGGAACTATCTGCCTCGGTAAACCCAGGGTCTGACGCAAGAAGCGCTCCCCCAGGTACCAAGCCCGACAGACTGGGCCCTCCAACAGAATCCGAAGGCGAGCAGTCTCCTCTGCGCCCTCGTAATGGTCTCTCACCACGGCTGGCAATGGAGCCCAAGGCTGCCAGGTGATCTGCGGGTACAAATGCAGTTTGTTATCTATCTGTTATCAAAATACAGTGATATGCGAAGCTTAAAGCAAACTCTAAAGTTGAACATACCTCTGCGGCGGTGATGGTGTCGAAGTAGCGGCGGAAGAAAATAAAAGACTCCCGGGGTCTCCGCACACACCGCACATCAAAGCGATGAGAAAAAGGGACGTCGAGCGGGATCTCCACATCGGGTACTGGGGCAAGCCTGGGAAAGTAGGCGTAGACCCACAACTGCAGAACAAATATCAGTATGACTATCAGATAAAGCAGAATACAGAATAAGGCAGAAATGGCAGAGCCGTGTGTTGTGCAGTGTATTGTGCAGAGTGTACAGTGTGTGTGCAGTGTATAATCAGTGTAAAGCAGAGTATATGTGTGTGCCGCGTGTGCAGTATATAGTCAGTGAGAGATAGACCGTGCAATATACAGAATACAGAAAATGTAAAGCAGAAAACAGAAATGTAAAAGGGGAAGAAGATGTACCTCCCAAGCTCGCCAGTATCCGCCAAGGAGCTGTCCGCTAAGGCGGGAAGAAGAACTCATGTAACCATACAAAGTGGCCAAGCCTGCGCCACCCCAGTCGTAGTCGCGGATCCGCCTGACATCCACCAGTGCGCTCAACAGGCGTAGAGGCACGGTGTTCGCCCGATCGGCGAATAGGGTCGTCCCAAGCAGAAACATGATGAAGCCCCGCGCATACTGATCTACCTCCGCTGGGGTCATCTGCGCCTCCTCCTCCAAGGCTCGCTGAGTTCGGAATTGACTCTCGAACCACGAGTATCTGACAAACCCTGCTCGAGCAAGGGGAGGCTGAGCGCCGAGTAGGTACAGCTGGGCGGCGTCCCACTCACCCATGTCAGTATCGAAGGGAATCGGATCCCCCCCTACCCCGATGCCAGTGAGCATCGAGAAGTCATAAGGGTTCATCGTCATGTCCCCTGCGACGGAGAAGTGGAAGGAGTTGGTGGTATCCTACCACCTCTCCACTAAAGCAGCGAGCAAGGGTCTGCAGGTAGTAAGCTGGGAGAGTCCCCTGCAGAAGATGCCAAAACCCGCCTCGTCGACGATCTGGAGAACCGCGTCTGGCAACTCCGCATACCAGTCTCGGGCAACGACATTCCCATACCCGCGAATGGTATGGGAGTCCCCCTGTGATCAAAAACAGCAATTGCGAAGCAATATTCAAGATGCAGTTTTGAGAAGCATACAGATATAGTGTGTGTGCGCGTTTCAAATGTAAAGCCGGCATTGGGTGTCAGTGTGCTAGCAGGGAACTACAGCATATGATATGTCAGTGTGTTGAGTGGTTCAGGGTAAATACGGCGTATGTGCACGTTTTTCAGAAATCAAACAGACATCGGCTGTCAGTGTGCTAGCAGTGAGCTACGACGTGTGATGTGTCAACATGTTCGTGTGGGTTCAGTGCAAACGTAGCATGTGTGCAAGTTTTTTTTATAGATTCAGGCAGGTTCCGGGTGCCGTTGAGTTTGCAGTAAAATCCGGTGCGTGCCGATGGTTTGAATGACTCAAGGTCAGTGCACTGTGTGTGTATGTGCCAATCTTAAACAGATATCAGTTGCTAGTTTGTTTGCGATCAACTACAACACGTCAGGGTGTCTGAGCTAAAGCAGTTAAAGAGCATAACTAGCTACGGCAGTTTTTATATCCTACATTGCAGAAAGTAAAGCAGAGAAAGAATGTACCTCAGAAGCACCGAAGGATAAGTGTGACTCTGGCTCACGGAGCAGTAGCTTGCGTGCCACGCCCCTCTCGAAGCTCCGGAACTGGCGTAGTCCATCCGGGAGCATCATGTGAACCGCCGGTCTGTAAGTCTCCGGATCAAATGGCCGGATGCGAAGCGGCAAGGGCTCGGCCTCGGGATCCATCTCAAGCTCTGGAGGAGCCCCACCCTCTGGAAGGTCGTCCGCCATCTCGAAGAGAATGTAAAAATGGCCGGAAGAGGGAAAAATGGGAGAAAATATGAAAAGTCAACAAAAAGTCAACCCCGAGAGGGTCGGAAATGGCCGGAAAAGTCGAGGTGAGGAAAATGCACGGGTATCGAGAAAAACTCGAGGGAAATAGGCCCCGAGTGGCGGAAATCAAGCAACAAAAACCGAAACGAAGTTTCGTTCAGTTCAAAACACTCGAAACGCGAAGGTATTCGCGAATCGAACAACGAAACGGGGTTTAGAACGCAAGAAAACAAGGAAATCGAAGGACGAAAATAGCCTAGAGAGAGAGAGGGGGAATTTTCGACCAAGGAGAAGTGAAGAAAATAGGGTTAGAAAACCTATTTTAAAACACCCACGGCCGAAATGTCAAAACTGCTCCGAACAGGAATTGTTTGCCGGTCGGCCACACTCTTTGCCGGTCGGCAGTATTTTGTGCCGATGGAATTGTTTGATGGCTGATGGACGGCCGATGATGCATTATGATGGCCGGTGGACATCCGGTGGTCTCCCACAGTGGTTTTTGAGCCTCATACACCTTTCCTTGGGTTATATGAGTGGTCCATAGCCTTCATTACTTAAAACAGTGCAAAACAGTGCCTCTCCGACGCTCAACCGGCCTCCGTTTTGACCTCGGATCGTGTCTCCTGTGTGTAGCACTCAAATTCGTGCAAGGTGTATCCTTCTCGTATCCTTTTGGCTCTTACAAAGTTCGAAAGATTGCCCCATGTGCATCGCATCCCTATCGCACTGTCTTGTGCATCGCATTTCAATCGCACTGTCTTGTGCATTGCATTTCAATCGCATTGTTCGTCCCGGTCTGGCGAGACCTTAAACACGCACGGTCCAGGAGACCTAAAATCCTTGGGAGGTGCAAGACCTTCACTCGCGTTGTCTAAACGTACCACGCTGTTTTGCGCATCTCATCGCATTTGGCATGCATTGCACCGCGCTGTTTTGCGCACCTCATTGCATTTGGCATGCATTTTATCACACTGTCTTGTGCATCGCATTTCAATCGCACTGTCTTGTGCATTGCATTTCAATCGCATTGTTTTGTTCGTCCCGGTCTGGCGAGACCTTAAACACGCACGGTCCAGGAGACCTAAAATCCTTGGGAGGTGCAAGACCTTCACTCGCGTTGTCTAAACGCACCACGCTGTTTTGCGCATCTCATCGCATTTGGCATGCATTGCACCGCGCTGTTTTGCGCACCTCATTGCATTTGGCATGTATTTCATCGCACTGTCTCGTGCACCGCATCCCAAATTCATGCATGGTCGTGCGTTTCAAGTAAGCTTGCGTTGTCGCGCACTTCAACATCGTGCATCATTTGCATTCCAAAAAAAAAACAACAAAAAAACATGCATTGTCATGCATACATTTTGCATCCCGGTCTAGGAGACCTTAAATCCTCTAAAGGTGCAATTCCTTTGGTGTTTGTCGTGCCCGAACGACTTTCGGTGGTCTGGTAAAGCCACCTGCCTGTGTTTTGCGGTAAGTTCCTAGAAGACCAACTGGGACGGTGAAAACTAGAGTTCGAATGGCTTATGCCTAGAACGCAAAGGTTCGGGATTTCCGAGACTAAAGTCTGGTTTAAATACCCAGGGGTGTATCCTCGGCTTGAAATCTGTATGGAAGCCCCATAGGTTGAGGTAGCATGTCTGCGCCTCAGTTCTGGATACTGAACCAACCTAGTATATCGCCCTGTTGGTAAGATAGGGAAAGCTGCAATCATAGCCGTTGCATCATAGTACATTGTCATGCATCCATTGTAAGTAGTGCATTGTCATGCATACATGGTAAATATTGCATTGTCATGCATTTCCATTGTAGCTTGCATACATCTATTGCATTTTCCCCAGTAGACTGCATCATACCGCATTGTCATGCATTTGCATTGTAGTTTGTATGCATTCATTGCATCACTCTCCGCCTATGGCTTGCGCCTTTCCATGTTGAGCTTGGTCTGGTATGTGCCCATACTTCTTGTGTCAAAACATAGTTCAGTAGACCATTCTATGTTAGCCGCGGCTTGTATGAGTACATGCCTTTCCTAGGCAAGATTTGGTTTGGCTCGCGCGCCATATCCATTTACATCCATTCCATTGCATTGTAGATTGCATGCATTCATTGCATCACCTCCTCCGCCTATGGCTTGCGCCTTTCCATGTTGAGCTTGGTCTGGTATGTGCCCATACTTCTCGTGTCAAAGCATAGTTCAGTAGACCGTTCTATGTTAGACGTGGCTCGTATGCGTACATGCCTTGCCTAGGCAAGATTTGGTTTGGCCCGCGTGCCATATCCATTGCCATTTTCCTAGCATATCCATTGTAGATATTACATTGTAGTGTAATTTTTGTATCCAGCATTAGGGTCATTGTCCTTTCCCCAGCGGGTCGTTACCCCACTTATGTCATTCCACCCAATACTCGTTCTTGTGTCTGTCTACATTACTCATAGTTCAGTAGACCGTTCTATGGTAAACGGACTTGTTACCTCCATCAATCTATTTGACATACGTGTGGTTTCAAACCGCTCATGATTGGATCATGATTCAATTGCTTTGCATGTAGTTTGCATTGTTTCAATTGCATTGCATTTTCAGTTGCATCATTTATACATTGCATTGTATATATTGCATATCATTTAGCATTCACATTGCATTGTCATGCATGTTGCTAACAATATCATACCTGTTAAGTTTGTTTTCTTTACAGGCACGATATTGTATGTACGGTTCGTTTACCGCTGGTGGAACCAGACGAACCAGACAGGTATTGTATCCTCCGCGTGAGACGTATCGAGAATTGCATAATTCTCTTACATCCTTTCTACATTGTAGTGTAGTTTGGTGTATGCTAGCTTAAAACTGTCGCATGTGTGCTTCGTTACAGCTTTCTTTGCATGATCATAAGTTATGCTCGGCTTCGTGCATTGTCTTGCATTTTGCCCCTGCCTTCGGGCGCATACCTTGTTTGTCTTGCATGTTTGTCTAAGTCTTCGGCCTTGTCAAAAATGGGTCGTCTCTGGGCTTTGACATGCACTCCCGTCATTGTTATGACTTTCGAGTTCTGTCAAAGAGGGGCAACTGTAGACACCCCATTTTTGACCATCCTCAAGACTTGGACGTCACCGTTTGAACACCCGGTGATCATCCATGTTTGTGTTCGTTTGGAGTTCCCGGAGGTCTCGGCTTCGCGCCTTGCCTCGGGATCTCCGAACTCGACTGTTTAGTGTCTGGTTTTACACCAAACACTTGTGTTTTGCCTTGGAGGGGCAGGGAATACCTTGTGAGGCATCCCCACACATCACCGGCCATGGCTAGAGGCCACCGGCCAGGGTTTTATGCCATCGGCAATGTATGTTGCCGGTCGGCAGTCAATTTTGTCAAAACGGCATTTTTGAGCAGCCGACTACTGTTCATCTGCTTTTGCAGATATTTTAAGACAGCTGTCTTACATTTGCTTCCCCTCCATACACGTGTATGGAGGGGTGGCCCTCTTGTTAGCTTACCTTGTAAGCTTTACAAGATTGGCTCCTCTATAAGAGGAGGCCTTCTCTCCCCAGCAGGGTTAGAAAAAGTTGGAGAGGAGAGTGAGAAGACTCTGGTTTTAGGGTTTAAGTTAGTGTATCTAACCTATATCTATATCTCTCCCTCTCTTGCCATTGTGTGTGTTTTAGGCTTAGTTTTGTGCACAAACACCTACCATCACACCACCCTCTTGGAACTGAGGTTCTTGAGGCTTTTTTTTTGGAGCTTTGAAGCTGGTTTGGAGCTCAAGGGGCTGCTGGTCCACCATTTTTGAAGGTAGTCTACAAGGGGAAGAAACTAGTCCTTTTTACCCCTTTCTTGCATTCTATTTTTTCCTATCTTAGAACTATTTTTGTGCTTGGTGCATAACACAAAAAAGTTCTGTTTTTAGGCCCTCTAAATAGTTGGTTTAGAGTATTTTGTGGTTTGGAGGTGTTTGACTCCTCTTAAGCCTTGAGGGCCTCCATTTTGTGCTATTTTGAGTGAGCTCCGAGACTTTGGTGTTTGGGCCTCCTCACCACTGAAATCTTGAGGGATTTCAGTGGTAAGGATGGTGCCGTGAAGTCCCAAGAAGGAGAGGGTCACCCCCTCTCCTTGTTGTCCTTGAAAAGGGCACTTTTTGGCCTCTTGAGGGAGCATCATGTTTGAGTGCTTGTTGATCATGCCATAGCTGTTTTTTATGCTTATTACGCCATGATATAACATTGTTGTGTGTTGGTTTTGGTACACCATGCATGCCTTGCATATATGCCTTGTAATGCCATGTTTAGGCCTTAACATGCCTTAGGTTGTAAGCCCTTGTTTTAGCATGTTTTAGGTTTAGCCTTGTGAAGGTTTTGTGTTTATTTTGCCATGTTTAAGGTCTATCCTAGGTTACTTTGGTCGACCGTGGCATGGTTTGTATAGCTACCTTACATTTTGGCTTGGTTGGCCTTGGATATGTGGGCATTGTTGCATGCTTTGTTTGGTTTATTTAGTTGGTTTGGTACCTTCTATAACATGATTTCAGAGCTTTACAATGCATGCCATACGTCCATACTTAGCCTCTTTCAAGTGTGCTTGAGAGTTGCTTGTTTATGCTTAAGTGTTAGGCCTTGACATGTGCATGTGTGTATGTGTGTTTGGTCTTACCTCTTGAACTTTTGGCCACTGTTTTAGGCCTATTTAGAGCTACCTAAATCATGTTTAAGCCCATCCCTTTGTTGGTTGCACATGCTCCTCGTGTGTTGTAGCATATTGGTAAGTTGTTGCATGTTAGAACTTACATGATTGAATGAAGTCACATGTTTGTTTGCATGCTTGGACATTCACATCGCATCTTGCATGCTTGATGACTAACGTTGATGTTTCATGTCTTGTATGCTTGTTAGCTTGTATGCTTATTTGCATTGCCATGATTGCATACTAGTTAACATGCCTAGGTTGATTCCATCTAGCATGCATGCCTTGTCCCTTGATTAAGTGATAGGGAGTGGGCCTTTGTTTGTTTGGTTTGCATTGCATTTGAAATCAATGTGCACAACTTGGTTCTTTGGGCCATCATGCATGGAAATGCTTGATTGGTGCTCCAAGAACCAAGGACCATGTCCCTTTGAGTCATAAGCATGATAAGAAGCTTGGTTGGTGCATACATTGCTTGAATTGCATTGCCATGCAAGATTCTGTCCTCTGCTGCTGTCAAACAGTTTCTGCAGGAATTTATTGCCGATCGACTGCATAGAGTGCCGACCGGCAATCAATTGGTGGCCGATAGCTTCACTCTATGCCGATGACCACATCCCACTGCCGGTGGTAATTCTACTCAGCCAGTGGTGTCTTCCAATGTCCAGGGAAGCAGTTCTGAGACTTTAGAAATCTTCAAGAGAGGCAGAGCAGGGAAAACAGAGGCAGTCTATGCATGGCAGTGTACTTCCGAGCAAGATCGAGCATGCATTGCATTGGGCACTCCTCCCGAGGCAGTTTACTATTTTTCCTAGCTTAGTTAGTTTGTTAACTACTTAGGCAATTTGTAATAATTAATTAGCTCGTAGTTAATTAATTTGTACTATTCTTTTGGTCCCTCCAGGCGAGGGCGAATCTGTAATAAGTGTGGGTGCGTGTGGGTGCGTGTGTGTGCATGTCTTCCAATCCCCACTTCTTTCTTCCCTTTTATTTACCTGCTTTCAATGGTTAGTATTGGGGCATGTTTACTTTAGCATATCCTATGCTATGCATGCGTGCATCCATACATTTGTCTTGCATGCACCGGGCTCGGCGCATCATGCTAACTGCATTTGTACTTCAATTCCAAATTGAATACGTGCATCAATTGATTGCATTCCACATGTCATGCTTAGGTTAGCCGAGCCTGCCCTAATTGCATCCTGTATGTGTTACATTAGTCAAACTTAACATAAACTAGGACCATGCATGTTTGCTAACTAGTTTATTGTTTTGGCACAGAGTACGATGTAAGTATTTTTATGCTTTAGCATACCGCATGCGTGTGGGTGTTGACATAACAGTATGCTTACTATGTGACTAGATGCTTATGTGTTATAAACTGCTTGAATGCCTGTGGGTGAAGGTTGGATTGTTTGAGTTGGAACAACTCATTGAAATCCGTATTTTAGCCTACTTGCGAGTAGCAAAATCCAACACATTTTTCAAAACGAACGGATATGCAATGTTTACTTCCAAATTAGGCGACCTAGTCTATACTTTTGTGTTGTGCGCATCACATAGTAATTCTAGCTAATTAATCGGAATAAGAGCACATAAAGTTTTCAAAATCAGATATCATGGTTAGTAGAGGCCGGTCTTCGGACCGGGCGAGAGGGGGTGCTCATAGCTGACCTTCCCCAATCGTACCCAAGTTCTCGAGCCGAGGCAACTTTGGTGATGACGGACACGTGGCCTTTGGCACCGAGTCAGGGTTTCCTAAATTTTCCCATTAAAAAATATTTAGGTGGCGACTCTGTATTTGGCAAAGCAGTCCATGTTTGGCACTTCTTTTCAAATATCTGTTTCTCAAAATGATTTGCCGGATTTGGACTCTTTGGTTCAGATTTAGAACCGTGACACAAAAGGGAGTCTGAACTGTAGCGAGGTCCCCCGCGGGCTTGTTACAGTAGGCTCGATACCCCGGTCGAAAACCCCTTTTTCAATTTCAAAAGATCGCTTATGCTCAGAGTGTTGTGCCATTCTCTACATTTATGCGAAGCAAAAGAAGAAAAGGGAAAATTTGGGGCATCTGAGTACGCTTCAACTTCAACAGGTTTCAACTTTTGTAGTCCGTCTTGTTAAGATTGGGCTATTTGTTCAGGATTTGTTGTGTGCAGAATGAGCTGAGTGCTGTATTACGGGCTGTATGTAGTCTAATCCGCAGCAGAGTATGGGCTGTGCGTTCAGAATAGAACAGTGGGTTGCTTGGGCTGTTTTTGCCATTAGTGGGTTCGTTATCTGATTATTACAGTGCAAGTGTTCAATTTTTCAAACAACAAATCGATTTCATTTACATTGAGGTGTAATATGATGCAATGCAATGCAATGTAAAGATATAAAAATGTAACACTTTCAGACAAAAAAGTTTGTTTCATTTCATCATCTTTTCAAGTACATAAGTTTTGGGAAACAAAATCTGCCTGCGGCAGTACAAGGTACCCTAGCTACCAACAAAAAAGGAAAAAGTGCAGAAAAGAAGAAAAACAGCAAAAATCTGTATCAAATGTCAAAATGGCTCCGGGGCTATCAGTCTGTCCTAGTCCTCTTCCTGGACGAAGGTCCAGGAGCATCATCAGCACTGCCATCTGAGCCCGAGTCCGAGCCATCTCCAGTCTCCTCCTCAGATGACTCCGACTCTGCCTCTGCCTCTGTCTCTGCCTCTGCCTCCGCCTCTGACTCATCATCGTCATCATCTGGAACTGGAGCCCGTGAGCTACTCCCGACATGAGTGTGCCCCGCCTTGGTGCGGGGGAATACTCAGCCCTCCTCATCTCTCCCTCGGGCAGGAACAGTAGGCCTGACTGGAACACCTCCTACAGTGGGAATCTGGAAGGGAGGCTAAAAAGTACAAAAGGCAAATGCATCAGTGTACCGTAAACAGTTTATCAGTGCAGAATGCAGTGTATGAGTACAGTGTGTGAATGCCGTGAATAGTTTATCAGTGCAGAATGCAGTGTATGAGTACAGTGCGTGGAGGCCGTAAACAGTTTATCAGTGCAGAATGCAGTGTATGAGTACAGTGTGTGGATGCTGTGAACAGTTTATTAGTACGGAATGCAATGTATGAGTACAGTATGCGAATGCCGTGAGCAGTTTATCAGTGCAGAATGCAGTGTATGAATACAGTGTATGAATGCTGTGAGATCAGTGTGTCAAGTGTTGTGTTGTGCATCGGATTATGTGAAGCAGTTTATGTATGGTTTGAGACTGTGGTTGAAGAACATACCGGAATACTGTAGAGGGCCAGAAGGTCGAAGGTCCGCTGCAACATCCCCATCATGGAGGCATTCTACTCCAGGGCTGCCAGGTGTACTCGGAGGACGCCTGCAAAAGTATTGGATGCATCAGTATTCTGCGGAATATCAAAGAAGTGAAATGAAATGAAATGACAATGCAAGATGCGAAATGCAATAATACATACCGGAGACAAGTCGGGGACACCGACCAACTCGTGATCAGCCGGAGGAGGGGCAAAGGGGATCTGGTAGGTCGCCCCTCCCTGCCCTCTGTATGTCATCATCGTAGGCAGTGCGGGCCAACCAGCCCCCCGCCCTCTCTGAGCTCTGCCCCTGCCATGAACTCGGGCCCTCCTCGATGCTCCCGCTCTTGCCCTGGCTGCCGGTGCCACGGGCCTCTCTCCCTCAGCTCGACGGCCACTGCTCAGAGGCCGCATGATGTACGTCTGCACGTACTCTCTGTAATCGTCGATGCCTCTGAAGCGGATCGCCTCCCAGCCGATCGTATACTCGGCCATCTGCTCGGCAGTGAATCTCTCGGTCTCCCTCATGTCCTCCGGAGGGTGAACCAGGACTATCTGCTCTGGTAATCCTAGGGTCTGACGTAGGAAACGCTCACCTAGGTACCAAGCCCGACAAACTGGGCCCTCTAGCAGAATCCGGAAACGCGAGGTCTTCTCAGCACCGACAAATCGGTCTCGAATCGTCGCGGGCAACGGAGCCCAAGGCTGCCAGGTGATCTGAAAATGAAATACAGTTTGTTATCTACTGATTATTGAAAATATGCACTGAAAAGCGAAGCTTAAATGAACTCTAAAGTTAAACATACCTTTGCGGGAGTAATGGTGTCAAAGTAGCGGCAGAAGAAGCTAAACGTCTCCCGAGGCCTCCGCATACACCTCCCGTCGAAGCGGCGGAAGAATGGAACGACAAGAGGGGTCTCTGTGTCTGGCACTGGGGCTAGTTTGGGAAAGTAGGCGTAGACCCACAACTGCAGGGCAAATACCAGTATGCTTATCAGATAAAGCAAAATGCAGGACAAAGCAGAAAAAACAGAGCCGTATATCGTGCAGTGTATTGTGCAGACAGTGTATTGTGCAGAGTGTGCCGTGTGTACAGAATACAGTCAATGTAAAGCAGAATACAGGTGTGTGCCGTGTATACAGAATACAGTTAGTGAAAAGCAGACTACGGTGTGTGCAGTGTGCAGAGTACAGAAAATGTAAAGCAGAAATGTAAAAGAGAAAAGAAATGTACCTCCCAAGCACGCCAATAGCCCCCGAGCAACTGTCCGCTGCCGCGGGAATCTGAGCTCATGTATCCATAAAGTGTAGCCAGAGCAGCGCCACCCCAGTCGTAGTGCAGGATCTGAGTGACATCCACTAAGGCGCTGAGTAGACAGAGGGGCACGGTGTTCTCCCGATCGGCGAAAATGGTGGTCCCCAGCAGGAACATGAGAAAGCCGCGCGCGTATCTCTCCACGGCCTCCTGAGTCATCAGAGCCTCCTCAACCAAAGCTGGCTGGACCCGGAACTGGACCTCAAACCAGGAATACCGGACGAAGCCTGGACAGGCGAGAGGTGGCACCTCGCCAAGTAAATAAACCTGAGCGGCAGTCCACTCGTCCATGTCAGTGTCGAAGGGGATCGGATCACCCCCTACCCCGATGCTTGTGAGCATCGAGAAATCATAGGGAGTCATCGTCATGTCTCCCGTCGCAGAAAGATGGAACGAGTCGGTGGTGTCCCACCACCTCTCCGCCAGAGCAGCGAGGAGAGGCCTGCTCGTAGTAAGTCTGGACAGTCCTCTACAGAAAGCGCCGAAACCGGCCTGATCCACAATGTGGCGAACCGCCTCGGGTAGCTCAGCATACCAGTCTCGAGCGGCGATATTCCCATACCCGCGGACGGTATGGGAATCCCCCTGTTTTCAAACAAACAATTGCGAAACGATGCTAAATATACCAGTTTTGAAAGGCATTCAGAATTCAGATAAATATGGCATGTGTGCGTATTTTCAGATTCAAACAGATACCGTGTGCCGGTGTGCTTACAGTGAACTACAACGTATGATGTGTTAGCGTGTTTGCGTGGTTCAGTGCAAATATAGCATGTGTGCAAGCTTTTCAGATTCAAACAGATATCGGGTATCGGTGTGATTGCAATAAACTACAGTGTGTGCAGTGTATACTGTGTTGGTATGTTTGAGTGATTCAGAGCCAACGCAGTGTGTGTGCACGTGTTAGTCTCAAACAGATATCAGTTGCAAGTGTGGTTGCGATCAACTACAGTGTACAGTGCGTCAGTGTATCTGAGTTAAGCAGTTAAAGAATGTAACCAGCTATGGCAGTTTTATATTCTACCTTGCAAAAAAAAAAAAAAAAAAAACAATAAAGTAGAGGAAGGAATGTTACCTCGGAAGCGCCGAAGGATAAATGAGATGTAGGCTCACGCAGGAGGAGCTCTGGTGGCATCGCTCTGTCAAAACTCCGAAACTGGCGAAGCCCATCCGGGGGTAGCACGTGAATCGCCGGTCGGTAGGTGGCCAGGTCGAAGGGGCGGACACTCAGGGGGAGAAGCTCGACCCCGGGATCCATCTCGTGATCCGGGGGAGTCCCGCCCTGTGAAATATCGTCGGCCATGTCAAATGTGACGAGGGAGATGGTCGGAAACAGAAAACAATGCTAGAATATGAAAGGTCAATGAAAAGTCAACCCCCGGGAGGGTGGAAAATGGCCGGAAAAGCCGGGAAGTGGAAAAGGCACGAAAATTGGGAGGAATACGAGGGGAACAAATCCCAAAAAGCGAAAATAGCAAAGGAAGTACCGAAACAAAAAATGTTCGGTTCAAAGTGTTCGAAACGCGAAGGAGATCGCGAATCAAACGACGAAACGGGCGTAAAACGCGAGAAAACGGAGAAATGAAGAGAGGAAAATGCCCTAGAGAGAGAGGGGATAGATATTCGGCTAAGGAGAATAAGGAAAATAGGGTTAGAAACCCTATTTTAAAAGACCCAAGCCAAAAGGACAAAACTGCCCCGATTCAGGCACTTTTGGCCGGCCGGCCAAATATTTGGCCGGTGATGTTTTTTGGTGGCCGGTGGCCTCCCCATGTGGCCGGTGAGCCTCCTACAACCTTGTTTAGGTCAGATGAGTGGTTTAGGGTCTTCAATGCTCAAGATAGTCCAAGAAATGGCCTCCGTTTTGACCTCGGACTGTGCCTTCTGTGCGTGGCACTCGAATTCGTGCAAGGTGTATCCTTTCCGTATCCTTTTGTCTTTAACAAAACCCGCAAGTTGCCCCTTGTGCATGTATCATTCAATCGCACTGTCTAGCGCATCGCACTATCTTGTGCACTCGCGTTGTCCAACGCGCCGCACTGTGTTGCGCATCTCATTGCATTTTGCATGCATTCGACCGCGCTATTTTGCGCATCACACCGTCCTGTGTACTGCACGGTCTGGCGAGACCTTAAACCCGCTTGGTCTGACGAGACCTTAAAACCGCTCGGTTGCATTGTCATGCATTTCAAACTCGCATGCATTGTCATGCATTTCAAAGTCACGCGTTGTCACGCATTCTAAGTTCATTTGCATTGTTATGCATTCCCCAGCAGACGGTCTGGCGAGACCTTAAACCCGCTTGGTCTGACGAGACCTTAAAACCGCTCGGTTGCATTGTCATGCATTTCAAACTCGCATGCATTGTCATGCATTTCAAAGTCACGCGTTGTCACGCATTCTAAGTTCATTTGCATTGTTATGCATTCCCCAGCAGACGGTCTAGGAGACCTTAAATCCTTGGAAGGTGCAAGACCTTCGATGCATTGGTGTGCACGGTTCAAATAATGCATATGTCATGCATTTCATAACAAATAATGCATATGTCATGCATTTCATAACAAATAATACATATGTCATGCATTTCATAACAAATAATGCATATATCATGCATCATTGTAAATATACTGCATATGTCATGCATCATTTTAAATACCACATGTGTCATGCATTTCAAAAATACAAAAAAAACAACAAAACAACAAAAAAACACATGCATATGTCATGCATTTCATTGTAATACCGCATATGTCATGCATATCTCTTGTAAATATCCATTCCGGTGCATGTCGCATTGTAGCTTGCATGCATTCATTGCATCCCCTTCCATCCATGGTTTGCACCTTTCCTTGTTGAGCTTGGTTTGGTATGTGCTCATACTTTTCACGTCAAAGCACAGTTCTGCATGTGTACGCGCCTATTCCTTGATGAACTTGGTTTGAGGATGGCGGCACCTTTTCTGTGTTAGACGTGTTTCGTTTGTGTACATGCCCTTCCTAGGCAAGATTTGGTTTGGCTTGCGCGCCTTATCCATCGTATCTATCCATTCCATTCCAGTGCATGTTGCATTGTAGCTTGCATGCATTCATTGCATCACCTCCATCCACGGCTCGCACCTTTCCTTGTTGAGCTTGGTTTGGTATGTGCTCATACTTTTCACGTTGAAGCACAGTTCTGCATGTGTACGTGCCTATTCCTTGATGAACTTGGTTTGAGGGTGGCGGCACCTTTTCTGTGTTAGACATGGCTTGTATGTGTACATGCCCTTCCTAGGCAAGATTTGGTTTGGCTGCATGCCATATCCACTGTATATATTGCATTGTAGTGTAATTTTTGCATCCAGCATTCGGATCATTGTTCTTTCCCCAGCAGGTCGTTTCCCCACTTATGTCATTCCACCCAATACTTGTTCCTGCGTCCGTCTACATCACTCATAGTTCTGCATGTGCACGCGCTTTGAGGGTTGCGGCACCTTTTCTATGGTAGACGGACTTGTTAGTTCCATCAATCTATTTGACATTTGTGTGTTTTTGAACCGCTCATGATTGAATCATGATTCGATTGCATTGCATTTCTTTTACATTGTTTCAATTGCATTGCATATTCATTTGCATTATTATACATAGTTTTGTATATATTGCATATCATTTTGCATTCATTTTGCATGTTATGCATGTTGCTAACAATATTGTACCTGTTAAGTTTGCTTTCTTTTCAGGCACGATATTGTATGTACGATTCATTTGAGGTTGGTGCAACCAGACGAATCGCACAGGTATTGTATCCTCCGAGTGAGACGTATCGAGAATTGCATAATTCTCTTACATCCTTTCTGCATTGTAGTGTAGTTTGGTGTATGATTGCTTAGAACTGTCGCATGATATGCTTCGTTACAGCTTTCTTTGCACGATCATAAGTTATGCCTGGCTCTGTGCATTGTCTTGCATTTTGCCCCTGCCTTCGGGCGCATATCTTGTTTGTCTTGCATGCCTTGTCTAAGTCTTCGGCCTTGTCAAAAATGGGTCGTCTCTGGGCTTTGACATTCACTCCCGTCATTGTTATGACTTTCGAGTTCTGTCAAAGAGGGGCAACTGTAGACACCCCATTTTTGACCGTCCTCAAGACTTGGACGTCACCGCTCGAACACTCGGTGATTATCCATGTTTTTGTGTTCGTCTTGAGTTCCCGGAGGTCTCGGCTACGCGCCTTGCCTCAAGACCTCTCGACTCGACTGTTTCGTGTCTGGTTTTGCACCAAACACTTGTGTTTTGCCTTGGAGGGGCAGGGTAGGGTTTGTCGACCACCCCCACCCATCACCGGCCATGGCTTGAGGCCATCGGCTGTGTTTTGTTGCCACCGGCCAAATGTTTGGCCGGCCGGCACTCTAGATGGCCGGCCGGCTATTTTTTTTTGGTCAATTACATTTTTGGCTGGCCGACTACTGTGCATCTGCTTTTGCAGATATTTTGGTGCAGTTGGCATGCACTTGGCTCTCCTCCATACACGTGTATGGAGGGATCTCTCTCTTTAGAAGCTTGTCTTGTAAGCTTACAAGACTAAAAGCTCTATAAATAGGAGCCTTCTCTCCCTTTTGAGAGGTTAGACAAGTAAGACATTTTTTTTAGACAGCTTTTTTTAGGGTTGGAGTTTTAGGGTTAGGGTTTGTTCATATCCTACCTCTATATCTCTCTCTTGTGTGTGTTTTGTCCTATTTTTGCTCACAAACACCCACCATCACACCATCTCTTGGAGCTGAGGCCCTTGAGGGTTGTTTTTGGAGCTTTTAGACTGATTTCAACCTAAAGAAGCTGCTGGAGCTCCATTGGTGAAAAGGGTCTTCAAGGGTAAGAAGCTTGCCCCTTTATTCCCCATTTTTGCACACTCTTTTTACCTACCTTAGAACTATTTTTGAGCTTAGTGTATAAAATAAAAAAGTTCTGTTTTTTAGCCCTCTAAATAGTTGGTTAAGGTTGCCTTAAGCTTTGGGGTTGTTTGGCCCCTCTTAAGCCTTGAAAGGCCCTCATTTTGTGCCATTTTGAGTGAGCTCCGGGACCATTGTGTTTGGGCCTCCTCACCACTGAAATCTTGAGGGATTTCAGAGGTGAGGATGGTGCCTTGAGGTCCTATGAAGGAGAGGGCCACCCCCTCTCCTTGTTGTCTTTGAAAAGGGCCTTTTTAGCCTCATGTTTGAGCATCTAATTTAAGTACATGTTGGCCATGTCTTAAGTGGTATTTGGTAGTATTTTTCCATGTATTACCTTTGTTTTGAGTTGGTTTGGACACACCATGCTTGTTTAGCATACATGTCTTGTAATGCCATATTGTAGCCTTAATATGCATCTAAGTTTTAACCCTTGTTCAAGCATGTTTTAGGCCAAGCTTTATGAAGCTTTTATATTTATTTTGCCATGTTTAAGGTCTGTCCTTGGCTGTTTTGGTCAATCATGACATGTATTGCATAGCTCCTTTGCATTGCCAGCTTGTAGCCCCAAGTATGTGAGTGTGTAGCATGCATTACTTGCATCATTTCAGTGGTTTGGAACCACTTAACATGCCATTTCAGTCTATTTAACATGCGTGCATGCTTGCCTTTAAGGCCTCTTTGATGCTTTGGAAGCTTGTGTTGTATGCTCCATGTTTTGGACCTCTAATTTGCATGCCATGCTTGTCTTGTTCATTTGGTTTGGCACCATTTTAGCATGATTTCAGAGCTTTCTATGCATGCTAATTGTCCAGGTTTATCTTCTTTTAAGTGTGCTTAGAAGTTGTCCCTTTATGCTTAGGAATTGGACCATATTCGCATGCATGTGTGTGTGTGTTTTGGACCTCACTTCCATAGCATTGGCCACTGTTTTAGGCTTGTTTGAGGGCTGCCTAATTTAGTTTAAGTCCATCCCCTTGCTTATTGCATGCTTTGTATGCTTCCTCGTATTGCCATGTCGCATATTAGCCAACATGTCTAGGTTGCATTCCATTTGCATGCATGCTTGGCCTCTTGAATTGCTTGTGATAGAGTTTAAGCCCCATCGTTTGATTATGTGCATTGCATTCCATATTAAAATGCACACTTGATTCTTTGGGCCATCATGCATGGAAATGCATGATTGGTGGTCCGAGAATCGAGGCCCATGTCCCTTTGAGTCATAAACATGATAAGGGATGTGATTGGTGCATACATTGCTTGAAATGCATTGCCATGCCAAGTCTTGCCCTCTGCTGCTGTCAAATACAGATTCTGCAGGGAGATTTGGCCGGCCGGCTATCTTCATTGCCGACCGGCCATCATTGTTGGCCGATGGATCAAATTTGTGGCCGGTGACCATTCTATATGGCCGGTGGTGTTCTCCTTCAGCCGGTGGTGTTCCCTAGTATCCAGGGAGCAAACCCTGAGACTTTGGCAGTCATCAGGGGAGCAGAGCAAGGAAAACAGAGGCATCTTGAGCATGGCGGTGGATTTCCGGGCGGAATCGAGCATGCGCACATTGGACCCTCTTCCCGAGGCTATTGTTTACTGCTTAATTATATTCAATTATATTAGGTGGTTTGTAATAATTAATTAGCTTGTAGGTTAATTAATTTGTATTATTCTTTCGGTCCCTCCGAGCGAGGGTGAATTTGTAATAAGTGTGGGTGAGTGTGTGTATGTCTTCCAACCCCCACTTCTTTCCCCCTTTTACTTACCTGCTTTCAATGGTCAGTACTAGGGCATATTTATTTTAGCATACCTTATGCTATGCATGCGTGCATCCATACATTTGTCTTGCATGCACCAGGCTCGGCGCATCATGCTAACTGCAGAAGTATTTCAAATCTAACTTGAATACATGCTACTTGTTCATTTTCGCATGTCATTCTTAGATTAGCCGAGCCTATTCTATGTGACATTCTGTATGCGATGCATTAGCCACTTTAACATGAACTAGGATCACGCATGTTTGCTAACTAGTTTAGTGTTTTGGCACGGAGTACACTGTAAGTATTTTATGTTTTAGCATCTCGCATGAGTGTGAATGTTAAACATGATTGCATGCTTACCATGTGGCTAAGTGCTTATGTGATATAACTGCCTGAATGCCTGTGAGTGAAGGTTGGATTGTTTGAGTTGGAAAAATTCATTGAAATCCGTATTTTAGCCTACTTGCGAGTAGCGAATTCCAAAGCGTTTTCCAAACAAACGGATATGCAATGCTTCATTCCAAATTAGGCGATCTAGTCTATACTTGTTTGGTTGTGCGCATAACATAGTAACTCTAGGCTAATAATCGGAATAAGAACACATGACGTTTTCAAAATCAGATATCATGGTTAGTAGAGGCCGATCTTAGGATCGGGCAAGAGGGGGTGCTCATAGCTGACCTTCCCCAATCGTACCCAAGCTCCCGAGCCGAGGCAACTTTGGTGATGACGGACATGTGGCCTTTGGCACTGAGTCAGGGTTTCCTAAATTCCCCATAAAAAATATTTAGGTGGCGACTCTGTATCTGGCGAAGCAGTCCATGTTTGGCACTTCTTTCAAAATTTGTTTTCTCAAAACGATTTGCCAGATTTGGACTCTTTGGTTCAAATTTAGAACCGTGACAAATTGAGTCCGAACTATAGTAAACCCCACAAAAGACAAAACGGGATTCCCTCCCGGGACGTTCGGGGATGTCTACACTCTCTTTCTCTCAATTGATCAAATTTTTACAAATCCCAAGGAATTCCTTCCTCTTCGTTTTCATCACAGTGTTAAAAAAGTTTTGAAAAACTTAGGTCAATGCAATGATTTCTAGGCACAGAAAAGACACAGTTTTTAGTCAAATGCTGCCATCTTATTCAGAACTTCTGGCACAACTGGCACAAGGCAGAAGAAAACACAAGAGTGTGAAAATCACAGCTGTTTCATTCAAAATCTATTGGGACAACTGGCTCCAAGGAAGAAACAGACTCAAAAGAAAGCAAAAAAAGACAAACAAAAAAAAAAAGAAAATAGTGATGTCCGAGGTAACACCCCCAGAATCACCCGACTCCTATACAACAGGACTGACTCAATACAACAAGACAGACCCGACTGACTTAGTACAAAAGCCTGACAATATACAAGACAACAAAACTGACTGAACACCCAAGTCAGAAAGTACAAAAACTAGCATTCGCAAATGCTCAAAATAGTGCATGCCATACGCCACATCTGGAGTAAACTGAGCGCCGCCCGCAGGTGGTTCATCCCCTGATCACTTCACATTATCCTCCAGATTCACTGATCCAGTGACGATGGACTTTGCTGAGCTTGGTGGGAGGACAACCCCATTGTCAAACAAATCCTCCACCTCATGGCAAAGATGGAAGCAATTGTCAGTGGCATGACCAGTTTGTTGATGGTACGCACAGTACTGGGTAGCGTCATGGCTAGGTGGAAGATGACTAGGGAGAGGCCGAGGCTCGAGGGGTTTGAGATGCCCCTTTTTAGCAAGAATTTGAAGAGCCTTGGACAAAGGCATATATAGGGCATGAAAGACCCTGTGACCTTAGGGCAGATACTTCGAGTTTTGTGCATTTTTACTGGATGCGCTAGCAAAAGGATCGGCAGGCACAGGCTTGGCTTGCTGATTTTTTCTGGGTGCAGAATTAGGGTTGGAGGGAATGGTTCTGGTATGATGACCCTTCTCTCGATTTTCCCCTTGGCTTGAACTACCCTCGGTCTGAGTGGGGAAAGTGTCATTCATAGTTTTTGCAACAACCGTGAGCACTTGTTGTTTGTTCAGTCCCCCGGCTTTCAAAGCCTCAATGGCCTGCAGAAGTTGTTCATAGGGATCAGTGTCTGCCTCCACCTTGTTCTTTCCACTAGCCTCAGCTTGGTCGAAGGTTTGGGTTACTACATCAGAGCGAAACTCAGTTGTTGTTGACATGGCATTGCCTATACTTAGGATGGGTTCAGGTTGGCTGAGTTCAATTACAATCCGCCCCAAGAGCGGAGGCCCTTCCGGCATGAAGTTCCCAGCATGTGACATGGTCGACGGCGGAGCCGATATTCCGTAGGCTAGATCAGCAACAGATCTCAGAAGATCACCGATCATTCCCATCAGCTCAAAAGTGGTGGGCTCACGGGTTTGAAATAATTGAGGTTCCCAGATTTGATGTGCGGCAGGCGACCTGGGCGGGCGTTGCATCTCAACATCGGTCTCACCTTGCATGGCGATTCCCTGGTTTAATGCCGTTGCCATGACTACAATTTTTTCTGAATTATGTGTCATCGTGAGTCTGCTGAACTGAACAGAGGTGATGTGACTGGTGGCTGAAGGATCTGATGAACCGGTGAGCCTTGACTGGACCTTTTCTGCCTTGCCTCAGCGAAGGAGAATACTGGTTGCTCTGAACCGAATCTCTGAACTGAAAGAGAAAACAGGTAGCATCTCAGTCCAATTTCACCAGGACAGACATAAGCATAGCTGAATAACTGTATTCGACCACTGATCACTGTTCCCCAAATTACTGCCCCAAAACTGAATCTGATACCCGCAGTTATAACTGATTCTCAAAATACTGATGCCCGCAGGCCTGATACCCAGACTTGCAAATTGATACGTGCATTCCCTGTAGAGGTCAACTCAAAAAGCACATAGCAAGCAAATGAGAGCCAAAACACCCCTATGTTGGGATAAGGTTTCCTTGTCCTATTTTGTCAGGAGCTAGGGTTTCACTACGCACACAGCGGTTTCAAATAACGTACATTCGGGTAAGCAACCTAACCTGTCCTAGTTTGGAATAGTCACTATGGATTCCGAATATGCGCTAGGTCGAATGGTCAAAAAGGGTGCCCTGGTAAAAACCGAGCTTTGTGTTCCCGTCGTGGCAGAGCCTGCAACCGGTCAGCCTTATGGCACGCTTCTCAAAGCAAGCCTCCGGCAAAGCGTTCAGGAATAGCATACGGCAAACACGGTGTCCTAGGTGCACCAATGTAAATGCAATGCAAAGAGACACATACGTGTAGTCAAAACAATATATCATGAGTTCGAGTCAAGTTCTCTAATTCCCCAGCAGAGTCGCCAGAAACTGTAGACGCGCCCTGAGGGCCTCATGCTACAGTTCGGACTCAAATTGTCATGGTTCTTAATCTGATCTCACAATGTGCAATGTGAGATTGATAAATCACCAAAGAGTCCAAATCCGGCAAATCGTTTTGGAAAACTGATTTTTAAGAAAGAAGTGCCAAACATGGACTGCTTTGCCAGATACAGAGTCGCCACCTAAATATTTTATTTTTGGGGAATTTAGGAAACCCTGACTCGTGCCTAAGGCCACATGTTTGTCATCACCAAAGTTGCCTCGGCTCGGGAACTTGGGTACAATTGGGGAAGGTCATCTATGAGCACCCCTGCTCGCCCGATCAAAGATCGGCCTGTACTAAGCATGATATCTTGTTTTTGAAAACACATGCGTTCTTATTCCGATTAATTAGCTAATCTTACTATGTGATGCGCACAACACACAAGTATAGACTAGATCGCCTAATTTGGAACAAAACATTGCATATCCATTTGTTTGGAAAATGGTTTGAAGTTTGCTACTCGTAAGTAGGCTGAAATGCGGATTTGATGAATTGTTCCAATTCAAGAAATCCAACCTTCACCCACAGGCATTCAGGCAATTATATCAATTAAGCAAATAGCCTCATAGCAAGCATGCTATCATGGCAACACTCACACACATGCAGTATGCTAAAGCGTAAACACTTACAGTGTACTCCGAGCCAAAACAGAAGCTAGTTAGTAGTCATGCATGATCCTAGTTCATGTTTGAAATGGCTAATGCCACACATACGAAATGCAACTAGAAATAGGCTCGGCTATTCTAAAATGGCATGTGAAACGCGACTTGATAATCATGTATTCAACTTGGAATTGAAATACAATGCAGTTAGTATG
The DNA here is from genome assembly GCA_030407325.1 of Camellia japonica. NCBI lineage: Eukaryota > Viridiplantae > Streptophyta > Magnoliopsida > Ericales > Theaceae > Camellia > Camellia japonica. The sequence continues at coordinate 41,210,792 of JAPPVO010000002.1, read as the reverse complement.
ATGTGCCGAGCCTGGTGCATGCAATACGAATGAATGATGCAAACATGCATAGCATAAGGATGCTAATTGAAAATGACCTAAAACTAACCATCGTAAGCGGTTAAGTAAAAGGGAGAAAGAAATGGGGGTTGGAAGACATGCACACACGCACGCACACTTATTACAAAATTCGCCCTCTCGACGGAGGGTTCGAATAAATAATACATGCCAACTAATTAACTAACTAATAAGCTAATTAATTATTACAAACCGAATGAATAACTAGTTACAACTAATTATTACAAAACTTAATTAATCGACAAATTAATTAACTAACTACGAAACCAAATGCTAACTAACAAGTAAGCAATTTAAACAATGATGCCTCGGCAAGTTGAAGAAGGTGAACATGCATGCTCGGTTCCCATTCCAGTAAGCTCTCCTGTTGCTCTTTAGAGGCTCTGTTTGCAGGGTGTCCTCAAGGAATTCCTGCTGAACCTTACCAAAACCAGTCTGGGGAGTGCATCAGTGGCCTACCGGCCATGGGGAGATGCTGCCGACCATCGGCCGGCCAAATATGGTACATTGCCGGCCAAGGATGAGGAGGTGCCGGCCATCTGTAGGGCACTGCCGGCCACTAATGTGCTGGGACACCAAGCTGCAGCAGAGCACAAAATAGAGAAAATGGAGGGTCTCCCAAGGGTATGTACGCACTATGCCACCCCATATCACCTCGAAACATCAAGGGAGAGGCATAATCGGATCCACGACCATCAATCACGCATCCCGATGCATGATGGCCAAAGATCCAACTTGTGCAAATCAATATGAAATGAATGCACAAATAAACACATAAGTGCCTAGAACTCTATCATAGATAATCAAGAGCGTCGGCGACCGAGAATTGAGACACGTTTCATCACTTGAAGTATGAAACGTTCCTCGTTTCTCATGCTCGGATTAACACTTAATCCAAACAACAATGCAATGCAAGGATGGCATACACAATGCTAACTTGAGCATGCAATCATGCAATATGACTTAAGCATGCAAAATGCAGTGTAATAAACATGCAACAACATGCAATGGAACTAGCATGCGACAACATGCAAAGATGGAGCAAGCATAGAACAATATGCAAGACAAGCATGCAACAACATGCAAGGGATGGAACAAGCATACAACAATATGCAAGACAAGCATGCAAAATGCAATGGCTCATCAAAGAGGCCTACGAGCACAACTCTCTAGAGTGCTTAAGGAGTGACAAATGTGCAAGTGAAACAACACTAAGTGAACTAAAATTAAGTAAGAAATGATGCCAAATCATTCAAACGACACAAGTATGGCATGCAAGGGTCCTAAGGCATGAAAGCTAGCAAAGAGTAACACAAAGGGGAGCATGCAATACATGGCACAAGTGCATGAATTAAGTGTGGACAGAGCTTAATTAGGTCTAAACAAAGACTTAAACATGCTAAGATGAAGGCTCAAATACCTAGGCATGCAAGCATACAAGCTAAGCCATAAACTAGGCAATAATGCACAACACTCAAAGACACTTAAAGCATGAATGAAGTGGGAATATGGCAATGCTACATGCTCTGAAATGAAGCATTAAATGATGCCAAATCATTTAAATAGCTTAAAGATAGCTTGCATGAGTCAACAAAACACAAAGCTAGCAAGGCCAATTACACTACAGCTATACAAAGCATGAAGGATATGGAAAAGGAAACCTAAAACGGTCCTAAAACATGTTAAAGTAATACTAAAACATGCATGGAAGTAAGCCAAAACAAGCTAGCATGGTGAGTATGAGGCATGATGCATACAAGGCAAATAAGGTGGATTACACTACACCTATTAAGACCAAGCATGGGATGACTCAACCAACAAAAATTAGAGTTATATCATGGCATAATAACCCCCAAAACCCATTGAGATGGTAACCTAAGGACCTAAGCATAGAGGCATGTACAATGATCCATTCATGAGGCATAAAACACAAACTCTCCAAGGCATTGAAAGCATGTCAAATGCAGGTGTATGACCACATTTCATGGACTAAAATAACATTCCAAATGATGGCAAAGCATGGAAACATCACATGCATGGCATGGTAGGGGCCTCAAAAGCCAAGGCTAGCCAAAGCATTTACACTATAGCTATACAAAACATGAGTGATATGACCATGGCAGCCCAAAATAGTCCTAGAACAGCCCAAAATAAGAATAAAATCATGCTGGAGCAAAGCCAAAACATGCTAGAATGATGAGTCAAAACATCATGCACATAAAGCTAGTAAGCAAGATTTGTTCTACAAGTATATGGAGCATGCAAAAGATGACCAAACCCACTTTAGACAGAGTTATGTCATGGCCAAACATCACCAAAAACATGCTGAAATGGACTCAACATAAGCTAGGCAAATATGCTACTTTGATGAGCCACAAATGGGATTACACTACACATACAAGAAGCATGCAAAATATGACCAAACCAGCCATGTACAGAGTCAAGGTAGGTCCTAAAAGTCACAAAAAAGTGCCTGAACCAGGCCTCAAGAGTAAAGGGATACATGCTCCTTTAATAGGCCAATAATACAAGCAAACAAAAAATAAGAAGAGAGGGGGCCACCCCCTCTGATTTGAGACCTCAAAACCACATGCCTACCACTAAAAATCTACTGGATTTCAGTGGCTAGAAGGCCAAACAAAGCCTAGCTCAAAGGCCTTAAAGCATGGCTCAAAACAAGGCCAAACAAGGCATACAAGAGGGTTGTACACCCCTAACACCAAAAAGACCTTAAACAAACTTCAAAAGCACTTAAATACAGAACTTTTTTCAATTGAAAGCAAGGCCTAAAACAATATGCAAGGATGGCCAAAATGAGGTACAAATAAATGCTAAAAAGGGGAAGAAACTCACCCTTGAAGACCAACTTTGAAACCCGCAATCTCAAGGGTCAAAAACCAAGTTTCAGAGCTCAAGTAACACTCCCAAGAACCTCAGCTCAAAGATGGTGGTGTACCTCTATGTGTTGTAGTGCAAAAGTGCAAGAAAAATGGACTTTAGAGCACTATTCTATTCAATAGAGAGAGAGAGAGAGAGAGAGAGAGAGAGAGAGAGAGAGAGAGAGATACAACTCCTTCAAAACTTTTTCAACCTCTGATATAGAAGAAGGCTCCTTTCTTATATAGAAGAATACAAGATGAAGCTTGTTAAACAAGCTTGGCAAGAGCTTCAGTGTATGGAGGGGAGAGGAGTGAAAACCAGCTGGCTCAAAAGATCTGGCGTGAAACCTGCTGAGACAAGGGGTCTGCCGGCCATCAGTGGTGGTCGGCAGTGGCTCATTGATGGCCGGTAGGCATCATCAATGGTCGGCAGTGGCAAAGGCATGGCCGGCAGGGCCAAAAAGGGGCCGGCAGTGCCTACCACAAATCATGCAGAAAGGGCCAATACAAGGTCCAAAAAAAGGGGCAGGAAGGATACAGGGTTTGGAAAGTTCAAACCTGTGACGTTCCGCCGTGATAGTCGAGTACTCGACGAGCAATCAAACTAGTTGTTGGGTGTACCTGCAAGCACAACCAAGTCTTGAGGACGGTAAAAAATGGGGCGTCTACAGTTGCCCCTCTTTGACAGAACTCGAAAGCCACAAAGTGACGGGAGTGAATGTTAAAGTCCAGAGACGACCCATTTTTGACAAGGCCGAAGACTCAGGCAAACAATCAATATAACCATGCAGTGATGTACCCGTAGGCTGGGGCAAAATACAAATGACATGCATGATGCAAAAGCATAACTTATGATTATGCAAAGCGAGTTGTAAAGAAGCAATTATATACAACATAAATGCGACAGTTTTAAGCAAGTGAATAACAGTCTTACATATTTCAACAGAAAGGATGTAAGAAAATTATGCAATTCTCACCACGTCTCACGCGGAGTGAATACAATACCGTCGGGTTCGTCTAATCTCACAAGTGCAATGTGAAACTGATAATCACTAAAGAGTCCAAATTTGGCAAATCGTTTTGGAAAATTGATTTTTAATCAAAAGTGCCAAAATTGGACTGCTTTGCTAGATACAGAGTCGCCACCTAAATATTTTTTGTTTTGGGAAAATTTAGGAAACCTTGACTCGTGCTGAAGGCCATGTGTCCGTCATCACCAAAGTTGCCTCAGCTCAGGAACTTAGGTACGAGAGGAGAAGGTCATGAATTGAGCACCCCCACTCACCCGATCAAAGATCGGCCTTCACTAATCATGATATGATTTTTATCAACATTATGTGCTCTTGTTCCGATTATTAAGCTATCTTTACTATGTGATGCGCACAAGCAATTATAGACTAGTTTGCTCAATTTGGAACAATTCAACTCGTGTTTGTTTGAGAAAATGGTTTGAAATTGCCACCTCAAGTGGGTTTAAAGATTGCGGATTTGCCACCGAACATAGTGGGCTTAAAACATGATTTGTCACTCAACAAAGTGGGTTTAAAACGCACATTCGTTGAATTGTTCCAATTCAAACAACAAGCCTTCATCCATAGGCATTCAAGCAGTTTAACATTTAAGCACATAGCCTCATGGCAAGCATGTTAGACATGGCAACATTCACACTCATGCGAGTATGCTAAAACATAAAAACTCACCTAGTAATCCAAGCTAAGAAGATATGAGTTAGAAAATAATGCGTGATTCCTAACTATACAAAATGCCTAATACAACACATGCAATATGCGATTAATAGGCTCGGCTACTAATATGGCATATGGATCGATTTGAATAACATGCGATTAAACACGTATTCAAAGAAGGTATTTGAAATGACAATGTAGTTTGAATGATGCGCTGAGCCTCGGTGCATGCAATACGAATGAATGGATGCAAGCATGCGATATGCTAATTAAAACATAACCCTAAACTAACCATCAAAAGTGATTAAATAAAAGGGAGAAAGACGTGGGGGTTGGAAGACATACATACGTACGCACACTTATTACAACATTACGCCCTCACGAAGGAGGGTTCGAATGAATAAGAGCTAACTAGCTATGCTAATTAAGCTAACTAATTATTTATAACTCTTAATTAGCTACAACTAATTAATCTATTGCTAATTAAACTCATTAGCTAATCCCGGGAAGTGAGGGAGGCCAATGCATGCTTAGTTTCTACCCGAAAAGCCACTGTTTTGCTGCTGCAAGCCTCTGTTTGCACATTTGAACATTGACAGTGCTGCTCACTTCCAGAACACCTCTGCTCCATCTTACCAACACACTGTGTAAATTTCATTGGTGGCTGACAGGGGGCCGGTCGGCTACTCGTGGTGGTCGGTCGGTCACTAGTGGTGGCTATCGGCCACTGCTGTCCTGAACTTCCTTGCTGCAACAGAAAGAAAAACAGAGCAAAAACAATGTATTTCTCAAAGGTTGTTTGCATACTTTGCCTCTCCTTTTCATGGGGAAATCAAATGGGTGAGAAAATTTCATTCATAAATCATCAATCAAGCAATTTCATGGCATGATGGCTTATGAAACCAATTGTGCAAGTTTAATAAATGCAAAATGAGACCAAAATGTCCATCACCCTATCACGCATGATCAAGGGCAATAGAGACCAAGGAAAGTGGCACATTTCATCACTTTTGAGTATAAAATGTCCCATTTTCCTTGTGTTCAAATTAACGTCTGATTTGAACACATGCAATGCAACACAAAGAATGCTTATTTTGCCTCCTTTACTTGCCAATTTTGTTTACTCATTTTAATTACCAAACCATTCCTTAATCCATTAAGTCCATTAGTGAGTGTCCTCTAATGGAAAGAGGGCTCAAACCACAAGTTACTTTGGGTATGAAAGAGGCATTACACTATTGGTAATGAACCCTCTAAGGGATTAAACCATTGGGTGTAGCACCTCCATTTCACAGTTAGGAAAACAAGTGGTTTGAAACCACTTTCAAAGAAAAAAATAAAATCAAGAAAGGAGGGAGATTGCAGAGATGATTAAGTGCTGGAAATGAGTGACAAAAGCACTAAAACATGCAACCAACTCAAAACAATGGTGGTTAAAGCCTTAAAAAATTAAGCTAGTGAAGGAACTTACACTACAACTATGCAAAACAAGACTCAAAAGGGACCAAACAGCCAAAACAGTTCAAAATAGAGCTTAAGACATGCTGGACTTGAGCCACAAAAAGCTAAAACATTAAGCTAATACATGGGACTAACTAGGCATGCAAACAAGACACAAGGAGGGGAGGCTAACCCTTCCAATTTTGGACTTCAAAATGAGTTTTTTACCATTGAAAAACCTTTAAAATTCTGTGGTTAAAAGGCCCAAAAAAGTTGGTTTGAAAGTGATGAATAAAGGCACAAAAACTTTACAAACTAATAAGCAAGAAGGGTGAACCACCCCCTAACTAAAAAGGGCTCAAACCACCACTTTTAAGTCACAAAAATAGAACTTTTTACAGTTTAAAACCAGCCCCAAAATAGTAAGAAAAGATGGTAAAACAAGTATATTGAAACAAAGTAAACAAGGCAAGTGTTATACCTTTGAAGCAAAGCTCAAGTTTAGGCACCAAACTAAGCTAAAACCACTTGCTAGAGCTCAAAGAGGGTCTCAAATAACCTCAGCCAAAAGAGAAGCAACTTTGATTAAGGTAGTGTATGTAAAAGTGTAGAAAAAAGAAGCAACTAAGCACAAAATTGCAAGAGAGAGAGAGAAATCTAGAGAGAGAGATTTTTTGTTCCAAAATTTCTAACCCTCAACAATGGGGGAAGGAACCCCCATATATATAGAAAAACATGCCTTGGGCTTAGAAACATCCTACCATACATGTGTAGGGACATGCAGCTCAGTGTGCTAACAGCTGTCACAGCTATCAACAAATATTTGGAAAAAGACACTGGTGGCCGTCGGCCACCATTGGTAGCCGACTAGCCACACCAATGGCCAACAACCATGGTCCATGGCTGACAGCCCATGGTGGTGGCCGACAGGTCACCAAAAGGTCCAGACACCAAGTTTTGGTCCAAAACAAGGCACAGAAAAAAACAAGGTTTAAAGGCTCAAAGACAGGGCGTTCCGCCGAGGACTTCGAGCACTCAAAACGAACACACGCAATCACAATCATCATATGCACAAGTGATTATGTCCAAGTCTTGAGGACAGTAAAAAATGGGGTGTCTACACTTAGGTTTTGGACAATCTTTCACTCGATGCCCTATTTCTCCATATCTGAAGCATGCTCTCGTGAGTCGATAACATAATTGCTTATGACGTTTGAGACATATTGGACATGTTGGGGCAAGTTTACTTCTTTTACGACCTTGCTTAGCATTGCTCATCTCTCCTATCATAACACTCGCAAATATATTCTTTAGTCCCTTTATTGACTTCACACTTAGCTTTTTCTTTTGATCTTGTATTTTCTCATGGCATGTTTGCACAACTTTCATCATATTCTCTAACACTACTACTTTGTCTAGACGCTTTGATAAGGATTCAACCTCCACTTCCGTCACACCTTTCACCATCTTTTCCTAATGATAGAAGAGAAGGGTTAAACACAAGAAGATGGTTGATAACACTTGGGTTAATTTAACTGACTTACATTATAACACAAAGCACATATCATATACAAGTAGACATACACATATAGGTATATAAGGACACTGGTAGGGTAACCTATTCATTCCCATGGAATTTACCAACAATTTCCAATTCGAAGTTACGTTGGCCAAACGTGATTCCAATCGGACTTTCAAGGTCATTCAACAAAGGCATGAGACTCTACGGTTTAACATTTCACATAATGGGTTCCTGCCAAAATATGTCATCTTGCATATCAAATAACTCTCCCATCCTCAGTTACCATAGTTTCACATATTTCATTGGTCATCAAATTCCTCAATTTCCTAAGTATTCTCATAGTCCAATTTGACGTATAACTCATATAACTTTCATGGCTTCCATTAAAGATTCTAATTTCTCATTATACTATGTTTCCACAAATCAACATACTTATACTCACCAATGTACTAGTCAACTATTCTGATTTCCTTATAATAGTAGAAATTTCAAAAATTTCACCGTAATTCTTAGCTTTCAGACTCATTGCTAAACTGATTCAACAGATTCCAGTTTTATCAAAAGTCCATAACAGCTCTTAATTATTAATTTCATTACTTAAACGTATTACACAAACATATATACATATTTATGGATGCACAACTTCTTACTTACTTGCTATATGCATGAAACTTAAATCCTTTCTAGACATTCTAATGCTCAATGGACACGTGTGTGAGGTATTAACTCGTGCTCTAATACCACTTTGTCATGACCCAAACCTCCCCCTAAGGGTTTAGCATCGTAACCGGCTAGTAATCCGTGATTACCAAATGCCTGCTTAACAGTAATAATAATTATATAATAGAAGGGGCCGGTGGAAGCTTGTAAATATTAAAACATAATGTCCAAAGAGCTATGAGGACTTAAATGCACAAACAACTTATATATGTATATACCAATACAAACATAAGTCCAAGTCCATATTCAATATATATGTAAAAACTAAAGTCCAAAACACGTCTAAGTACAAAATAAAAGACATGTTGGGGATTTAAATCCCAAAGCCAAAACAACTTAAGAAACATTCACTTGACTCCATATGGCATTCATTCAAAAGAGGTGGATTTAGACCACCCAAAACAAAGCCTTGACAATAACGGTTTGGAACCTCATGGAGGCACAGTAGGTTGGCTTGACAAAACAAATTAGGCTGACGCCGCTAACTTTGCTCTGGTGCTTGACCACCTACATATATACAATAAACTGTGAGCTAATGAATGTCTAAAGAGGATAAGAATGAATGTCCTTTTAGTAATTAAAACAGCCAATTGCATCTGTAGATCAGTTATTCAATCAATGTCTCATATTTCATGTCATATCAGTCATTTAAAAATCATAGCAGTTATACGTGGTACATCTAATGTGATGACTGGATGTCCTATTCGTCCTTTTTCCCTTGTTTAACCTTGGAATTTTCTTGTTGGGGCGTCAGTTTAACTTAGTACTTGTTAATTGTTTGGGTTTATTGTGTTCTGGAGTTTTTCCACAAGTTTTTGTTCGTGTTTATTCCGGTGCTGAATTTCTCTTGTTTCGGAGAGTGCGAGGTTAGGTCCGAAGTGCCTAGAATCGAACTAAAAAATTTCTGGGCTGGAGGACCAAGGCTGCACGTGCGGGAGATTAGGCCGCACGTGCGGGGAAGTGGGGAATTTGAGCCTTGCACACTGCATTATATGCAAGTGTGGGGTGTGGTGTAGATTAGGAGGGCCGCACCTGCGAGGGTGAGGACCGCACGTTCGGGAAACAGGCTCCGTACGTACGGGACGGACTTGAGTCCGAAAACTCTGTTTTTCCTCCTTCTTTTGTGTTGTGTATATCACTTTTGGAATATTTCTCTCTCACTCTAAATATCATTTTGCTCCTCATTCTCTCTAAAAACTCTCACCAAACACCAAAAACCCTTGATTTCTTGCAATCCATTGAGTTTTGATCTATCATTTTTTCATAAATCTTAGAGAGCAAAGCAAGAACTTCACTTTGTACGGTGGAGATCGAATTTCTACAACTTTTGATTCTAGGGTTTTATCAAATCTCTTCATCAAGCTTGAGGTAAGGACTTCTTTGAGTTATATATACTTGTTTATGCAAGATTGAAGTTGATTTTGAAATTTTCTTAAAGATATTATAAAGGTTTTGGTTTTTGACTCAAGAAAATTTGTTGCTTGTTAAAGAAATTCATCTTTTGTTTCATTGAAAGACTTTCTTGAATAGTTGAAGCACATTGGCATAAAAATGATGTTTTTGGTGAGATTTTGCCAAGAAATGAAGAAATACATTGTTTGGTAAAGAAACCTAGAAATTTGGGGTTTTCCTTATATGAAAGAAGATGAGGGTACATGGTTGATATTGTATATATATATATATTGTTGTGTGCCATGATAAGTAAAGAAAATGGAGGACTTCTTGTTTTTATACAAATGCATATATATTGATGATGAGTTTCTTAACATATGAGAATTGTTGAGATTGGAAGTTGTTGTCCAAATATTGCTATAGTTTTGAAATGATTAAAATGTTGGAAGTGTATGAATTGTGGGCATATTGGTATATATATTGATAAATGGTAGCAAACTTTTGGCTATTGGTTGGAATGAAATTGAAAAGAGAAAACAGAAATTTTGAACTTTATGAAACTTTTGTTGAAGTTATGTTGAAAGTGGAGAAACATGATGTAGTATAGATAATTGTTGCATTGGCTCTTCTAAAACCTTGCATGTCATGAACATTGAATTGGGATTTGGAACTTTCATTGAGAATGAAATATTGTGAAATGAAATCATGGAAATGTTTATGGGGTAAATACGTTGGTAAGTCTAGATAGGAGGTGTAGATGGAATTGATAAGTTGGCTTGAGTGTCCGGGCTGAAAGACCGAAAACATGCGAGGAAGAGGTACCATTTCCCTTCCGATTAGCAACCGATAAAGTGGGGTTTTTGGTAGTGCTAGTCAAGCCTACTTGCAGACACCAACCTAGGGATTACCTGAGTCGTATTTACTGCCCCATTGAATAAAATTATAAATTACGAAATTGTTGAGATTTCAAGCTATTGTTGAACACGGGGACTTTTAAAAAAAAAGGGGCATGTAAATGAAATCCTCTTTTACTTGGCATTGCATGGCATTTGCATTTAATATTGGAAATCTTGCATAACTGTATATACTTTGTTAAGGATTCTCTACTGGGCTTTATGCTCACCCCTATGGGATTTTGATGCAGGAAAAGACGTGGTGATCTCGCCGAGTTGAGGGCGTGGACATATTTTGTGGAGAGTGAATGACTCTATTTTTGTTGTGATTTATTTTGCTAGCCAAGGGCTATTCATGTATAGGTCCGAGAGACCATTTTTGTGTAACCAGGCTTAAGCCTTGAAACATGTAAGCCCTTAAAGGGCATTCTATTTATTTTTGGGATTTGATGCTCTACATGCTATAGATTCATGTATTTCTAAATCATTGAATGTATAATTCACATGTGGGACTTTTGTACAAACCTTATTGATTAATGATGTAAAGGTTGGATAATTGCAATTATTCTTTGATGGATGTTAGTTTATGTACCTAATTTGTGTTGGGTTATTTTGGAGCGTTACATCCAATAGCAGAACAGCACAGTAGGTCTTAATAGACCGAACAGTCAGTTGATGGCCATCAATACAATAACGCTAGTTCCAAGGATAGGAGCTGACAAAGATCTCTGTAACAGTAGCAGTAACAGTAACAGTAACAGTAACAGTAGTAGTAGCAGTAACAGTAATTAGTCAGTCGCTATGGATGCCACGAGTACAGTTCATAAAATAGGACAAACATTCACTCGGTAAACAATGTCATTTCAGAAAACAGTACAGTCAATCGTTCAGAAAATAATTATAATTGAACACAGCTTTACAACATTGTTACTCACAAATGGCTCCATTAGCAGATCAGATAATGCAGACAATTCAGATAAATCAAGCAAACGATAGCGCGTGACCTACACAAACCTATAACACATATACATTGAAACACAATATCAATTCCTTAATCAAACTTGACTTTTCTTGCCTTTTTCTGTCTAAGTAGTCCGAAGTTCTACTAAACTTATTCTTTCTTATTCAAATGAATCGGGTTCTCATTTCATATATTCTTTCATTACTAAATCATTATTTTCTGAATAAATCAATTCCTTACTTGGCTTCTTAATCAAGTACTACTAAGTTAATGACTTATTCTTTAATCAACTAATTAATGTTGATTGTTAGCTTATTAATCTTTATTGAGCCATAAATCATGTCTAGAATGCTTTGGAAAGAGATGAGAATAAAAATGTGAACTAAATGCAATTTTCCAAAATATGCTGAAAATATGGTCTGCGCTCGAGCAGACCTTTGGTCGCTCGAGCGGTCTGCAAAACCCTGTAAAAAAAATACTGGTTGGCCTTAATGTTCGCTCGAGTGGTGACTTTACCACTCGAGTGGGCAACAAATTTTTTGTGCTTTCAAGATCAACAAAATAATTTCCAAATACATTTTCAAAACTTAAACTCTTGCATGAACCAATTTAAACATGTAATTTTATTAATAAAGATGAACCCATGACTAATTTTTCCAATTGCTAATACAAAAATCTCTTTGATCATTAAACCAATAATTTCATGAATATGATAATTCCAACATTCTTTTTCCTTTGTTTAATAAAACATAAATTAAAGCTATAAGGCCTTTTAAAAAATATGTACATGTAAGAAATTTAAATCAAAATCAAACAAATTTTGATTCGTAAATATAAATTATAATTTATTTTCATATTGTCCAAATTTAGATTTAATTTATTTTCTCTATATCAAACCCAATTTCAAACCCACAAATTTTAGAACATGAAATAAACTCTCAAAACTCTTGCAAATTTCATGATGTATGTAAAAATGGAATTCAATTTCTTTATTAATAACAAAAATCAAACTTAAATAATGAATTACAAAATCAATTTCTTAGAATTTCAACTTAACTCAATTTTTAACCAAAAACTTAATTTATGATCATAGATGTTCCAAAATGTGTTGAAATCGAATAAAACTTTTAAATTCAATTACATGCATGGATCAAACAAATTCATAATTTTCATAATAAGATCAAAACTTTGTCTTACTTTAGGATTAATTCCAAATTTCCATGAGTTTGATATTTTTCAGGCTTTTTCATTTTTCTCTTCAAAATATGAGATTGAATTAGTTCAAATTCTTCAAAATCCATGATGCATGTATAATTAGAGTATTAAACTTGTAGAATTTACTCATGCATGTAACAATGAGGCTTAATTTCATGCAAAATCACAACATCAAACCCAAAATAATTAATTTCCATAACCATGAACCTAACTTAATCTCTTCATCTTTATTTTCTAATTTCTTCCAAATTATATGAAATTGAACCCAAACTCATCTTTAATTCAAGTGTAATACAAGGATTCTACAAAATTCAAACTTGAAATCCTTACCTTTAATCTTCAATTTGATAGTTTCTTGACGATCTTGCATTTTCCTTTCTTGAATTTCCTTTCCCTTGACTTTGTGGGGGCCGAATATTGGGAGACGTAAATAGGCCGAATAATTGGACCTAGAGAGTCGAAGTATATATATCGCATTCGGCCCCGTCTTACACATTTAAATCCTGCCCTATTTGGCTTGATAGCCGGTTGAGTAAGGGGCCGAGTGGAAAGTGGTTTGTAGCAAAAGAAGCCGAGTAATTAGTTATACGACGAATCGAAAGTGGGTCCAGCCCCGAGGCCCAAGAAAGACAAGATATAAATAGAAGAACACCAACCAGAAAGAGGTATGTGAGAATTAGTACGCTTAACTTAAAATACAAGTAATCCAGAGAGTAGAGACTGACTTGTCCGTCGGAGTGCTAATTCCGGCACCCCCGACCGGAGTGTTTATTCCTTTTCAGGTTGTTAGCTGAGGATCTTGAGTGCCCTAGTGGATCGAAAGAGTATTTCCAAACCACCTTCCCCATAATTGGCGCCGTTTGTGGGAATACTCAACCACATCCATGGCGGGCGTAATGGAAGATCCTCCGATAATCGCTGATGAAACTACATCGAGAGATGATCTCACCCCAACAAACATGCTAGGACCAGAGACTATCGCCGCAAGATGTGCCTTGAACTTCGACTCACCCTCGACTTCAGCGCATGAGACAATGCAAGCGATCATGGAACAAGCAAAGCAAAATGAACAGAGGTTGGAGAACATGATCGCTGAAAACGAACGTCTCCGTCAGGATTTGGCCTTGGAAGTGGCGAAGTCCAAACAAGCTGTACGCCAAGATTCGGAACGACCTCTGAGGGCAGGTGGTCGACGACCTCGAGCCCGACAACAAGACACTGATAGCGACTCTAACTCATTATCCTCGGAGCCCAAGAAGAAGGGACGACCCGAAACTACCAGTTCCTCTGAAGAGAGTCCACGTATAAGGCATAAACGAAGACGAAATGGTTCAGACGAAGAGGACCATCACGATCCCTTTCTGTGACGGATCGCAAAGGCAGTACTACCCAAGAAGTTCAAAGCCCCGCCGTTCACCTTGTACAACAGGAAATCGGATTCCACGGATCATATTCGTCACTATAAGCAAGCCATGCCGTTGCATGCAGACGACGAAGCTCTCATGTGCAGAATATTTCCGAGCAGTTTGGGACCGTTGGCAGTCAGATGGTATTATAAGTTAGAGCCGGCGTCGATTAAGAATTTCCATCAATTACAAAAATCCTTCAGGGCAAGATTCATCACCAGCGAGGTCCAGCTGAAACAAGCCGACTCTCTCTAGGCAATGCAGATCCAGCCATGAGAAACACTAAGAGCGTATTCGGCGCGCTATTGGGAGTGCTTTAATCTTGTTGATGACGCTTATAATGACTCCATGGCCATCACCGCCTTTAAAATGGGTTTGCATCCTGACAGTGCTCTCCGTAGCTCCTTGACTAGAAGACCCCCCAAAACAGTCTGGTCGTTGATGAAGAAAGTTAAGGAATATTGCAAAGTGGAAGTTGACGCCTTGCGGGTTAAAGCCGGAAACGTAGCCAACAAGACGGCCCCTTCTGAAATTGCTCAGCCGTTAAATTCTGTACCACCTCAAAGCCCTGAACCATGGCATCGGGCTAAGTGAGACAAGAGATGGGATTCTCGCCGATCATGCAGCCAATGCCCCCACCGAGCAAATGAACAGCTGCAAGTCGATGGCAGGCGCATAAGGCGCGCAGACAAGAAATACACGGAGTTGTCAGAGCCAATAAGCGCGGTTATGTCCAAAGTCCAACACTTTCCGTTCTTCAAATGGCCGTCCAAAATGGTGGGACCTCCCGAAACGAGAAGGCGGGATAGGCGGTGCGAGTATCACAAGGATCACGGCCATGATACTGAGAGTTGTTATGCATTGAAGGATCACCAGAAGGAATTGGTACAAGATGGTTGGCTACAACAGTACGTCCGAAAAGGCAACTCAACTAAAGCAATAGCCTTACGACAGGATTCACCTCCACTCGGTGTGATCCACATGATTTGCAGCCTGCCAATGTCATCCGCGGTGCATACGATTTAGTTGAATCCCAACCCTCAACATCAACTCACTCCAGCTAAATGGCCCCATGAAGCTGTGAGCATTGCTTTCGATGATTCAGATTTGACCAGAGTGACACTTCCCCACATCGATCCCTTGGTAATTGAGTTACGCGTAAACTGATTCACCGTTGAGCGCGTACTCATTGATCCGGGGAGCACATCGGAAGTTATGTATTACAAGACATTCATCAAACTCGGCTTCTCCAAATCGGATCTTTCTCCAGCCCCTTATCCATTATTCGGCTTCAACGCGAATCCAGAATACCTGTTGGGGAAGATGACACTACCCGTTCGAGCGAGCTTCCGAACAGTGGATGTGGAATTCTTGGTCGTCAAGCTGCCATCGCCGTATAATCTCATCATAGGGCGAACTTGGTTGCAAACTATGCAGGCTGTGCTAAACACCTATCATCAGCTACTACGCTTCCCGACAGAACGTGGCATTGAGCAAATCCGTGGCTCCCAGAAATCGGCACAAGCATGTTATCTCCTTGCTGGAAAGACACCAAAAGAGTTGCAAGTGAATTCTATTAAGGTGCCGGATCGAGAGAACCTCGATGATGTTGGGCGGCTCCCAAGTGAAAAGGCAATGGAAACCCGGATAAGTTCTTCATGGTCGGCGCCTCCCCGAATCAAGCCGACAGGCAGCAGCTAATTTCCTTCCTACTCGGCAACCTTGATGTATTTGCGTGGACTCCATATGAGATGCCGGGTGAAGATCCGTCTGTTTCACAGCACCGTTTAAATGTTGATCCTAAATGCAAGCCGATTATTAAGAAAAGCCAACGGTCAGCTGCAGAGCACACTGATGCCGTTGTTGAAGAGGTTGACCGGTTGCTTGACGTTGGAGCTATCAGGGAAGTGACCTACCCTACATGGCTCTCGAATACTGTGGTTGTGAAGAAAAAGAATGGGACTTGGCGTGTCTGCGTTGATTTCACCGACCTAAACAAAGCTTGCCCCAAGGATTGTTTTTCCCTACCCAGAATTGATCAACTTGTAGATGCTACGGCACGTCACCAGCGTATGAGCTTCCTTGATGCCTATAGAGGCTACCATCAAATTGCCATGCATTCGCAGGACCAAGACAAAACTGCATTCCTCACCCCAAGAGGAATCTATTGCTATAAGGTTATGCCTTTTAGGTTGAAAAATGCAGGGGCAACTTACCAAAGGCTAGTCACTACCATGTTCAAGGAGCAATTCGGCCACACTATGGAAGTTTACATTGACGATATGGTGGTCAAGTCCAAAGAAGAACAAACTCATTTAGCCGATTTAGAAGAGACATTTGGCATTCTACGCAAATACAGAATGAAGCTGAACGCTTCCAAATGTGCCTTTGGGATCGTCTCTGGCAAATTCTTGGGTTGCATTGTCAACCATCGAGGAATCGAAGCCAATCCGAGGCAAATCACCGCAATCCTGGAACTCGGCTCCCCTCGATCGGTCAAGGAGGTTCAGAAGTTGATGGGGATGGTCGCCGCACTCAATAGGTTCATCAGTCGTTCCACGGACCGCTGCCGACAATTCTTTCAGACACTACGGCAGGGTACAGCTTTTGAATGGACCCCCGAGTGCGAATCCGCTTTTAACGGTTTGAAGGCTTATCTCCGATCTGTTCCATTTTTGATGACACCATCGGCAGGCGACCCGTTCATTTTATATCTGGCCGTCTCCGACCGGGCTGTCAGCGCTGTATTGTTGAAGGAAGAGCTTGGAGAGCAGCGACCAGTGTATTATGTGAACAAGGCAATGGTTGACGCCGAAACCCGCTACGTTCCACTGGAAAAACTCATCCTAGCCTTAGTCATGGCGGCAAGAAAACTGATGCATTACTTCCAGGGGCATAGCATCGGGGTACTAACAGATTACCCCCTCCGATCAGTACTACGTAGTGCAGAAGCATCAGGGCGCGTTTCGAAATGGGCCCTCGAACTCGGCCAGTACGATATTCAATTTCTGCCTAGAACCTCAATCAAGGGGCAAGTGCTTGCTGATTTTGTAGCCGAATTCACGGGGGTTGTTGTCGACTTCAAGACCGACCAAACTCAACCCAAGCCGAATTGGTGAATTTATGTGGGGGACATTTGGCAGCTGTATTGTGACGGGTCATCTAATCAACGGGGCAGTGGAGCTGGAGTAATAATCATGGCTCTCGACGGCGCAATAATTGAGCAGGCCGTCAAACTCGGCTTCGAAGCATCAAATAACGAGGCAGAATACGAAGCCCTTCTAACTGGTTTGCAGAATGCACATCTTCTGGGTGCTCAGCGTTTGCGTGTATTTTGTGATTCAAAACTGGTGATCAATCAGCTAAAAGGGGAGTATGCGGCCAGAAATGACCGTATGGCGGCTTACATGAAAACGACTAACTCCTTGCTGGTGAAAGTTGACCATCATGAATTGAATCAAATAACACGTGATCAGAACACACATGCAGATGCCCTGGCTTACCTAGCCTCCACCATCAACTCAGAGATTAAACGGACCATCGAAGTAGGTTTCATCCCGAAGCCAAGCATTGGCCCTTCGGAGGAATTCCATGTCAATGTCATAGAGTCAGGACCGAGTTGGATGGATCCCATTGCGGCATTCCTATCTTCCGAACAGCTCCCAGCGAACAAGAAAGAAGCGCACAAGTTGCGAAACAAAGCCCTACGATACTACTTGGATCCGCACGGAAAACTTTATAAAAAATCCTTTTCTGGTCCGTATCTAGAATGCGTGCATCTCGGCTCAAAGATATGTCTGGGAGGAGTCTGCTACGGCCTTGGAATTCCACGTATTTACATAAATTCTATCATTGACCCGACTTGTGGGGCTTGATACTTGTACATGTTTCACTTTTGCAATGCAAAGTTTCCCGTTTCCTTAGCGCGCAATTCAGTTCAAAAGTCTTCGGATTCGGAGCCCCATCGGTGGATGACACCTTTGGGCTGATTAAGCCTCCGGATTTAGAGCGCCCTCCATGGATATTATGATTGGCCAATAGTTAAGTCTCCGAATTCGGAGCCCCATCCGTGCAAGACACTTTTGGGCCGAATAAAGCCTCCGGATTCGGAGCGCCCTTCGTAGATATCACGATTGGCCAATATTTAAATCTTCGAATTCGGAGCCCCATTGGTGCATGACACCTTTGGGCCGATTAAGCCTCTGGATTCGGAGCGCCCTTCGTGGATATCACGATTGGCCAATATTTAAGTCTCCGAATTCGGAGCCCCATCGTTGAGAGACACTTTTGGGCCGAATAAAGCCTCCGGATTCGGAGCGCCCTTCGTGGATATCACGATTGGCCAATATTTAAGTCTCCGAATTCGGAGCCCCATTGGTGTATGACACCTTTGGGCTGATTAAGCCTCCAGATTCGGAGCGCCCTTCATGGATATCACGATTGGCCAATATTTAAGTCTCCGAATTCGGAGCCCCATCGGTGCATGACACCTTTGGGCCGATTAAGCCTCCGGATTTGGAGTGCCCTTCGTGGATATCACGATTGGCCATTATTTAAGTCTCCGAATTCGGAGCCCTATCGATGCATGACACCTTTGGGCCGATTAAGCCTCCGGATTCGGAGCGCCCTCCGTGGATATCACGATTGGCCAATATTTAAGTCTCTAAATTCGGAGCCCCATCGGTGGATGACACCTTTGGGCTGATTAAGCCTCCAAATTTAGAGCGCCCTTCGTGGATATCATGATTGGCCAATATTTAAGTTTTCGAATTCGGAGCCCCATAGGTGCATGACACCTTTGGGCCGAATAAAGCCTCCGGATTCGGAGTGCCCTTCGTGGATATCACAATTGGCCAATATTTAAGTCTTCGAATTCGGAGCTCCATCGGTGGATGACACCTTTGGGCTGAATAAAGCCTCTGGATTCGGAGCGCCCTTTGTGGATATCACAATTGGCCAATATTTAAGTCTCCGAATTCGGAGTCCCATCGGTGCATGACATGTCACACCCCAAACCCGCCCCTAAAAGTTTGGGCATGATCATTACAGAAATGGACATCAAATTCGATATGTATAATATATGGGGCCTGAACGGAAGCATTTAACAACACAAAATAACATCCATTGAGCTAATACTAACATGCCAGGATCATACACGTAATATCAGGTAATTTATCGCATAATAAACACACATGTAGTTATATATATATATACACAAATATACAGACTCATCCCCGAGTCTGAGGATGTAACAAAACTAGGTTAAGAGAAGTTTATCATGTTTTATAACATCAGACAAAAGATTTAGTGCACCAAGCTAAAAGCTCTGCAAGGATTCCACAAAAAGAATAAGCTTCGTCTAAATGTTTGGTCGTGGTGAAATGAGCAAAAGACAAGTGGTCTAAGCCGGACTAGGACTAACCTCCAGATTGAGTACCTACAGAGACAGACATAACACGGAATGAGCGAAGCTCAGTGAATAATAGTACTTAAACAATGTAATGATTAACTTGAACTATAATGTATATAAATGCAGAGAACATATGATTAATCTTATCATGTAACTATTTCCAGAACGGCCTTGGGCCCAGTCTTTAAACAAAGTGGCTTCAAGCCCAGTAACATACAGAACAGCCTTAGGCCTAACAGATTTTACAGATTGGCCTTAGGCCCAACAGATTTTATAGATCGGCCTTAGGCCCAGATATCAACAAAGCAGAGTAATTCCAGAGTCATACCAATGTACACAGATTTTCCAATCATTTATAAATGTTAACGTAATTAACTCGCAAAGAACAGAGCATTAATAATAATTATTAACGGTAGGTAAATGTACAACTGTAGTACTAGTACTCACTGTGCTATAGCGGAGCAATTGTTCCTCCCGGATTATGACCTACATACATGCACAACTCACAAATTAGTTCTTTTCCCTTTTTAAATCATTCTTTTGATTCGTTTCGTTTCAAATGAATTTATAAACATTTTAAGGCATCAAATACAAATTTCAATAACACTAGAGGGTTAAATAGGTAAAACAGAGCAGATAAAATTTCTCAGCATGGGCCGCACGTGCGGCAGTGGTTCCCTCACGTGCGGCAGTGAAACCCCGCAGGTGCCTTTTTTCCAGTAGCCAAAGACCCAAAATCCTCTGTTTTCCGCACATGCAGCCATGACCTCCGCACGTGCGGCCATGACTCCCGCACGTGCGGCGATTTGCCCTGTTTTGCAGTCCGAAATTCAAGCAACAATTACACAAGGCTAATCCCTTCTAGAGGAGAAATATAGAGAAATTAATGAAATTTTAGGATCTAAATTCACCGTAAACATGGTTCATAAACTCAATTTAAGCACCTTGAATTCCTACTATATAGTTCCCAAATATATATGTAACCATCCAAACACATAAGCGAGTTCAAACATGTAAAGATAAAGGAATAGAATGAAATTCTTCTCCATACAACTCAACTTAAACCCAAAATAACCCAATGATAAAATATCTTCTCAATTTAACCATCAACACAAACACAACTCCAATACACACCCCAATTTGTATGAATATCAAGGAAAACCTTACTCATTTTCAAGAGAGGAATGAATTCAAGTGAAATACACATACCTTGAGCTTTAAACCCTATAATCCTTCTTAGTTTCCCAATCTTCTTCCCTTTCCCTCTTCTCCTGCTCTCAGTCCTTTCTCTCAACTTCTCTACATTCTCTCATGAGATATTTTTGACTTATAAGATAGACTTACTAAGTTAAAGTTTGAAGGAGTTTAAGGATTAACACAAAAGGACAAAATTTAATTAGTTTAATCATTCCAAATCAGATTTTCACAAAAATACATATTATCAACTAAAAATCATGCTGATCACATGTATAAAGTCTATTTCGGATTACCAAGCCTCTAAGGCCTTCAATTTCTGATCTAAACATCTCATTTGTAACAGATTTTGTTTTTCATCCTAGATAATAGTTCCATAACCATATTTTTTACATAATTAAGTTTAATCTCACATGGGACTCCACATTAGCCAGATAAATACACAAATCAAGGGACATAAAGTATACCAGAAAGCATATAGAGGGTCGGGTTATTACATGACACCTTTGGGCCGATTAAGCCTCCGGATTCAGAGCGCCCTCCGTGGATATCACGATTGGCCAATATTTAAGTCTCCGAATTCGGAGCCTCATCCGTGCAAGACACTTTTGGGCCGAATAAAGCCTCTGGATTTGGAGCGCCTTTAAGTCTCCGAATTCGGAGCCCCATCGATGCATGACATCTTTGGGCCGATTAAGCCTCTGGATTCGGAGTGCCCTCCGTGGATATCACGATTGGCCAATATTTAAGTCTCCAAATTCAGAGCCCTATCATTGAGAGACACTTTTGGGCTGAATAAAGCCTCCGGATTCAGAGCGCCTTTCGTGGATATCACGATTGGCCAATATTTAAGTCTCCGAATTCGGAGCCCCATTGGTGCATGACACCTTTGGGCCGATTAAGCCTCCGGATTCGGAGCGCCCTCCGTGGATATCACGATTAGCCAATATTTAAGTCTCCGAATTCGGAGCCCCATCCGTGCAAGACACTTTTGGGCCGAATAAAGCCTCCCGATTCGGAGCGCCTTTCGTGGATATCACGATTGGCCAATATTTAAGTCTCCGAATTCGGAGCCCCATTGGTGCATGACACCTTTGGGCCGATTAAGCCTCCGGATTCGGAGCACCCTTCGTGGATATCACGATTGGCTAATATTTAAGTCTTCGAATTCGGAGCCCCATCGTTGAGAGACACTTTTGGGCCGAATAAAGCCTCCAGATTCGGAGCGCCCTTCGTGGATATCATGATTGGCCAATATTTAAGTCTCCGAATTTGGAGCCCCATCGGTGTATGACACCTTTGGGCTGATTAAGCCTTCGGATTCGGAGCGCCCTTCGTGGATATCACGATTGGCCAATATTTAAGTCTCTGAATTTGGAGCCCCATCGGTGCATGACACCTTTGGGCTGATTAAGCCTCCGGATTCGGAGCGCCCTTTGTGGATATCACGATTGGCCAAGCCGACTCCGGATTCGGAGCCCCATCGGTGCATTACGATTATAGGCTGAATAAGACTTCGGTTTCGGAGTGCCCTTCGTAAAAAAAAAAAAAAAAAATGAAAATGAATGAAATTCATAACACGTTAGGGCCGAATAAGATTCCGGATTTGGAGCGCTCTATACAAAAATTAAAACATGCAAACATTCAAAATGAGATGCTTAAATAAGCGTAAAAACATTCAAAATGAAATGTTTAATTGACTTGAGTCGACGCAAACCACATAGACAAATTAAAACATGCAAACATTCAAAATGAGATGCTTAATTAAGCATGAAAACATTCAAAATGAAACGCAAATGTTTGAAACAAAGTATTTTATTAAGTTATCCAATAGATACAAAGCTGACGCCCAATTTGTGTTGGAGCATTTACAATATATTCAATTCTATTCGGCATCACCCTCGTCATCGCTCTTCTCAATTTCGAAAGCGCCAAAAGGAAAGTGATGACGTTGATATAATGGCGATGCCGATTCAACTCTTGCTCCTTGGAGTGCCTCTGCGGCTTGGAGAGCCTTAATCCACCCATGCCTATAGCCCTAATTCTCACATCGACATACCTCCTCTGCGAGTTTCTCCTTGGTCTTCTCTATCCTGACTTTTCGGCCTTCGTAGAAGCCTCGTTCATAGGCCGCGGCCTTCGCATTTTCTACTGCGAACATATTTGCCGTATCTCGATCGGCAATCGCATGGCTTAACAGCCGTTGGGTCACTCTTTTATCCACGACCGGGTTGGATTGTCTGGCCACGCACGGCTTGGCAGTTTGGGCCTTCCTTAGCTCGCACACGGCCTTCTCTGCATGAGCCTTCAAGTTTCGAATTCGTTCGTCCTTCTTCTCTATCTCCCACCACGCGGTGCGCAGACGCATGCCGACTTCATAGGCGGTATACAGCCCTCTCACTACTCTGTGGATGCCCTCTCGAAATACTTCGAAATCTTGTCGACCAACCATCGACTGCTGGACTTCCGGAGGAAAAATCTGTCGAGCGAACTCGACTGCTACAGCTGGGTCGTTAACAATAGAATCCGCCTCCGTCATTGGTTTATTCTCCACAAAAATCGCAAAACTTAACGGTCGCGGCGTCGAGTCGGGCTCATTTCTTGGTCGCGGTCGCGGGGAGCTTCCCTGTTGCTGTTTTTCTTTTCGGGGTGATCTGCTTCGACGACTTGGGGGCTGACATTTTTCTCGTTCCTTGGACGTCCTACCTCCCGTGCGTGTGGGCTCGCTGCTGCGATTCATTTCACTGTCTAGCTTAGCCAATGTTCGCCCTTCTCCTCAGCTATTGAAGAACAATCTATTTGACATTCGCACTTATCTAACCTTCCGCAACAAGTTGGTTTAAATTGAGTCTGAATACGATAAGTGGAATCACTGGCGCAAAGAACCCACCCCATTTATTCCTAATGCATGCAGCGTCCCCGAGGCAACTTCATTAATGCTAAACTCCAAAAGCCCGATACCGATCAACGTGCACCGTAGCCATTCCATGAACTAATAATATTCAGCTTTTGGAGCTCATGCACTGGCTGGGGCAAGGGCAGATTTATTAATCTGATCGGCTAAATATCTAAGCCTCATGCCGATCGATTTATGCCGCAGCCACTCCGTGAACTAATAATATTCGGCTTTTGGAGCTCACGCACTAGCTAGGGCAAGGGCAGATTTATTAATCTGATCGGCTAAATATCTAAGCCCGATGCCGATCGATTTATGCCGCAGCCATTCCGTGAACTAATAATATTCGGATTTGGAGCTCATGCACTGGCTGGGGCAAGGGCAGATTTATTAATCTGATGGGCTAAATATCTAAGCCCGATGCAGATCGATTTACGCCGCAGCCACTCCGTAAACTAATAATATTCGGCTTTTGGAGCTCACGCACTGGCTGGGGCAAGGATAGATTTATTAATCTGATCGGCTAAATATCTAAGCCTGATGCTGATCAATTTATGCCGCAGCCACTCCGTGAACTAATAATATTCGGCTTTTGGAGCTCACGTACTAGCTGGGGCAAGGGCAAATTTATTAATCTGATTGGCTAAATATCTAAGCCCGATGCTGATCGATTTATGCCGCAGCCACTCCGTGAACTAATAATATTCGGCTTTTGGAGCTCACGTACTGGCTGGGGCAAGGGCAAATTTATTAATCTGATCGGCTAAATATCTAAGCCCGATGCTGATCGATTTATGCCGCAGCCACTCCGTGAACTAATAATATTCGGCAATATCATATTTATTAATCTGATCGGCTATTTGATGAGAATAAATTACCAAGTTGTCTAGTTATCTAATCGGCAAGTGTACACGAATGTTTTATCCAAGATAGCGAAAAGCAATACCATTCATCAGTAGCAAAATCAAGCACAAGTAATAGCAAAGTATAAAGGAAAGAAAATTTTCATTAGTAAATTGGGCACAGACTGTAGCCATTTTACATGTGAAAACTACTAGATAAAAAGCTACAAGTTTGCAGGGAAATGCCTAGCAAAAAACTTAAAAACTATAGCCATACATAAAAACTACTAAACGAAAAGCTGTAACAATACGTTCAAAATCCTTAAACAAAAATAACTATTGTCGCCCTAATCAATCCTTGGAGTCAGACTCCAGCGGCTCAACATCCACTTGCTCGTATGGAATCGGCATAGCCAATGTCACATCAGCAGCAGCAAGGGCTTTGAGCCAGCCGTGTTTGAATCCCCAATTCTCGAATTTGGGGACTTCTTCCACATAATTTGCGAGGGCAGTGCTTTGCCCAGCCTTGTACGCCTTGGAAGCCTCAGAGTCGGCTACTTCCTTCGCCGCCTTTGATTCTTTCAAGTCTGCCTCAAGTTTGGTGATCGCCTCTTGGGCTAACTTGAGCACAGCTTCACTCGCATTCGCCCTCTCCTTGGCGGCCAATCTGAGTTGGTCTGCATTTCTTGCCCTTTCCATCTCGGCCTTGGCCTTTGCACCTTCCATCTTCGCCCTCGCCGCTTCGAATTCGGCCCGGCTCCTTTGGCCCTCAACTTCAAATTATAAATGGCCAATTCGTTCGATGGTGTCGTGCTGGTGACGGCCTATCTCGGCTATCCTTCTGACCGTCTACAAAACAAGAGATTAAAACCAAAATATATGCATAAAAGGGAAAGGCAAGATCAAGATATTTACCAGAAGAGCCGATTGAGTGGCTAACGCTATTGCCAAAAGATTTGGCTCCGAGCGGAAAGACGCCTTGTCAAACGGCAATGAGACTGATGAAGCCATGCTCAGCGCCACAGCTGGATCTTTCATAGCCGACGTATCAGAGGAGATCGACATGTTTTTTTATCTTTGGTTGAACCACAGAAGGCACAACCGTATTCGACTCCTCTAAACGCGGCCGTTTGTCAGCAGGGTTTTCTTCAAAACCAACCTCAACCTCGGCAGGACGTTTCTGCGCCCTTCGTTCAGCCTCCTGATTCGCCGGTATGACCAGCTCTGACTCAGAATTTCGGGTTTGAGCCGTCTCCTCCTCGATAACAGGCAGGGGGGGCTCAACATTAGCGACGGGTGGCACTTCGAATCGAATGGCCTCTGTTCTCCACCGCACGACCATTCGTTCGGCATTTTTCTTTTTGGCGAGTTGTGAGTGACAACCCGGCCATGTCTTTAGGGCACGCGCCAGGAAGGTCTTCTAATCCAATAAAGACATCATCGTAAACGTCCCCTCGGCCCGAGGTGGACGGAGGATTGGCTGAATTAAGGCCGGCTTCCTCAAAGGCTACCCTTAAAGCCTCGTTTACTTCGGCCTCGGACTAGCCTGATTCTTCAGCGACCTCAGTGACTTCCGCACGCTCTGAGTCAGATCCGTCGAAACCAATTTGGCGCAAGTCTTTGAAGTCGGTTAAAATAAGAGCCATAAGAAACTCTTCACCCCTCGGAATCGGGATGTTTTCTGATGCCAAGAAAGTCGTGTACGTCAGCTCGTATCGAAGAAGAATGTGGGCCGCCCTCCCTTGTTTCTGAAGGCTTGGACGGCTGAAGTATTTCAGCGTGACTTTGATCTCCGTAAGAATGGCGTCGTCGGTCGAAGTCGAGACTTTCTTCAAATCGTTTCCTATACAAACCAAACCATGAGACCGAAAAGATAAAGTCATGTATATACAACAAAAATAAGTGCAAAGGGCTATATGGCCACCTAGTTCGCCCCTCCGTCTAGGGATAGGATCTAAGTGGTCCTCGCCTTTGCCGAATTCCCAGTTTTCTCGAACAACGACCATGACATCATCGACTCGCTTGCCAGAGCTGGAAAGCATGGTCACTAATTGATGGTCGGTGTCCTTGGCCCTAAGGAAATAGTGCCCATGCTGGCCAGAAGACTTCACCAAGGCATAATAATGCCAAATAGTAGGTATGTCGAGGTTAATCCTAAGGCGACGGTTTAACTCTATGATCCCCATTACGATTCTAAAAAAGTTGACATTACGTTGGGAAGGGATTAGACCCTAATGGCGAAGGACAGCCCTAAGGAATGGGTGAAAGGGGAAACAGACTCCACCCTCTGCGATTGATAGGAGAGGGAAGACGATTGTGCTTTCATCAGCCCTCTCCATATCGAGGGTGCCGTCTGTCACGAGTGACAGGCGGACGTCATCAGGGATGGAAAAATGGCGTCAAAAGCCAGAAATTCAATCCGTGGAGAGGAGATCTTTCAAATGTTTTGCCATTCTCTTCAGCCTATAGGAGTGTGCTAAACCAAAACAAACCAGGAAAAAGGATTCAAAGTAGAGAGGAAGAGAACTTACAAGAGACGAAGAAGACAGTGAAGGATAAAAGGAAGTTGCAGAGATAAGTCGGAAGACAGTCCAACGACTTCAAGCACCTAAAAATGTGTATGTATTTGAAAAGACGTCGAAATTTTAAATCACAATAAATAGAAGTGTACGAAAGGGCTGGAAGTTGAAATGATAACCGAGAAGCGTGTGCTCTGACATCTGCGTTGGAATGAGGTTAGCCGCTGAATTTCGGCTCTGACTTTTCGAGTTTGAAACCAAACACTCCAACTAACTGTCGTTAGTGGAGTGCTTGGGGGGCAATTATGGCGGCCGAATATTGGGAGACGTAAATAGGCCAAATAATTGGACCTGGAGAGTCGAAGTATATATATCGCATTCGGCCTTGTCTTACACATTTAAATCCTGTTCTATTCGTCTTGATAGCCGGTTGAGTGAGGGGCTGAGTGGAAAGTAGTTTGCAGCAAAAGAAGCCGAGTAAATAGTTATACGGCGAATCGAAAGTGGGCCCAGCCCTGAGGCCTAAGAAAGAGAAGATATAAATAGAAGAACACTAGCTAGAAAGAGGTATGTGAGAATTAGTACGCTTAACTTAAAATATAAGTAATCCAGAGAGTAGAGATTGACTTATCCGTCGGAGTGCTAATTCCGGCACCCCCGACCGGAGTGTTTATTCCTTTTCAGGTTGTTAGCTGAGGATCCCGAGCGCCCCAGTGGATCGAAAGAGTATTTCCAAACCACCTTCCCCACAGACTTGAATTCTCTAACACAATTCTCTCTCTCTCTCTCTCTCTCTCTCTCT
The DNA here is from genome assembly GCA_030407325.1 of Camellia japonica. Taxonomy (NCBI): domain Eukaryota; kingdom Viridiplantae; phylum Streptophyta; class Magnoliopsida; order Ericales; family Theaceae; genus Camellia; species Camellia japonica. Next base: position 41,182,959 of record JAPPVO010000002.1, on the reverse strand, counting down.
CTCTCTCTCTCGATTCTCCTTTCTCTCCCTCTCGGCTCTGTTTTCTCCCAGCACATTCATGACTTGATGATGTATATAAATGTACATAGCACTTGTTGCCTTGGACTTTCCACAACACACCAAATGGTATTATAATTTTATTAAAAATAAATTAATATATCAATTACATTTTAATCTAATTGGACATCATTTAATCTTAATTAGTCTTAATTAGCCCAATCACAAATCCCACATAAATTAATTAGTCTAATTGACTTCAATTAAGGCCCAATTAATTATATTTAATTTTTTCATTCAGAATCAGATATTTAATCAAACTCCCAAACGCTCTAAATATCAAATTAAACTTATTTCCATCATCAATTTTGGCTTTTCACATTATTATGGCCTTCAATTTCTGATTAACTCAAGATTTCTATCAATAAATTACATATTCAATTGAACACTTCATAAATAAATTTAATTCATAATAATCTTAATTCCCAATGCTCATAACTTATTTAACTCCAATTTGGATCCAATTAATCAAATTTCAATTTTATAAATCTGAATCGAATATTTAATTAAACTCCCATATGGTCCAATACTCGAAATTAAAATAATTCAATTCACCATTTGTACTCTCTTGAGCCATTTAGGCTTTCAATTTGTAATTCCAAAATAAATCCTCAATAGAGTCATATACGAATCAATCTCCATAATTTTTATAAATTCCAGATTAAATTAGAATAATTGACAACTAAAATTTAAATCTCCTTAATTAAGTAAGTGCTAATCATTATACGTGATGGGGTCGTCACACTAGCATCACACCATTCATGTGTGCCCCACACTCTCCTCCGTGAACAGCCTTTATGAGACACTTCGATTTTTCTTCCTCTACACACAGCTTGTGCATTCCGAGATGACCTATTTTATACAGCTTATTTCCGTAGATGATAAATTGGACGGCCAAACACTGTATTCCCCGTTTGTCCTTAGCATTTGCCCCTGGTGGATACGTCTTATTTTCTAGAAAATTCCAAATATCGTAATACCAGGGTTTTTTATCTTGCACTTCATCTATTGCGGCAATGGCCTCATAGGCCGGCGTGTATTTCTATTCGATAATGATTGGACGCATCTTCACTCCCAACAGGATATCTACCATAGAAGATAGAGTTGCTAGTGCATCAGTGAACTGGTTGTTCTCTCTTAACAGATGCGTGAATGTTAACTTTTCAAACCTCAGAATCAGTATATCCAGGGTCTGATGGTAAACCTTCATCTTCTCTTCTTTGACTTTCCAGTCTCCGTTTGCTTGAGAAATAACCAAGTTTGAGTCCCCAATGACATCCAACCTTATTGCCTCTAGTTCTAGGGCAGTTTCTAAACCAGCAATGCACGCTTTATATTCTGCTTCGTTGTTGGACACTTTGAACCAGAGTTTGAAGGCTAGGGGTATATGGGAATCATTGGGTGCTATCAACAGCACATCTATCCCATAATTGTATTGATTGGACACTCCGTTAAAGTACATTGTCTAAGTTTCCTCTTGACTTGCAGAATGTCTTTATTTGGGAACAAATATTCCACCGCCTTATCGCCCTCTGTTGGGTGGTTGGCCAGGAATTCCGCTACGGCTCTTCCTTTAACTAACTTGTGTGTAACATATTTGAGATCAAATTCGGAGAGAAGAAGCAACCAACGAGCTAGCCTACCTGTAAGTGCCAGTTTCTCAAAGAGATATTTGATGGGATCTAATCTTGAAACCAGGTGTAGACACCCCATTTTTGACCGTCCTCAAGACTTGGACGTCACCGTTTGAACACCCGGTGATCATCCATGTTTGTGTTCGTTTGGAGTTCTCGGAGGTCTCGGCTACGCGCCTTGCCTCAAGATCTCCGAACCCGACTGTTTAGTGTCTGGTTTTGCACCAAACACTTGTTTGTTGCCTTGGAGGGGCAGGGAATGCCTTGTGAGGCATCCCCACACATCACCGGCCGTGGCTAGAGGCCGCCGGCTGGTGTTTTGTTGCCATCGGCAATGTATATTACTGGTCGGCATTATTTGTTGCCGGTCGGCAGTTAATTTTGTCAAAATGGCAATTTTGGCTAGCCGACTACTGTTCATCTGCTTTTGCAGATATTTTAAGACAGCTGTCTTGCATTTTGTTCCCCTCCATACACGTGTATGGAGGGATGGCCTCCTTGTTAGCTTCTTGAGTAAGCTTTACAAGATTGGTTTCTCTATAAGAGGAACCCTTCTCTCTTGGCTTTAGGGTTAGAGATTTTGGCTAGAGAAGTTGTGAGAGAAGCTCTGGATTAGGGTTAGGGTTATACATATTTCCTATCTCTATATCTATCTCTTGTGTGTCCTTGTGTGTTTTTAGGCTTACTATTGCACACAAACACATAGTGTTACACCTTTTCTTAGTTTGTGAAGGACCAGAGGTCTGTTCTTGAAGCTTTGGAGCTGTTTTGAGCTCAAGGAAGGGGCTGGTCCACCATTTGTGAAGAGGTTCTTCAAGGGTAACAATCTTACCCCTTTTTACCTCATTCTTGCATATTATTTTTGCCTATCTTAGAACTGTTTTTGAGCTTAGTGTATAATATAAAAAAGTTCTATTTTTGGGCCCTCTAAATAGTTTGTTTAGAGTGTTTTGTGGTTTGGAGGTGTTTGACCCCTCCTAAGCCTTGAGGGGCTCCATTTTGTGCTATTTTGAGTGAGCTCCGGGACTTTGGTGTTTGGGCCTCCTCACCACTGAAATCTTGAGGGATTTCAGTGGTAAGGATGGTGCCTTGAAGTCCCAAGAAGGAGAGGGCCACCCCCTCTCCTTTTTGTCCTTGAAAATGGCCATTTTTGCCTCGTTAATGAGCACCTAGCTAAGCCTCATGTTGACCATGCCTTGGCTGTTATTTATGCTTATTTTGCCATGAAATAGCATTGTTGTATGTTGGTTTTGGTACATCATGCATGCTTAGCATACTTACCATGTAATGCCTGTTGTTGCCTTAACATGCCTTAGGTTGTAAGCCCTTGTTTTAGCATGTTTTAGGCTTTAGCTTTGTGAAGCTTTAATGCATGTTTTTGTATGCTTTAGCTCTGTTTTAAGTTGCTTTAGTCATACTTGCCATGTATTGCATAGCCTCTTTGCATTGTTAGCTTGTAGGCTTTGAAAATGAGAAGTGTTGAGCATGCGTTGCTTGAGTTATCTTAGTAGCTTGGCATCATTTATAGCATAATCTCAGTCCCTAAGACATGCTTGTATGCTTGCCTTGGATGTCTCTTTGTTGCTTTGAAAGGTTGTGCCTTGTGCTCCATGTTTGGTCATTGTGCATGCTTTTGAATTCAAGTCATTTAGATGCCATCTAAGTGGTCTTTTGGGCTTTGTTTTATGTACTAAAACTTTGTCTTGGTCATTAAATTAATGCCATGTTTGGTCTTGATAAGTGTAGTCCAATGCCTCTTTGGTGAGCCTTAGGTTTCAGACCTTAATCGCATGCTATGCTCGCTTTGTTTAATTGGTTTGGCACCATCTTAGCATGATTTTTAGAGCCTAGTATGCATGCCATAAGTCCATGTTTCCCCCTTTTGAGTGTGCTTGAAAGTTGCTTCATTATGCTTAAGTCTTGAACCATGTATCTATGCATGCTTGTATGTACATTTGCCTTCACGAACTTAGCATTATGTCACTGTTTTTGGGCCTAATTAGAGCTGCCTAAATCATGTTTAAGCCCATCCTACGCTTGCTTGCATGCTTACCTTGCATGTTTGTTTGCATGCTTGCATGTACATCTTGCATTCTCTTGTTGCATCCTTAGCTTGCATGCCTAGGTTGCATTGCATCTAGCATGCATGTCTTGTTCCTTGATCTAGTGATAGGAATTGGGCTTTGGTTTGTTTGGTTTGCATTGCATTTGACATCAAAATGTGCACAACTTGGTCTCTTGGGCCATCACGCATGGAAGTGCGCGATTGATGGTCCGAGAACCAAGAACTATGTCCCTTTGAGTCATATACATGATAAGGGGCTTGGTTGGTGCATATATGGCTTGAATTGCATTGCCATGCAAGGCTCTGTCCTCTGCTGCTGTCAAACAGGTTCTGCAGGAACTTCTTGCTGATCGACTGCACAGAGTGCCGACCGGCAATCAATTGGTGGCCGATGGATTCATCAACAGCCGATGACCACATCCCACTGCCGGTGGCAATTCTACTCAGCCGGTGGTGTCTCCCAATGTCCAGGGAAGCAATTCAGAGACTTTGGCAGTCTTCAGAGGGGCAGAGCAGGGAAAACAGAGGCAGTCTATGCATGGCAGTGCGCTTCCGAGCAGGACCCGAGCATGCATTGCATTGGGCACTCTTCCCGAGGCGGTTTACTGTTTTTCCTAGCTTAGTTAGTTTGTTAACTACTTAGGCAATTTGTAATAATTAATTAGCTCGTAGTTAATTAATTTGTATTATTCTTTTGGTCCCTCGGGCGAGGGCGAATCTGTAATAAGTGTGGGTGCGTGTGTGTGCATGTCTTCCAATCCCCACTTCTTTCTTCCCTTTTATTTACCCGCTTATGATGGTAGATTAGGGCATGTTTAAATTAGCATACCTTATGCTATGCATGCGTGCATCCATACATTTGTCTTGCATGCACCGGGCTCGGTACATCATGCTAACTGCATTTGTACTTCAATTCCAAATTGAATACGTGCATCAATTGATTGCATTTCACATGTCATGTTTAGGTTAGCCGAGCCTACCTAATTGCATCCTGTATGTGTTGCATTAGTCAATTTGACATGAACTAGGACCATGCATGTTTGCTAACTAGTTTATTGTTTTGGCACGGAGTACGATGTAAGTATTTTCATGCTTTAGCATATCGCATGTGTGTGAATGCTATCATGACAGCATGCTTACCATGTGGCTAGATGCTTATGTGATAAACTGTTTGAATGCCTGTGGGTGAAGGTTGGATTGTCTGAGTTGGAAAAACTCGTTGAAATCCGTATTTTAGCCTACTTGCGAGTAGCAAATTCCAAAGTGTTTTTTCAAGACAAACGGATATGCAATGCTTATTTCCAAATTAGGCAATCTAGTCTATACTTGTTTGCTGTGCATAACATAGTAATTCTAGGCTAATAACCGGAATAAGAACACATAACGTTTTCAAAATCGGATATCACGGTTAGTAGAGGCCGGTCTTCGGACCGGGCGAGAGGGGGTGCTCATAGCTGACCTTCCCCAATCGTACCCAAGCTCCCGAGCCAAGGCAACTTTGGTGATGACGGACACGTGGCCTTTGGCACCGAGTTAGGGTTTCCTAAATTTCCCCATTAAAAAATATTTAGGTGGCGACTCTGTATCTGGCAAAACAGTCCATGTTTGGCACTTCTTTTCAAAAATCTGTTTTCTCAAAACGATTTGCCGGATTTGGACTCTTTGGTTAAGATTTAGAACCGTGACACAAATCGAGTCCGAGCTGTAGCGCGTAGCGCGGGGTCCCCCGCGGGCATTGTTTACAGTTTCTGGCGACTCTGCTGGGGAATTTAGAGAGCTTGACTCGAACTCGTGATATCCTGTTTTGATTTCATTTATGTGTCTCTTTGCATTGCATGTGCATTGGTGCGCCTAGGACACCGTGTTGGCCATCTGCTATTCCTGAACGGTTTGCCGGAGGCTTGACTTTGTCAAAGCATGCCATAAGGCTGACCGGTTGCGGGCTCTGCCAGTATGGGAACACAAACCTCGGTTTTACCGAGGCACCCTTTCGACCATTCGACCTAGTGTATATTCGGAATCCATAGTGACTATTCCAAACTAGGACAGGTTGCTTACCCGATGTTAGGTTGTTTGAAACCGCTGCATGCATAGTGAAACCCTAGCTCCTGACAAAATAGGACAGGGAAACCCTACCCCAACATAGGGGTGTATTGGCTCTCATTTATTTGCTATGTGCTTTTAGAGTGTATCTCTACAGGAACACACATATCAGTTTGCAAGTTTGAGTATCAAGCCTGAGGGCACAGTATCAGTTTGTGAGAATCAGTTATGTCTGCGATATCCGATTCAGTGTTTTGTGAGACAGTGATTTCTGGGGAACAGTGATCAGTAGTAGAGTACAGTTGTTCGGCTGCACCTGTGTTTGATCCGTTTGGGCTGAAATGCTGCTTGTTTTTCCTTTCAGTTCAGAGAGTTCCAGAATAGTCAGTGTTCCCCTTTGCCGAGGCAAGACCTATGATGACGCAGAATTCAGAAGAGATCGTGGTTATGACAGCCGCGTTGGGTCAAGGATCACTCTACAAAGTGAGACCAATATTGATATGCCGCATCCACCTAGGTCGCCTGCTGCACACCCGGTTTGGACCCCTCAACTATATCAGGCTCGCGAGCCTACTACATTTGAACTAATGGGGATGATAGGTGATCTCCAGAGGTCCGTGGCGGATCTCGCCTATGGAATGTCCGCTTCGCCACCAGCCGCACCATATGCCGGAGTTTTGTACCCCAGGAGCCCCGCTGTTGGGACGGATCGTGATTGAACTTAGCCAACCGGAGATGGCCTCCAACTATAACAATGACATGTCAACGTCAACCCAAACCCTTGATCAGGCCGAGGCCAGAGATAAAGACAAAATGAAGGCAGATGCCGATCCTATCGAACAACTGCTGTGGGCAGTCGAGGCTTTGAAAGCCGCGGGGATGAACAAGCAACAGGTATCTGCAGTTGTGACAAAAGCTGTGGAGGATGCTTTCCCCACCCTACCTGAGGGTAGTTCAAGTCAGTCAGAAAGCCGGGATAGGCCCCGTCATGCCAGAACAGCTCCTCCCGTTCCCAACCCTGTACCCGGGAAGGATCAGAAATCCAAGGCGGCACCTGCCGACCCGTTCGCTAGTGCGTCTAGCAAGAATGCTCAGACTTCGAAGTACCTGCCCCGAGGGCGCAGGGTCTTTCACGCTCTTTACATGCCATTGTCCAAGGCACTTCAAATCCTTGCCGAGAGAGGGCATCTTAAGCCCTGGAGCCTCGGCCTCTCCGAAGAATCTCCCTGCTACACATGATGCTGCTTGTACTGTGCGTACCACCAGCAGACAGGCCATGCTACCGACAATTGCTTCCGCCTCCGTCATGAGGTGCAGGATTTGATTGACAACGAGGTTATCCTCCCGCCCACCTCAGCCAAGTCCGTTACTACCCAGTTATTGGATTTTGAGGACACAGATACTGCGAGTATGTAATCAGAAAGTGAAACACCTGCGGGCGGCATTGGTATATTTTGGATGTGGCGTCTGGCACGCATTTTTGAATCTGCGAACACTAGCTTTTGTAAATTCTGGCTTGGGTATCGAGTCAGTCTTTTGTTTTGAGTCTGTCTCTTTGTCTTGAGTCAGTCTTTTTGCTTAAGGGTCTGTCTTGTTATAGCGAGTCAGTCCCCTTTGTATAGAATGCCAGGTGATTCCGGGGTTGTTGCCTCGAACACCGTTTTGTCTTGTAATTACCCGTTTTTGTTTTTGAGTCTGTCTCTGCCGAGGGGCCAGTTATACCAACAAATCTGAATGAAACAGCTGTGGCTATCTCATTTCATGCTTGCTTTCAGTTGAGTTAGTTGTGCCAGAGGAGGCGAATGGAACGGCAGTACATTCTACCTACTCTCTTGTGCCTTGAACATCATTGTAATGACCTAAGTTTTTTCAAACCCCTTTTTGAGCACTGCGGTGATAAAAATGAAGAGGAAGGAATTCCTCGGGTTTTGCAAAACTTGATCATATTTGAGAGAAAGATAGGCATGCTAAGCCTTTTTATGAATGAAATCATGCTTGTTAGCGTGAGTACTGAGAAGGACCCTGGCTTGATCCAGACTGGTTCCACACTATCTTCGACGCGAGCGATTTGTCGCTTTCTTAAAAACTTTCAAAAACAAAATGTTTTGCGCGGTTCTGTGAAGACTTGTGTGGAATTGCTCTTGAGATTGTGCAGCCTAGGATCGCTCTCAGCCTCAAGATTCAACCTATCTGTTTCGAACCTGGAATCCGTTCAAACGTTCAACAGTTAACTGCCATGAAAGGCCTGTGTGGCCCGATTTGAAGCAGCCCTCGAGCAAGAGGCAAGAAAGTCAGATCAAGAAGATCAGATCATCAGAAGATTGTGAAGCTAGACACCCGAACTAGGCTGTCCGATGTGCTCGAAGATGGATGGCGTCGAAACCCTAAAACCATTTGGCATGGACTTGTTACACTTTTACCCTTTGAGAGGCTCGCTAGGCCAAAAACCCGGAAGGGCGACCCAGGCAAAAGTTAGAGCAAGAAAAATATATACAAAAAGCAAAAAAAAAAAGAAAAAAGAAGAAGAAAAGAAAATCAAAGAAAAGAACAAAAAAGAAAGAAAAAAAGAAAAACAAAAAGATTGAAGAAAAAGAAAGAAGAAAAAGAAGCTCGCAAGGTCGAAAACCTGCAACAGGCGCCTTGGCAAAAGTTAGAGCCTAAAAAGTGAAGGTTAAAATACCCGAGTGTACCTTAACCGAAACTACGTATGGCTTGATTCCCATGTTTGGGATACGTAGGCAACTTCATCCTGAAGTCCAGCCCCCAACGCTTTCATAGCGCCTCAGTCCATGTAATGGTTTTTGATCATCCTTACTTCCTTTGCATCCGACAATTCGGTTGTGACAACCGTGAACTACGTAGGCTTGATTCCCATGTTTGGGATACGTAGGCAACTTCATCCTGAAGTCCAGCCCCCAACGCTTTCATAGCGCCTCAGTCCATGTAATGGTTTTTGATCATCCTTACTTCCTTTGCATCCGACAATTCGGTTGTGACAACCGTGAACTACGTAGGCTTGATTCCCATGTTTGGGATACGTAGGCAACTTCATCCTGAAGTCCAGCCACCATCGCCTTCACAGTGACTGTGTCCATATATTGGTTTAGACCATCGTCTTCGGAGTTTAGTCATCACTGACAGAGACCGTTTATAAAATGCTGCGGCATCATCCAAACAAGGGGCAACTTTCCGTTGCCATGCGTTGCTATGAGTTGCCCCGAGTTGCCGTCCAAAACCAGGGGCAACTTTCTGTTGCCGTGTCCCCCCCTTCAAGCCAGGGGCAATTTTCCATTGCCTCCGATCCAAGGTTGCGCATCTCGAGGGTAGGTTCCGTGCTTGTTTAGCATTGACCGTTTGCAAAACAATAGTTTTTGAAAATTTTTACTGAGGTTGACTATATTCTCGAAAACTATTTCATTTTCCAAAACCGAACCATTTTCTTGGACCCAAAAAGGAAAATTTTCAGTGCTCGCAGCCTGACTTGCATGATTTTCAAATCAAACAAGCGTGTTAATCCGACTCGCATTTTGGTCAAAACTGTTTTAGGAAGAAAACAAAAATGGTCAAAGTAACGAACTAGGGGCGCAATTGAGTCAGGTATTCTGTCTTTTCCCCACCGTCAACATACTCGCCAGAAGGGCACTCTATCCACCGAGAGAAATAGCCGTGAGCTAACGGTGTTGGGCACGAACCCGTAACTTCCTATTCATCCATCAATCACCCTGGGGAGGGATGAAAAATGAGAGAATAAAGAATAGAGAGGTGTAAGTGGAGAGAGAAGTGAGCGAGAGGGTTTTGAGAGAAAAACTGAGTCTGAGGGCCGAGCGATGTGAGAATCACAAATCAGAAAGGGTGGGAATAATACCCGGAGGAACTGGCTCCTTGAGATCTGAGGTCTTTTGTTTTTACAAACGCGTCCGTGTGTCGTGTCTTTTGATTTGTCTATCTCAACTTTTGTTTTGAGTCTTTTCCGGGCGAGTCTCGTTGTGTTTGGGTCGTGTACCTTTTGTTTGAGTCTTTCCCGCTATGTCCAGTTTTAGGCTCGATACCCCGGTTGCAGAACCTTCCTTAAAAAGTTAAAATCGTTTATGCTCGGAGTGCTGTGCCATTCTCTACATTTTATGCGAAGCAAAAGAAGAAAAGAGAAAAATTTGGGGCATCTGAGTGTGTTTCAGTTTCAACCGTTTCAGCTTCCGTAGTCCGTCTTGTCAGATTGGATTGTTTGTTCAAGTGTTTGCTGTATGCAGAATGAACCAAGTGCTGTGTTATGGGCCGTGTGCAGATTAATCCCCAACAGAGTATGGGTCGTGCGTTCAAATTAGATAGTGAGTTGCTTGATTATTCTGCTACTGGCTGGTTGGTTATCTGATCATTCCAGTACAAGTGTTCAATTTTCAGACAACAGATCAACTTCATTTACATTGAGGTGTAATATGACATAACATAATGTAATGCGATGCAATGCATGAGATATGCAAATGTAACACTTTTTTAGACAAAAAGTTTGTTTCATTTCATCATCTTTTCAAATACATAGTTTTGAAGAAAAACAAGAACTCGCCTGTGGCAGTACAAGATACTGGAGCTACCAACTAAAAAAAAGAAAAAGTACAAAAAAAGAGAAGAAAGCAACAAAAGTCTGGGTCGTCATCAGTAGTCTCAGGCCTGGGGATCTGTCCTCGCCCTCTTCCTGGACAAAGGCCCAGGAGCATCGTCATCGGCACCATCATCTGAGCCCGAGTCTGAACCGTCTCCGGTCTCCTCCTCAGATGACCCCGCCTCTGCCTCTGCCTCTGCCTCTACCTCGGACTCGGACTCAAACTCATCATCCTCATCATCAGGAATGGGTGCCCGAGAGCTACTCCCGACATGAGCACGCCCTGCCCTGGCACGGGAATGTCCAGTGTCTCCACGCCCTCCTCGAGCAGGAATAGAGGGCCCAGCTGGCGCACCACCCACCGGAGGGATCTGGAAAGGAGGCTGAAAAGCATAAAAGGCAAATACATCAGAATACTGTGAGCAGTAAATCAGTACAGAATACAGTGTATGAGTACAGTCTGTGAGTGCCGTGAGCAGTGAATTAGTACAGAATATAGTGAATGAGTACGGTGTATGTGAATGCTGTGAGCAGTGAATCAGTGCAGAATGTAGCGTATGAACGCAGTGTATTAAGTGTTGTATCGTGCATCAGATTATGCGAATCAGTTTATGTATGGTTTGAGACTGCGGTCAGAAGAACATATCGGAATGCTGTAAAGGGCCAGGAGGTCGAAGGTCCGCCGTAGCATCTCCATCATGGAGGCATTCAGCTCCAGGGACTGCCGGATGTACTCAGAGGACGCCTGCAAAAGTATCGGATGCATCAGTATTCTGCGGAATATCAAATGAAATGAAACGAAATGCCAATGCAAGATGCGAAATGAAAAAATACATACCGGAGGCAAGTCGGGGACACCGACCAACTCGTGATCAGCCGGAGGAGGGGTAAAGGGGATCTGGTAGGTCGCCCCACCCTGCCCTCTGTATGTCAGTGAAGTGGGCAGAGCAGGCCAACCGGTCCCCCGCCCTCTCTGAACTCCACCTCTACCACGGACTCGAGCTCTCCTCGACGCTCCCGCCCCAGCTGCCGGCGCCACTGGCCTCTCCCTCTCAGCTCGCTGACCATTGCTCAAGGGTCGCATAATGTAGGTCCGGACGTACTCGGCATAGTCGCCCTCGTCTCTGTGACGCTCTGCGCCCCAGCCAACGGTATACTCTCTCAGGTGCGCGAGGGAAAACCTCTCCGTATGCCTCATGTGTGTAGGAGGCGGACCCGGAACTATCTGCTCCGGTAAACCCAGGGTCTGACGCAAGAAGTGCTCCCCCAGGTACCAAGCCCGACAGACTGGACCCTCCAACAGAATCCGACGACGGGCAGTCTCCTCTGCGCCCTCATAGTGATCCCTCACCACAGCCGGCAATGGAGCCCAAGGCTGCCAGGTGATCTGCGGGTACAAATGCAGTTTGTTATCTATCTGTTATCAAAAATACAGTGCGATGCAAAGCTTACAACAAGCTCTAAATTTGAACATACCTCTACGGCGGTGATGGTGTCGAAGTAGCGGCGGAAGAAAATAAAAGACTCCCGGGGTCTCCGCACACACCGCACATCAAAGCGATGAGAAAAGGGGACGTCGAGCGGGATCTCCACATCGGGTACTGGGGCAAGCCTAGGAAAGTAGGCGTAGACCCACAACTGCAGAACAGATATCAGTATGACTATCAGATAAAGCAGAATACAGAATAAGGCAGAAATGGCAGAGCCGTGTGTTGTGCAGTGTATTGTGCAGAGTGTACAGTGGGTGCGCAGTGTACAGTCAGTGTAAAACAGAGTATATGTGTGCCGCGTGTGCAGTATATAGTCAGTAAGAGGCAGACCGTGGTGTGTGCAGTGTACAGAATACAGAAAATGTAAAGCAGAAAGCAGAAATGTAAAAGGGGAAGAAGATGTACCTCCCAAGCCCGCCAGTATCCGCCAAGAAGCTGTCCGCTGAGGCGGGAAGAAGAGCTCATGTAGCCGTACAAAGTGGCCAAGCCTGCACCACCCCAGTCGTAGCGGCGGATCCGCCTGACATCCACCAGTGCGCTCAACAGGCATAGAGGCACGGTGTTCGCCCGGTCGGCGAAAAGGGTCGTCCCAAGCAAAACATGATGAAGCCCCGCGCATACTGATCTACCTCCTTTGGGGTCATCTGCGCCTCCTCCGCCAAGGCTGGCTGAGTCCTGAAGTGGCTCTCGAACCACGAGTATCTGACAAATCCTGCCCGAGCAAGGGGTGGCTGAGTGCCGAGCAGGTACAGCTGGGCGGCGTCCCACTCACCCATATCCGTGTCAAAGGGGATCGGATCACCCCCTACCCCGATGCCAGTAAGCATCGACAAATCATAAGGCGTCATCGTCATGTCCCCTGCGACGGAGAAGTGGAAGGAGTTGGTGGTATCCCACCACCTCTCCACTAAAGCAGCAAGCAAGGGCCTGCAGGTGGTAAGCTGGGAAAGCCCCTTGCAAAAGATGCCGAAACCCGCCTCGTCGACGATCTGGAGAACCGCGTCTGGCAACTCCATGTACCAGTCTCGGGCGACGACGTTCCCATACCCGCGGATGGTATGGGAGTCCCCTTGTAATCAAAAACAACAATTGCGAAGCAATATTCAAGATACAGTTTTGAGAAGCATATAGATATAGTGTGTGTGTGCATGTTTTCAAATGTAAAGCCGGCATTGGGTGTCAGTGTGCTAGCAGAGAACTACAGCATATGATATGTCAGTGTGTTGAACGGTTCAGTACAGATGTGACATGTGTGCACGTTTTTCAGATTCAAACAGACATCGGGTGCCGGTGTACTAGCAGTGAACTACGGCGTGTGATATGCCAGCGTGTTTGAGCGGTTCAGAGCAAATACGACATGTGTGCATGTTTTTCAGAAATCAAACAGATACCGGATGCCGGTGTGTCCACAGTGAAGTACAGTATGTGTTGTGTCAATGTGTTTGAGCAATTCAGGGCTAGTGCAGTGTGTGTACGCGTGTCAGATTCAAGCAGTTATCAGTTGCAAGTGTGTTCACAATCAACTACAGTGTACAGTGCATCAGTGCATTCGAACTAAGCAATTGAAGAACAGAATCAACTATAGCAGTTTAAGTGTTCTACATTGCGGAAAATTGAAATCGGGGGAAGTATGTACCTCAGAGGCGCCGTGCGACAAGTGTGACTCTGGCTCACGAAGTAGTAGCTCGGGTGCTACGCCCCTCTCGAAGCTCCGGAACTGGCGTAGTCCGTCAGGGAGCATCACGTGAACCGCGGGCCTGTAGGTGTTCGGATCGAACGGCCGGATGCGGAGTGGCAAGGGCTCGGCCTCGGGGTCCATCTCAAGCTCTGGAGGGGTCCCGCCCTGTGGAAGGTCGTCCGCCATCTCGAAGAGAATGAGAAAATGGCCGAAAGGAGGAAAAATGGGAGAGAATACGAAGAGTCAACAAAAAGTCAACCCCGAGAGGGTCGGAAATGGCCGGAAAAGTCGGAGTGCGGAAAAGGCACAGATGTCGAGGAAAACTCGAGGGAAACAAGCCCCGAGTGGTGGAAATAAAAAATGAGACACCGAAACGAAGTTTCGTTCGGTTGAAAATGTCCGAAACGCGAAGGAGATCGCGAATCGAACAACGAAACGGGAGCTAGAACGCAAGAAAAGGAGAGAATCAAGGGAGGAAAATGCCCTAGAGGGGAGGGGGAAGGATTTTCGACCAAGGGGAAGTGAAGAAAATAGGGTTAGAAACCCTATTTTAAAAGACCCGTGGCCAATTGACAAAACTGCCCCGATACAGGAATTCTTTGCCGGTCGGCCACACTCTTTGCCGGTCGGCAATATATTGTGCCGATGGAATTGTATGAGGGCCGATGGACGGCCGATGATGCATTCTAATGGCCGGTGGACATCCGGTGGTCTCCTACAGTGGATTTTGAGCCTCCTACACCTTTTTTTGGGTTATATGAGTGATGCAGAGCCTTCATTGCTTAAAACAGTGCAAAATAGTGCATTTCCGATGCTCAACTGGCTCCCGTTTTGGCCTCGGATCGTGTCTTCTGTGCGTGGCACTCGAATTCGTGCAAGGTGTATCCTTCTCGTATCCTTTTGGCTTTTACAAGACTCAAAAGTTGCCCCATGTGCATCGCATTTCAATCGCACTGTCTTGTGCATCGCATTTCAATCGCATTGTTTTGTTCATCACGGTCTGGCGAGACCTTAAACACGCACGGTCTAGGAGACCTAAAATCCTTGGGAGGTGCAAGACCTGCACTCGCGTTGTCTAAACGCACCGCGCTGTTTCGTGCATCTCATTGCATTTGGCATGCATTCCATCGCGCGATCTTGCGCATCGCACTATCTTGTGCACCGCATCTCAAATTCATGCATTGCCCCAAAATGGGTCCGGCGGGACCGAAAAACACGCCACGGTCTGGCGGGACCAAAAACACGTGCGGTCCGGCAAGACCATAAACCCGCTCGGTCGCATTGTCATGCGTCTCAAAAGCCGCGCGTTATTGCGCATCTCGAGATCATACATCTTCATGCATTCTCAGTTCATTTGCATTGTCATGCACCTAAAGCCGCGCGTCGCCGCGCATCAAATTTTCATGAATTGTCATCCATTTCAAGTAAACCTGCATTGTCGCGCACACCAACATCATGCATCATTTACATTCCAAAAAAAAAACAAACAAAAACATGCATTGACATGCATACATTTTGCATCCCGGTCTAGGAGACCTTAAATCCTCTAAAGGTGCAATTCCTTTGGCGTTTGTCGTGCCCGAACGACTTTCGGTGGTCTGGTAAAGCCACCTGCCTGTGTTTGCGGTGAGTTCCTAGAAGACCAACTAGGACGATGGAAACTAGAGTTCGAACGGCTTATGCCTAGAACGCAAAGGTTCGGGAGTTCCGAGACTAAAGAATGGTTTAAATACCCAGGGGTGTATCCTCGGCTTGAAATCTGTATGGAAGCCCCATAGGTTGAGGCAGCATGTCTGCGCCTCAGTTCTGGATACTGAACCAACCTAGTATATCGCCCTGTTGGTAAGATAGGGAAAGCTGCAATCGTAGCCGTTGCATCAACATGCATTGTCATGCATTTCCATTGTAGCTTGCATGCATCCATTGCATTCTCCCTAGCATATCGCATCATACTGCATTGTCATGCATTTTTGTAAATATCCATTCCATTGCATATTTGTAGATATTGCATTGTAGATTGCATGCATTCACTGCATCACCTTCCGTCTATGGCGCGCCTTTCCATGTTGAGCTTGGTCTGGTATGTGCCCTTACTTTTCACGTCAAAACACAGTTCTGCATGTGTACGCACCTATTCCACGCTGGTATGTTGGTTTGAGGGTTGCGGCACCTTTTCTGTGTTAGACATGGCTCGTATGCGTACATGCCTTTCCTAGGCAAGATTTGGTTTGGCCCGCGTGCCATATCCATTGCATATTTGTAGATATTGCATTGTAGATTGCATGCATTCATTGCATCACCTTCCATCTATGGCTTGCGCCTTTCCATGTTGAGCTTGGTCTGGTATGTGCCCATACTTTTCACGACGAAGCATAGTTCAGTAGACCGTTCTATGTTTAGCCGCGGCTTGTTTGCGTACATGCCTTTCCTAGGCAAGATTTGGTTTGGCCCGCGTGCCATATCCATTGCATATTTGTAGATATTGCATTGTAGATTGCATGCATTCATTGCATCACCTTCCATCTATGGCTTGCGCCTTTCTATGTTGAGCTTGGTCTAGTATGTGCCCATACTTTTCACGACGAAGCATAGTTCAGTAGACCATTCTATGTTTAGCCGCGGCCTTTTTGCGTACATGCCTTTCCTAGGCAAGATTTGGTTTGACCCGCGTGCCATATCCATTGTATCTATTTCCATTGCATTGTAGTTTGCATGCATCCATTGCATCACCTTCCACCTATGGCTTGCGCCTTTCCATGTTGAGCTTGGTCTGGTATGTGCCCATACTTCTCGTGTCAAAGCATAGTTTAGTAGACCGTTCTATGTTTAGCCGCGGCTTGTTTGCGTACATGCCTTTCCTAGGCAAGATTTGGTTTGGCTGCATGCCATATCCATTGTAGATATTACATTGTAGTGTAATTTTTGCATCCGGCATTAGGATCATTGTCCTTTCCCCAGCGGGTCATTACCCCACTTATGTCATCCCCCCAATACTCGTTCTTGCGTCCGTCTACATTACTCATAGTTCAGTAGACCGTTCTATGGTAGGCGGACTTGTTACCTCCATCCATCTATTTGACATACGTGTGGTTTTTGAACCGCTCATGATTGGATCATGATTCAATTGCTTTGCATGTAGTTTGCATTGTTTCAATTGCATTGCATTTTCATTTGCATTATTTATACATTGCATTGTATATATTGCATATCATTTAGCATTCACATTGCATTGTCATGCATGTTGCTAACAATATCATGCCTGTTAAGTTTGTTTCCTTTGCAGGCACGATATTGTATGTACGGTTCATTTGCGACTGGTGGAACCAGACGAACCGGACAGGTATTGTATCCTCCGCGTGAGACGTATCGAGAATTGCATAATTCTCTTACATCCTTTCCACATTGTAGTGTAGTTTGGTGTATGCTAGCTTAAAACCGTCGCACGTGTGCTTCGTTACAGCTTTTCTTTGCATGATCATAAGTTATACTCGGCTTCGTGCATTGTCTTGCATTTTGCCCCTGCCTTCGGGCGCATACCTTGTTTGTCTTGCATGTTTGTCTAAGTCTTCGGCCTTGTCAAAAATGGGTCGTCTCTGGGCTTTGACATTAACTCCCGTCATTGTTATGACTTTCGAGTTCTGTCAAAGAGGGGCAACTGTAGACACCCCATTTTTGACCGTCCTCAAGACTTGGACGTCACCGTTTGAACACCCGGTGATCATCCATGTTTGTGTTCGTTTGGAGTTCTCGGAGGTCTCGGCTACGCGCCTTGCCTCAGGATCTCCGAACCCGATTGTTTAGTGTCTGGTTTTGCACCAAACACTTGTTTGTTGCCTTGGAGGGGTAGGGAATGCCTTGTGAGGCATCCCCACACATCACCCCCACCGGCTGGTGTTTTGTTGCCATCGGCAATGTATACCGGTCGGCATTATTTGTTGCCGGTCGGCAGTTAATTTTGTCAAAATGGCAATTTTGGCTAGCCGACTACTGTTCATCTGCTTTTGCAGATATTTTAAGACAGCTGTCTTGCATTTTGTTCCCCTCCATACACGTGTATGGAGTGATGGCCTCCTTGTTAGCTTCTTGAGTAAGCTTTACAAGATTGGTTTCTCTATAAGAGGAACCCTTCTCTCTTGGCTTTAGGGTTAGAGATTTTGGCTAGAGAAGTTGTGAGAGAAGCTCTGGATTAGGGTTAGGATTATACATATTTCCTATCTCTATATCTACCTCTTGTGTGTCCTTGTGTGTTTTTAGGCTTACTATTGCACACAAACACATAGTGTTACACCTTTTCTTAGTTTGTGAAGGACCAGAGGTCTGTTCTTGAAGCTTTGGAGCTGTTTTGAGCTCAAGGAAGGGGCTGGTCCACCATTTGTGAAGAGGTTCTTCAAGGGTAACAATCTTACCCCTTTTTACCTCATTCTTGCATACTATTTTTGCCTATCTTAGAACTGTTTTTGAGCTTATTGTATAATATAAAAAAGTTCTTTTTTTAGGCCCTCTAAATAGTTTGTTTAGAGTGTTTTGTGGTTTGGAGGTGTTTGACCCCTCCTAAGCCTTGAGGGGCTCCATTTTGTGCTATTTTGAGTGAGCTCCGGGACTTTGGTGTTTGGGCCTCCTCACCACTGAAATCTTGAGGGATTTCAGTGGTAAGGATGGTGCCTTGAAGTCCCAAGAAGGAGAGGGCCACCCCCTCTCCTTTTTGTCCTTGAAAATGGCCATTTTTGCCTCTTTAATGAGCACCTAGCTAAGCCTCATGTTGACCATGCCTTGGCTGTTATTTATGCTTATTTTGCCATGAAATAGCATTGTTGTATGTTGGTTTTGGTACATCATGCATGCTTAGCATATTTACCATGTAATGCCTTGTTGTTGCCTTAACATGCCTTAGGTTGTAAGCCCTTGTTTTAGCATGTTTTAGGCTTAGCTTTGTGAAGCTTTAATGCATGTTTTTGTATGCTTTAGCTCTGTTTTAAGTTTCTTTAGTCATACTTGCCATGTATTGCATAGCCTCTTTGCATTGTTAGCTTGTAGGCTTTGAAAATGAGAAGTGTTGAGCATGCGTTGCTTGAGTTATCTTAGTAGCTTGGCATCATTTATAGCATAATCTCAGTCCCTAAGACATGCTTGTATGCTTGCCTTGGATGTCTCTTTGTTGCTTTGAAAGGTTGTGCCTTGTGCTCCATGTTTGGTCATTGTGCATGCTTTTGAATTCAAGTCATTTAGATGCCATCTAAGTTTGGGCTTTGTTTTATGTGCTAAAACTTTGTCTTGGTCATTAAATTAATGCCATGTTTGGTCTTGATAAGTGTAGTCCAATGCCTCTTTGGTGAGCCTTAGGTTTTGGACCTTAATCGCATGCTATGCTCGCTTTGTTTAATTGGTTTGGCACCATCTTAGCATGATTTTCAGAGCCTAGTATGCATGCCATAAGTCCATGTTTCCCCCTTTTGAGTGTGCTTGAAAGTTGCTTCATTATGCTTAAGTCTTGAACCATGTATCTATGCATGCTCGTATGTACATTTGCCTTCACGAACTTAGCATTATGGCCACTGTTTTGGGCCTAATTAGAGCTGCCTAAATCATGTTTAAGCCCATCCTACGCTTGCTTGCATGCTTACCTTGCATGTTTGTTTGCATGCTTGCATGTACATCTTGCATTCTCTTGTTGCATCCTTAGCTTGCATTGCATCTAGCATACATGTCTTGTTCCTTGATCTAGTGATAGGAATTGGGCTTTGGTTTGTTGGTTTGCATTGCATTTGACATCAAAATGTGCACAACTTGGTCTCTTGGGCCATCACGCATGGAAATGCGCGATTGATGGTCCGAGAACCAAGAACTATGTCCCTTTTGAGTCATATACATGATAAGGGGCTTGGTTGGTGCATATATGGCTTGAATTGCATTGCCATGCAAGGCTCGGTCCTCTGCTGCTGTCAAACAGGTTCTGCAGGAACTTCTTGCCGATCGACTGCACAGAGTGCCGACCGGCAATCAATTGGTGGCCGATGGATTCATCAACAGCCGATGACCACATCCCACTGCCGGTGGCAATTCTACTCAGCCGGTGGTGTCTCCCAATGTCCAGGGAAGCAATTCAGAGACTTTGGCAGTCTTCAGAGGGGCAGAGCAGGGAAAACAGAGGCAGTCTATGCATGGCAGTGCGCTTCCGAGCAGGACCTGAGCATGCATTGCATTGGGCACTCCTCCCGAGGCGGTTTTCTGTTTTTCCTAGCTTAGTTAGTTTGTTAACTACTTAGGCAATTTGTAATAATTAATTAGCTCGTAGTTAATTAATTTGTATTATTCTTTTGGTCCCTCCGGGCGAGGGCGAATCTGTAATAAGTGTGGGTGCGTGAGTGTGTATGTCTTCCAATCCCCACTTCTTTCTTCCCTTTTATTTACCCGCTTATGATGGTAGATTAGGGCATGTTTAAATTAGCATACCTTATGCTATGCATGCGTGCATCCATACATTTGTCTTGCATGCACCGGGCTCGGCGCATCATGCTAACTGCATTTGCACTTCGATTCCAAATTGAATACGTGCATCAATTGATTGCATTTCACATGTCATGTTTAGGTTAGCTGAGCCTATCCTAATTGCATCCTGCATGTGTTGCATTAGTCAATTTGACATGAACTAGAACCATGCATGTTTGCTAACTAGTTTATTGTTTTGGCACGGAGTGCGATGTAAGTATTTTCATGCTTTAGCATATCCCTTGTGTGTGAATGCTATCATGACAGCATGCTTACCATGTGGCTAGACGCTTATGTGATAAACTGTTTGATTGCCTGTGGGTGAAGGTTGGATTGTCTGAGTTGGAAAAACTCGTTGAAATCCGTATTTTAGCCTACTTGCGAGTAGCAAATTCCAAAGTGTTTTTTTCAAGACAAACGGATATGCAATGCTTAGTTCCAAATTAGGCAATCTAGTCTATACTTGTTTGCCATGTGCATAACATAGTAATTCTAGGCTAATAACCGGAATAAGAACACATAACGTTTTCAAAATCGGATATCATGGTTAGTAGAGGCCGGTCTTTGGACCGGGCGAGAGGGGGTGCTCATAGCTGACCTTCCCCAATCGTACCCAAGCTTCCGAGCCGAGTCAACTTTGGTGATGACGGACACGTGGCCTTTGGCACCGAGTCAGGGTTTCCTAAATTTCCCCATAAAAAAATATTTAGGTGGCGACTCTGTATCTGGCAAAGCAATCCATGTTTGGCACTACTTTTCAAAAATCTGTTTTCTCAAAACGATTTACCGGATTTGGACTCTTTGGTTCAGATTTAGAACCGCAAACAAAATCGAGTCCGAGCTCTAGCCCGTAGCGCGGGGTCCCCCGCGGGCGTTGTTTACACCAGGATTACAGAGTGAGCTAACAAGTAGTGCCTCAACTTCCTAGTAGCCCATACCAAGGCTAAGCAAGCTTTCTCCAAGAGAGTGTAGTGGGTCTCGTAGTCTAGCATCTTCTTGCTCAAGTAATAGATAGCCTTCTCTACTCTATCTTCAGATTCTTGAGCTAGCATACACTCCATGGTCTACTCGATTACCGACAGATACAGAATCAGAGGCTTACTTGGCTCTGGTGGCGATAACACAGGAAGATTTTGGAGGTATTGCTTGACCTGCTCAAAGGCAAACTGACATCGATCGTCCCATCGAAACTTTTTTCCTTTCTCCAGGAGACGAAATAATGGTTCACAAGTTAATGTTAATTTGGAGATAAACCATCTTCTGAATTGCACTTTAGCCAAAGAGCCATGCACCTCTTTTTCAGTCCTTGGTGGTGGCATTTCTAAGATGGCCTTGATTTTAGAAGGATTTACTTCAATTCCCCTCTACGTGATCAAAAAGCCCAGCATTTTCCCTGCCGTTATGTCAAAGGTGCATTTCTGCGGGTTTAACCTCAATCTGTATTCCCTGATCCATTGAAAGAATTTTTCCAGTGCGGTGTAGTGGCCTTTTCGCTCTTTGGATTTGACAATCATATCGTCCACATACACCTCAACCTCTTTGTGGATCATGTCATGCAAAATGGTGGTCGCAGTCCTTTGATAGGTAGCCCCAACATTCTTCAACCCAAACGGCATGACTTGGTAGCAATACGTATCCCATGGTATGGTGAAAGCCATCTTTTCTCGGTCTTCCGGTGCCATCAAGATCTGATTGTACCCAGAAAATCCATCCATAAAGTAAAGCAACGTATGGCCTGCGGTGAAGTCTAGCAACTCATCAATATGCGGCAATGGGAAGTCATCATTCGGACTGGCTCTATTCAAATCTCAAAAGTCAACACAAATCGAGATTTTTCTATCCTTCTTCGATACTAGGACGATATTGGCCAACCAACTCGGATACTCGAATACCACCAAGAATCTTATAGCAATCTGCTTAGTGACCTATTTCTTGATTTTTAGTGCCCAATCCGGACGAATTCTACGTAGCTTCAACTTGACTGGTTAAGCCTTAGGGTCAAGAGGGATCTGATGCTTTACGATCTCAGGGTTGATTCTAGGCATGTCTTCGTAGGACCACGCAAAAACATCTTTGAAATTTTTTAATAAAGCGATTAAACGCTTGCGTTCCCCTGAAGACAACGTAGACCTGATCTGGACCAAGTGCAAATCCTTCTTAATACCCACATTAATGGCAATGATTTCATCAAAACAAGGCTTAGCACGCCTCTCCTCCTCTCGATTAATCAAGTTTTTCAAAGCCAGAGGAATTTCTTCGTCTTCGTTTTTGTTAAAATTCTAAAAATCTTGGTCAATACAATAAACCAGCGGCACAGAGAAGTACATAGAATCTATAACGTTTTCATTCAAAAGGTCCAGATCTTCGGTTATAGACTCAAAAGAAAACCTGAATGAAGACCTAGACAGGACTTTAGCATCCGGGTTACCACTCCTGGGAATGCCAGATTCAGACCCAAAAGAACTTGAATCTGATCCCGACTCCATAGACTCAGTGGAATCAAATTCTGGCTCATCACTCGATTTAGGACTAGAAAGAAAGACCTCCTCCAATTGCCAAGTAAGACACGGCGACTTTGATGCATCCAACATACCACTGGTTGGGTCCACACCTGGTTCTTCCCCGATCATGGAGACAGTAAAGTTATCCCCTAAGTTCTCTAGGTCGACTGCAAGATCTATTAGGGGATTGGCCAGTGCTGCCCCTACTTCTACCTCGCTACTGTCTGAGTCATCTTTCGTGCTTTGGCTAACTTTGATGCTTGGTTCAGCCCTTTCCTCATCACTGTCCTACAACTGATGGTCAAAGAAGATCTCGAACCCGGGGACTGTAGCTTGCTTTTCGTGCTCCTTTCGAATACGATAGCCCTGTAGTTCGGACTCCTGTGGTTCTGAATCTGATTTCACAAGTGCAATATGAAATAGATAAACACAAATGAGTCCAAATCTGGTAATTCTTTTGGAAAAATCGATATTTGAATAAAATGCCGAAAATGGACTACTTTGCCAGATTACAAAGTCGCCACCTAAATATTTTTGGAAAATTTAGGAAACCATGACTCGTGCCAAAGGCCACGTGTCCGTCATCACTAAAGTGTCTCGGCTTAGGAACTTAGGTATGAGAGGGGAAGGTCATGAATTGAGCACCCTACTCACCTGATCAAAGATCAACCTCTACTAATCATGATGTGATTTTTATTTACATTATATGCTCTTATTCTAATTTATTAGGCTAACTTTACTGAGTGATGCACACAAGAATAGACTAATTTAGAAAAGTTGGAACTCTTTGATTTCATGTTTGTTTGAAAATTGTTTTTGATACTAGTCACTTGAAATAGTGAGTTTGTATGTACATTAATCAATTTATTCCAATTTTAGCAATTAGCCTTCATCTACCGGCATTCAAACAAGTATATCAACTAAGCAATTAGCCTCATGGAAAGCATGCATGATATGACAACATAGACATACAACGTGATATGCAAAAACAACAAGTGCTCACCTAGTACTCTAAGGCAAGCCAAATAAAAAAAATGATTAGAAAATATGCATGTTCCTAAATAATACAATGTTACTAATGCAATGCACAGATTTATGCAATTTTTATAGGCTCGGCTATGAGTATGGTATATGATCCAATTCATGACATGTGATGAATCACATTTTCAAGCAATGAAATTGAAATTGACATTGGTTAGTATGATGAGCCGAACCTAAATGTACATGAAACAAGTGTATGTGAACATGGGAATGCTAAGTAAATATGATGCTCTATGCTACCATCATAAGCGGGTAAATAAAAAGGAGAAAGAAATGGCGGCTGGAAGACATACACCATTATTACATATTTGCCCTCGTGCAAGAGTGTCTGAATAAGTGTCCAAATGTCTGGATTAATAGCTAACTATTACAAAACCATACGAATAAATTGAACTAAAACTAGCTAAGCTAATTAACTACTTATTACAAATTCAAGGGACACTAAGCTAACTATCTAATTTATTACAACAAAGATATTATATCAATACTAATTACGCAACAATAATATCCAATGCAATTGCAACAACAATTAATATTTACAACAACAACAATAATTATAATAATAAGATAATAATATGAATACAAGTAACATAAGGCACAATGATTGCATGCACAGTGCCTAGAAGCTGCTCTGTCTGTCTAGACTGTTCTACCTCACCATCAGCCACTACCCTCTGTTTTTACAAAAAACTCACTGCTTGCCAAACATTGGGGGCCGACTGGCCCCAAATGAGATTCGGCCGGGTCAAAAAAGTGTCGGTCGTACACTAATTTTATGCCAAAAATGTTTTGTGCCTTGAGGTGAGAACAGTGCAAATAGAGCCTTTCAAGGCCCTGTTTGTCCCTTCTGCTCCTCTCTGTCATGGGAAACTCAAGAGAAGAACGATTTCGAGTTCAAAACCACCAACAAAGCACAATTTGATGGCTTGATGATTTCGAACACGTTTGGAAAAAATTGAATAAATGTAAAGGAAAACCACCCCCTCCCTCTTATCATGAAGGCTCAAAGAGGGAAGTAGACACACCCTCAATCTAATCAACATATCATTGATTGATACGTGACAATTCTCGGTACGATGGACTTGGCATAACGTCCGGCCGAATTCAACCAACTCTAAATATTTTCTTTATGTCGGTTTAGTTCATTTTAAGCCAATTTTATTAGTTCTTTCCATTCTTTAATCAATTTGTCCAAAGTGATGGTTAAGTCCACTAAATAAGAAGAAACATCAAACGAAAAGTGATCCTAAGCATGAAAGAGAGCCTATGCCTTACGATGAACCTCCATAGCGATTAAGCCATTAATCATAGGTTTCTTTCTCATGCTTTGAATAACCGTCGATTGGTTGAAGTAACTCTCAAACCAAAGAAAATAAGAAAAAAAGGGAGATTGCAGAAATGATTGCGGGATCAATTATTAGAATGAGACTCTTCAACATGAAAATTAAACAAAGAAAAGCTATCAAACCATTGGTAACACAACACAAGCAGCTATATATGAGGACTTACAACACAACAAGCTAGATGTTTCAAAGCATACACTAATTAAATAAATTAGGATAGCCCTAAAACAACCCCTATCTTGCTAAAAAAAGTAGCCAAAAAATCATGTTAAAGAGTATAAAAAAAGTAGGAAATACAAGGCTAGTGAACAAGAGTAAGGAGAGGTGGCTAACCTCTCCATTTTTGAGACCTCAAACCATGTTTTTTAGCCTTTTTTAAACTCTGAAAATCAATTTAAAAGGCAAAAAAAGAGTGTAAAACAAGGGTGTGAGCTATGAAGTCGAGTGCAAGAAAGGGTGTTAACCCTTTCTACCCTTTGGTAGCTATTCAAATCCAAGTTCCAACACTTGAAATAAGATCAAAACAATACAAAAATACAAGAAATAGGCAGAGAAAGACAAAAATGAAAGCAATGGAAAGGTGGTAAGCTTATACCTCTTGAAGAAGGTAAGCTCTTGTTTGTGAACTAAACTTGGTCCAAGCACACTCTCAAGCTTGAATTGTGATTCACAAAGCTCAACCAAGGTTCTAAGTTATGGCTCCAAGGTTGTATGTAGTGTATAGATATGGTGTATGGATGATCAAATATCTCAAGGTTAGCTTGCATAAGAAGGAGGGGCTCTCAACTATGTTTTTGCTTCTTTGAAATTTTTCCAAGCTCTAACACTTAGATATATGCTCATATTTATAGAATTTGAGCAAAAATAGGTCGAAAATATCTTCAAAAATGGACAGCTGGTTGATTCCCACCCAGAACAGTGTTTCTCGCTAGAGAGAGCTGGCCGGCTCCTAATGTGGTACGGCTGACTCCTAATGTGCTCCCCTGTTCCACTATTTTAAACTTAGTGTAGGGTGGCACAATGTTCAAAAATGAATTTCTAGGGTAGGAACAGTATGAATATGAAGGGTTTGGGATTGGTTTTGGAGCTTGAACTTAAATCCCTCGTTGAGAACCCGAACCACACTCAACGTAACTTTCATCATCAAGTGTGCAGGACAAAGCGCCCAAGTCTTGCGGGCGGTCAAAATGGAACCAAACCAGCATAGTTCAGGAGCAGGATGCAAATGATACACAATGTAATGAAATAATGTAAATGATATACAATGTATGTATATAACGAAATCAACAAACCACAAGTTGTCCTTACCATACAAATATCATAAAGAAATGGGGATGCAAATCAAACTACGTTTTATATAGAAAAGAAGTGGGCACGAGCCAAACGACGCCTAACACAGGCTAAGTGCCTACACCCTCAATACTAGCCTTAGCACAGCATGGATGCTTACACATAACAGAACCATGTTTCAACATGAAAAGGGTGCAAGAACATGAAAACTATGTTTTTCGTAGAAAGAGAAAGAGTACAAGTAATTGGGTGGTATGATATAAGTGAGGAATGATCTGTTGGAGAAAGATAATGATCCTAAATGCCAAATGCAACATGTCAAAGTCCGATGCAATGAATGCAATGGATGAAGTGAATAAGGGGCGTAGGCTGAACTATGTCTTACCTAGAAAGGGCATGGACACAAACCAAACCATGTTTAACACAAAAAAGGTGCCGACACCCTTAATACTGGCCTCAGCGCAGCATGGGTACTTACACATGACAGAACCATATTTCAACGAGGGAAAGATATGAGCACATGCTAAACTAAGCTTAACATGGAAAGGATGCGGACAATAAAACGGTACGACGTAATGGATGTAATGGACAATGTAGTAAATGCATGCAATAGATGTTATATGCCATGCGATGGAGCTAATAGATAATAATGGATATGATGTAGTAGCTAGGAAGTGAAAGTACCTTATAGGGGTAATTGGTGATGACTTATCTCATGCTGTTGGGGATTTTCCTCTTCCTCTTCTTTTTCATCTACTTTTCTCTCTAGTTATGTTTGCAACTTTCCCTATTCTCCAACAGGGTGACAGACTAGGTTAGTTCAGTATCCAGAATTGAGGCACATACAAGCTACCTCAATCTATGGGGCTGCCATACAGATTTCAAGCTGACGATACATCCCTGGGTATTTAAACCAGACTTTAGTTTTGGAAATTCTGAACCTTTGCGCTCTAGGCCTCACCATTCAAATTTTAGTTTCCACCGTCTCAATTGATCTCCTAGGAACTCACTACAAACACAGTCAGGTGGCTATACCAGACCACCTGAAGCAGTTTGGGCACAACAAACACCAAAGGAATTGCACCTTTAGAGGATTTAAGGTCTCCTAGAACCAGTGAGTGCACAAGACAGTGTGAGTGAGGTGCACAAAATAGTGTAGAGTAAATGAATGCACAAAACACTGCTGTGGGTGCACAAGACAGTGCGATGCAAGGTGCACAAGACAGTGCGATGCAAGGTGCACAAAACAGTGCGATGCAAGGTGAATGCACAAAACAATGCAATACAAGGTGCACAAAACAGTGTGATACAAGGTGAATGCACAAAACAGTACGATACAAGGTAGAATGCACAAAACAGTGGATGCAAGGTGCAAAAAACAATGCGATACAAGATGCACAAAACAATGTGATACAAAGTGCACAAAACAGTGTGAACTTAAGGTGCACAAAACAGTGCAATACAAGATGAATACACAAAACAGTGCGATACAAAGTGCACAAAAAGTATGAACTCAAGGTGCACAAAATAGTGCGATACAAGATGAATGCATAAAATAGTGCAATACAAAGTGCACAAAACAGTGCGATCTCAAGGTGCACAAAATAGTGCGATACAAAGTGCATAAAATAGTGGGAACTCAAGGTGCACAAAACAGTGCGATACAAAGTGAAGATGTATGAATGCACAAAACTACAAATGCACGAAACAGTGCGATGCAAGATGCACAAAACAATGCGATACAAAATGCACAGAATAGTGCGAGATAGGGTGCACAAAATAGTACGATACAAAGTGAAGATGTATGAATGCACAAAACAATGCGATACAAGGTGCACAAAATAGTGCGACACAAGGTGAATGCACAAAACAGTGTGAACTCAAGGTGTACAAAAGAGTGCGATACAAACTGAAAGATGCATGGTATGTAGAGGGAAATGAGCAGTACTCAGAGTAATGCGTCATGTGCCTTATGAAATGAGTGTAGGGTTACTTGCCACAACTTATTGAAATGTAATTGAAAAACACTACGGAAGGTAACTCGACGAAACAGGAATAACCAATCATGCAATTTAAATCACCCAGAATGTATAAGCCTGTATGCATAATCCAAAGCACATGTATTAATCAGAGGGAAAAATGGCAATCCCAACAAAGTTTTGAAATGGTCAGAGACAACTTTCGAAAGCTAAATCATATCAGAATCATCATGGGGGTGAGCTCACCCAAATCAAGGGAAAAGTGCCCGATAAATGGCTCTAAGTGGATTGAGAAAAAGGTTAGGTTCACGCCCCTTGTTTAATTGATGACCCGATCAGATGTACTGAAAATTGCCCCTGGTGTCCAGTCATTGGCCACTGGTTGGGTTCATTCCCCTTGTTCGATGGATAACGTGGTCACATGTACTGAAAAGTGCCCCTAATATCCAGTCACTGGCCACCTTTTTAATATTATGTAGGCATGTGTGATGGGGATCATCAGATCCTAGAACGGTTGTGTAGACACCCCGTTTTTGACCGCCCTTAAGACTTGGGCACCACTGATGGTTTGCTCGATGATGAAATGTGTGCAGGGCACAGGTCCAATTTCTTCAGCAAGGAGAGAGAGAAATCTCAACTTCACACCCCATTTTGGACCAAAATTATTTTGGATGGTTTTTATACCTTAAAACCCTCTCTTTCAAAACATTTTTGAAATAAAATTCCCACGATGTTCCGACGCTCGCATTTCAGTAAATGTTGCGCTTTTCGGTAAACCGAGCAAGGACAAAGGGGAGATGAATGAAAGAGAGATGAAATCTTTGAAAAATCTTTCAAAACACCTTACTTAGGGGTTTGAAGTTGAAGAAAAGAGGAGAAAACTAGTTTGGGAGTGGTTCAGCATGAATCCGGGAAGGAGAAAAGTCTGCGCGGCTTCACCGAAACGGGCGTAACTCTTTGCACAAGAGGAATTAAAATATGAGGCCACCATCATTGGAAAGCTTACTTCAGGGGCTTCATTTTGCACTCAAGAATCTCCTAAGTCCAGATTTGAGGGGAGGAGATATGGTTGGTTGAAGCCCGGCTGGACTGAATCTGCGCGGCTTTACGGAAACTGGCATAACTTTTTCCATAGGAGGAATTTTAATGCAAGGTTTGCGCCATTGGAAAGCTAACTTCCGGGGCTTCAATCTGGACTTCCACCGGCACTTTTTGACCTTACCGGCTGCCGACCGGCACAAAAGAGTGCCGACCGGCACAAAAGATTGCCGGTCGGCCAAAAGTGCCCAGAACTCAGATTTTTGACAGATATTTCTCAATACACTGTACTAGATATTTTTCAATTGGGATATTTCGACCAAAAGCTCTTATTTTGATATATATAGAGCCTTATATCATATATGGCTTAGGTTAGAACAAAAAAGACAAGTTTTGGGAGCTTCTCACTCTACAAAATCCCTCTCTCTCTACACTTTCAAGTTCCAAACCTCTCAAATCCTTGGCCATTTCTTCATCCCTACCAAGCACCACCATCACCACTCCATTTCCAGCAGCAAGGAAGGGTTCTTGAGAGGCTTAGAAGCAATTTTCCTCAAGCCAAGAGGCAGCAAAAGTGAGGTCTTTAAGGGTAAGTCTCAAACTCCCTCTTTTGTACCATTTTCTTGCCTCATTTCTTAAGCCTGTTTGCTCACTGTTTTGAGCTCCTACCAATACTGAAAGTGGTCCTCTTTTGAGCTATTCTTGATGTTTGTTCAAGGGCTCAACTCTGTTTGAGCCCTCCATCTTACACTTCTTTCAATATCCTCTTATATGCCATTATTTTGCATTGAATATTTGGCCTATGTATGATCTGTTTCCGAGCACAATGTAAACTGTGAGAGGGCCTATTTTGAGCCCCTCTTCAACATTGAAGAAGGACTCAACCCTTCTTGGCCCCTCTATCATGCACTTGCTTCATAATTTCTCATATTTACCGTAAACTTGCATGATTTGTTTGACCTACATGTAGTCTGTTTTGGAACATGTCATGAACTGATATCGTGCTTATTTTGAGCCCCTCTTCAACATTGAAGAAGGGATCAACCTTGTTTTCATGCTCCATATGCCACTTGCTTTGAATCCATGTTTTACCCTTGTTTTTGCATGCTTTGCTAGCCCATTTTGCTTCTGTTTTTGGACCATGATCAGAACTGGAAATGGTCATATTTTGACCCCCTGGATATATTTCATGAAGGGTCTTTGCTTGTTTGATGAGTGTTTGGCCCACTTCATGTTATACCCTCTTTTGAGCCTCATTTTGCATGCCATTGTTGCTCTATCTATGCTTGCTGTTTGGCCATATTTTGTACTGAGAAAATGCTGGTCTTGGGGCTGCCTCGCTACTGTATTTTCATTCCATGTCCATATTGTGCATGCATTGCATAGCTATAGGCCGTTTCGGGTGCCTAGATTCGCATTTCGGGACCATTCCTTGCATTTGGTGTCATTTCGCCATCTTTCGGGACCGTTTTCCCCCATATTTCAGTGCTGAAATTCCATTGGCGTGTTTGCATATCATTTTAGCATCATTGCATTCCGTATGCCATTGCCTCGGTATGCGTGCCCGTGTGCACGCATTTCGAGGCACTTCATTTTCATCCAATGGCCACTGATGTGAGTGCGGCTGAGGTCCACTCACATTGGTGTAAGTCCATCTTGCATTGTGTATGCCATGTTTCAATGCGTTGTGCATGTTATGTTATGTACATTGTGTGTGCCATGTAGTTGCATTGCATGTTTGTGTGTTAGCTTGCATGCTTAGGTTGCATGTGCATTGTTGTGCATTGCCTCACCTCTTGATCAACCATGATTGAGGTTGGGTCCCTTGTATGTTTGTGTGCATTGCATTTGACATTAAAATGCAAACTTGGCCTCTTAGGCCATCATGCGTCGAAATGCGCCATTGATGGCCCGGGGGTCGAGGGCCATGCTCCCTTGAGTCCATTACATGATAGGGGGTGTGTCCGTGCATATATTTGCTTGAGATCCCATGCCATACACTGTCTGTCCTCTGTTGCTGTCAAAATTGTCTTCTGCAGGAAGTTTCTGCCGACCGGCCATTTATTCAGTGCCGATAACTTTATCTCCAGCCGATGGATATTGTACACGGCCGGTGGTGTTTCTATTCAGCCGGTGGTGCTCCAAAGTGTCCAGGGAAGCATCCTTGGGATCTGTGCAAATTTTTGAGGAGTAGGGCAGTGTAAACAGAGGCAACAGTGGCATGGTGCGGGTTTCCAAGCAAGGCGAGCCAAACATACATTATTCACGTATCCCGAGGCAGGGCTGAGGCCCCTTTCTCTTTTGTTAATATTTAATTTGATAATTAGAAATTTCTGTAATAATTAATTTATTCTGTATTTGGACTGTATTATTTTTGGACTGTATATTCTTTTGGTCCCTCCGTGTGAGGGCGTAATTGTAATAAGTGTGGGTGAGTGTGTGTATGTCTTCCAACCCCCACTTCTTTCTTTCCTTTTATTTACCTGCTTATGATGGTAGATTAGGGCACGTTTATTTTAGCATACCTTATGCAATGCATGCGTGCATTCATGCATTTGTTGACATGCACCGGGCTCGGCACATCATACAAACTGCAAACTGTATTTCAAACCCAAATTAAATACGTGATAGTTGTAGCATTTCACATGCCATGTCTAGGATAGCCGAGCCTGTCTAGATTACAACTTTGCATGTGTTGCATTAGACATTTCAGTATGCTTAGGTCCATACATGGATTTCTGATAAGCTTCTGTTTTGGCTCGGAGTACGATGTAAGTATTTATGCTTTAGCATATCGCATGCGTGTGAATGTTGTCATGACAGTATGCTTACCATGCGGCTAAATGCTTACGTGATATTACTAATTGAATGCCTGTGGGTGGAGGTTGGATTGCGTGAGTTGGAACAACTCATTGAAATCCGTATTTTAGCCTACTTGCGAGTAGCAAAAACCAACACGTTTTTCGAGACAAAACGGATACGCAATGTTTATTTCCAAAATTAGGCAATCTAGTCTATACTTGTTTGCTGTGCGCATAACATAGTAATTCTAGGCTAATAACCGGAATAAGAACACATAATGTTTTCAAAATCGGATATCACGGTTAGTAGAGGCCGGTCTTCGGACCGGGCGAAAGGGGGTGCTCATAGCTGACCTTCCCCGATCGTACCCAAGCTCCCGAGCCAAGACATTTGGTGATGACGGACACGTGGCCTTCGGCACCGAGTCAGGGTTTCCTAAATTCCCTCATAAAAAATATTTAGGTGGCGACTCTGTAATCTGGCAAAGCAGTCCATGTTTGGCACTTCTTTTCAAAAAAATCTGTTTTTCTCAAAAACGATTTGCCAGAATTGGACTCTTTGGTTCAGATTAAGAACCGTGACAATTTGAGTCCTCTGAACTGTAGTGAACCCAATACGAACAGAACGGGACTTAACCCTCCCGGGGCGTTCGGGGACGTCTACAGGTTGCCAACCAATCAGACTGATGCTTCTCTTCTGTCCCAGTATGCTAAGAATATACTCCATTTTCCTCCAAAGTAGTGACGGATTCCTCACATACACTTTGCAATGATCATGAATGCGATGCCCCTTGTATGGGCACTCTCAGTTTGTTTCCACACATGGACTTGTTTTGAGTTTGGAGCAAACATTCGTGTATGGAATTTTGGCAATGCCACTCTATTGAACTTTGAGTGACAAACACACTATGGTGACTCGATGAAGAGCGCTTTTAAGCTACAGACATGTTATGGTGACTTCATGAATAGTGCAGACTGAAACAAACACCAGGCACAACACAATGAACTCACAACTAACCCAAAAGCAGAAAAAGGCTCAAGGTGAATGATCATTCATAGTGCCCTAGTATTACTTATGTTCCCTTTAAAACTCAATTTCGCAAAACCCGAGCTTTGATTCATTTTTTGCTCAAGTTAGAGATTCAACTGATAAGTTCAAGTATTGAAAATTTCTCCACTTGTTGATTTAAGCTAGTTCTTTCTTACCCAACACAAGTATGATATGTGCAGTAGTCGGTGTAGCTCATGGATTGATGTGAAGCTGACGATGTGAATTAGACAAGATGATTGAGTCGAGACGAACAAGATGGATATGGTTAAGACCAAACTTCAGGATGAAGTTGCCTACGTATCCCAAGAATGGAAATCAGGTCAACGTAGTTCATGGCTAAGGTTCACTTAGGTTTTGACACTCTCCTTTTGTGCTCTAACTTTTGCCAAAGTTGCCCCTTTGGGGTTTTCAACCTTGCGAGCTCTATTTGTTTGATTTCTCATTTTTCATTCTCTAACTTTTGCATAGGTCTCCTTTTTGGGTTTTTGGCCTAGCAAGCCTCTCAAGGATAGCGTTAGAACACTTGTGGTGAATTTGATCAATAGTCATCCTTGCCGTGACACGGGAATTGGCTTCACTTTTATTTGAGTTTGGTTCTTTATTCCCTTATGTATGTCTTCTTTCTTTCTTTTGCTCTATTTTCAGACTTGGTTCTTCTTGCAATGTGGTACTTCCTCGCATTAGCTTCGTCGGATTCAAACAACAATTCCCTTCCTCACAGTTGATTGGACTTCATTCCAATGAATACCCTTGGCTTGATGGTTGATTTCTTTTCCATTTTCTTTTTTTGTTTTTTCTTTTCTTTCTTCTTTCTTTCTTTTTCTTTTTTTGTTTTTTGTTTTTTGTTTTTCTTCTTTTTTTGGCTTCGCTTATCCATTTCTTTCTAAAATAATGAAAACACCAGGGGGAGAAATTCTATGATTGTGAGGTCTGAAAGCCGTCTTGTGCTTGCCAAAATGATCGCCTAAAGGTGAAGTGCATCCCTAGGACAATGCAGAATACAACGTACAATTCTGAATCTATCTTCACAAGTTTTGTAGAAGAAACAACTGAAGAAGCAACTTAAACTTTTGAGATCATGAAGGACTTTGTGTCGATAAGTCAGAATTCACTCAAACCATTTGGGGGATCCTTCTCAACACTCGCGCTTATTAACTAAATCTCATTAAAAAAAAAAAAAATTTGTTGAAGCTTTTCTATTTTTTAAAAGGTCACACATGCATTACTGTAGGCACGACAAAATGATCAAAAACTTGACTCCTGCTTTCTTATAAAGACGAAGACCTGAGGGTACATGAAAGTGACTCAAAGGAAAAGACTTAACTGACACAACAACGCGAGAAAAGACAAAGAAAATAAAACTCACAACTCAACTATTTATAGGACATAACTCAAAAAAAAAATAGCACCCTGGAGACAAAAGGGGTTTTCATTTTCCAAGTCCATCTGTAGAATTCAAAAACAACTTCAAGTAGCCCATAAGAGGGTTCAAACTAGCCTTCAATTCAGCAATACTAACATCTACACCCAGTAGGAATTATTTCAAACTTTTGAATTGAGTGTCACAAATTGAGCCTCATAATTATCCTAGTTGTCCCCACACATCTCCTTGGCCATGCTGGCTAGGGTCAATGTTAGTTGTTGGCAAACCATGGATGGGATTTATGCTATGGGGTGGCAATCTATTGTAGTTAGGGAGAGGTTTATTGACAGCTTTGGGTTTTGGTGGGCAGATGACCTTATTGTCAATCAAGTCTTGAATTTCATGGTGAAGGCGAAAACAACGGTCAGTATGATGACCGTATTGCTGATGGAATGTGCAATATTGGGTAGGGTCATGTCTAGGTGGGAAAGGATTAGGGAGAGGTCGAGGATTGAGCGGTTTGAGATAGCCTTTCTCCATCAGTACCTTCAATGCACAGGTTGGGCTCATATGGAGATGGGCGAAGGTTCATTTTTAGGAGGAGGAAGCATCAAGTTTAGAAATATTGGCAAAGGGATTGGCAGGTGTTGGCTAGGTATTCATGGGCTTGGGACGGGAATCAAGATGAGTGCTTCTGGTAAATCATCCCTTTTCATTGTTTGCCCCCTGATTCAAAATGCTCTCAACCTGAATGATAAAAGTGTCATCCACAGTCTTTGCAACAACTGCAAACACTTACTGCTTGTTCAATCCTTTGACCTTCAAAGTCTCAATAGCCCACCGAAGGTGTGCATAGGGGATCAATAGTTACCCTAGACTCATTTTTGCTACTTGTTTTGACCATGTTCGCTTTTGATTGGCCCATTCCACTTTTAGTTTATCCTAAGATTAGAGAATTCTTTGACGGGGTCGGAACCCCAAAGGTTAAATCTACTACCGTTCCTTGAAGGTCTTCAATCATTCTCAACATCTTAGCAGAAGTGGGTTCGGCCATTTGGCGCTCTTGGGGTGTTCAAATCGGAATGGGTGTATCCATCATGCACAAATCAGCACTTTCAACAATGAACACCTCTGGCTTGGGCAGATGGGATGGAGTGATATATATATTGGGGTCCAAGGAAAAAGGTAGTGTATAGATGAGGTTAAGGTGAGGATGAGGTACTTGGTCATGGATGTGAAGTGGGTTGGTGGTAACATTGGGTTCTTGAGGTAGAGCTATCGTCTAGTTGTTGATGAGATTCTAAACCTCATGACGAAAGCGGTAGCAACGGTCGGTACCATGACCGCACTATTGATGGTACACACAATATTTGGTAGGGTTATGTCTAGTAGGGAGTGGGTCAGGAAGAGGTTGGGGATAAAGGGGTTTGAGATACCCTCTTTCTATTAGGATTTTTAGTGCGCTGGTTAGGCTCAGATAGAGGAGGGTGAAAGTTCTACCTTGAGCTTGGGTTGGGCTGGTTGTTTGTGG
Source organism: Camellia japonica (assembly GCA_030407325.1). Classification (NCBI taxonomy): domain Eukaryota; kingdom Viridiplantae; phylum Streptophyta; class Magnoliopsida; order Ericales; family Theaceae; genus Camellia; species Camellia japonica. The sequence goes on along the minus strand of JAPPVO010000002.1, from coordinate 41,146,971 downwards.
GTTGGCATTGGCAAACGGGTTGGCAGTTTTAGGATTGGTGGTGACAGTATTGATTTCAGTGGGTTTGGGAATAGTGCTACTGCTAGCATTGGTACTCCCGAAAAATACCGTCTTTGTTGGTTCACTTGTTCTAAGAATAAGCCTTTTGTTAAATGCACTCTCAATCTGAATCCCTAATTCATGCAAATTTTTTAAAGTGAACAGTGGAGCCACTATTAACTTTCGTAACATATCAGGCTCAAGGTTCTGTACCACCATCTGCACTTGGTCCCTCTCAGAAGGTCAATCTATCATTTGTGCTGCCTTTGCTCTCCACCTTGCAACAAATTTCACAAAAGGTTCTTTAGGATTCTAATGGGTTGTTTCAAGCTCTTGGGTGGTCATTTCAATTTGGGTATTGTAAGAATACTGATTGACAAATGCCTCAGCCAAATCTTCCCAGTTCTGCTTCACTTTATCCTCCAACCTGGCGTACCAAATGGCTACTATACCCGATAGGATTCTTTCATACAAGGAGAGTTTTCTGAGGCTTAGTCAGACCCATCGCTGTCTGGGAGCCATACGGCAGCCTTGGTGTACCCATCCTCAATGTCGGGTATGAAGCTAATTCCTTGTGCCTTTTTGAATTGTTTCTTAAGGTTAGTAATTTTTAACAAAGGTCGGGTCAAGATCATTAATATCAAGGGGAAAAATGACCTTATTAGGCTGCAGCAAGGGTCTAAAAACCCGAGTCTGAACCAACCCCTCTCGAGGATTTGGACCTTGCAAATCTTTAGCTGGTGGAGGTGGTGGGTCAAAGTTCGACTGGGGGCCCGGGATTGGATGTGTGGTAGATGCCCCAGATGGGCGTTACATTTCAGCATTGGTCTCATCTTGTATGGTAATTCCCTAGTTTAGGGTTGTTATAATGGCCACAACTTCTTCTAGACTCTGTGTCATTACGGGTCTGCTGAGTTAGTAATCGTGGAAATGGATGGGTGTAAGTTGAAAGTTGACTCAGAAGGATTTTGACCCAATTATACTCGATGTATCTGGTTTGGATTAGTCTAGACAGGTTTGACTGGATTGGGCTTTTTTAGAATGGGTCTTTTGTCATTGGATGTATCTTTTTTGAGTTGGGCTTTGGGGATCAGATGGATTGGACCTTTGCTGAGTGATTTTTTATTTTTTATTTTTTTGGATTGGATGAACTGGGCCTTTGCTGAATTGGGTATAGCTCATTCTTTTACTCAGACAAACCTAGCATTTAAAACAAATGCCCCATCAGATCAGGATACCAGGCATGCTGGTCACAATAAAGCAAGATACAATTTTTGGCCCTGACTTTGGTTCTGATATTTTTTCCATCATATCACAAACCTTTGGATTTCGACCTAAATTCTGATTCTGATATGACCTCAAGTTTGAAAGGAATCGCCTCAATATTAAAACTCTCTGAGGATTGCATCATACATTCCCAAAGAGTTCTCATTTTGCACAAAAGCATTCAAAACACCCCTATGAGAGGTTAGGGTTTCCATGTCCTAGCTTTGGAGTGATCTACGGCTTTTACTATTCAAACAAGCAGTATCACATCATTCTGCATATGGGAGAGTATCCTGTCCTAATTTAGAACAGTCACTAGAGTTTTACTAAGTGCAGCTAGGCTAATTGGTCCAAAAGGGGTACCTCGGCAAAATTACCTAATATACCTCTCACATCTAACACTGAGAAGTGAAATAAGGATTAAACGGTACATCGATAATCCAGATCCAAGGGCTATGTTTCCAATATGGCAGAGCCCATAACCGGCCAGCCTTTTGGCAAGCCTTTTAGGCAAGCCTCCAGCAAGCCGTCGAAGTAACAGATGGATAACACAATGACTTAAAGGTATAATGCAAATACTATGCAAAGAACATATACATGTAGATAAAAGTTCACATCATGAGTTTCAAGTCAAGTTCTCTAATCCCCAGCAGAGTCGCCAAAAACTATAGCTTGCTTTTCGTGCTCGTTTCAGATACGATAACCCTACAGTTTGGACTCTCGTGGTTTTGAATCTGATTTCACAAGTGTAATGTGAAATAGATAAACACAAATGAATCCAAATCCAGCAATTCTTTTAGAAAATCGATGTTTGAATCAAATGCCAAAAATGGACTGCTTTGCCAGATTACAAAGTTGTCACCTAAATATTTTTAGGAAATTTAGGAAACCCATGACTCGTGCCAAAGGCCACGTGTCCGTCATCACCAAAGTGTCGTGGCACGTGAACTTAGGTATGAGAGGGAAATGTCATGAATTGAGCACCCCACTCACCCGATCAAAGATCAGCCTCTACTAATCATGATGTGATTTTTATTTACATTATATGCTCTTATTCTGATTTATTAGGCTAACTTTACTGAGTGATGCACACAAGTATAGACTAATTTGCAAAAGTTGGAGCTCTTTGATTTCATGTTTGTTTGAAAATCGTTTTTGATACTCGTCACTTGAAATAGTGAGTTTGTATGTACATTAATCAATTTATTCCAATTTTAGCAATTAGCCTTCATCCACCAGCATTCAAACAAGTATATCAACTAAGCAATTAGCCTCATGGAAAGCATGCTTGATATGGCAACATAGACATACAGTGTGATATGCTAAAACAATAAATGCTCACCTAGTACTCTAAGGCAAGCCAAATAAAAAAAAATGATTAGAAAATATGCATGTTCCTAAACAACACAATGTGACTGCACACATTTATGCAATTTTTATAGACTCGTCTATGAGCATGGTATATGATCCAATTCAAGACATGTGATAAATCACGTTTTCAAGCAATGAAATTGAAATTGACATTGGTTAGTATGATGAGCCAAACCTAAATGTACATGAAACAAGTGTACATGAACATGGGAATGCTAAGTAAATATGATGCTCTATGCTACCATCATAAGCGGGTAAATAAAAGGGAGAAAAAAATGGGGGTTAGAAGACATACACCATTAGTACATATTTGCCCTCATGCAAGAAGGTCCGAATAAGTGTCCAAATGTTCGGATTAATAGCTAACTATTACAAAACCATACGAATAAATTGAACTAAAACTAGCTAAGCTAATTAACTACTTATTACAAATTCAAGGGACACTAAGCTAACTATCTAATTTATTACAACAAAGATATTATATGAATACTAATTACGCGATAATAATATCCAATGCAATTGCAACAATAATTAATATTTACAATAACAACAATAATTACAATATTAAGATAATAATATGAATACAAGTAACTTGAGGCACAATGATTGCATGCATAGTGCCTAGAAGCTGCTCTGTCTGCCCAGACTGCTCTGTCTCACACTCAGCCACTGCCCTCTGTTTCTACAAAAAAAACTCATTACTTGCCAAACATTGGGAGCCGGCTGGCTCCAAATGAGACCCAGCTGGTGTAGACTTGACTTTCTTCGCGCCCCCTTTCGGAGGGCTCGAATTGGTCCTACAGTTCGGACTCCTGTCACGGTTCTGAATCTAATCTCACAAAGTGCAATGTGAGGCTGATAAACACCAAAGAATCCATTCCGGCAAATTATTTTGGAAAATCGATTTTAAATCAAATAATGCCAAAACTAGACTGCTTTGCCAGATTACAGAGTCGCCACCTAAATATTTTATTTTTGGGAAATTTAGGAAACCCTGACTCGTGCCAAAGGCCACGTGTCCACCATCACCAAAGTTGCCTCGGCTCGGGAACTTGGATACGAGAGGGGAAGGTCCTGAAATGAGCACCCCCACTCGCCCGATCAAAGATCGGCCTCTACTAAACATGATATGTTGTTTGATAAACACATGTGTTCTTATTTTGATTATTAGCTAACTTTACTATGTGAAGCGCGCGCAAGCAAGTATAGACTAAATCGTAAGAATTGGAACGAATTCAACTCATGTTTGGTTTCGAAAATGGTTTGAATTTACCACCCTCAAGTGGGTTTAAAACATGATTTGCCACTTTGCAAAGTGGGCTTAAAACATCACACTCGTCGAATTGTTCCAATTCAAGCAACCAAGCCTTCATCTACAGGCATTCACGTAGTTAATCACATAAGCAAATAGCCTCATGGCAAGCATGCTAAACATGGCAACACTCACACTCATGCAAGTATGCTAAAGCGTAAAAGCTACCGAGTACTCCAAGCCAAAACAAAAGCTAGTTATAAACAATGCATGATCCTAACTATGTTAGATGTCTAATGCAACACATGCAATAATGCAACTAAATAGGCTCAGCTACCTAATCATGGTATTTGCAACACTTTGATAGCATGCTTTGAAAACACGTATTCAAAGAACTGTATTGAAATAATGATGTAATTTGAATGATGCGCCGAGCCTCGGTGCATGCAAGACAAATGAATGATGCAACATGCAAGCATAAGGTATGCTAATCGAAACATGATCCCTAATCTAACCATCAAAAGCGGATAAATAAAAGGGAGAAAGACATGGGGTTGGAAGACATGCACACACGCACGCACACTTATTACAACATTATGCCCTCGCGAAGGAGGGTTCGAATGAATAAGCTAAGCTAATCTAAGCTAATCTAATTAAACAAATTAGACTAATTATCACAAAACAAATGAATAACTAGCAAACTACTAATTATTACAACACTTAACTAATTAGCAAACTAATTAATTAAATTACAAATTCATGCTAACTAAACAAGCAAAGCACTAAACTACACTGCCTCATCTCTGCTTTGGAAAGTAGAAGATGCATGCACTCAGTTTTCGCCTCGAAAAGCCTTTCGGTTTGCTTTTGAGAGGCTCTGTTTGCAGGGTTGACTTCACTCCAGAACCTTCTGCTCCAACTTACCAATTCAATGCTGAGGACTGCACCAGTGACTTGCCGGCCATGAATGCTTGCTTCCGGCTCCCTGCTGGCCAAAAATGTGCTATGCCGGCCAAGGATGAAACACTGCTGGCCATCAGTGAGCCATTGCCGACCACTGGTGTGCTGAATCACCACACTGCAACAGAGCACAAACAGAGGAAAATTGACGGTTTTCCAAGGATATGTTTGTACTGTGCCCCTCCTTATCATATCAAAACATCAAAGGAGTGGCACTCTTGGATCCAAAACCACCAATCAAGCATTTTCAATGCATGATGGCCAAAGATCCAAGTTGTACACTTTCAATAAATGCACAAAAATAAGACTCTAGACGACTACCTTGTCATGAATGATCAAAGGCAATGGAGACAAAGGAGATTGGCTCATTTCATCACTTTGAGTATGAAATGCTCCAATCTACCTTGTGTTCAATATAACGTCCAATTGAACACATGCGATGCAAACACAACATGTTTATCTTGTTCATGTTTTACTTGGCATGTTTTATTTACACATTTTACATTACCAAATCATTCTTTAACCGGTTAAGTCCAAGGTGATTGTCCACTAATGAGAGAGGGGTCAACCAAAGGATAACTTAAGACATGAAAGAGATCATGCCGTTGGTTAGTAGAAACCCTCAAAAGAGGATTAAAACCATTAAGCACAAGTCTTAATCTCAAGCTTAAACACAACCTTAAGGCTAACCAACCTCAAATAAAATAGAAAAGTGAAGAAATGAGGGAGGTGATAGATAATTCAGTGCTGAAATGGCATGCAAAATGACACTAAATCATGCAAGCAACACATGCACAACATGTTTAAGAGCCTAACTCATTAAGCTAGTGAAGATCACAACACCATAGGCATGCAATACAAAACTCAACTGACCAAACTAGCTCTGGACAGAGTTAAAACATGCCAAAACAGAGGCTAAAACATGCTCAGATTGAAGCACAAAAGGCTAGAAAAACATGCTCACATGTTAGCTTGTAAACAAGACTCAAGACACAACTCTCAAAAGCAATGAAAGAGTGAAATAAATGAGCATGTGACAGAGCTGTATACACCAAAATTACATGTAAAAAGGCACTTCAACATGCAAACATCTCAAGCAAGTCAAGTTTAGAGCCTTAAAACAATGAGCTAGTGAAGGCCATTTGCACTACAACCATGCAAGACAAGGCTCATATGACCAAGACAGCCCAAAACAGAGTTAAATCATGCCAAATCAGTAGCTAAAACATGTTGAGATCAAGTCACAAAAAAGTAGAAAAACGTGCTCACATGTTAGGCTATCTACACTTGCAAACAAGACACAAGGAGAGGAGGCCACCCCCTCCTATTTTGGACCTCAAAACAAGGTTTTTACTATTGAAAATCCCCTGGAATTTAGTGGATAAAAGAGCCAAAAAAAGTTGTCTTAAAAGCTTTGAAAGATGGCACAACTCTTTAATAAACAAGCTACAAAAAATGGTGGACTACCCTTAACTTAAATCAAACCTCAAACCAAACCTCAAACCACCATTTTAAATGATAAAAATAGAGATTTCAGAGGTTAAAACCAGCCTCAAAATAGCATGCAAAGGTGGCTAAACAAGTATTTAAATTAGACTTAAAATACAAGTATTCTACCTCTTTGAAGACAATGTGTTATTTAGGCAACAAAGGCAAATCAAACCAAGCTAATATCCTCTTCTAGAGCTCAAATAGAACCTCAAGCAACCTCAACACAATGGTGATCAAGTTTGATCAAGAGCTCACAAGCAAGAGTGTAGAGAATTTAGGCTTTAAGGTAAAATATTTAGAGAGAGAGGATTCTAGAGAGAGAGAGAGAGAAATTTTTGTCTTCAAAATTTCGAACCTTTAGCATGCAAAAGGAAGGCTTCTATATATAGAAGATACAAAATCCTCTCAAAGAGATCCAGCCATACACGTGCAAGTAAATGGCTTAACATGTGCAAACAGCTGGCACAAAATATCAGAAAATATCTACTGATACACTGGTGGCCTGCCGGCCATCAATGATGGCCGGCAGAGGCTCATTGATGGCCGGCAGGCCAAAATCCATGGCCAGCAGTGCATCAAGAATAACATGCTGGAAGGACCAAAACTTGGTCCAAAAATGAGATAGAATTGATACAGGGTTTGGAAAGCTTAAACCTGTGGCGTTCCCCCATGGAGTTCGAGCACTTGACGAGCAATCAAACTTCTCACTGGATGTACCTGCAAGAACATCCAAGTCTTGAGGACGGTAAAAAATGGGGTGTCTACAGTTGGGTAAAAATAGTGTCGGCTGTACCCTAATTTTATACCAAAAAATGTTTTTGTGCTCTGAGGTGAGAACAATGAAGACAAAGCCTTTTAAGGCCCTGTTTGTCCCTTCTGCTCCTCTCTGTCATGGAAAACTCAAGAGAAGAATGATTTCGAGTCCAAAACCACCAACAAGCACAATTTGATGGCTTGATGATTTCGAACACATTTGGACAAAATTGAATAAATGTAATGGAAAACCACCCCTCCCTCTTATTATGAAGGCTCAAAGAGGGAAGTAGACACGCCCTAAGTCTTATCAACATATCATTGATCTATACGTAACAATTCTCAGAACAATGGACTCGGCATAATGTCCAGCCAAATCCAACCAACTCTAAACATTTTCTTTATGTCGGTTTAGTTCATTTTAAGCCAATTTTATTAGTCCTTTCCATTCTTTAATCAATTTGTCCAAAGTGATGGTTAAGTCCACTAAATGAGAAGAAACATCAAACGAGAAGTGATCGTAAGCATGAAAGAGAGCCTATGCCTTGACGATGAACCTCCGTAGAGATTAAGCCATTGAGCATAGGCTTCTTTCTCATGCTTTGAATAACCGTCGATCAATTGAAGTGACTCTCAAAGAAAAGAAGATAAGAAAAGAGGGAGGTTGTAGAAATGATTACAGGATCAATTATTAGAATGAGAATCTTCAACATGAAAATTAAACAAAGAAAAGCTATCAAAGCATTAGTAACACAACACAACAAGCTAGATATTTCAAAGCATACACTAATTAAATAAATTAGGACAGCCTTAAAACAGCCCCTAACACACTAAAAATAGTACCCAAAAATCATGTTAAAGAGTATTAAAAAAAAGTAGGAAAGAACAAGGAAATGCAACGCTAGTGAATAAGAGCTAGGAGAGGTGGCTAACCTCTCCATTTTTGAGACCTCAAACCATGTTTTTTTTAGCTTTTTTTAAACTCTAAAAATTAGTTTAAAAGGCAAAGAAAAGAGTGTAAAACAAGGGTGTGAGCTATGAAGTAGAGTACAAGAAAGGGTGTTAACCCTTTCTACCCTTTGGTAGCTATTCAAACCCAAGTTCCAACACTTGAAATTGGATCAAAACAATACAAAAATACAAGAAATAGGAAGAGAAATATAGAAATGAAAGTAATGGAAAGGTAGTAAGCTTATACCTTTTGAAGAAGGTAAGCTTTTATTTGTGAACTAAACTTGGTCCAAGCATACTCTTAAGCTTGAATTGTGATTCACAAAGCTCAACCAAGGTTCTAAGTTATGGCTCTAAGGTTGTATGTAGTGTATAGATATGGTGTATGGATGATCAAATATCTCAAGGTTAGCTTGCACAAGAAGGAGGGGCTCTCAACTATGTTTTTGCTTTTTGAAATTTTTCCAACCTCTAACACTTAGATATATGCTCGTATTTATAGAATTTGAGCAAAAATAGGCCGAAAATATCTTTAAAAATGGACAGCTAGCTAATTCCCCCCTCCCCCCCCCCCCCCCCCAGAACAATGTTTCTTGCTAAAGAAAGTCGGCCGACTCCCAATGTGGTACGGCCGGCTCCAAATATGCTCCCCTATTTCATTGTTTTAAACTCAGTGTAGGGTGGCACAATGTTCAAAAATGAATTTCTTGGGTAGGAACAGTATGAATATGAAGGGTTTGGGATAGGTTTTGGAGCTTGAACTTAAATCCCTCGTTGAGAACCCGAAGCACACTTAACGCAACTTTCATCATCGAGTGCACAAGACAAAGCATCCAAGTCTTGTGGGTGGTCAAAAATGGGGTGTCTACAAGGACACGCTCGTCCGAGGAATTTACCCAAGGCTCGAGAAAGCCGCAAAAAGGAAAATCCTCTCCTTCTGGAACAAAACGGCCATTCAGCATCCCTTGGATTGGCCTGTGGACGAGCTCATAATGCTTCTTGACTCTCTTGGCGTTGGCTCTGCCCCTCATCTCTTCCCCCTTTCTTATCCAGTCCTCTTTGGTCGGCACATAGCCCAGTCCAAAGGCATGCAGGTTGTGTGGCACCTCTACTAATGCTGCAACACCTTTCTATCCACTATTTCCAAGCCCCATTCCTAGAATATGCCGCAGCTTGTTCATGAAGTAGATGGACTGGGCACTAACGTACATGCCTTAATCCGTGGCCAGAATTGTCTGCACTACCCGGGCTTTAGCCAGAGTGAATCCCAAGAGGAACACATCTTCGTCACCATGATTGATCTCTAGTACTGGCATAGTCACCTTTGGAGGTGGATGGATGGATGAGTTCCCAAAAATGATTGATATTCCTTCCCTATGAGGATACTTCAACATTTGATGGACGGTGGAGGACACATCCTTCACGTGATGTAACCAAGGCCTCCGTAATAGCAGGTTAAAGGTAGCCGGTACATCCAGGACTTGAAACTCGATCTCTTGCTCAACTGGGCCCACCTGGACTCGTACTTTCACTGTACCTATGACTTCTCTACTTGTATTGTCATATGCCCATATCACCTGGGCTGTGGAAACAAATTCCGTCAGTTTAAGGCCAATTGTGTAGGTAGTATGGGACAGGCGGACATTAATGATAGAACCAGTGTCTACCAACACCACTGGCACCCACTTCTCCCTACATTCCACAGATATGTATAATGGCATGTTGTGAGCCGAGCCTTCCTACGACAACTCTTTGTCAGAGAAAGTGAGCGTTGGCTTGGCACCACCTGGAAAGACCAGGCCCACAAGTTGCTCGGGCATAGTATCAATGGACAATTTAACCTTGTCCATTGTCGACAATACTACCTACTGGTGCACCCGTGAAGCCATAAGGAGCCCCCAGATAGAGATATCAGCTTGGATTTTCTTGAGCTGCTTCAGCACTGACTCCTCTTCTAGTTGCTTCTCCTTCTATTGCTCGGCCTCCTTGTCCTTTTTAGACATCTCTGCTTGATCCATGTACGGCGGCTTAAAATACCGTCCACTGCAAGTAAGATGGTTTATTTCCTCAGCATACCATTTATTATCCGAGAGGCAGCCTCCCCTATCTTCGTCGGTATGGGCAAGACACAAATCATTGTCATCTCATCACTCGCCGTCAACTGCCAACAAGTAGTTTTCAGGCTCCATTTGAATTATTTTCACATCATAAGTGTCTCCCACAAGGTGTCATGCAATTACGATTTTTCGACTGTCTTCATTTCTTTCTCTTTCAAACAGCTTCAGTGCAGCTTCCTGTTTAGTATCTACTGTGTTCATAACACCCACTTCTTGGGTTGGGTTTTCTGCACATGTGTCCTCTGGTAATTTTCCTTTCTCATCAGCCTTCTCGGCTATTGCAGCTACCTCTGCTTCCTTTCTCTCTGGATTCATCCCAGTTTTTTCTTCCTTGTCTGGTTTACCACTCAGCCATCCGGTGTTATCAGTCGATCCATTCAGGTTGAACCACCCGATCTGTATATCTCCCTGATCATGCTCATCAAAGAACTATAGGTTGTCCAAATCCTCTTCGAGGTCTGCCAAATCATCCAACCTTTGGTTCATGCCATCCTCCCTAACCAGATTGATGTCTGCCGAGCTTGGTAGCACCAATTCAGGGTTGGTTTGACTAGTTGGCACAATATAGCAACTCGGGTCATACACCCTCTCAGATAAGTCCCTAGGACACTCCGACAATAGACTAGTACCTTCCTCCAAGGTCGACCTCCTTCCAATTGCAAGTATCATCACCACAGGCTTGGGTTGAGGTTTGAATGTGTCCATCATGCACAAATCTGTGCCTTCAGAAATGAACAATGTCGATTTTGGTAGGTGGGACGGGGTAATGTATACGTTGGGGTCATAAAAGGTGGTCAGTGTATGGATCAGGTTAAGATTTCGAGGTAGGGGGACTTGATTATGGGCTGGGAACGGGTTGGTAGTTACATTTTGTTTCTGAGATGGGGCGATGGCCTTGTTGTCAGTGAGATCCTAAATCTCATGACGCAAACGAAAGCACTGATGGGTATCATGACCGTGCTGTTGGTGAAAAACACAGTATTTTGTGGGGTTGTGTTTCGGTAGAAGTGGATCGGGAAATGGGCAAGGTTCTAAGGGTTTTAGGTGCCCTTTTTTGACTAGCACCTACATGGCTTTGGATAGGGTCATGTATAGTTTTTTAAAAGTCCTACCCTGAGGTTGGGTAGTGTTGGATGATGTTTGTGGGCCTACATTGGCAAAAGGGTCGGCAGTTTTTGTTGTGGTGACAACACTTACGTCCGATGGCCTCATAGCTGTGCTACAACTAGCAGCATTGAAACTGTAAACAAATGGCCTCTTGGTTGGCTCCTTATCCTCATTAATAAGTCCCTGTTTCATGGCATCCTCAATTTGGACCCCCATTTCATGAAGCTCTGTGAAGGTAAAGAGAGGTAGAACAATCATCTTCTGCAGCAACTTGCTATGTAGATTCTCGACAACCATTCTTATCTGATCCTTTTCTGAAGGTCGAGTGGTCATCATCGAGGGTTTGGCCCTCCATCTTGTCACAAACTCAGAGAAACCCTCATTCGGCTCTTGACGTGTTGCCTTGGGATCACGAGTTATGACTTCAATCTGCGTATTGTAAAAGTACTGAGCAATGAAGGCTTTGACTATCTCCTCCTAATTCTGTTTGACGGAATCTTCCAACTTAGCATACCAAATAGCCGCTATATCCAACATGGTGCAACCAAAGAGAGACAACTTTTGTAGTCTAGTTAAGCCCATCAGTCGCAAGATATCAGAAAATAATCGCAAGTGAACCATCAGATCCCCAGAACCGTCAAAACGATCAATTTGTGGCATTTTAAACTGATCCAGCAATGTGACCACAGAATCAGTGTACCCATTCTCTATGTCTGGGATGGAGTTAACCCCTTGCGCTCTTTTGAATAGTTTCTCCAATTTAGTGACTTTCAGCGCTATTGTATCAACTTCGAACTCAAATGGTGCCTCGGTCTGATAAACCGGTGCTCTGGAAACTTGTACCGGGATAGGTTCTGCTAGATTGCCCTGTTTTCTTGAACATTGGCAGTATTAGCAGTGGCTCCAAGTGTTGGGATAGCTGTGGTGGGTACACGGGATGCAAAGGCCACGACCGGCTATGGTGGCTGTTGCTGTAGCCTGGTTATGACCTCGGCCTGACAGGTTGTAACCTCGGCCTAACGGGTCGCATTATGCTGTAGGGTCTCAACTGTTTGTTGTAGGTGGAGTATCAGCTCCTCCATATTGGTTGGGGGATATTGTGCCATTGGAATGGATGACCTTTCTTGAGCTAAACTGGAAGTAGCTGACTGTTCTTGGACCGGACTGGACACAGGTGAGTTGAGAGGTGATTGTTGTAAGAATTTTATTAGTGAATTCTGTCTAATTCTCCTCCGTCTTGTAACCAGTGAGAGCGAGCTAAACACGGGTTATCCTCGAACAAAATCCTCGGCCTTGCAAAGTCTTTCAACTCAAGTCCAGAGTACTTGGGAGATATCCGAACTTTCTGAAGCTACGGTGTTAAACTACCTAGCAAAAGAAATAAAGCAAAAGAGCAGCAATCAGAAACCACACAGTACCTCAGCTAAGATGTTATCAACACAGACATGATCAAAGCTGTAGGACTGTACTCCACACTGAATTTTCCCCCAAAACAGATACCAACTTTGCAACTGATATGCACATTCCTGTACAGTTTCATTGTAAAGCACATACCAGTCAAGAGAGAACCAAAACTCCCTTATGAGGGGGTAGGGTTACCCTGTCCTAGTTTCGTCATGAACTAGGATTCACTATTTCAATCAAGTGGTTTCACGCAATCGTGCATTTGGGTGAGTCTCCTATCCTAGTTTGGAACAATCTCTATGGCTTTTTTATATGCAACTAGGCTAAATAGTCAAAAAGGGTACCTCAGTAGGACTACCTAATATACCTCTCACACCTAACACCGAGAAGTGAAAGGAGGATCAAACGGTACAGCGGTAGTTTAGATCCAAGGCTTGTGTTCCTAACATGGCAGAGCTCACGACTAGCCAGCCTTTTGGCAAGCTTTTGGGTAAGCCTCAGGAAAACCATCCAGGAATAGCAGATGGCAAATACAGTGGCTTAAGCGCACCAATGTAAATGCAAATGCAAAGAACATATAAGTGTAGATAAAATTTCACATCATGAAGTTCAAGTCAAGTTCTCTACATTCTCCACAGAGTCGCCAGAAACTATAACTTGCTTTTCATGCTCCTTTAGGATACGATAGCCCTACAGTTCGAATTCCCGTGGTTCTAAATCTGATCTCACAAGTGCAATCTGAAATAGATAAACACAAAAGAGTCCAAATCTAGCAAATCTTTTAAAAAATCTATTTTGAATCAAAATGCCAAAAATGGACTATTTTGCCAGATTACAGAGTCGTCACCTAAATATTTTTGAAAAATTTAGAAAACTCGGGACTCGTGCCAAAGGCCACTTATCTGTCATCACCAAAGTGTCTCGGCTCGGGAACTTAGGTACAAGAAGGGAAGGTCATGAATTGAACACCCCACTCACCCGATCAAAGATCGACCTCTACTAGTCATGATGTGATTCTTATTTACATTATATGCTCTTGCTTCGATTATTAGACTATTGTTACTATGTGATGCACACAAGAATAGACTAATTTGCAAAAGTTTGAACACTTTGATTTCATGTTTGTTTGAAAATTGTTTCGAATATGTACCACTTGAAAAAGTGATCTCATATGCACATTACTCAAATTATTCCAATTTAAGCAATTAACCTTCATCCACAGACATTCAAATAGATATAGAACTTAAGCACTTAGTCTCATGGTAATCATGCTCGACATGGCAACAATCACACTCATGCGATATGCTAAAGTAGTAAAGCTTACCCCAATTCTCGAGGTGAGCCAAAAGAGAGAAAATAGTTAGAAAAATGCATGATCCTAACTAATGAAATATGCATAATGCAACACATGCAATATGCAATTAGAAGTCTCACTACTAGCATAGCATATGAATCAATTTGATAGCATACAGTTTTAAACACGTTTTCAAATAAGTATTTAAACGACAATGCTTGTTAGAATGAGGAACCGAACCTTATACATGCAAGATACATGGATGCAAATCATGGAAAATGCTAAACGAAATGTGATGCTCTAAACTATCCATCATAAGCGGGTAAATAAAAGGGAGAAAGACGTAAGGTTGGAAGACGTAAGGTTGGAAGACATACACGAATTATTACATATTTGCCCTCGCACAGGAGGGTCCGAGTGAATGAATTAGCTAAGCTACTTAACTAGTTATTACAAAGCAGAAGTTAACTAACTATCCTGGCTAATTAAATAGTTACAACACACTAACTAATTAATACAAATTAACTAATTAGTTACATTATGGAATTAATTAACTAAATAATTAATTACAAGTTCACTAACAACATACTACTATTAACAAAAATCTAATGGGTCCCTAGGAGCAAGGAAATGGTTTATGCATGCACATGAATTTCTCCCCTGAGAATGCCTCTGCACTATTTTGCACCTCAGCCTGTGCTCTACTCTGTGAAAAAAAGTGGTACTGCCTAGCTAAAAAAGGTGGCCGGCAGGCTAGAAGTGGTGGCCGGCCACCCACTAATAGTGGCCTACTATACGGTAAAGGTGGCCTGTCGGCCACTAATGTTGGGTTTCTCTTGCTGCAATGGAAAACAAACATAGCACAAATAGAGCATTCTCAGGGGATGTTTGTCCACCCTGCCTCTCCTTATCATCAGACAGCTCAAAGGAGGGGTATGCTCGATTCGCAAGCCATCAATCGGCACAAATTCATTGTGTGATGACTTATAAACCAAGGGATACAATTTCAATAAATGCACAATTAAAGACTCATGAACCTCCTCCTTATCATGATATTGATCAAGAGAAGTGGTTGACATCGACTCTTGAACTATTTTCATTAGTAACAAGTATGAAACGACTCAAGACTCAATGGGTTCAATTAACGTCCGATTGAACCCAAACCATTTTATTATCTTGCTCCATTTTAAGCCATTGATTACCCATTTTAATTACCTTTCCATTCATTAGTCATTTTAGTCCAGAATGAGCATTAAGTCCACTAAAGGAGGGAAGTGTCAAACAAAGGGTTCTTTTGGGCATGAGAGAGATGTCATGCCATTGATAATGAACTTCCAAAGAGATTAAACTATTAAGCACAACGATTTCTATCTCAAGCTTAAACAATTAATCAGTTTGAAAGGACTCTCAAAGCAAGGAAGAAGCCAAGAAATGAGAGAAGTACAGAGATGATTAGAGATGATTACAAGTATGGAAATCTTGAAATAAATGCTATTAACTTAAATAGGTTGGTGTCTAATGCCTAAAACACCAAACCTATGAGGACCATTACACTACAAGCATACAATACCAAGCATAAATGACATGAACAACTTAAAACAGTCTTAAAATTGGCTAAAATAACACTGAAATTAAGGTAAAAAGTCTACAAAAGCAAGATAAAATAATGGGGCAATTAAGCTAGTAAACAAGTCAAAGGAGGGAAGGCTAACCACTCCATTTTTGGAACTTCAAAACCACATTATAGCCACTAAAAAACCTTTGAAAATCAGTGGTAAAAAGCTCAAAAAAAGATAATGAAAAGGTGGGAAACACAAGGGTAAAAGCCTAGAAGACAAGGTTCAAAGAAGGGTGGTCAACCCCTCTACTTTTAATGGCTTTAAACCACAAGTTTCAGCCCACAAATACAGGTGAAAAACAATAGTCCAAAAACAATAAGGAAAGATGGGAAAGAAGTAGTGCAAAAGAGCTAGGATGTATACCTCTTGAAGAGGAATGATCCTTTTGTTCACAAACCACTAATTTCACACCCTCAAGAGCTAAAATGCAAGCTCAAACACCTTAGCAAAGAACCCTCAAGGTTTGGTTTAGAGTGTCTAGGCAAAGGGTATAGAAGTTGTAAGGGAGAGAGAGAAATGTAGAGAAAGAAATATTTTTCAAGACTTTGCTCCACAAATTTTTCTAACATAATTTTTGAGAGGGAGTCATCAATATATAGAAATATATGAGACTAGCTCGAAAATATCCATACAGATACAGCTGGTGCAATGCACGCATCTGTGGAGACAACTAGCACAGTTGGCAAAAAGATCTGAATTTTTATACAAGTGGCCGGCAGGCCACTAAAAGTGGGTGGCCGACCACTAATAGTGGACGGCAGGCCACTAGTGGGTCTGCAGGTCTCTGGATGGTCAGGCTTGAAAAACTATTGTTTTGGTCCAAAAACAAGGCACAAGGTTTGTAGGTTTTTGAGGCTCAAAACTGAGGTTTCCTGCTGAGGACATCGAGCATTTGGACAAGCGTATAAATTCATCATTGGGTGATCAATCAGTGGTGCCTAAGTCTTAGGGGTGGTCAAAAATGGGGTGTCTATATTTGGCTGTAGGAAAATATTACTGAGGAACTTGAGCTAGAAAACAATGGAATGACCAAGGAGAATGATACTATCAGGGAAAATTAAGCTTACATTTTCCAAAAGTATATTGAATTGGGGGAGGCGTATGTGAAGCTGCTAAGGTTGGAGAGTGTACACCAGAAAATGAACTATTGAACTTGCTTATAAAGCATGCTAAAGTGACTGATTAGCCTGATATTACCTCCAGATAGAGGGTTAGATGTAGCCTTCAATTAACTAACAAGTGAGCAAGCTCTATTGCTTCTGGAGTGGATCCAAAATATGAAGGCTAAGAAGTATCCTGGCCACACAAATAAAGGAAGTCTGAACAAATATGAGATACCTGTGAGGTTCATTGATAGTATACAATGTTGGAAGTGGATGAAGACATGCTCTGGCTTTAGTTCTCTAACCTGTTGTTATCTTTATGATGGAGTCGAGTCATCTACTCTCTTAGAAATGGGGAAAGCGTTCTAGGTCTTATCAACTATAGATGAAAAGTATTATAAATACAAGATCAGATCATTCAAAGATGAGCTAATTTTCATTGGTGTACAGATCAGGACTGAGAATATATACCAGCTCATAATTGATCAACTCAAACCTCTTGTTTCCTTTGCATTGAGTGGACACTTGGGAATTTCATTGCTAAGCTTTATCAGGTATTCAAATTGAAAAATCTAATAATCCCCGTGATATTGATTTGTGATTATGTTTCAATTTTTAAACAATAAATAATAATCCCAATCAAACAATCAAAGTCAAATCGACACAACGATTAAACATGGAAAAATCACAATTAGAGTGCCTCCAATTGAAATAAAAAAATCACGGGCCAATGCCACAAAACAATCCACTAAAAAGACAAGAAAAAATTACACAAGTGTACTTTCAATTACCTAGTGAATCCACGCCCAAATTGAATCAACCCCAATGTGCCTCTTCTACCACCGTCTTCACCTCGGAATTGTGTTGTCCAACGTTGAACCCATAACGCTGATGTTGAATCCACGACGATGAGCCACTCCAGAATCCACCAAAGCTTCAGGCCCAAGTTTCTCGAAATTCACCGAAGAACAACTCCCTCTTTTGTGAATAAAATAAAATAAACAACCCCTTGATGATGTTGATATAAAGTTTATGGATTCGTTGATCACTCTTAAATCATCAAGGAAATACTCATAAATCACCCTCCAATATAAAACATTTTGTTTTTTCTTTTTTCTGAAAATATGGACAGCTTAATCCCTAAAACAAGCAAACAACGCACTTTATTATAAATTGGATCGTGAAGACCGCTCAAGCACACATTTCATCGCTTGAGCAGTGTGACTAAAGGCGATGCGAAACATATAGGCTAACCACTCAAGCGCAACTTTCACCGCTCGAGCAGTAAAACTTTCTTCCCAGAAGTTCAAATGCTCTGTAAAAGTACGGGATGATCATTTTCTTCGCTCGAGCGCACAAATAACCGCTCAAGCAGTCAAACAACTTCGATTGCATTTTTACTTTTTGCTTTGGGGGCACTGCCCCTCAACCCCGCCTGGGTGCTGTCTCGGACCCGTCATGGGGCGTTGCTCCTTGGACCCCCGTGAGCTGACCGGTTAGCTTGATCCCTATACATAGTCAACGAAGTGGCAAACATGAAAGAATTAAGATCACAAACTCCTCTGCAAGGCACAATTCAAGTTGGATTTGCATCTAAACACTCATAGCCTCACTGAAACAAAAGAGCGAATAAAATTACAACTGAAAGGAGTTTTGTCAAACAGGATTACCAATTACAAAACCTAACACAAATGACAATAGCAAGCTTGATGTAGACTTTCTGAAAACCCCAGAAGAATGGAAATGGATGAAGACAAACCAAGGTTATGTTACTCCTCGTGGAGCTGTTTATTTGGCATCTGGTATTGGAAAAGCTATTCTACAGATCACAGATCTGCAGGTTATTGATAATACACATTATGAGAGCCAACTACGTGCTTTTGTGCACGAGCTCAAGTTGTTTGGCTTCATTGTGCATCCAGAAGATGTATATAAACTAATTCCAACACATTTCAAGTTTCCTAAAGATCTGTCAAGGTTGACCAAGGATGTTGTTTTACTGTTACTTGAATGCATCCGATATCTAGGGCCTGCAGCTGCTGGTTTGACAAAGAAAATTGTGTGCCAACCTTGGATGAAACCTACTTATGGTTTCAAATGCCCCTCGGAATCCCTTCTTCCCAATCATGTTTGGGGTCACTTAGTTAATGTTGGTCCATTACCTATCATTGATGAAGTCTACTATAGTAGAAGGGTTAGGTCATACATGGCAGAACTAAAGGCAATTGAGGTGGCTATAAATCCTGACCAAGTATGTAATATGCTTTTTACTGAAGTTAAATTGCTCTCATCTTCAAATGGTTTAACTGGTGCCATTATGATCTCAATTCCGCATTGTATGAAGTGTATAAGTAATACAATGCCTCTACAGTTTTCGCATCTAATGAGCTGCTTGTCAAAGGGGAAATGTTTGAAAACCAGTCAAGTCTATAGATCTGCTTCTGATTCTATTTTATTTGATCCAAAATAGGGAGCAATATCACAGTTTGTTAATCTTCCTCTGATTGACGATGCCTACTATGGTCTTAAAATCTTCATTCAAGGATGAACCAAAGATGCTAGGTGTCGTGGCCAATTTCAATGAAGGAGCACATTTTGTTGCAAGAGGTTTAGAGTTGCCCAAGGAGCCATAATCAATAACAGCAAACTGTGCTTTGTCATTGCTGCATTGTGTCAGTTCCTTACGACATAGTGGTGACCGGTCTTTACTTGAAAATTTGCTCAACAAACTGAAAGGAAGTAAATGGCTGAAAACCCACATGGGCTACAGAACCCCCGAGGAATCTCTTGTTTTCAATCCAGAATGGAATTCTTACTTAGAAGAAAATGATGGACTTTTCATAGATCAAGGTTTCTATGGGACCTTAAACTCTTTGGAAAAGGATGAACTAAAAGCTATTTGTGTGAAAACAGATACCAAGGACATTTGCACTTCGATTTTCTAGGTTCATACCTCCCACGATGAACCTTGTATCATAATGAGAATCTATAGGTTTCTACACAAATGCAAGTGGAGTTTGGATTCATAGGGTTATTGTACTTTGCAATTGTGGATTCTAGATCAATGAGGAACCAAAGGAAAATGGGTTAATAATTGGGTTTGATGGCTTCACAACAAGGACAATTTGTTTGGCTCATTTTTCCATATTCTTGATAAATATTATGAGAAGGAATTGTTATTTTTTATGTCCACAACTTTTGGAGTTGACACATTTCCAACCTTGTCTAGATATGTTCACCTCTAGAACAAGGAGAGATGTAACTACCATGTGTCTTCTATAAAGTTGGACTCATTTTGTTGATACATATCAGAAAATTAGAAACCTTGTACTGAGAAGACCATGAAAAAAGGTATAACCATGCTACCTGCAACCAACATCTCTGGTTGAAAAAGAAGAAGTATTTATCCCTGATGGCTTGCAACTGAAAAAGTTCTTTAGAGAAGCTTGTGGGAAGCCACTGTATGTCTGGTTTCCCTAGAGAGGCTCATCATCCTTACTAAAATGTATGAAATATACAGAAGTTTTGGAGTCAAAAAAAAAATATGAATCTGTCCAGTTCTCTGCGAATTGTGAATTTGAAAAGCTGGGTTTGGAAGACAGCCTGATTGGTAAGCCATCGATCAAAATTATATTGGCCTTCCTTGCAAATCCTCTGATTAATATGCCAGTGGAGGAAAGACAGAATAGCAAAATCTCTAATTAATATCACAATATTTGGGATAGACAGGCCGATGATAGTCACATATTTGTTGCACTTGTTGTCCTTAAAGAAGAGTTTGCATGTTGAAATAAGAAAACTTGTGCTATGGGACAACAACTTACAGAGACTTGCTTGTCTATAAACCAATCCAGAAGGGTGGACAGAAAGATATGGAGCTTATTACTAATTTTTCTCAAGCAATCTCTGAGGCAGTCCTACCGGATGCTACTGGTCCTGTGGATGATCTGTGCAAGATGATTAAGATGGGACTTGCATTTAGGTTTAAGGAGGATGAGGTGGATTCTTTGCTAGTGACAGAAAATCTAGAGCTATCTGTTGTGGAAACTAACTTCCTTGAATGTACATTCCCTACTGTTAAAGCCTCTTCTCCTGTGTCAGTGAACCAACGGTTTCACAGCATGGATTTTCCTTGTACACTGGAAAAATCCCTTCATAAGAAGCCACGGACATCCCTTCATGAGGATCAATGGCGGAACTGAAACTCCCAACCTCTTGCCTTGTATGTACTGGTATGTAACTATGATAAACTGTCTTACGTAGTTTTTTGTGTGGGATTTATAGTAGAACAAGTTGATATATGACATTGCTGAATCTACTATAGACACCCCATTTTTGATGGCCCTTACAACTTGGACGTCCTTGCATGCACACCTGTTGGTGGGTCTGTTTGCTCGCCAAGTGCTCGAAGTCCTCAGCGGAACGCCACAACTTTGAGCCTTTCAAACCCTACATTCTTTTTGTCTCATTTTTGGACCATGCCTTAGTCTTTTCAACCTGCAGCTTTTGGTGGCCTGCCAGCCACTTTTTGAGGCTGCCAGCCATCGTTTTTGGGCTATCGGCCACTGATGTGGCTTGTCGGCCACCAGTGTTTTCTGTAGATATTTTATGCCAGTTGTGCCAGCTGTTTGCACAGATGCATGCATCTGTCCGCACGTGTAGGGCTGGATCTCCTTGAGGGAATTTCATGTTCTCTATATATAGAGACCCCCTCTCCCTTGTAACAAGGTAAGAAAATTTTGAACTCAAAAATTTTTCTCTCTCTACAACTTCTCTACACTTTAGCCTACAATTCTTCAACCTTTGCCTATACCTCCTTGATCGAAGTTGATCATCTTTGAGCTGAGATTCTTTGAAGTCTTCTTGGAGCTCTTGAAGTTGGTTTTGGCTTGAATTGTTGCCTAGAATTGCTTCTTCTCTTCAAGAGGTATAAGGCTCTTCCTATTTGCTTGCTTATTTTGCTTTTATTTCTACTGTTTTTCCATTGTTTTGGGCTGTGAAAATTCTGTGTTTTTTGGGCTCAAGCTTGGGTTTAAGGCCATTAAAGGTTGACGGGTTGATAACCCTTCTCTATACCTTGTTTTGGAGGTCTTTGCTCTTGTGTTTCCCACTATTTTACTATCTTTTTCCAAGCTTTTAAACACTGATTTTTAGAGCTTTTTCAATGGCCAAAATCATGTTTTGAAGTCCAAAATTGGAGGGGTTAGCCTCCCCTCTTTGTGTCTTGTTTACTAGCCTAGATAGCTCTATGTGTTAGCTTATTTTAGCTTAATTCCAGCATATTTTAGCCTCTGATTTGGATTGTTTTAACTATGTTTTGGGTTGGTTAAGTTATTTGAGTATTGTTTTGCATGCTTCTAGTATAATAGTCCTCACAAGCTTGGTGTTTTAGGCCTTTAGACACCACTTGTTTGAGTTGATTGCATTGTTTTAGTGCTTTTCACACTTAATTTTAGCACTAATAATCTCTGCAACCTCCCTCCTTTCTTGGCTTTTAATTTTTCTTTGAAAGTGGTTTCAAGTCACTTGCTTGCATAAGTGTGAAATTGAGGTTTCATCCCTAATGGTTTAATTCCTTAGGGGGTTCATTACCAACGGTATGAAGCTTCTGTCATACCCAAATCAACTTGTGTTTTGAGCCCTCTTTCCATTAGAGGACTTTAATACACCATATGGACTTAATTGGATTAAAGAATGGTTTGTAAGTTAAAATGAGTAACTAAAACTTGGGACTAAAAGTGAGCAAGATAATAATTTGGTTGTGTTCAATCGGACGTTAATTGCACACACGGAAGCGTGGACCATTTCATACTTGTTAGTGATGAAATGATTCAAGTCTCCAAGGTCAACTTCTTCCCTTCATCTTTCATGCAAAGGAGGAGGTTCGTGTCTTGTTTCACATTTATTGAGCTTACACATCTTGAGTAACAAGCCATCATGCAATGAAATTGCTTGAGTTGGTGGTTTGTGGCTTAAGTTCAGCACTCCTTGGATTTGCTCATGAAAAAGAGGGGTGAGTTGTGCAAACAATCCTTGAAAATACCCTATATATGATCTGTTTGTCCTTTGTTACAGCAAGATGAACCTGTGCATCAGTGGCCGACAAGCCACTTTTCATGGCCAGCAGGTGGCCGGCAAACCACCTTTGATGGCCGGCAGGCCACTTTCATGGTCGGCAAGTGGCCGGCAAGCTTTACCAATGGCCGGCTGGCCACTGATGCAAAATGCAGCAGAGTGTTGGAAAGATGGAGCAAAGTTGTTCTGGAAATGTTCAACTGTGCAAATAGAGGCTTTCGGAAGCAAAGCGTTGGTCTTTTCCGGTGGAAGCCGAGCATGCGCATGCGCATGCACATCCTTCGTTTCCCAAGGCGGAGTGATTAATTACATAGTTTAATTATTAATTCAAGTGTTATAATAATTAGTTAATTAGTTTAGCTAGTTATTCATTTTGGTTTGTAATAGTTAGCTTAATTAGTTGCTAGTTAGCTTAGTTTATTCGTTCGGACTCTCCTTCGTGAGAGCGTAATGTAATAACGTGTATGTCTTCCAACCCCACGTCTTTCTCTCTTTTATTTATCCGCTTTTGGTAGTTAGATTAGAGGCATCATGTTTTAATTAGCATATCGCATATTTGCACACATTCATTTGTTTTGCATGCACCGAGGCTCGATTCATCATTCTAACTGCATCATCGTTTCAATACCACGTTGAAGACGTGTTTAAACGCATGCTATGAAATAATTGCAAATAACATGTTAAGTAGCCGAGCCTATTTTAGTTGCATATTGCATGTGTTGCATTAGACATTTTGTATAGTTAGGAATCATGTATTTTTCTAACTAGTTTCTCTTTTCTTGGCTTGGAGTACTAAGTGAGTTTTTAGTGCTTTAGCATATTTGCATGAGTGTGAGTGATTGCCATGACTAGCATTCTTGCTATGAGGCTAAGTGCTTACTTGCTATAATTGTTTGAGTGCCTGTGGATAAAGGCTTGTTTCTTGAATTGGAATGATTCAATAAATGTACGTTTGAGCCTACTTTGTCAAGTGGCATATTTGCAAGCTTTAAGTCCACTTTGTTAAGTGGCAAAATCAAACCCTTTTCGAAAAACAAACATGAAATTGAATTGTTCCAATTCGGGCAAACTAGTCTATACTTTTTGTGTGCACATCACATAGTAAATGCTAGCCTAATAAATCAGAACAAGAGCATATAATGTAAAAGAATCATATCATGATAAGTAGAGGCCGATCTTTGATCGGGCGAGCAGGGGTGCTCAAATGTATTTGTGACCTTCCCTTCTTGTACCCAAGTTCTCGAGCTGAGGCAACTTTGGGGATGACGGACACGTGGCCTTTGGCATGAGTCATGGGTTTCCTAAATTTTTCAAAAATATTAGGTGGCGACTCTGTATCTGGCAAAGCAGTCCAATTTTGGCATTTTTGATTCAAAATCAATTTTCCAAATGATTTGTCGGATTTCGACTCTTTGGTGTTTATCAATTTCGCATTGCACTTGTGGGATTAGATTCAAAACCGCAGGAGTCCGAACTGTAGAACTTTCTTTCAAACTCCCGAAAAGGGGGGCACGAAAAAGTCGAGCTATATCTATTTTGTGGACCATGTGAAGTCTGAAATTGTTATCATGTAATCATGAAGTTTGTGTAAATATTCAACCACTACATGCACACTAACACGTTCTTGGGTGGCATGTTAGGCATAGTTACAATACAACTGGTCTCTCTCTTCCAAAATTTCAAATGGGGTAGATTGTAGCTGGTTTGTTTTCCTCTATTATCAGGGTGTTGACCATGTCATTATGGAGTATTTTTAACATTTAAAGTTGTTTTTTTAATTTTTTTATTTAATGCTTATTACTATTGGAAACGCGAAACCCCAATTTGATTGGGACACAAAACATGGTTTGGTTATGCTTGCGATGACTACGTTTTCTTTAATTCTAAAATGGACAATAAGATGTTTGTCTTGCTTCAACACTTTTATTTTTTTGTCTCAGCTGTGTATTTTTTCTGCAAGATTGTTTCACGTGTTTTAATTCTAAATTTCTAACACATGCTAGAGTCAAATAAGGATTGATTTAGCCACAAGATTTTTATTTTTTATTTTTGATACATTATAGATAGTAGCTTGGGGAAGGGAGAATCTTGCTATTGGCAAGATTTGAACAAATTCTAGCTAATTGAGCTAGCCTTACCTGGTTTAGCTATGAGATTTACATGTTTTAGAGTCTTACTTTCATTTCAAATTTCTCACAAAATGAAATTTATGTTGGGGAATTTTCAAAATGGTTTTTAAAATGTATAGTTTAATTTTTGGGTATTTTCAAAACCTTCCTTGTTTTTCTTTGGAAAGCTTGAAAAAAGCTTGGTGTAGACTCGACTTTCTCCGCGCGCCCCCTTTCGGAGAGACGCGAATTGGTCTTACTACAGTTTGGACTCCTGTCACGGTTTTGAATCTAATCTCACAAAGTGCAATATGAGACTGATAAACACCAAAGAGTCCAAATCCGACAAATTGTTTCGGAAAATCGATTTTGAATGAAAAAACGCCAAACATGGACTGCTTTGCCAGATTACAGAGTCGCCACCTAAATATTTTATTTTGAGAAATTTAGGAAACCCTGACTCGTGTCCGTCATCACCAAAGTTGCCTCGGCTCGAGAACTTGGGTAAGAGAGAGGAAGGTCTTGAAATGAGCACCCCCGCTCGCCCGATCGAAGGATCGGCCTCTACTAAGCATGATATGTTGTTTTAAAAACCTCATGTGTTCTTATCCAGTTACTGGCTAACTTACTATGTGATGCGCACAGCATACAAGTATAGACTCAATCACGAGAATTGAAACAAAAGAACTCATGTTTGTTTTCGAAAATGGTTTGAAAGTGCTACTCGCAAGTAGGCTAAGGTGCGGATTTGCCACCCTCAAGTGGGCTTGAAAACATGATTTTGCCACTTCGCAAAGTGGGCTTAAAACTCACAGTCATCGAGTTGTTCCAATTCAGGCAATAAAGCCTCCACGCACAGTCATTCAAGCAGTTAAGCATTTAAGCAAATAGCCTCATGGCACACGTGCTGTCATGGCAACACTCACACTCATGCAAGGATGCTAAAGCGTAACCACTTAAAGTGTACTCTGAGCCAAAACAAAAGCTAGTTAGAAAATCATTCATGATCCTAACTATGCAGAATGCCTAATGCAACGCATGCAATAATGCAACTAAAATAGGCTCGGTTATCTAAGATGGCATATGAATGCAACAATTTGACACATGTATTCAAATGAGTATTGAAATATGATGCAGTTTGAATGATGCGCCGAGCCCGGTGCATGCAAGACAGATGAATGATGCACACATGCAAGCAGAAGGTATGCTAATCGAGATATGCCCTAAACTAACCATCAAAAGCTGATAAGTAAAAGCGAGAAAGAACAGGGGGTTGGAAGACATGCACACACACACGCACCCTTATTACAACATTGTGCCCTCTCGGAGGAGGGTCCGAATAAATAAGCTAAGCTACACTAAGCTAAGCTACTTATTACAAACCAACTAATTAACTAACTTAGCTAATTAATTACAACACAATTAAATAACTAGCTAATCTAAGCTAATTAAAATATTACAAAATGAATTAAGTTAAATTAATTACAGCACATGTAATTGACTACAACTAGCTAATAAAGCGATAAAGATGGCCTTGCGGGCGAGGGAGGCATGTATGCTCGATTGTGTCCTCTCGAAAATCCACTACCTTGCCTCTAGCTGCCTTTGTTTGCACATCTCTAGACCTCTAAAAATTATGTCAACTTCTAGACTGCTTCTGTTTGATCCCAGGAACATGCTGATGAACTGACCGGCTAGAAGTGATGGCCATCGGCCAGTATTGGTGGCCGGTCGGCCACTGATTCCTAAAATTTCTTCTTTTGCTGCAACAGAGCACAAACAGAGGCATGGTAGTGTATTTGCAAGGAAATGTGTGTGCAACTACCCTCCTTGTCATATCTCAAGCTCAAAGGAGCGTAGTACTCGGCTCTCAAGCCACCAACCACGCATCTCAATGCATGATGGCCAAAGAGTCAAGCTTGCACAATGTTAGTGAATGCACACATAAGACTCTAAGTGTCGTCACCCTATCATGCATGATTAAGAGTGACAATGACCAAGAAACGCAACACGATTCATCACTTTGAGTATGAAACGTGCCATATTTCTAGTGTTTGGATTAACGTCCGATCCAAACACATGTAATGCAACACACATATGTTATCTTGGCATGTTTTACTTTGCTCGATTCTTGTTTACACATTTACATTACCGAACCATTTCTTAATAGATTCAGTCCATTGTGCAAATCCTCTAAGGAGAGGAGGTCAACCAAAAGAATGGCTTAGGACATGAGAGGGATTATGCCCTTTGACTAGGAGGAACCCTCAAAAGAGGGTTAAAGCCATTTGGGCACAAACCCTACTTTATGCTTAAACACAAGCTTAAGGCCAAATAACCCTCAAATCAAATTGAAAAATGAAGAAATGGGGGAGGTTGCAGCTGCTTTAGTGCTGAGATGGCATGCTAAAGACCTTAAAGCATGCAAGCAATACAAGCATAACATGTTGAGGGCCAAAAACATCAAAGGTAGTAAAGAGCATCACACAAGAGACATGCAATAGATAGCCTAAACAAACAAACCAGCTCTGCACAGAGCTCAATCATGCCAAAATAATGGCCTAAATAGGCTGAAATGGTAGCCCAAAAGCTTAGACAAACATGCATACAAATTGGCTTTCGAGCAAGGCACAAGGCACAATTCCCAAAAGCATTGAAATAGTAGAACATGCG
Organism: Camellia japonica; assembly: GCA_030407325.1. Lineage (NCBI taxonomy): Eukaryota > Viridiplantae > Streptophyta > Magnoliopsida > Ericales > Theaceae > Camellia > Camellia japonica. The sequence continues at coordinate 41,119,388 of JAPPVO010000002.1, read as the reverse complement.
AGAGTGTGACTACACTATATACACTGAAATCATGTGAGAAATGAGGCTAAGGCATACAAACAACTCAAGCAAAGCATGCTAGAGACTTTGAAGCTCAAAGCTAGTCAAGGGCCTTTACATTATAGCGATACAAAGCAATCCTCATATGACCTAAACCACTCAAAACAGAATTAAAGCATGCTAAATCATGGATAAAAGCATGCTGGAGTGTAGCCAAAATGAGCTAGAATGATGGGCTAAAGCATCAAGCATACAAGGCTAATTAGCAATATTACACTACAAGTGGAAGGAGCATGCATGAGGTGACTCAACCAGGCCAAAACAGAGTTACAACATGCTGAAATAAGGTCAAAAATAGGCTGAGATCAAGTCAAGTGATGGTACAAAAACATGCTCAACAAGTAGGCCAACAAGACATGCAACCAAGAAGCAAAGAGGGGAGGCCACCCCCTCCTACTTTGGACCTCAAAACATGGTTTCTACCACTGAAATTTCTCTGAGTTTCAGTGGTAGAAAGGCCAAACAAAGGGTGCCTCAAGAGCCTTAAGAGATAGCACAAGGCTTAAGCAAATAAGGCACACAAGGGGGTGAAACACCCCTAACTCCCACAGGGCCTCAAACAACCATTCTTAACACTTTAAAAAAAAAAAAGAGATTTTTAGTTGAAAGCTAGGTCAAAAACAGCATGCAAGGGTGTCCAAACCAATGTACAAACACAAAGCTTAAAGAGGTAGATTCTCACCCTTAAAGCACAACTTTAAAACAGCAAGCAAACAGTTAACTTCTGAGCCAAAATCACTCCAAGGAGCTCCAAGAAGGCCTCTAAGAACCTCAAGTCTAAGGCCAAGGTGTTTGACTAGGTGTCTTAGTGCAAATATGTGAAGAAAACACAATTTCAAGCTCGATATAGCACAATATGTATAGAGAGAGAGAGAGAGAGAGAGAGAGAGAGAGAGAATTCTAGAGAGAGAGGGAAATTTCAGCTCTGAAATTTTGTAACCCTCAAATAGGGGGAGGGAGCTCCCCTTATATAGGAAATGCAAGCAAAAAGCTTGCTTCATCCCTCCATACACGTGTATGGAAGATGAGCTCAGTGTTCAACAGCTGGAACAGCTAGCACCAAAAATATCTACAAAAGCAGAAAAAAGGTCCTCGGCCAAAACTTGTGGCCGACCGGCCATTAACGAGGCCGACCGGCCATCAGCAAGGCCGACCAGCCACCACTGATGGCCAATGGAAGCAAGGCCTAGCCGATGGGTTGCAGGGCTGGCCAGCAGGCCACCCTCTTCCCCCAGAGGCAATGATACAAGTTCTTGGTGCACAACCAAGCACAAAACAGACAAGTCGAGAGGTCCGAAGGCAAGGCACTCCACCAAGAACTTCAAGCGCTCTAAATGAACACGAGCATGGATGATCATCGAGTGTTCAAACAATGACGTCTAAGTCTTGAGGACGGTCAAAAATGGGGTGTCTACAGTTGTCCCTCTTTGACAGAACTCAGAAGTCATGAAATGACGAGAGTGAATGTCAAAGTCCAGAGACGACCCATTTTTGACAAGGCCGAAGACTTAGACAAACATACAAGATAACAAAACAGATGCGCCCGCAGGCAGGGGCAAAATGCAAGTGACATGCACAATGCAAAAGCATAACTTATGATTATGTAAAGAGGGCTGTAATGAAACACTTATGCAAAATAAATGCAACATTTTAAACAAACCGACAAGTCACAGCAATCTCACACATTTCAACAGAAAGAATGTAAGAAAATTATGCAATCTTCATTGCGCCTCACGCGGGAAGGGCAAAGCGACTGTCGGGAATACCCGAAGTCTCAAACAAGATACCTCTCAGCGTATCACGTGTGAGAGGGGAAAGGGAACACCTCTTAGTATATCACACACCAGAGAGGGAAGCAGAAAGCACCTCTCAGCGTATCACACGCGAGAGAGGGAAAGGCAACGCCTCTCAACATATCACATGCGAGAGAGAGAAACAAAAAGCACCTCTCAGCGTATCACACGCGAGAGAGGGAAAGGCAACACCTCTCAGCATATCACACGCGAGAGAGAGAAGGAGAAACACCTCTCAGCGTATCACACGCGAGAGAGGGAAGGAGAAACACCTCTCGGTGTATCACACGCAAGAGAGGGTAAGGAAAGCAAAACAAACACTGAAAAAAGGTATAAACATCAGAGTTTGTCCCAATGCTTCTAACAAGGTGTTAGTGTAAACACCGGGCGTACCCGGGTGTTTCTAACCAACGAAATGAAGGAGAGAAATGGTTTTACCCGGAATTCCTCTGAATGAACCGTACATACAATATCATCTGGTTACATCAGCTTTGAATGAACCGTTCATACAATATCATGCCTGCATAAGAAAGAAACCTTACAGGTATAATGCAATATAATGCATATTCTATGCAAGACCGACGTCATGCTTTATGTTAAATGCTAAATGCATGTTCCATGCGAATGCGAGAAGTGCAAATTCTATGTGAGCGAGAAATGCATATTCCATGTAAATGTGGCGAATACGTGTTCCATGCAATATTATGATGCAAATTCTAAACAAGAGGGTGAAATGCATATTCTATGCAAATGTGAACGAGAGCAAACTCTATGAAAAACAACAATAATGCATGTTCAAAGCAACCTGCATACTCTATGCAATGTAATCATGGATACATATCTAATACAGTATGCATATGCAAGCGGAACGACGCATATTCTAGGTGACGATGCGAAACGCGTGTTCCATGCAACGACATAGAGTTGCACATGTTCAATGCAGACAAGGTAAAGGCGTGTTCCCTGCAATGTTGAGATACAATTTCAAAACAAGACGAGGCATGTTCAATGCAAAAGGCATATAACAAATGCAAACCTTGCCAACATGGCAAAAACATCGTAATTGCAACGTATTCAAAAGCAATTTTCGAAGCTTGTAACATACAAAAGGATACGAAAAGGATACATTTTGTGCATATTGAGCGCCACACATTGAGAACATAATTCAGGGCTACCGCAGAGGCCGTCTAAGCTCCGAAAAGTGTACTTTCTTGTGCTTTCTTGAGAGATGGGGGCATGTAAGAACATAAACAACAACCAAGGAGAGTACTGGAGGTCCACCGGCCACTCTGGGAAGCCATCGGCCTTGAGACTAGTCCATCGGCCAACAAAGTGGCCGGTCGGCCAGAAGTAGCAGATTCAGGGCAGTTCAGTCTTTCCACACGGATGGCTTTAAAAACACAACCTCAAATCACAAATCCTCACACCTTTAAGTCTGAAAAACATCTCCCTTCCTTCCTAGACCCTTTTTCTCCTTAGATCCGGGTTTTACACGCATTTTCCAACGCCTCCCGCGAAGTTGATTCGCTAAGATTTTTCGATTTCCTTCACTTTGAACCGAACAAAAGTTGTTTTCGGAGCCTTTTCCTCCATTTTCACCATTTGAGGTATGTTTTCCACAAGTTTGCCTTGATTTTGGCGCCCTTTTCCCGGGTTTTGACTTTTTGACTTTTTTTTCTCTTCCCGAGAGTTGACTTTTGTTGACTTTTGGCATTTTTCACACATTTTGCTCATTTTTCAACTTCTTTTCAGATGGCAAACGACGTTCCACACAGCGGAGCTCTTCCAAGAATGGAGATGGATCCCGAGTTCGAACCTTTACCGTTAGGCATTCGGCCTTTTGACAAGCATGCTAGTCATGGCAATCACTCACACTCACACTCATGCTTCTTTCTTATGAGCCCGTCAAATAAGAAAGAAGCACACAAGCTGCGAAACAAAGCCCTATGATACTACTTAGATCCACAAGGAAAGCTTTACAAAAAATCCCTTTCTGGCCCATACCTAGAATGCGTTCATCTGGATAAGGTCGAGGAACTCTTGACTAAAATACATGAAGGTAGCTGTGGTTACCATTCTGGCGGGCGCTCTTTGGCCCATCGAGCTGTGACACAGGGGTATTATTGGCCGACAATGAGATCTGATGCCGAATGTTATGTGAAAAAATGTGAACAGTGTCAGAAGTTTTCTCCCTTAACCCACCTGCCTGCTGAAGAGTTAAGCTCTATAACCAGTCCTTGGCCGTTTGCCCAATGGGGACTTGACATCGTCAGACCACTGCCTCGTGCCCCGGGCAATAAGCGATTTTTTATTATCGCAACAGATTATTTCACAAAATGGGTGGAAGCGGAGGCACTAACACACATTCGAGATACTGATGTGAAGCGTTTTGTATGGAGAAATATCATAACATGATTCGGCATTCCGAGAGTACTTATTTTAGACAACGGCACCCAGTTTGATTATAGTGTCTACCGAGAACTGTGTAGCAAGTATGCTATTTGGCCCTATTTGTCCACCCTGGCTTTTCCTCAGAGTAATGGCCGAGCTGAAGCCTCTAACAAATCTATTTTGGACGGCATCAAGAAGAGGCTGGAGAAAGCTAAAGGCAGATGGATTGACAAATTGCCGAGTGTGTTATGGGCTCATCGCACTACTCCGAGGCGGTTCACTGGGGAGACGCTGTTCACTTTGTGCTTCGGAACGCAGGCAATCATCCCCTTGGAGATCGACCTCCCAACCTTGAAATCAAAGGTTTTTGATATAGGCCGAAACGACATGATGCTGGCCTTAGATTTGATCCTAATTGAAGAACGAAGAGACCGTGCCCTTGCATCCATGGCACGGTACCAGCAACAGCTTGCTAAGTCGTATAATCAATGTGTTCAGCTGCACCGCTATACACCAGGAGAGTTAGTCCTGAAGAAAGTGCTTCCAGCTGCCAGGAATCCGGCTGATGGGAAATTGGGTCCTAACTAGAACGGCCCCTATCAGATCGACTCAATCGCGGGAGTAGGGGCATATCGGCTCAAAGACATGTCTTGGAGGAGTCTGCCACGGCCTTGGAATTCAACGCACTTGCGTAAATTCTATCATTAAACCCAACCTGTGGGGCATGATACTTGTTTTGAATGGTTCACCATGTACATATTTCACTTTTGCAATGCAAAGTTTCCTGTTTTCTCATTGTGAAATTCAGTTCAAAAGTCTTCTCGTTTAAGCCTTCGGATTTGGAGGGCCCTTCGTGGATATCATGATTGGCCAAGTGAAGTCTCCGAATTCGGAGCCCCATTAGTGCATAACACTTTTGGGCCGATTAAGCCACCAGATTAGAGCGCCCTTCGTGGATATCACGATTGGCCAAGTTAAGCCTCCAGATTCGGAGTGCCCTTCGTGTATCACGATGGCCAAGATAAGTCTCCGAATTCGGAGCCCCATTAGTGCATGAAACTTTTGGGCTGATTAAGCCTCCGAATTCAGAGTGCCCTTCGTGGATATCACGATTGGCCAAGTGAAGCCTCCGAATTCGGAGCCCCATTAGTGCATGACACTTTTGGGCCAATTATGCCTCCGAATTCGGAGCGCCCTTCGTGGATATCACGATTGGCCAAGTGAAGCCTCCAAATTCGGAGCCCCATTAGTGCATGACACTTTTGGGCCAATTAAGCCTCCGGATTCGGAGCGCCCTTCGTGGATATCATGATTGGCCAAGTTAAGCCTCCGGATTCGGAGCGCCCTTCGTGTATCACGATTGGCCAAGATAAGTCTCCGAATTCGGAGCCCCATTAGTGCATGACACTTTTAGGCCGATTAAGCCTCCAGATTCGGAGCGCCCTTTGTGGATATCACGATTGGCCAAGATAAGTCTCCGAATTTGGAGCCCCATTAGTGCATGACACTTTTGGGCCGATTAAGCCTCTGGATTCGGAGCGCCCTTCGTGTATCACGATTGGCCAAGATAAGTCTCCGAATTCGGAGCCCCATTAGTGCATGACACTTTTGGGCCGATTAAGCCTCCGAATTCGAAGCGCCCTTCGTGTATCATGATTGGCCAAGTGAAGCCTCCAAATTCGGAGCCCCATTAATGCATGACACTTTTAGGCCGATTAAGCCTCCGGATTCGGAGCGCCCTTCGTGGATCTCACGATTGGCCAGGACAAAAAATCCTCCGAATTTGGAGCCCCACCCGTGCAAGTCATGTTTGGGCCCAATAAAGACTCTGGATTCGGCGCACCCTTCGTGGATCTCACGATTGGCCAAGACAAAAATGCCTCTGAATTCGAAGCCCCATCCGTGCAGGTCACATTTGGGCTGAATAAAGACTCCGAATTCGGAGCGCCCTTCTTGTATCACAATTGGCCAAGACAAAAAAGCCTCCGAATTCGGAGCCCCATCCGTACAGGTCACGTTTGGGCCAAATAAAGACTCCAGATTCGAAGCGCCCTTCGTGTATCACGATTGGCCAAGAAAAAAAAGCCTTCGAATTCGGAGCCCCATAAGTGCATGACACTTTTGGGCCGAATAAAGACTCCGGATTCGGAGCGCCCTTCGTGTATCACGATTGGCCAAGACAAAAAAACCTCCGAATTCATAGCCCCATGAGTGCATGACACTTCTGGGCCGAATAAAGACTCCGGATTTGGAGCGCCCTTCGTGTATCACGATTGGCCAAGACAAAAAAGCCTTCTAATTCGAAGCCCCATGAGTGCATGACACTTTTGGGCCGAATAAGACTCCGGATTCGGAGCGCCCTTCGTGGATATCACAATTGGCCAAGATAAAAAAAGCCTCCGAATTCGGAGCCCCACCGTGCAGGTCACGTTTAGGCAGAATAAGACTCCGGATTCAGAGCGCCCTTCGTGGATATCACGATTGGCCAAGATAAAAAAAGCCTCCAAATTCGGAGCCCCATCCGTGCACATTACGTTTGGGCCGAATAATACTCCGGATTCGGAGCGCCCTTCGTGGATATCATGATTGGCCAAGATAAAAAAGCCTCCGAATTCGAAGCCCCATCCGTGCACGTCACGTTTGGGCCGAATAAGACTCCGGATTCGGAGCGCCCTTCGTAGATCTCACGATACACAGCGAAAATTGAAACATGCAAGCATTCAAGATGAAATGTTTCATTAAATTGATCATTGGCACAAAGTGTATAAACATAAGTTGAAACATTTAAAGATTCGAAATAGAGTGTTTTATTAGATTAACCAATAAATACATAATTTACACCCAATCTACGTTTGGGCATTACAATGACTACTTCTATTCGGCATCTCCCTCGTCATCACTCTTCTCGACTTCGAAGGCTGAAAAAGGAAAATGATGAACTTGATATAACGGCGACGCCGAATCAACGCCTGCTGCCTGGAGAGCGTCCGCAGCTTGAAGTGCCTTGAACCAGCCGTGTTTAAATCCACGATTTTAACATCGACAGACCTCATCGGCAAGTTTTTCCTTGGTCTTGTCTGTCCCGACCTTCCGGCAGTCATGAAAGCCTTTTTCATAGGCCCTGGACTTGGCAGTCTCCATTGCAAACATGCTAGCCGTATCCCGATCGGCAATCGCATGACTTATTAGCCGCTGAGTCACCCTTTCCTCCATGACCGGGTTAGAATGGCCAGCCGATTGTGACTCGGCAGTCTTGACCTTTCTTAGTTCGCACTCAGCCTTCTCCGCGCGAGCTTCTAGGCTTCGAATGCGTTCGTCTCTCTGCTCTATATCCCGCCGTGCAGCACGAAGACGTATGCCAATTTCATAGGCGGTGTACAGCCCCTTCACCACCCCATGAACGCCTTCCCTAAACACTTCGAAATCCTATCGACCTACCATCGACTGCTGGACTTCAGATGGAAAAATCTGTCAAGCGAACTCAACTGCCACATTTGGGTCACGAACGATTGAATCCGCTTCAGTCATTGGTCTATTCCCCACAAAGAGCGCAAAACTCAACGGGCGTGGTGTCGTATCGGGTTCTCTTCCGAAGCGGGGTTGAGGGGATCTACCCCGTTGCTGCTTTTCCCTCCTGGGCAACCTACTTCGGCGACAAGGAGACTGGCGTCTCTCCCACTCCCTCGAAGTCCTATCTCTCGTACATGTAGGTTCGCCACTTCGATTCATTTCTCCTTCCAGCTCAGCTAATGTCCTCTCCTCTCCTCTGCTGTTGAAGAACAATCTATTTGACATTCGCACTTGTCTAACCTTCCCCAACGGACAGGACTGAGATGTTGAGTCTGAACACATTAATAGGACCTACGTGCAAGAAGCGCTCGTCTTGTTTATTTCTTATGGGGGCAGCACCCTCGAGGCAATATAATGAATGCTAAACTTCAAAAGCCTCACGCCACGAACTAACTGTTTTCGGCGTCCCAGTTCAAGTGCTGGCTGGAGCAAGGGCAAATTAATCAATCTATTTGGCATAACTATCAGAGATCAGCCGAATTTCCATTGTGCCCCAGCAAATTACAGAACTGCCGTCTTCAATCTGTCTTGGTTCATTAACTCGCTGGGGCAAGGGCAAATTAATCAATCTATTCGGCATAACTATCAGAGCTCAACTGAATTTCCATTATGTCCCAGCAAATTACTGAACTGCCGTCTTCAATCTGTCTTGGTTCATTAACTCGCTGGGGCAAAGGCAAATTAATCAATCTATTCGGCATAACTATCAGAGCTCAGCCGAATTTCCATTGTGCCCCAGTAAATTACAGAACTGCCGTCTTCAATCTGTCTTGGTTCATTAACTCGCTAAGGCAAGGGCAGATTAATTAATCTATTCGGCATAACTATCAGAGCTCAGCCGAATTTCCGTTGTGCCCCAGCAAATTACTGAACTGTCGTCTTCAATCTGTCTTGGTTCATTAACTCCATAGGGCAATGGCAGATTAATCAATCTATTCGGCATAACTATCAGAGCTCAGCCGAATCTCCATTGTGCCCCAGCAAGTTATTGAACTGCCATTTTCAGTCTGTCTTGGTTCATTAACTCGCTGAGGCAAGGGCAAATTAATCAATCTATTCGGCATAACTATCGGAGCTTAGCCGAATCTCCATTGTGCCCCAGCAAATTACTGAACTGTCGTTTTCAGCCTGTCTTGTTTCATTAGTCCGACTGGTTCATTAACCTGTTGCGGCAAGGGCATATTCACTAATATATTCATTCAGCTAAGCTGCAGCACTTTACAGTTATTTTTAATTCGACAGCTTGTTTCATTCATTTCATGATTTTATATCTTACTTGGCGGCTAACAAGCACATTCATTGAGCACAAAAGGCGAAAATAATTTCCATTCATAAGCTACGCGCAAATAGCAAAAATAATTTTCATTCGTAAATTGAGCACAAATAGAATTCATTTTACAAATGAAAACTACCCCATATCAGCTTCTCACAAAAATGAACAATCAAAAACAAAAACCTAATACATACAGCAAAATCTACATACGCTTAATACCAAAGCAAAATGGGAAATAATTCAACTGTCTTCGGTATCTTCGGGGTCAAACTCCAGAGGCTCAATGTCTACCTGCTCGTATGGAATCGGCTATTCCGATGTCACGTTAGCGGTAGCCAAGGCCTTGAGCCAGCCATGTTTGAACCCCCTATTTTCAAATTTCAACACTTCTTCGACATAGTCCGCCAAGGCCGCATTCTTACCAGCCTGGAACGACTCAGAAAGCACAGACTCGGTGTTCGCCTTCGCCCGCCTAGACTCTTCCAAGTCGGCCTCCAGCTTTGCAATCATTTCGTTGGCCAGTCTAAGCGCTTCTTCATTCGCTTTCGTCTTTTCCTCAGCGGCCATTTTCAGTGCAACAGCAGTCCTGGCCTCATTTGCTCCAGCATCGGCCCTAATTCTCTCTTTTGCCGCTTTTGCGACCTCAGACTCGGCCCGGAAAGAGGCCTCTGCTGCTCTCCCCTTCTCCTTTTCTGATTCGGCTATAAGGAAGCCGATCTGTTCGATTGCGTCATGTTGGCAACGTCCAATCTCGGCTATTCTCCCCGCCACCTGTAAAAGAAAGGAGCAATGAGCTAATATAGAAACTCCTGTTTAGCCTTGCAGAGCTGTAAAGGATTACGTACCAATATCGCCGATTAAGCAGCTAACGCGATAGCCAGCAGATCGGCCTTCGCCCTAAAAGTTGCTCTGTCAGCCGGCAGAGAAATAGAGGAAGCCAGGCTCAAGGCCACAGCCGGGTCCCTTATAGCCGATGAATCGGAGCTAACCGGCATGTTTCTTATTTTTGGTTGCACTATGAATGGGACAACCGAGTCTGATTCTTCCAAGCGTGGCCATTTGTCCACTAGATCTTCCGAATGAATGGTGTCGTGATCGGCTGGGTGCTTTTCACCTGAACTCCGTCACTTGACCCGCCTGTTGATCGACAACAGTTTCCGTTTTGGCTATTTCATTCTGAGCCACCTCGTCAACAGGAACGGGTGGAGTTTCTTCCCTGGCGTCAGGTGGAGGGGGCGGAGGTTGGTTTCGCTCGGCTTCAGCCCTTCTTCGGGTGGTCATTCTCTCGGCGTTCCTCCGTTTGGCCATTTGAGTGAGCGACTAGCCGGCCATGTTGTCAGGGTAAGAGTCGGGCAAGTCCCCTAAGTTTGTAAAAATGTCTTCAAAAAAGTCCCCTTGGCCTGAGGCGGGCAGAGGGTCAGACGAATTCAATCCGGCTTCCTCAAAAGCCGAATTAAGTGCTTCTTCTATCTCGACTTCTGACTGGTTCAAGTTCTCGATGACCGGATCGGCTGCTTGTTCTTCCTCTTGTTCCAATTCAAAGGCTTCTAAACCAACCTCCTTTATGTTTTTGAAGCTGGGGAAGATAAGGGCGGTAAGATGATCTTCACCACTCGGAATTGGAATGTGTTCTGCTGCCGAAAACGTAGAGTAAGACGGCGCGTATCGCAAAAGAATATGGGCCGCCCTCCCTTGTTTCTGCAAGTTTGGATGGCCAACGAACTGTAGAGCGACTTTAATGTCCGCAAGTACGGCGTCGTCGGATGAAACCAACACTTTCTTCAAATTGCTACCTGCAAAAACAAAACGGTCAACACATGGAAGGAAAGCTGAATACAAATAAGGTAGTCGGAGAAACTAGAGTAAGCTATATGGCCACCTGGTTCACCTTTTTTCCTTGGCACGGGATCTAGGCAATCTTCACCATCACCGAATTCCTAGTTGCTTCAGACAACGACCATCACGTCGTCAACAAGCTTGCCAGAGCTAGCAAGCATTGTCACTAGGTGATGTTCGGTATCTTTGGCCCTGAGAAAATAGTGTCCCAGCCGGCCAGTAGACTTGGCCAAGGCATAACAATGCCGAATTGCAGGTATGCCTAAGTTAATCCTAAGATGACGGTTCAACTCTGTAATCCCCATTATGATGCGGAAAAAATTCACGTTAGGTTGGGAAGGAATTAGACCCCAATGTCGAAGGACGGCTCTTAAAAATGGGTGAAGGAGAAAACGGACTCCGCCCTCAGCAATCGATAGGAGAGGAAAGATGGTTGTACTCTCATCGGTCCTCTCCATATTAGTGGTGCTGTCTGCCACAAGTGACAGATAGACATCGTCGGGGATGGAATAATGGCGTCGAAAGCCGAAAATTCGATCCGCAGAAAGGAGCTCTTTCAAATTTTTTGCCATCACGGCCAGCCTAAGGGTTATGCAAAACTGAAAGTAAACAAGGAAACGGCATTGGGAGTAAAGGAGAAGAAAACTTACAGGAAGCAGAAGGTATAATGAGAGACAGGAGGAAATTGCAGAGGTCACGAAGTGAAGAAGTTGAACTAGAAGGCGAGCCAAAAACTTTGAATATTCAGAGTATACATTCGAAGAGACAAAGTTTTAAATCACATTAAATGGAGGATGCGTACGAAGAGGCGGGAATTTGTAATGATGACCAAAAAACGTGTGCGTTCTGACACACGTTGGGATGAGGTTAACCGCCGAATTTTTGACTTTTCAAGTTCGAAACCAAACACGCCGACTAACTAGTATTAGTGGGGTGTTTGGGGGGCAATTGTGGGAGCCGGATAAAAGTGGACGCAGATAGGCCGAATAGACATTTAGATAATCGGTACATGTTATACTCGCCCCCGTCTTGTACGTTCTGGATGCCAAATATATTAGTCGGCCAACTGAACGAGGGGCCGATTGGAAGTTGGAATACAACGAAAGAAGGGCCGAGTGAGCAATCACACGACGGATTAGTAGTGGGCCCCATCCTGAGGACTGGGAGCGTATATAAATAGATGAGCAACAACCAACGAGAGGTATGTGAGAACTAGTACGCTTAACTTAAGATACAAGCAATCGAGAGAGTATATACTGACTTATTCGTCAGAGTGCTAATTCCGACACCCCCGACTGGAGTGTTCATTCTTTTTCAGGTTACTAGCTGAGGATCTCGAGTGCCCCATTGGATCCAAAGAGTATTTCCAAAACCACTCCCCCACAGATGATCATCGAGTGTTCAAACAATGATGTCTAAGTCTTGAGGACGGTCAAAAATAGAGTGTCTACACTTGGGGACTTTGTCCCACATCTGGAAGAGAGGAAAACATGGAGCACTTAATAAAGTGCTACATGGAATATTCCTTTGAATACGGAATTGTGAGGTGAAAGCTAGTGTGCATGCACCCACACCGCAAGGGCGCTTCGCACCATCTATACACGCACACGCACACGCACACGCACACGCGTGCGCACGTCGAGTGGGCAGCGGGTTGTGTGGCGTTTGATGGCGTACTTTGCACTTAGCATAGACGCGTCGGTGCAAGGCGACGTGGATCCAACGTGTCATGGGTGACGTGGAATACAGTCAGCTCCATGTGGCAGTGATGTGGCGTCCATTGGTGATGAGTCAACCAACCGATGTTGTGTGTCCGATTTGAAGCAGCTTGATCATGGTTGTTGATTGGAGATGCGCGCAATCGTACAGATGAGATGGCACCCAATCGTGATCAAGTGTGATCAATCAAGGCAGTTATTCGGTGTGAAAATGATCTGCACCATAGATCGTCGATCCAACAGTCAGATTTGATCGGATGGGATCAAGGGACATAACCATTCAATCAAATCTATCAAGGCCTATAAATAGGCTGCAAAATCAGCCATTTCATTCCATCTAAAAATTCAGAAGGCATTCCTGCAATTCTCTCTCTCTCTCTCTCCCCATTTTGATTTAGATTTTTCGATCAAGAGTTTCTTAAGTAAATTTCTGCTTTTCTTACTGGTAATCAAGTTTTGCAGATTTGATTATCAGTGTCTTGGTTTTCTTGACTATATCAAGAGTATTCTGATCTATTGTCGTCAGTGCAAACGCCGATAGACTTGATCTTTAGATCAGGCTTCATTGTATCCTAAAGGCGAATTTGCTGTAACCCCTTGTACACCTTTTGGTGGGTACAAATATTGTCTTTCGGAAAATGACTAAGTAATGCGACTTGAAGCACCATATTTTTGTTCTACATAGACAACTTCATCACCAAGTTTTGAAGACTCGAAAACCACCAATTGAAGAATTCAAGACGATTTGTTCCAACAATCTAAAGACAATATTTAGATATGGCGATGTCTATTCAGAAAATGACTCAAGATTTCATGAAGCTTGACCAATTTGATGGAGGAAATTTCCGACACTGGCAAAAGAATATGCACTTTTTGCTCATCACTCTCAAAGTGGTCTATGTGTTGATTACCCCCTATCCGGTGGAGCAAGAAGACGAAACTATGGAGCAAACCCGTACTAGGACCAAATGGGGGAATGCCAACTACGTTTGCCGAGGACAGATTCTGAATACACTGTTAGACTCTCTATTCGATGTGTATCAACATCTAGAAATGGAAAATCAACTCTGGGACATATTACAATCAAAGTACCTCATCGAGAATGCCACTAGTAAGAAATTTCTTGTTAGTAATTTTATGCGTTTTACTATGGTTGATATAAAGCCCATTATTGAATAATTCCATGATATCCAACATATTTTGAGTCAGTTTTGACAAAAGAATATGAACATGGATGAATCTATTGTAGTTTCGTTTATAATAGAGAAACTGTCATCTTCTTGGAAGGATTTTAAGAAAACTCTGAAACACAAAAAAGAAGATCTAACTTTAGAGGAATTGGCTCAACACCTCCAAGTTGAGGAAGATTCAAGACTTCTTGAAAGTAAAAAAATCCAATTGGCTCAAACTTTTAAGATTCACATGGTGGATGATGGCAAGAGGTTCAACAAAAAGAAGCTTAAGCGTGACCCCCAACCTGAGAAAGATGCAAAGAAGCCGAAAAGCGCTTGTTGGCATTGTGGCAAGCCAGGGCACTTCAGAAATGAATGCCAATCATACAACAAGAAGCCAGAAGCATCAAACACCTAGAACAAGTTTGTGGCTGTTGTAATCGAGGTGAAAATGCTTGAAGATGCTGGTCATTGATGGATTGACTCAGGAGCAACAAGGCACGTCTGCAACGACAAGAGTCGTTTCACTACTTATGAACAAGTGAGTGATGGAACAGTTCTCTACATGGGCAACTCTTTAACTGCTACTATCAAAGGCAAAAGGACGGTGGATCTAGAGTTCACGTCTGGAAAAGTCTTAAATCTTAATGATGTTTATCATGTACCTGATGTCAGGAAAAACCTTGTATCTAGAAGCCTGCTTAATAAGCATGGTTTCAAGTTAGTATTTGATTCGAACAAATTTGTCTTGTCTAAGGGTGGGATTTTTTATGGAAAGGGCTACATGTATCAAGAAATGTTCAAACTTAACGTTATCAATAATACATCCTTTTATGCTTATATTGTTGATTCTCTTTCTTTATGGCATGCTCGTTTAGGTCATGTTATTACTAGGAAAATGCATGATATGGTTAATTTAGATTTAATTCCTAAGTATAACATTGATATGTTTGAAAAATGCAAATTTTGTGTGCAATCTAAAATTACTCGCATTCCATTTCCTAAAGTAGATAAAATCACATCTCTGATTGAACTTGTGCATAGTGATGTATGTGACATGCATAGTACCCCTACTAGAGGTGGTAAGAAATATTTTGTAACATTCATTGATGATTTTTCTAAGTACTGTCATATCTATCTTTTGCATTCAAAAGGTGAGGTGCTTGATAAATTCAAGATTTTTAAGACAGAAGTAGAAAATCAATGTAATGTCAAAATAAAAAGACTTAGGTCTGATAGAGGCGGTGAATATCATTTTCCAGAATATTGTGAAAATGTTGGTATTATTCATGAGAAGTCTACACCCTACACACCACAACAAAATAGAGTAGCTGTAAGAAAGAATAGGACATTAACAGAAATGATAAATGCTATGGTTTCTTACTCCAGTTTAAGTTCTGGCTTTTAGGGTGAAGGCTTGTTCACTGCCTATCACATACTCAATAGAATTCCTCTCAAGGGAAGAAATGTTACTCTTTATGAACTTTGGAAAAACAAGAAACCTACTCTTGGTTACTTGAAAACATGGGGCTGTAGAGCAAAAGTCAGATTGCCTGAACCTAAAAGGAAGAAATTAGGTGAAAAGGGAATTGAATGCATATTCCTTAGCTATGCTATACATAGCAAAGCATATAGGTTTCTAGTAGTAGAGCCCAATGGTTCAGTGGAAACAAATACAATCATTGAATCATGTGATGCAGTATTTTATGAGAATCGTTTCACAACCATTCCAAGGTTGGATTCTAATCAAGAAAATGAATAAACTCCTTTGATGTCTACAGAGGAAAGTAAACAACATGAACCCATTGAGCCTAATGAACCTAATAAGCCTATTGAGCTAAGGAGGAGTAAGAGGGCTAGGACTGAGAAGCCATTTGGCCCTAATTTCATCATTTACCTTGTAGAAGGAACTAGGAAAGCTTTTTGTAAGCAAACAATGATTTCTTTGAATATGGATTCAGATCCATTAACCTTTAAGGAGGCTATGAAGTCTCAAGATATTGCTTTCTAGAAAGAAGCAATAAATGATGAGGTGGATTCTATCATGGGTAACAATACTTGGATACTTGTTAATTTGCCACCTAGATCCAAACCAATTGGCTGTAAATAGATTTTCAAAAGAAAAATGAAAGTTGATGGCACAATTGACAAGTTCAAAGCAAGTTTAGTTGCTAAGGGTTTTACTCAAAAGAAGGGTATCGATTATTTTGATACATATGCTCCAGTGGCTAGAATCGCCACCATTCGAGTGTTGATTGCCTTAGCCTCAATCTACAAGCTTCAAATCCATCAAATGGATGTTAAGACTGCTTTCCTAAATTAAGAGTTAGATGAGGAAATCTACATGCAACAACCGAAAGGATTTGTTATACAGGATCAAGAACACAAAGTGTGTAAACTCGTGAAGTCACTATATGGACTGAAACAAGCTCTTAAATAGTGGCATGAGAAATTTGATAAAGTAATAGTGTCAAATGATTTTAGGATACATGAATCTGATAAGTGTGTGTACAGTAAGTTTACTGGCAATAGAGGTATAATCATATGTCTATATGTAGATGACATGTTTATTTTTGGTACTGACAATGATGTCATTGAAAGTACTAAAAGTTTCTTGTCGTCTAGCTTTAGTATAAAAGACATGGGCTTGGCTGATATAATTTTGGGCATTAAGATCAAATGAGAGGACAATAATTTGATTCTTACCCAGTTGCACTATATTGAGAAAATTCTTAAGAAATTTAATCAATATAATTATACACTCATGTCTACACCTTTTGATTTAAATTTGAAATTGTATCCTAATACTAGAAATGTTGTTGATCAGCTAGAATACTCAAGAGTAATAGGTAGTCTGATGTATGCCATGACTTGCACTAGACCTGATATTGCATTTGCAGTGGGAAAACTTAGAAGAGACACTAGTAACCCCAATAGTGTGCATTGGCATGCTGTTAATTGAGTACTTAGGTACTTGAGGAAAACCATAGACTATGGAATAGTCTATAATGGCTATCCAGCAGTGCTGGAAGGATTTACATATGCTAGTTGGATAACTGACCATGAAGATCACTCGTCCATGAGTGGTGGGATTTTTACTCTTGGAGGAGGAGCTATCTCCTGGGGTTCTAAGAAGCAAACATGCGTAACAGACTCAACCATGACGTCTAAGTTTGTAGCATTGGCTTCTTGTAGCAAAGAGACAGAGCGGCTAAGGAATCTCTTGTTAGAGATTAAGATATAGCCAAAACTTATGCCACCAATATCTTTGCATTGTGATAGTGAAGCAACTCTATCACGGGCCTATAGCTATGTCTATAATGGAAAGTCCAGGCTTATAGGATTGAGACATAGCTATGTCAGGCAGTTAATCACAGAAGGTGTGATTACCATTAGTTATGTAAAGTCAAGTGAAACCCCTTAACAAATGGACTTGCAAGGGATTTGATGTAAAGAACATCAAAGGAGATGGGTCTTAAGCCCACTTAACATAGTCACTCCTGGTAGCAACTTGACTCAACGCTTGAAGAAACATCAAGTCTTGAGTCCAATGAGCCCAAGTACACCATATGTCATGATTGCAAGCACTTAGTTTTATTTCATTTTCATTCCAAGGTTGAAGTGCTTGGTACCTATAATGTGAACAGAAGAGGATGAGTTAGCAAACTCTTAATAAGCTTACAGCCGAGTTGTTAGGGTACTGTAAATTATAGGGGTACTCTCAGTAAGCTTACCTATGTGAGTGTAAGAGGTGGTGTCGCTTCCTATGAGTCCAAGGGCTTGACTCTAGAGTGCTCATGAAACAGGTATACACACAAGGCCAATCCATGTGTCAGTTAATTTGAATACTTGAGGTAACCTGTACTATGCATGAAACATGTCCGGTTAGTCATATAAGATCGCTAGTTCAAAGACAAGTCTACTATGCCATCTTGACTAACTTTGAGATGTCTTTACTAAGTGAATGATTCAAATCATAAGATGTCTTCACCTATACATAAGGCTGCCAAGTGAACCAAGGGTCATCATCTGATATTTTGAAAATGGTGGAGGAATGCTAGGGGATTTTCAAAATGGTTTTTAAAATGTATAGTTTATTTTTTTGGTGTTTTCAAAACCTTCATTGTTTTTCTTTGGAAAGCTTGAAATAAGCTTGGGGACTTTGTCCCACATCGAAAAGAGAGGAAAATATGGAGCACTTAATAAAGTGTTACATGGAATATTCCTTTGAATATGGAATTGTAAGGTGAAAGCTAGTGTGCATGCACCCCCACCACAAGGATGGTGCTTCGCACCATCCGCACACGCACATGCACATGCGTTGCGTGGGTAGTGGGTTGTGTGGCGTTTGATGGCGCACTTTTGCACTTAGCATCGGCGCAAAGCGCTATTAGGGCGCTTTCCTATTTGCATAGGTTGGAGCAATGACGTGGATCCAACGTGGCATGGGTGATGTGGAATACAGTCAACTCCACGTGGCAATGACGTGGCGTCCGTTGGCGATGAGTCAACCAACCGATCGAACAGTTACGTGTCCACTCTAGAGCGGTTTGATCATAGCCGTTGATTGGAGATGCGCACAATCATACGGATGAGATGGCACCCGATCGTGATCAGGTGTGATCAGTCAAGGCAACTATTCGGTGTGAGAATGATTTGCACCATAGATCGTCAATCCAACGGTTAGATCTAATCGGATGCAATCAAGGGACAAAACCATTCGATCAAATCTATCAAGGCCTATAAATAGGCTGCAAAATCAGCCATTTCATTCCATCCAAAAATTCATAAGGCATTCCTGCAATTCTCTCTCTCTCTCTCTCCCCCTCTCTCCCCTCTCGATTTAGATTTTTCGATCAAGAGTTTCTTAAACAATTTTTTGCTTTTTTTACTAGTAATCAAGTTCTGCAGATTTGATTATCAGTGTCTTAGTTTTCTTGATTATATCAAGAGTATTCTGATCTATTGTCGTCAGTGCAAATGCCGATAGACTTGATCTTTAGATCAGGTTTCATTGTATCCTAGAGGCGAATTTGCTGTAACCCCCTGCACACCTTTTGGTAGGTGCAAATATTGTCTTTAGGAAAGTGACTAAGTAACGCGACTTGAAACATCATATTTATGTTCTACATAGACAAGTTCATCGCCAAGTTTCGAAGACCCGAAGATCACCAATTGAAGAATTCAAGGCAATTTGTTCCAACAATTTATTCTTAATCTTTTTTTCTTTTTCTTTTTCTTTTTTTTTTTATTTGTTCCGGCAACTGATTCTTATTTTATAAAGCTTAAATTATTCCAGAAAAATAAAATCCATACCACAGTAAAAATCTTGAAGCACTTCAGGTGTGGAGAAGGGACAAGTGCAAAGGCAGATTAATTCAAGGTATTTATTTATGTGCAATTTGGGAATCAAACAACAAAGTGTAAAAGGTCCTATATTATTATATACCTAGCGGTGGAAAGGGGGATCACTGTTGGTAAAAGTCTCCATTTAAACAAATAGTAATTATATGAACAATTTATTTTTAGTCATTCATAGAATTTGTCTTGTAGTCTTTCACAAAAACTGAGGGTGGGATACTAAAAATAAATCGTTAATATCATTATTCTAAACAAAACCCTTAAAATTTTGGGATCCACTTAAGATTATTCGCTTGGATTCAAGGAAAACTCATATATAAAATTTCACGATAAGAGTTCTATTGAAAACAAAATAAAAAGGTACATAATTTGTATAGACGTACCAAAAAAAAATTATATGACTGATATGTAATATATTAAAATTTGTGAGTTAAGAAATCCGTTATCTATTTAAAAATAACATAATTATATAGTGAGTTATATTATTTTATATATAAAGTGTAAATTTTTTACATGTCCTAATGACTACCAACGTTCATTAAAGAACAAATAATGCTAAAAAAGTTAAAACGTCAATACAAATTTTACATATTTCTATACATTTTATACACTTAATCACATATTTTAATACAAATTTTTAATACATATAATATAATGGACAGTGGTTAGAATATTCCAATTCCTACCTCCATATCATTACTGAAACAACAATTATTGTTGTGATAAAAAGGGAAAAAACCTCTTATACCATGATGTAATTGCTGTTAGCACTGGAAATGAGCCTGCTTTCTTTCATAACAGCATTACAAATCTTTACAATTGTTGGATTAGTAAATACTGCATTTTTAATGACATTGTTAATTCTATAACTATAAAAGCACTCCATTTAATAGTTACTATATATATATATATATATAATCATAATTAAACATACAATACAAGTATTCTAACAATATGTATAATCTCATCTTCTATTTCCCCTTTTATTATTAATCTCAATTTAATCCCATCATATTATCCATTTTAGAGACTGCCAAAAAAAAAAGGAAATTACACAAAAAAACCCCAGGGTTTAGCACATTTTTCAAATTAAACCCCAAGTTTTAAATTGTGACAATTTGTACCTCACCATTCCACCCGTGTTGCAATCTGATCCCCCCGTTCATCTCCGTCTCTAGTAGTTAACGGAAGAATGATTTGGGCGCCAAAATTGCCCTAATCTTCATGATTAGGCCGAAAGACACCCCCCCTATTGCGATTTACAGCTCCATGCAACCCACATGGTGATTCAACCCGCAATTGAAGCCACGCATCGAAGGAAGATAGCAGTTTCATAGTTGATTTTCCAAAAAGCGTTGGTCTCTGAGATAGAGGTAAGAAATGGGTTCGTTTTTTGTTGTTTTATACGATTTTCCCCTTTCTTTTTTCTCCATTGTTGACCTTCTTTTTTGTCTCCATTGTTGACATTGTTTATTCACTTATGACATTGTTTTTCTCTCCATTATCGGTGCACACTTATTGTTTATTTCTTTGTGACATTGCTTTTGTCTCTGACTGTATGCATGCCTCTGTATCACTGAATACATTGTGGTCCCAAGGTCTCCATTATTTTTGTAGGGTCTTCTGTGTCTACTTTTCTGTCATATTTTGTTTCCATAGATGGAGAATTGTGGGCCAAGTTGCTTTATATGAGGGTTTTGTTTTTTTAATATGCTTTGTTTTGCAAGTGGACCCATAGTTGTTGTCATTATTGTTTTGTTTATGTATGGATGCAGTAATGGCAAGTTTTCTTAAAGTTTTGATACACCATAGTGGCTATTTTATTGAGAATGATGAAAGGAGTTATGTTAGGGGTAATGTGGATGTATTTGATGCAGTTGATGTTGATAAATTATCTGTCCCAAAGATTAGCTGCATGTTGAAGGAGTTGGGTGTTTTTTATTACAAGCATATTTTCTATAGGATTCCCAACAAAAATTTGGTCTTAGGGTTAAGAGTGTTGGCTAATGATGATGATATTAGAGAAATGTATTGTTTGTTGGAAAATACAAATACTTTAGAGCTTTTTATTGAGTATCATAAGCCACATAATGTAGATATTGCTCATCATGTGTTATTCCTTACAGATGTGCCTGTGAAAGATGTGAAAAATGATGGAAATTATAACAATGATCACTGTCAAGAGGACTCAAATACTGACAGTGATGGCAGTGATGACCCATCAGGCAAGGATTTCTCAGATAGTAGTGATGATGATGATCCTGATCTTGATGACATCATGTTTGATAGTAATGTTGAGAGAGATGTCAACGAAAAAGGGCTTAAAGAAGGTCATGAATGTGAAGTGAATGATACAGATTCATTTGAGGAAGAACTGGTTATGTAATAACCCGACCCTCGTATGTGTTTCTGTGCATAATTTTAGTCCCTTATTCTGTGCATTTAAATGCTTAATGTAAAATGTCATGAGAAATTAGGTTTAAGCCCATGGATCTTATGATTTAAAACCTATATCTATTTCGGAAGGAAAGCATCTGTCACTATGATATCCATGTTTCGTAATATGTTAATTGGTCCTTAATATGAGTATGACTATGTATTTAATATGATTTTGTGTGCCATTATGTGAAAATATGTGGTTTTGAATTTCTATTTGTTCACCGTAGGAATATATGTTTGATTTTCTGCTTTGGAAATTAAATTGAAGGCCTTATCGGCCACAGAACCCGAAATTGATTGCGTCATTGTGATAGGCATAATTTTTAGAGCCTACGGTGAAATTTAATTGAAAATTGATTCAGATCAGAATTAATTGATTTAATTGATGAATTAGTGCCCAATTATTTAATATTGATAAATTGATTTAGTGGGACTTTTATAAAAAGGGCAATACACACTCAATTTCTCTCTTTGTTTCACCTTTTGGCTGATTTAGCTCTCTAGAGGGGGAGAGACCCGAAATTAGAGAGAGAGAGGGGAGAAAATCTATGTTTTGGTCTTGAAGCTTGGAAGTCTTGAAGTTAAACTCAAGAATTAACCATAGATTGGGAAGATTGGGCTTCTAGGTAAGCGATTAATTTTGAATTCATGAGTTTAATGTGTAATTTTACGTATTCAAAGTTGATTAATGACCAAGAGTAAGAATTGAAATGAAATTGAGTTGTATTTGTTAGATTTAAAGACAATAGATGCATGCATGTAGGAAATTACTATGAATTTCCATATTTGAGCACAATGTGTATGATCCATGTTGGATTTTTGGTTTAAGTCCATGTATTTGATCATCTCTTCACCAATTAAGTTGAGGATATTGTGTATATTTCACATGCAAGTGCAAATCATGGGAGTTTGAGTCTTGCATGTTTGAATCTAGTGAGTTGGTGATGAGTTTGAGTTAATTTGAGACATGCATGTGATTAAATTGTAAAATTGAGCTTCATTGTATTGTAATTTGGTGTTTATACCATGTTAGAATATGTATATGTGAAGTTTGAGCCAAAATCATGCATTTGGAACCTTTGAACATAAAATTGAAGCTCAAGAACATGTTCTGGATTTTCCAGATTTTTTATGTCCGCTCGAGCAGGGAAAACGCCACTCGAGCGTGAAATTCGTGTTCCCAGTATTTCCTGCAGACATGGTGTCCGCTCGAGCGGGGGAAGTTCACGCTCGAGCGGGGAGCCATGTAGAGAGGCCTTCCGCTCGAGCGCCAGAGTTCGCGATCGAGCATAAATTTGACATATCCAGTACTTTTACAGGCCTCAAGGGTCAGCTCGAGCGGGGACCCTGTTTTCTGAAATTTTGAAAAACCATTCTGTGTTTCATTTTCTGTTCTCTTTCACTTCCAAGTACTCTTAGGCATGCATTGAGCATTGTAATTGAGTTAAAGAGGAAAGAATGAAGCCTAAAGAGGAAAATGTGAATTTAGAACGGATTGAATTGTTTGTGACCCTTTTGTGTTCATGGAATGTGTAGGGTCGAGCTCCAGGGCAAACCAACCAACCGATCACTGTGAGTAATATCTTAACAAAGATATCTGAAATGTGTTGTTGTCCAAATTACTTACTTCTATGTAAGTTTTATAAGTTCGTTGATTCGATCGGTGGACAATGTTGCTATGCAAAATGAATGGGCCAGAGGCCAGTTTGATCTGAATGATAGAGTGAATGGGCCGGAGGCCATTTTAACAAGAATGAATGGATGGGCCAGAGGCCGTTTTAACATGAATGAATGGGCCAGAGGTCGTTTTGACATGAATGAATGGGCCAGAGGCCGTTTTGACATGAATGAATGGGCCAGAGGCCGTTTGACATAATTGAATGGGCCAAGGCCAGTTTGACATAAATGAAAATATGAATTGGGCCAAAGGCCAATTTGACATAAATGAAAATATGAATTGGGCCCAAGGCCGTTTGAAGCGTGTTGTTCTACATACCGTCTGTATAACTCCTTTATTTGATATTATTCACTGGGCTTTCTCTCACGCTCATTCATGTGTTTGTAGGTGAGCCGAGAGAAATCCAAACCCAGCCCCAGTGACGTCTGTGAGGAACAACAAAGGTTTTGAAGAGTCAACCCTTGCGTCTCACACACGAGACCCGTCTTTGCCTTTTTGTCATTCTGTTTTATTTTGTCATGTGGGCGAAGCTTTGGATTATGTTATATATAGTTTTCTTGGGTTGACTTAGACTTATTTGATCCTGTATGTACAGAGCTTTGTGTAGTACATATTTTGATGTGAGTTATTAATATACATATGCATGGTTGTTATGATGTGCCATGTAAGCACAGCTCTATGGACAAAGTTTTAAATTGCTTCCGTTTGGCCCCCATTAACTCTGTTAAAATACGTTTGGTTTGGTTTGAGGCCGTAGGTAATCTCATGATTACTGGCCGGTTATGTCCTTAACCCACGGGGGCGGGTTCGGGTCATGACAGTCACGATTAAAACGTTTGGATCAGAAATTGAGAGCCTTAGAGGCTTGATAATCTGAAATTGATTTGACATTTGAGATCTGCATAATTTTTAAGCTATAATATGGTTTTCTGTGAAATTTCAATTTGGAATGCTTAAACTGACTAAATTTTGTCTTTACTCACTTCTATATATAGTTATGTTCCAACTTTGACTTAGAGGCCTCAATTTTAAAATATCTCTTGAGAGAAAAGACTAGGAGAGAGAAGGGTTGAAGGGTAGAGGGAGAAGATCATCAAGAAGGTTGGGAATTTAAGAAACTTAAGCTCAAGGTGTGTAGATTTTATCTTAATTAATTCCTACAACTCTTCTTTTTAATTTGTGTGAGATGTCCTCATAATCATGTCATTTAAGGGTTGGAATTATGGTTTTATGTGTGTGTGCAAGAAGTTAATTGGCAAGATAACATTACTTTTGAATGCTTTGACTCAACTTGAAGTATCTATAAGAAGTTACACTCTATTCCTTCAATTGACTTACTTGAACCCAATTATGTGGCAAGGCTTTGGGTATATATGTCTATGTGTGTGTGAAGTTAGAAATCTCATGAAATTGAGTGTGTTTATGAGCTTAAGATTAATGATCTAACTTATACTAAATTGATGTATGTGTTGTGATTCCTATTCACATAAGTTTTGGGACCATATACTAGCAATATTTGGACAGGTTTTGGAGCTCTAAAAATACCTACAAAAATGGAACTTTTGCTGAATTTCGGACTGCACAGATTGAGCAAATCGCCGCACGTGCGGGGGTCATGGCCGCACGTGCGGGAACCCAGCCGCACGTGCAGGAGTCATAGCCGCACATGCGGGAGTCATAGCCGCACGTGCGGGAAGTGAGGGATTTTGGAACTTTGGCTACTGTCTAAAAGGCACGTGCGGAGCATCACTGCCGCACGTGCGGGAACCCTTGCCGCACGTGCGGGGCTCACAGCCACACGTGTGGCCCATGCTGAAAAATATGGGTTGCTCCGTTTTACATGCTTGACCCTCTAATATTGTTAAAATCTGTATTTGGTGCATTTTTTATGTTGATAAATTC
Source organism: Camellia japonica (assembly GCA_030407325.1). NCBI lineage: Eukaryota > Viridiplantae > Streptophyta > Magnoliopsida > Ericales > Theaceae > Camellia > Camellia japonica. The sequence continues at coordinate 41,094,195 of JAPPVO010000002.1, read as the reverse complement.
ATTCAAGCAAAACGAGTCCGAAAATGGTTTAACAAGGAAAAGAATTAACTTATGACTTACCTATGTGTGTAGGACACATTCCGGGAGGAACCAGCGCTCCGCCACAACACTGTGAGTAGTAGTACTATCATAGTACGTTTTACTTACAGCTAATGCTTACCATTAGCACTCTGTTAATTGTAAATTAATTATGTAACTAATGTGAATGATTAAACGAGTATGTGTACTTCCGTATGGTTCTGAAACTCTGCATGACTCTAAACTAGTCTGCTCTGATGACAACTGGGCCTATGGCCAATCTGTGGGATCTGTTAGGCCTATGGCCAATCTGTAAACTATGTACGGCCTAAGGCCACTCTGTATATCTCTGGGCTTACAGCAACTCTGTATATCTCTAGGCTTAATGCCACTCTGTTTAATCTAGACTTAATGCCACTCTGTTTAAGACGGGGCCCAAGGCCGTTCTGGAGATACTTACAACATCCGATTAACTACATGTCTTTTGCATTTATATACGCATGGATATGCATTATATTTCAAGTTGATCATTTAAGTACTATTATTCACTGAGCTTGTCTCACTCTGTATTTTGTTTGATACTGTAGGTAATCAATCTGGAGGTCAATCTTAAACCTTGATGCTTGCCTCTCCCTTTTGTTAGCCTTGGGGGGTCCAGGCACTAAAATAAAGCCGTGCATTTTTGTAGAGCTTGTTAAGCTTCCGGCCTTGTGCTTTAATTGTATGCCTAAAGTTGTGATGTATATAATTCCTCCCTTTCCCAACGTTTTGTTATACGCCCAGTCATGGGGCTGGGTCTGTAAATATATGTATGTGCATAACTAACTTCTTAGATGCGCGTCACTACACGTTTACCTATCTGATGCAATGTTTATGATCCTGGCATGATAGTAATAGCTCAATGGATGTAGTTTTATGTTATTGTACGTTGTTAAATGCTTCCGTTCAGGCCCCATACGTTATGTATATCAGGTTAAGCGTCCGTTTCTGAGTAGGTCATGCCCAAACTTTTAGGGGCGAGTTTGGGGCGTGACAGGTTACCCCTACAGCCTCTGATGATGAGAATAATAACAACAGGCCTAAGTACCTTGAATTTAGGCCTGAGGTTGATATGCAAAACATAGAATTCAAACTAGAAATGTTGTTTAGTACTGCAAATGAGTTCAAAGATGCTGTCAAGGAATGTGCAGTAAAATGAGGATATGATGTGAAGTTTACTAAGAGTGAAAAATTGAAGGTTCAAGTGAACTGTAGTGCTGGGTGTGAATTGAGACTGTATGCATCCAAGATGACTGGAGAGAACACTTTGCAGATAAAAACATATCAATCTAAACACTCTTGCTGTAAAACATACAAGAATAGACAAATGACTAATTCTTGGTTGGCAGAGAAGTATGTCCAGAAATTTAGGACCACCCCAACATTGAAAGTGAATGAGTTTTAGGAAAGTATCAAAGAGGATTTTGTTGTAAGTGTGTCAACAATGAAAGCTTATAGAGCCAAAAAGACAGCAATTCAGAAGATTGAGGGAACCAATGCTGAACAATATAGTAGGATATGGGATTATGCAGCTGAGTTGAAAAGAACCAATGAGGGTACTAATGTTGACATCAATGTGTGGAGGCCTCAATTGGAAGTTAAACCTAGGTTTCAGATAATGTATGTATGCCTTGGTGCAATTAAGAGAGGGTTTCTATCTGGTGTGAGACCATTAATTGGGTTGGATGCTTGTTTTCTAAAAGGACCTTGCCAAGGGCAGTTATTTGCAACTGTTGGATGGGATGGAAACAATCAAATATATCTAATAGCTTATGTTGTAGCTAAGGCAGAGTGTAAGGAGAGCTGGACTTGGTTTTTACACAACTCGTTTCAAGATATTGGCCCAATTGAAGAACATGGATGGACATTTATGACTAATCAACAAAAGGTAAATATTTTGAAATACTTTTATCATTATGTCATTCCTAGAATAATGTTGTCAATTAATTGTTTGGATATTTTATCTGTTTTTGTTACAAGGACTTGTTCCAAGCTTGAGATTGGTATGCCCTAAAGCCAATCACAGGTTCTGTTTCAGACATTTGTATGCAAACTTCAAGAAATTGTTTAAAGGGAAAGAGTTAAAGGATTGTGTTTGGAAGGCAACAAAAGCATACACAAGGGTTGAATGCGAGAGGCACATGACTAAGCTGCATAGAGTAGATAGTAAGGCATATGACTAGATAATGAGAGTGAACCCAGTCCAATGAAAAAGTAAACATAACCAATCAAATTAAAAAAAAAAACATCCATAACCAAACTCAAGCAAACAACAGCCATAACCTACCCACTTAAATTTTTTTTAAAAAAAAAAAAAGAAAGTAAAAGTTGTAGTTGCAAAACCAACTCAAGCAATTTTGCATAAACAAACTACAAATAAATAAAAAAAGGTCCAAACAAATCACTTATAACCAATTGCATGTCCCATAGTGCCCGTACCCACCCAGCGGCAGTAAAGAAGCATGAGGAAATAGAAAAAAAGCATATTTAAAAGCGAAATCCTTTATTGCGTAATATGCTCGCAAGAGTTGGAACAGTTGCAGTCTTCTCTTTGTCATGTTGGTTCACCTGGAGCAAGTCGATAATGCCTTCATCCGAAGGAATACTCATCACCATCTCCCTATTATTCGGCATCTCCATAAGCGAAATTCCGAAATGGAGCAGTGGATTAGTTTGGTCCAGTTCCTGAATTTCATAAAGACGTGCAACTGCTTGGGCCATAGTGACACTATGCCCACCGACAACATGGTTTATAGTGAGTTCCTTGCTTTGAGACTTCACCAAATTGACCAAATCATCAATGTTTGTTGCCAATACAGCTGCCCCGGTCATTCGCTTTTTCTGCATCGCTGTGCATGATGAGTGCCTCCTTTTGCTGCCACTACCTGATGCATTTATGGTTGTGGATTTCATCAAGTCAGTCGTTTCTGATGCTCCCAACTCGTTGTTGTCGGTAAAAAAGTCAACACTGTTGGACTCTCCTTCCACCTCCAATTGGTTCCACATCTCGCTAGGCGTCCAAGCATTTTTTACCCGTTGCCGCAACCCTAGTGAATACGCGATGACTAGGAACATGCTAGATGAGTGGAGGAAGAATATTTTAGTGCCAATCTATAAGAATAAAGGAGATGTCCAGAATTGCAATAACTATAGAGGAATCAAGCTAATGTGTCATATAATGAAAGTGTGGGAGAGGGTGATAGAATGCCGATTGCGAGATATAACAGAGGTGTTAGAGAATCAATTTGGGTTTATGCCTGGCAGGTCAATAATGGAAGCGATCTATCTTTTGAGGAGAGTAATAGAAAAGTATAGAGAAAAGAAAAGAGACATTCATATGGTGTTTATCGACCTTAAGAAAGTATATGATAGAGTGTCCCGGGATATACTATGGTGGGTGTTAGCGAAGAAAGGGGTGACAAAAGCTACAGCACAAAAGAGCTCACCTAGTACTCCACCCCAAAAAGATGAAAGAGTTAGAAAAAAATGTGTGATCCTAACTATGCAATGTGACTAATACAACGCATGCGATATGCAATCTAAATAGGCTCAGCTACTTCACATAACATGTGAATTAATTTGATAGCATGTGGTCTAAGCACGTTTTCAAAGAAGCGTTAAACTAACAGTGCAAGTTAGAATGATGGACCGAGTCTTGATGCATGCAAGACAAGTGGATGCAAGGCATGAAAGATGCTAAACAAAACATTATGCCCTAAACTAACCAACATAAGCTAGCAAATATAAGGGAGAAAGACGTGGGGTTGGAAGACATACACATTATTACAACTGTGCCCTCACGCAGAATGGTCCGAATAAACTAACTAGCTAAACTAATTAACTAGCTATTACAAAACGAATTAACTAACTATACTAGCTAGTTATTACAACATCACAACTAATTAACTATTCTAGCTAATTATTACAAATTGGAATTAACTAATTAATTACACTAATTAATTAATTACAAAATTCTAATTAGCTAACTAATTAATTATAAATTAACTAACTATTACAAACCGAATTAACTAACTATGCTAGCTAGTTATTACAAAACCAATTAATTAATTAACTATTCTACGAACTAACTAATTAATTAATTACAAAATTCTAATTAGCTAACTAATTAGTTACAACATGAATACAACATGAAATAAAGTAACTAAATTAACTAATTAGCCCCGGGAAACGAGAGATGCTCATGCATGCGCGGATTTCCAATCGAAAAAGCAATTGTTCTGTTGCTAGATGCCTCTGTTGCATAGTAGAACAATTGCATTGTTTTTCCTCCTCAAAAAGCAACTGTTTCATTTCAAAAGGCTACTACTGATTTTGCAAAGGTGGCCTACCATCCACAAATGGTGGCCCACCGACCACTAATGGCTGGTTCTTCCTTCCAGAACAGAGAACAAACAGAGAAAGCATAGGGTATTCTCAAAGGTTGTTTGCACAACTTACCTCTTCTTATCATCAAGCAGCTTAAAGGAGTGGCAAAATTTGATTCACAAACCATCAATGGATGCAATTTCATTACATGATGGCCTATGAACCAAAGGGTGCAAGTTCAATAAATGCAACAAATAAAGACTCTCAAACGCCCTCCTTATCATAGATTGATCAAGGGAAGTGGTTGATATTGACTCTTAAACCGTTTACATCACTAACAAGTATGAAACGATCCAAGACTCAAGGGTTCAATTAACATCTGATTGAAACCAAACCAAATTATTATCTTGCATCATTTTTTAGTCCTCATTTTATTACTCCATTTTAATTACCTTTCCATTCTTTAATTCATTAAGTCCAAAGGTGAAGATTAAGTCCTCTAATGGAAAGAAGCATTAAACTAGAGTTGTTTTAGACATGAGAGAAGTGTCATACCATTGGTAATGAACCCCCAAAGGGATTAAACCATTAAGCATAAGACTTCAATCTCATGCTTTAAACAAACAACCAGTTTGAACTAACTTTCAAAGCAAAGCAAAAGCCAAGAAAGGAGAGAGGTTATAGAAGTAATTAGAGGTGAAAAACAAGTATGGAAAGCCAGAAATAAATGCTAGCAACTCAAATAGGTTGGTGGCTAAGGCCTAAACCACCAAGCCTATGTGGACTATTACACTGCAAGCATATTATACAAAGCATAAATGAAACTAACACATAAAAATAGTCCTAATATACATTAAAACAGTGCTGGAATTTAGTTAAAAATAGCTAAAAAACTAAGCTAAAATAATGGGAAATTTAAGCTAGTAAACAAGACACAAGGAGAAGAGGCTACCCCCTCCATTTTTGGACTTCAAAATATGATTTTTAGCCTCAGAAAAACACTGAAATTCAGTGGTAAAAAGTTGGAAAAAAGTTAAGGAAGAGATGGGAAACACAAGTGTAAAGGCTTAGAGAACAAGGTTCAAAGAAGGGTAGTTAACCCCTCTACCTTTAATAGCCTTAAACCACAATCTTCATCCCATTAAAATAGTTGAAAAATAGTTCAAAATCAGCAGGAAAAGATAGAAAAGAAGTAGTGCAAAGATGCTCAAAATTATACCTCTTGAAGAGGAATAACACTTTTGTTTACAAACTAACAAGTTCTCACTCTCCAAGGCTAAAATTTGGACTCAATAATCTCAACAAGGAGAGCTCCAACATTGGCTTAGGAAGTGTAGAGAGAGTGTATAGGTTGCAAGATAGAGAGAGAGAGAGAGAGAGAGAGAGAGAGAGAGAGAGAGAGAGAGAATTTTAAGTTTTGGAACTTTTAGAAATTTTTGTAACCTTAAATCAAGAAGGAAGGGCTGGTATATATAGAAAAACAAACCTCAAGTGGTTCAAAACGAAGGAAACCAAAAGGTTTTAGCAAATCAACTTCGCGAGGGGCATTGGAAAATGCGTGTAAAGCACGGATTTAGGAGGAAAAAGTGTCTAGGGATGAAGAAGAGGTGATTTTAGCACTGTGGGTGTGAGGAAATGTGTTATGGGAATGTGTTTTTAAAGATCTCCATGCAAAAAGACCGAAATAGCCCAAGTTTACCAAAACTGGCCGACCGGCCAGTTTTTGTGGCCGACAGACTTTTCAACTGGCTGACAATCCTTCAGGGTGGCCGGCAGTTGTTCAACGTTCTCCCTATGTGTTTTTATGCTGTTTTGTGTCCTTGGCTCTTGAGAAAGTGCAAGAAGAGTTCACTTTTCAACTCAAAATGTTTCTGCGGAAGTTTTAACTCATGTCTTCGATGCATGACTCATCATCAGCCGACATGAATGAGGTGTATCCTTTTAAAATACATTGTAACTCCTCCGAGAGGTAAATCGGAGGTTGTAACTGAATCAGTCTTGTTAAGGCACACATTTCTTTATTCGGTGTTTTGCATTGAACATGCTATTGATGTTGCATTGAATATGCATTGTTATTGTGCAGAGAATATGTATGTTGCGTTGCATTGCATTACCTATGTTCTCATGTTTGCATAGAATATGCATGTCGTGTTGTATTGCATTGTGCATGCCCTTACATTCGCATAGAAAATGTCCGTACCTGTTGCATTGAACATGCATTCGGTGTTGCATAGAATATGCTCCATTTCTCGTTGCATAGAACATGCTTCATTTCTTGCATGATGTGCATGAAGCATGCCTCTCTAAGCGTTGTGTCATGGTTATTCATCTTGCATAGAATATGCATTTCTATTGTATTGTACTTGTCAAAGTTTCTTTCTTGTGCAGGCACGATATTGTATGTATGGTTCATTCAAAGCTGGTGCAACCAGACAATATTGTATGTACGGTTCATTTAGAGGAATTCCGGGTAAGATCATTCCTGTCCTTTGAACTCCTTGTTTTGGTTAGAAGCATTCGGGTACACCCGGTGTTTACACCACTCATTTGTTGGTTAGAAACATTTGGGTACGCCCGGTGTTTACACCACTCCTTTGTTGGTTAGAAACATTCGGGTATGCTCGGTGTTTACACCACCCCGTTGGTTAGAAACACTTGGGACGTGTGCCCGATATTTATACCACCTCCCGGTTAGAAGCGTTTGGGACGTGTGTCCAATGCTTATACCACCCCGTTGGTTAGAAACACTTGGGACATGTGCCCGATATTTATACCACCCCCCAATTAGAAGCGTTTGGGACGTGTGTCCAACGTTTATACCACCCCTTTGGTTAGAAACATTGGGTTGTGTGCCCGATGTTTATACCGCCCTCCTGGTTAGAAGCGTTTGGGATCTGTGTTCAACGCTTATACCACCCCGTTGGTTAGAAACACTTGGGACGTGTGCCCAATGTTTATACCCCCTCCCCCCCGGTTAGAAGCGTTTGGAACGTATTCCGACGCTTATACCACTCTGTTTTGGTTAGAAACATTGGAACGTGCTCTGATGTTTATACCACTCTCTGGTGTTTACACCGCTCCATTTTCCCTCTCGCACGTGACGCGTTAGGATGTTTTGGTTACATGCATCTAGACAGATTTCGATGCTTATACCGCTCTTTGTTTTGGTTGCATAACAGTTGGATGTGTTTCACTTGTTATCACTGCTTCTTTCCTCACGTGTGCCACGCGTTGGGATCTTGTTTGCCGCCTCAAGTGCGCCCGACGGTTGTTGTTCTTTACCTTTTCTGCGTGAGGCGCAGTTAAGATTGCATAATTTTCTTACATCCTTTCTGCATGAAATATGGTTTGGTTCGTGTTTACTTGTTTATGTACGAGTTTGCTGTAGTGTTTCTTTGCATAACATTTGCATCTAGATGTTTCATTACAGCCCTCATTGTATGATCATAAGCTATGTTCTGCATCGTGCATGTCATTTGCATCTTGCCCCAAAACTACGCTAGTTTGATTCCTTGCAAAGGGATACGTAGGCAGCCTGCGGGCTCAACCGTTCTTTGTTTTGATTGCTTGTTTGTCTGAGTCTTCAACCTTGTCAAAAATGGGTCGTCTTTGGGATTTGACATTCACTCCCGTCATTTCATGACTTTCAAGTTCTGTCAAAGACTCCATTTTTGACTGACCTCAAGACTTAGACGTCATCGTTTGTGCACTCAATGATTATGTTTGTTTGTGCTCGTTTTGAGTACCCGAAGTTCTCAGCAGAATGCCTTGTCTTTGAGCCTCTAAACCCTCTTTGTTTTGTGCTTGTTTTTGGACCAAACCTTGGTGCCTCTTGCCTGGAGGGGGGAAGGGCCTTGTCGGCCACTTTTCCCACTTGTCGGCCACTTGAAGTGGTCGGTCGGCTAGGGGAGGTGGCCGACGGCCATTTTTCTCCTTTTTCAGATATTTTCTTAGCCAGCTGTGCCAGCTGTTGATCACTAAATGTCATCTCCATACACATGTATGGAGAGATGAATGCAAGCTTTTGGCTTGCATTTCTATATAATGGGGGGTCTCTCTCCCATTTGAGAGGTTAGAAATTTTTGTGAGCAAAATTTCATCTCTCTCACTAGAATCCTCTCTCTCTCTCCCTATTTTGTACTTGAAAGTGAGAATTCTCTACACATTTGCACTAAGACTCTTAACCAAACACCTTCATCTTGGAGCTAAGGTTCTTTGAGGCTTGGTTTAAGCTTCTAAGGTTGGTTTGAGCTAGAATTTGGACCTGTTTAGTACTGTGCTTCAAAGGTATAACGCTTACCTCATTTAAACTTTGTTTTAGTTGCTTGCTTGGCTATCTTTTTACACTGTTTTGACCTGGTTTTTCAACCATAAAAAACTCTATTTTTAAGGTTTCAAAATGGTGGTTTGAGTCTTGTTAAGTTAGGGGGTTGTCTCCTCTTTTTGCTCTTTGGCTTGTGAAGCCGTTTGTGCCATTTCTTACCACCTTTAAATCAAACTTTTTGAGCCTTTAAACCACTGAAATTTAGAGTTATTTCAGTGGTAAAAAGTATGTTTTGAAGTCCAAAAATGGAGGGGTTAGCCTCCCCTCCTTGTGTCTTTCTTGCATGCCTAGTTAGCACTACATATTAGCTCGATTTTGTAGCTTGTGTTAGCTTAATCTCAACATGTTTTAGGCCCTATTTTTGCATGTTTCAACTCTGTTTTGGGTTGGTTGGAGCATTTGTTGCTTGCTTTTTGTACTTGTAATGCAATTGTGCTTACTAGTCTAGCATGCTTAATGGTTTAGCCTATTTTTGTAGCTTGTGTTAGCTTAACTTCAGCTTGTTTTAGCTACCATTTTGGCCTACTTTAACTCTATTTTGGGCTGGTTAAGTCCTTCGAGGCTTGTGTTGCATGGCTATGGTGTAATGGTCTTCACTAGCTCATTGTTTTGAGGCTTTTAGCATGAAGTGTTTGAGTTATTTGCATGTTGTAGCATCATTTTACATATGATTTCAGTGTATATAGCTCCGTCACACTCTCACTTATTGCATTCTATCATTGCTTTTGAGAGTTGTGTTTTGAGTCTTGTTTGCAAACTAACATGTGAGAATGTTTTTCTAGCTTTTTGTGCCTCAATCTTAGCATGTTTTAGCCACTGATTTGGCATGTTTTAACTCTGTCCAGAGCTGGTTTGGTCAGTTGAGCTTTGTGTTGCACGCTTATAGTGTTGTGATCTTCACTAGTTTGATGCTTTAGGCTCTTAGCATGACTTGCATGTGTTGCTTGCATGATTTAGTGTCTTTTTGCATGCCATTTCAGCACTGAAATATCTGCAACCTCCCTCTATTCTTCACTTTTTTACTTTGTTTTGAAAGTGGCCTTGAGCCCCTTGTTGGCTTGAGTGTGAAATTGAGGCTCTCATGCCTAATGGTTTTAATCCTCTCTTGAGGGTTTCTACTAACCAACAGCATGAGGCCTCTTTCATGCTCAAGGTACTTGTGGCTTAAGCCCTCTTTCCAATTAGAGGACTCTCATTTTGGACTTAATCAGTTAAAGGACTAATCGGTAATGTAAAATGTGTAAATAAAATGAACCAAGTAAAACTTAAGCAAGATAAGCATGTTGTGTTGCATTGCATGTGTTTGGATCAAACGTTAATCCAAACACAAGAAAAATGGGACGTTTCATAATCAAAGTGATGAAACGTGTCATTTTTCTTGGTCACCGTCACCCTTGATCATGCATGATAGGGTGGTGGTTGTTTTGGTCTTGTTTGTGCATTCATTGACCTTGTACAAGCTTGATTCTCTAGCCATCATGCATTGAAAATGCTTGGTTGATGGCTTGGGAGCCAAGAGCTACACTCCTTTGAGCTTGAGAAATGGTAAGGAGTGTAGCAATACACACATTCATTGAAAATGCTTTGTTTTGCCCCTGTTGCTCTCTGTTACAGCAAAAGCAGAAGTCCAGAAAATGGGGGTGGCCGACCGGCCAGTTGAGGTGGCCGACAGCCACTTCTTGTAGCCAACCGGCCACCAGTGAATTTTTATGCAAATGTGTTCCTGTGTTGGAGCAGAGGCAATCTGGAGGTTGGTGCAATTTTCCAAGATCAAATAAGTGTAAATAGAGGCATCCAATGGCAAGGCAATGGCATTTTCGGGTGGAGCAACCGAGCATGCATGCATCCCTCGCCCCGAGGCCATTTATTCGCTTTATTCATATAAGTGTTAAGTGTTATAATTATTTAATTAGCTTAGACAGTTAATTACTTTAATTACTTTAATTAGCTTAGCATAGCTAGTTATTCAAATGGTTTGTAATGATTAGTTAACTAGAATAGTTAATTAGTTCGTTTCGTAATAATTAGCTTAGTTTAGTGTAGCTTAGCTTATTTATTCGGACCCTCCTTCACGAGAGCGTAATGTTGTAATAAGTGTGCATGCATGTGTGCATGTCTTCCAACCTTACGTGTCATGACCCGAACCCGCCCCCATGGATTAAGGTCATAACTGGCCAGTAATCAAGAGATTACCTATGGCCTCAAACCAAATTAGATATATTTCAACAGAGTTAACAGGCCAAAACGGAAGCAAACTTAAAACTTTTGTCCATAGAGCTGTGCTTACATGGCACATCATAACATTTCACACATATTTACTAATAACCTACATCAAAGGAAGTTAACATGTAAGCTTTACACAATAGGATCATTCAAGTCATAGTCAGCCAAACCAAAAACTTATATACAAAGGTGATCCAAAGTTTTCACCAACATAGCAAAAATATAACAAAAGAACAAAAAGGAGAAAACAAGTCTCGTGCGTGAGACGTATGGGCTGACTCCTCAAAACTTTGACTGTTTCTCACATACTTCACTGGGACTGGGTTTGGACATCTCTTGGCTCACCTACAGACACATGAATGAGAGTGAGCGAAAGCCCAGTGAATAATATCAAATAAAGAAGATACATGAACGAAATTTGAAATAGATACATCGGACGGCCTTGGGCCCAATTCGTGTTTCTATCTAGTGTGTCAAACGACTACAAATCCAGACGTATCAAACGGCCTCGGGTCCAATTCATTCGTATCAAAGGGCCTTTGGCCCATCCATTCATATCAAACGACCTGTGGCCCAATCATTTATGTCCGGTGGCCTTTGGCCCAATCATTCATTTCAAACGGCCTTTGGCCCAATCATTCATATCCAACGGCCTTTGGCCCAATCATTCATATCCAACGGCCTTTGGCCCAATCATTCATGTTCGACGGCCTTTGGCCCAATCATTCATGTCAAACGGCCTTTGGCCCAATCATTCACATCCAACGGCCTTTGGCCAATCGTATGGCATAACAAATATTGTCCACCTTTCAGATTAACAAGCTTATGAAACTCAAATAGGAGTAAATAATTGGACAAATAGCATACTTCAAAATATCTTTATTAAGATATTACTCACAGTGTTCTACTGGTGGATTCGTCCTTGTGCTCGACCTTACATAATACATAACACATATATGGGTCACAAACGATTCAATCCGTTCTTAATTCATACATCCCTCTTAGGCTTCTTTCTTGTCCTTTTTAACTCATTTATAAGGTTCAATGCATGCCTAAGAGTGCTTAGAAATGAAAAAAAACGGAAAACAGAACTTAAATCAACTTTACAAAATTTCTGAAATAGGGCTCCCCCGCTCGAGCGCGGTTTCTGCCGCTCGAGCAGATTCCTCTGGTCTGCAAAAGTACTGGTTGCCTCATATTTACGCTCGAGCGTGACTTTGGACACTTGAGCTGAGAGTCAAAACATGTAACAGGGCGCTCGAGCGTGACTCTCCCCGCTCGAGCGGACATCAATGTCTGCAAAAGTTCTAGAAGCTAATATTTCACGCTCGAACGGCGCTTTCCCCATTCAAGAGGATAGGTCAAATTCTGGGTTTTCCAGAACTCTATTTGAACTTCAAACTCAACCCTAAAGGCTCCAAAAATCATATTTTTGATGCAAAAGCATGGACGGACATCATATAACACAAGGACATAATTAATTTGGAACCAATTGCATAAAATCATGGTTCATTTCCCAAATCATTTCAAATTCTTCTTGTTGGTTTCAAAACTCAAATAATCAAGCTCCTTACTTACATGGATCTTGCATGCATATAAAATGTTAACTTAATTCCATTTCAAACGGTACAAGTGGTGATTAAAATCATGAAGCTACACAAAATTACTCATCCATGCAAACTTTGGTGCTCAATTCTTCATATTCAACATGCTTCATGCTTGAGTGTATAGAATCATGGCAATCCTATACATGCATGTACATACAAGCTTCAAATTCATCAAATTCATCTCAATTTATGTTCTTCATTACCCAACTAGCTTGAATACACAAAATTACAAACTTATACTCATGAATTTATGCTCAAATGCTTACCTAGGAGCTCTAATCTCCCAAACTCTAGCTAACTCTTGAGCCTAGCTTCCAAATTCCCAAGTTCTCAACTCAAATCTCCAATTTTGTGCTCCTTCTCCCTCTACATTCGGTTCACTCTCTCTCTAGAGTGTTTGTTTCAGATTTTGAGCTCTAAGGAAGATGAATATAAGTGTATATTAGCCCTTTTATAGTCTCTCTTAATCAAATTGATTAAGGTTAAATAATAGTGCTTAATTCAATCAGTTTACTCAAATTATTTTGATCCGAATCAATTTCTAATTAATTTTCCCCATAGGCTTTAAAAATTATACCAATCACAGTAATACAGTCAATTTCAATTTCTGTGGCCGATATGACCTTCAATTTTCAGTTTATAACAGTAAGTTGAACAAATTTTCCTACGGTGAACAGATAGAAATTCAAAACCACATATAATCATATAAATGGCACTCAAAATCACATTAAACACATAATCACAATCATAATTAAGATCAATTAGCATAATACGGAACAGGGTTATCACACCATGTCTTTCTCCCTTTTACTTAACCGCTTTCGACGGTTAGTTTAGGGTCGTGTTTCAATTAGCATACCTTATACTTGCATGTTTGCATCATTCATTTGTCTTGCATGCACCGAGGCTCGGCGCATCATTCAAACTATATCGTATTTCAATACACTCCTTTGAATACGTGTATCAAATTATTGCATTCATATGCCATCTTAGATAGCCGAGCCTATTAATTGCATATTGTATGTGTTGCATTAGACATTGTTAACATAGTTAGAATCATGTATATTTCTAACTAGCTTTTGTTTTGGCTTAAAGTACACTGTAAGTTTTAGGCTTTAGCATGCTTGCATGAGTGTGAGTGTTGCCATGATAGCATGCTTGCCATGAGGCTATTTGCTTAAATGATTAACTGCATGAATGCCTGTGGATGAAGGCTTTATTACTTGAATTGGAACAATTCAATAAATGTGAGTTTTAAGCCCACTTTGCGAAGTGGCAAATCATCATGTTTTAAGCCCACTTGAGGGTGGCAAATCCGCATTTCTAAGCCCACCTGAGGGTGGCAAATTCAAACCATTTTCAAAAACAAACATGAATTGTTTTGTTCCAAGTCTTGCGACTTAGTCTATACGTATATGTGTGCGTCACATAGTAATGTTAGCTAATAACTGGATAAGAATACATGAGATTTATAAAACAACATATCATGCTTAGTAGAGGCCGATCCTTTGATCGGACGAGCGGGGGTGCTCATTTCAGGACCTTCCCCTCTCGTACCCAAGTTCCCAAGCCGAGGCAACTTTGGTGATGACGGACACGTGGCATTTGGCACGAGTCAGGGTTTCCTAAATTTTTCCAAAACAAAATATTTAGGTGGTGACTCTGTAATCTAGCAAAGCAGTCCAGTTTTGGCATTATTTGATTCAAAATTGATTTTCCAAAAATGATTTGCCGGATTGGACTCTTTGGTGTTTATCAGTCTCACATTGCACTTTGTGATATTAGATTCAGAATCGTGACAAGAGTCCGAACTGTAGGACCAATTCGAGCTCTCCGAAAATATGAGCGCAAAGAAAGTCGAGTCTACAGCTACGTATGACCAAATCTATGTATAACCTTGGTTTTTGTTAATACTAACTTTTGAATGATCCTAGACTTGTGTAACATAGAATATGGATCGATGTTTGTATAGTGTGAGTTATTACATATATGAGAATGTTTTGGTTAAGCCATGTATGCACAGCTTATTAGACAATCTTTATAAATTTTGCTTCCGCAATTTGGGCCCCTCTCATCAAATATGATATGATTTCATCCATAGGGATGTGTTTGGATCATGACAATTTTAGTTCCCTTTCAAAAGTGAAGACCATATTTCCATTTTGGCAACCAAAGAAAAACCTCTTTTTCCGAATTTTTTTCTTTAGTATTTTTTTTCCAAAATTATGTCAAAATTTTTTATTTTTCCGGTCCGTCTTTGTTAAGACAAAGCTAAAAAGTATATTTTTTGAAAAATTTCAAAAAAAATCACTAAAGACGAAAATAAACCAAAAAAGATTGCTTATTTTTGTCTTTTTTGGATTTTAAAAAAAATTATAATTTTTCGATTGGTCGTTGAATCTAGAAAGCTAAAGTTTTATGAATTTTTTTAAAAAAAAAAATCACTAAAGACAAAAATAAGTCTAAAAAAAAAAAAAAAAAAAGAAGAAGAAGAAGGAGCCAAAAAAGGTACTTCCCAAAACAGCCATGATTTTTAGTTTTTACTTATATCAAATGCCAAAAAATATATAAAACATTTTTCAAAAACTATTTTCGACAAAAAAAACTAAGCAATAATATTACAAATTACAATCTATCATATTCATGACCTGTTCTACTCCGTATTAACATGCAAAAATTTCACAAATTACATATCAATAATGTGAACACAGGATAGGTGTACGTGTTTTGGGACATGTAAAAAAAATCATTGGCCAATAATCTGGGTTGATGGTAATTTTAGTTTTTAATTTTTTTGTTTTGTTTTGTTTTTTTAAATAAAATATATATTATATACTTTTTTCCCCAATGAAACCTTTTGTCCTGGTCTCTCTTATGTTGTTTTTGGTTAGAGATACGAGGAAGAATTTGGAAAGAAAAATAAAAAAAATTAGGTGAAATGTGAATAAAATATATTTATATTTCACTTAATTTCATACACATTTTTCATTCTTTTTTTAAATCCCTCTCTAAATCTCCCAACCAAACACAGCGTTAGTGGTTCAGCCCATGCTACAAAGCGATTCAATGTTCTCCTTGGAGAACCCAACCTCATTGTTGTACACCAACAACGTCAATCCAATTAGGTCTACGGTTGTCAACAACACAAAGTCTAGCGTTGGTTCAACACCTGGAGAGTAGTCAATGTCTTATGCATTTTGTCTTCACCACCGACATCACAAGTTTCAATCACTATACATGTACGGATAAGAGAGAAGAAGATTTTATCTTAGAGAGAGAAAGAAACTATGAGAAAGAGAGGAAAGGAAAACCTGAATGAGCTCCATAAGGAAATGGACGTCTTTGGTGTAGAGTTCAGATCAGAAAAGAGCCTAGTGACAGCATTGTAGAGATCTAGAGTCAAAGGGCCTACTGACAACTTGCGCTTCCTTATCTCCTCTACATGACGCTTCGCCATCTCGATTTTCTTGTTTCGGCCACTATAGGTGGCCATTGACTTCTTCAACTGGACTGCTGTTCTTCTACTCTGGTTCTGGTTCTCATTCTGGATGTGATCTCCATAGAGAGATACTATCATAAAAAGTGTGTGAGAGAGAGAGAGAGAGAGGGAGAGAGTGGGAAGCTAAACGAGAAGTGTGAGTGAAGAAACGGCGGCGATTGGTTGCGGGATGCAGATGCAGTGATGAATGAATGAGATTTTGGATCAGTGAATAGTTCGTACTCGCAGCTCTACGTCATGTTGTCCACACTCGCCGGTATTACTGTCCGATGTCCATAGTACTCTCTTTTGCATGAATCACATTCTCGATTTGTTACACATTAATATATATATATATATATTGAGGAGTTCTAATTGAGTATTCTTAATCCATCCTAATGACGTAGACTTTATTTGGAAAGTGAGTTAGTTTTTTGACTTTTTGTCTATTTTAATTTGGGGCTAAAAACCTCGTTTGGGTTGGGTTTTTTTTTGACCTTTTTAACTTTTGTGAGAAAAAAAATAAAATGATTATAATTTGAATGTGATATTTTATCTTATTGGCTTTTTAACATATTTTGTCTTTTTGCGACTGTTTTAGTCCCAACCACATTTTAGTCTTATGTCAAATGAAGGCATACAATGTATCATGTGAAG
The DNA here is from genome assembly GCA_030407325.1 of Camellia japonica. Lineage (NCBI taxonomy): Eukaryota > Viridiplantae > Streptophyta > Magnoliopsida > Ericales > Theaceae > Camellia > Camellia japonica. The sequence goes on along the minus strand of JAPPVO010000002.1, from coordinate 41,077,523 downwards.
AGGAACCACACTCTTCTTTCTATCTCTCTATGTTTTCTCCTTTACCTTACTAGATATCAAAATAAGAATGATATATTAAGGAATGCATCATCACTCTACATTCAATCATATAGAGCCTCATTTTCTAACCACATCATTATGGGTAACTTTAGGTCTCTAACATTAGTCTTGTATCTTGTTCAAAATAAATAAATAAATAAAAAGAAAAAAAAATTATTAGGCTACATGAGTGATTGAAAAATATAAGTTACATAATAGTGTTAGCTTATTTTTTCTACGAAAGAAAATATCATAAATGTGAACGTGTTAGTAAGGATTGAAAAATCCTTACTGATTAAATTCAAGTCAATTATCAAGCGATTGTGTTGACAGTTCTTTTGCCTCAATAAAGAGAACTTCAAAATTGTCAAGTTTAGAAAAAGAAAAATCAACAGAAGAATGAGGGAGATAGAGAAAGATGATTGAGTGAACAATCGGGGTGATTGAGTGAACAATGAAAGTAATAATTACTTACCTCTACTCCTATGCTTTGAAAACGAAGTGCATAAAATGCTTCGAAAAGGAAGTGCTGAAAATAAATGCTCCGAAAAGGAAGTGCGTAAAATAAAATGCAGGAAGTATAAATGACAAGAAAAAATAGAAATCAATTGTTTTTTATTTGAGTTCTGGCCTCTTACAGTGTAGCCATTGATGGCTATTTATAGAGGAAAAAATACAGCAATAACTACTTAGTAACTACTCATTTCTTTCATCTTCATCCTTGTCTTGCCATGTGTCCTTCCACTCATCCACTTTGTTCTTCATATTCTCCATCATTTCCATAATTTTTTTTAACTTCTAAATGAATAAGAGGATGTTACGTGTCTTGAAAATAATAACAATGATAATACTAATAATAATAAGAAGAAGAAGAATATTTTATGGTGCCAACAAATAGTGTGTGATTGATGAAGAGTAATGTTATGTAGCACCCAAGACTAGCCAATAATTTTTTCCCTTGCCGAGATTTTATTTGGTGATCTTAGTCATGGCCCAATAATGAGTGTTTTGGGATTTTATTTTTTATTTTTGGCTCATTTTTATTTAGTGAACTTTTAAAAAAATTTAAGTTCAACCAGGCAAACTAAAAAATTATAATTTTTTAAAACAATTCTCAAAAAAAAAATTTCAGAAAAGACAAAGATAAGTCAAAATATGCAATTTTTTTAGCTTATTTTCGTCTTTAGTGATTTTTTTCTAAATTTTTAAAAAAAAATTATACTTTTTAGATTTGTCTCGACAAGAAAGACCAAAAAAATAAAATAAAAAATTGACATAATTTTGAAAAAAAAATACTAAAGACAAAAAAATTTCAAAAAAACAAATGACTTTTTTTGTTGCCAAAATGAGCCTGTGTGTTATGATTAGTGGAAAGAAAAGGTCTATCATTTTGTAATATGATAGTTTGTAATTGTTCAACTAATAACACGTGATGTGCGTGAATAATAAAATAATTTAAAGAAATTACAATGCAGTGTATTTTAACAAAGGAAATTCAAATTAATAAAATTAAAAAAAAAACTTATAAATATTAATAATTAAATTTATATATTTTTTCATTAATTTGTAAATATTTTACATCTATTCCATTGGTAGATGATTTTTCTAAATAATTTTGGGAGAATTATAGCACAATAAGATAGAGAAGAAAAAAATTAGGATAAATTACATTGACATCCATTGAGTTTTATCTTTAATACAATACCACCTCATGTTTTGAAAATTATATTTCCCTCGTTAAACCTTCATTTTGGATGTGGGTTGGCTTTTTGACTATTTTTAGTCTAGGGCTAAAAAGTCTTGTTTGGGATGGATTTTTCTATTTTTTTTTACTTTTGTGAAAAAAAAAATGAAATGATTATAGTTTGAATGTGATATTTTATCTTATTAACTTTTTAATCTATTTTGTCTTTTTGTGGTTAAAATAGCCAAAAAAACCCATGCCAAACGTAGCCTAAGGTTTAAATTTTCATTACAATTTAATCATTTCGTTAGTCAATGAAAAATCTAGAAATCCCCTATATATTAATTTGTGATTATGTATCAACTTTAATCAGTAAATAGCAATCCTAATCAAACAATCAAAAACAAATCGACACAACGATTTTACATGAAAAAACCACAATTGGAGCACTTTCAATTGTAATAAAAAAAACCACGAGTAAAGTCATAAAATAATCCACTAAGAAGACAAAAGGAATTACACAAGTGTACTCTCAATTATCTAGTGAATTCACGTCCGAACTGAACCGACCCCTATATGCCTCTTCCACCACAGTCTTCACCTCAGAATTGTCTTGCCCAACGTTGAATCCACAACGCCGATATTGAATCCACGATGATGAACCACTCCAGAATCCACCAAAGCTTCAGGCCCAAATTCCACGAAATCCACCGAAGAACAACTCTCTCTTTTGTATTGAATAAATAAAACAAACAAACCCTTTTATATGATCCACTAAATTCGCATCTAAAACTCATAGCCTCACTGAAATAAAAGTTGAACAAAATTACATCTGAAAGGAGTTTTGTCAAACGGGATTGCCAAGAATAAAAACCTAACAGTCAACCTTTAAGTCAACTAACAGAAAAAGTTAATATAATAAATTAATTTTTTTAAATGTCTGTTTTACTCTTATTAAAAAAAATCTAAAAATTACTAGATAAGTAAAGAAAATCTACAAGGAATTACAAAAAATCATTTAATACATATATTATTATACTATTAAACATTTGGGTAATGCTATGGTATACAAGCTTTAGTGGTGTTAATTATCACAAATATTATGGCTCTCCCCAAATAGCCCGAAATTGGTACACGCTCTCTCTCTCTCTCTGACTTTTCTCTTCTTTCATATAAAACTTTCCAACAATCTCTCTCCTCTCTCAATCTGTTTCCTCTATCAACTCTTGAAAACCCCTCTTTCTCATTCAGAGCTGCGATTCAAGGAATCAAGACTCTCTTACTGTCTCGTTCATTGCTTTCTCTACTGAAGCTGCTATTCAACTCTTCAAAACTCAAGTGAGTGCTTCCTCTTTCATCCCTCTCGTCTCTGTGTTGGGTAAAGAAACCGACTCAAGTCACTAATCCCTCTCTCATCCCTCTCGTCTTTGTGTTGGGTAGACAAATTGGAGTTGACTCCTCTCATACAAACCCGACATAGCAAAACTAGGGTTTTGCGATGGCAGAAATTTCTGTATTGTGCCTTAAATTGCTGTGAGAAATTTATGAACTGACTTCAAGGGGCTTATAAATTAGTGTATAGTGACTTCAATTGGTGTTAGAAATTTCTATATTGTGCCTTCAATTATTGTTAGAAATTTTTGTATTGTGCCTTCAATTGTTGTTAGAAATTTGTAGTGACTTGAGGGGGTTTATAAATTTATGAACTGACTTCAGGAGGCTTATAAATTTGTGTATAGTGACTTCAATTGGTGTTAGAAATTTCTGTATTGTGCCTTCAATTGTTATTAGAAAATTCTATGTTGTGCCTTTGTTTTTAGAAATTTATAGTGACTTGAGAGGGTTTACAAATTTCTGAACTGACTTCAGGGGGCTTATAAATTTGTGTATAGTGACTTCAATTGCTGTTACAAATTTTTGTATTGTGCCTTCAATTGGTGTTAGAAACTTTTGTATACTGACTTCAGGGGGTTTTCAAATTTTGTTTACTAACTTCAGGGGGCTTATAAATTTCTGTATAGTGACTTGAGGGGGTTTACTCATTTCTGAACTGACTTGCATTAATCTGCATTTAGGGAAATTTGATTTGGGCCATGTAAATTTAGGTTTCTGTTACATGAATCTACATTGCATGAATCTGCATTGAGGGAAATTTGATTTAGGGCTTGTAATTTGAATCTGCATTGTTTGAAATTTTGTTTGGGACTTATAAATTTAGTAATAAAAATAGTAATCTAGAAAATATAAGACCTCCAATTAATAAAATAAAAGGAATCCATGAACGAATCTAATAAGCTTAAGAAAAATAGTTAGTCTTCACCGAATAAGTTATTTTTTATTTCAAATGAAGACAACTCGGAGGAAATTGAAATGGCGTAGGTATTGGTTATACAGATAAAGAAATGGCTTCTTCTTCTACTAACAATAGCAACATTAGATTAAAACCAAGAAGGTGTGATTGCGGGAGAACAGCTGCCATGCATATCGTACGAACCAATGAGAATGAAAATCAAAGGAGTTTGTTCTTTGTGTGCCCATCAAAATATGTAAGTACCAAGCTTTATTCTATGTCAGTATGTATTATACAAATTAATCGTTTAGTATTTGGAAATTGGTTTAATTTCTGTGACTAATTGATTTTCATGAATTGTAGAGTAATAAGGCACACTGCAATTACTTCAAGTTTGCAGATGATAATGACGACGACAACGTTACCTCCACAATCCATTCCAATACCGGACTTCGTCAACCTTCAACAACAGAAGAATTATACGAGCTAAGGACAATATTTTCTGAAATGGAAAATCAAATGTATGACCATGGTAGAAAGGCTTTAAAGGATGGAGAAGAAATTGAAGGCGATGATTTATGTCATTGTGTTTTGTATGATTTTGTACTTGATGATGTAAATTACTGACTTGTTAATTTTTGTTAGTTTTGGGGTAATCTCATGGCTTGTGGGGCTATGTTGTAATGAAATGAATGTTGGTATATTTTTGTAGGTGGAAAAGAATATGTTATTGATGTGGATGATGTTTAATATGATCTTCTTAGCTCATTTGGTTTGGAAATATGTTATTTCATTACTAAATCACAGCACATTGTTTATATGTAATTGTTATCACCCATACAGAGTTCGTTTGATTTGGCTAACTTTGGGTAGAAACTGTGTGCAAAGTAACATGCGGAAAATAATTTGGAAGCTGCTGTCAAGTGTTAGGCATATCAGTTAAGCACAAGCAACTTGTAATATAAAATCATAAACATTGTCTAAGCACATATATGAAATGAATATTGTTTTACACCTATCTAATGTTTTAAACCTACATCAGTCAAACACAAGCAACTTGTCTATTGTTTTAAGCACATTTAAACCTGTTGACAGGAATAATAAACCTACAACCTGTTTAAAAACCTACAACAGAAGTGAAGATCAATTTTAAACCTACAAGCAACCTGTCTATTGTTTTAAACCTGCTACCTGTCAATTGTTTTAAACCTACAGTGGTTTTTGTAAAAATAAAGATCACCAACAATAGGAAACAACATTTATGCAAATTATGAAAGAAAAATATCTCCAATAAATGCTTTTGTTCTCTTCAATCCAATGATAAGGAAACCAATGTTTACAAAGCAAACTATCCCAATTTTACAAACCAAAGTCATAAATACCATAGTATGAAACTAAAAAAAAAAAAAATGGGGTGTTTGGATCCACATCTATTCAAGTCCACAAAATTTGAACCATCTCTATTTGCCATTCCGAATTGACTCAAAAATGTGCTTCCAATTTTATCTACCATTTGCCTTGCGCTACCTTGTGCCTATTCAATGTCAAAGTAACTAATATTAAAAACTGTTCTCACAAACATATTTGCAAATCACAAGAAGCAAAACTATTGAGGTGTGATATCATTAATACATACCAGTACATACATACTCTCTTGTGTCCCATCCATAAAAGGAAAATAATACGATTCAGCTTGCAACACCTTATGATACATAATAACACAATTTCATTAATAAGTTCAAACATTGAAATAAATACCATACAAAAAATAGTAGTGGAGCCAAAAACGCATACCCCATCATACGTATTGTCTTTCATGCCATCCGTACAACCAAAATTCAACTGACAAGGTTGACCTTGACCCATCTTATGACCCTATAGTAACACACATTAGTGAAAAAGTTTTGACAAAAAAAATTTTGAAATTTACATACAAGCAGAAAATAAAAAATTTACCTAGACTTTTGGTGCCTTTTTATTCTTTCCCTTCAACCAATTCACTATTTTGTCCACCTTACTAACCTTCCATTTCGTACATGGACGGCCTCTTCAGCAAGCAACCAAAGGACTAAGCACCTTGTGAGTCATGCTTGCCTTTGTAGTACTTGGACCAGGCAAACTTTTGGGAGAAGTATGAGAAGGTGGGACAGGACTACTAGAAGGTGGCACATTACTCGCACAACCAGATTCATCTTTTCTGACTCTTTCCTTCATTTCTCTCAACCCAAGTTGAATGGCTTTGTCTTTACCATTATCGTTGGAAACAATTTCTATAATTTCATCCAATGTCTTATGGTAATTATCATGTACCTTTGCATTGAGAGCAGCCCCAAATTTCGTGTATGTCATTGGAATGCATGTGTACCCTCTTTGCAAATCTTTTCTCCATCTCGACATAATGTTCTTATCTGGAACATCATATATGCACCTCTCAATGAGCACACTAAGTGAATGGGCACACATGATTCCTTTAAACTCAAACCACTGACACATACATTGCATTTCAAATTTAGTTGAATTAAAGTAGACAACAAATTCAACTTTCGTCATTTTCTCACCTACGAACACAGCCTCCTTGACATAATAAGTACAAATTGATCCCTTCTCATTTACAAGAGTCGCATGACAATACAGTAGTCGCTTCAATTCTACTTGAACTTCTTTAAATTTCGCATTTGTGTAGGCTACACGAAATTGCTTCTCAAACTTATACACCGTTAGGCAATCATACAATTTGTTTTGAGATTTGAAGTCTACTTTGGTCTCCTTCTCCACCTTACTTCTCAATGCATTGTCGTACTGTTCAACAAATTGCTTTAAAGTAGTCTTCAAGTTTACATATCCATCAAAAAATGCATTCATGCTCTCACTTCATTGTGTAGTTGACATGTCAGCCCAAAAAATAGCTTTCGCTCACCATATAATACCCTCAACCACTCGTTGTCATAGGGGCTAAACTTTGCAATTATTGTTTGTCATTCCTCATCAAATTCATCTTTTGTGAAAGAATCATACACTGCATTTTGTAAAGCGAATTTGATGGCTTCATATTGGGAATATCCTCTCAATTTCTCTAGAATTTTCTTCATGGTATGCCACGAGCACCAACAATGTCAAGCCTATGGAAAGACAATTCTATGGCACTTTGCATAGCTCTACACTGGTCAGTTATAATGGCTTTTGGAGGAGCAGCTGACATGCAATTTAACCATTCTTTGAATAGCCAAACAAATGTCTTCATGTTCTCATTACATAATAGGCCACAACCACACAAGATTGACTATCCATGGTGATTTACTCCCACAAACGGAGCAAACGGCATATCATATTTGTTTGTGAGATAGGTGGTGTCAAATGAGACAACATTCCCAAATGCTTTATAAGCCCCCTACTCCTTGCATCTGCCCAAAACAAGTTTCGTATGCGACCATCTACATCAAAGTCAATTGCAGAATAAAAGTTTGAATTTTCTTCTTGCATCTTATGAAAATAAAATGCAACTGATTCAGCATCTCCTACCCCAAGCCTCAACCTTCTAGCATTCTCAATGTGATTCCTTGCATCTCATTCATCAAATGTTAATGCCTCATATCCCACCGCTTCAACAACTATAAAATTAAAATTCCTAGACACCCCTATTCCTGCTTCATTGTTTATTTCTAATCTTCTCTTCACTGGAGTAAGAATCCTCCTATTCATTGGAAAATGGCGTGAGTCACTAGGAATCAAGTCATGCGTATGCTCAGGTACAACTGTAGTTAACTTATTGTGGACGCGCCCCGCGTGAGGGCCTCACCCCACAGTTCGGACTCAATTTGTCACGGTTCTTAATCTGAACCAAAGAGTCCAAATACGGCAAATCGTTTTGGAAAACAGATTTTTGTAAAGAAGTGCCAAACATGGACTGCTTTGCCAGATACAGAGTCGCCACCTAAATTTTTTAATGGGGGAATTTGGGAAACCCTGACTCGTTTGCCTAAGGCCACGTGTCCGTCATTACCAAAGTTGCCTCGGCTCGGGAACTTGGGTACGATTGGGGAAGGTCAGCTATGAGCACCCCTTCTCGCCCGATCCGAAGATCGGCCTCTACTAACCATGATATCTCGTTTTTGAAAACACATGAGTTCTTATTCCGATTAATTAGCTAGAATTACTATGTGATGCGCACAGCAAAACAAGTATAGACTAGATCGCCTAATTTGGAACAAAGCATTGCATATCCGTTTTGTTTAGGAAATGGTTTGAAATTTGCTACTCGCAAGTAGGCTAAAACACGGATTTCAACGAGTTGTTCCAACTCAAACAATCCAACCTTCATCCCACAGGCATTCAAGCAGTTATATCACATAAGCATCTAGCCTCATGGTAATCATGCTATTATGGCAACACTCACACGCATGCAAGGATGCTAAAACATAAATGCTTACCGAATACTCCAAGCCAAAACAGAAACTAGTTAGTAATCATATGCATGATCCTAGTTCATGTTAAAATGGCTAATGCGTCGCATACAGAATGTCACTAGAATAGGCTCGGCTAATCCTAGGATGGCATGTGAGATACTACAAATAATACGTATTCAATTTGGAATTTGAAATACAATGCAGTTAGCATGATGCGCCAAGCCCGGTGCATGCAAGACAAATGAATGAATGCAAGAAATGCATAGCATAAGGATGCTAATTTAAATATGACCTAATACTAACCATCAAAAGCAGGTAAGTAAAAGGGAGAAAGAAGTGGGGGTTGGAAGACATGCACACACGCACCCACACTTATTACAAATTTGCCCTCGCTTGGAGGGACCGAAAGAATAATACAATTTAATTAATCTACAAGCTAATTAAATATTACAGTTCACTTAATTAATTAACAAATTAACTAAGCTAAGGAAAGCAGTAAAAGGCCTCGGGAAGAGGGTCCAATGCACGTGTGCTCGGGTTTGCTCGGAAATCCACCGCCATGCACAAGCTGCCTCTGTTTACCCTGCTCTGCTCCTCTGAGACTTGCACAAATCCCAAGGATGCTTCTCTGAACACTGTGGAGCACCACCGACCAAGTGGAATCATCACCGGCCATGGCAGGATGGTCATCGACCATCCATTTAGCTCTCGGCTATCCATATTTGGTCGGTTAGCACTAATGATGGTCGGCCGGCCAAAGCTTCTTGCAGAAACCTGTTTTGACAGCAGCAAAGGGCAAAACATGGCATGGCAATGCATTTCAAGCAAATGTTTGAACCACCACACTCCTTATCATGTTTATGACTCAAAGGAGGATGGCCCTCGATTCTCGGACCATCAATCGCGCATTTCAATGCGTGATGACCCAAGAAACCAAGTTGTGCATTTTGATTTCAAATGAAATGCACATAAAACACCCAATAAATCCTAACCTCTATCATGATCACTCAAGAGGCAAGGAATGCATACTCAATGCAATACAACCTAGGCATGTGAGCTAGATATGCAACATGAGCATGGACACAAGCAATGTATACTAGGCACACAACCTAAGTTAACAAGCATGCTAGGCATGGAATAACTATGCTAATGGCAAGCATACAAGATGCAATTAAAACATGCAAGTATGCAAGGCATATGACAATATGCAACATGGTCCAAAACTCAAAGCAAGCCAAGGGGCTTAAACTATGGCTATACAAGCCAAGCCTCAAAGGGCCAAGGAGACTTAAAATAGGTCCAATGCAAGTCTAAACAAGACTAAAGACACACCTAGATGGCATCAAAATGGTCTAAACATGGAAGCATATACAAAGGTCCAATCATGGAGCATAGGACAACAACCTTATAAAGCATTAAAGGAGCATCAAATGCAAGCATACAAGCATGCCATGAGGACTGAAATGACATTATAAGTGACGCCAAATCACTGAAATAGTGCAAGTAAAGCATGCTAGAGGGGTCAACACTCAAGGCCTACAAGGGGGATTACATGGTAGCTATACAAAGCAAATCATGGATGACCCAAACAACCAAAAAAAGTCCTCAAGCACACTAAAACATGCATAAAATCTTCACAAAGCTAAGCCAAAACAAGTAAGCATAGTGGTCTAAATGCTAGGTACATGTCAAGGCAATTTCATGGCATTACAAGACAAGTATGTAAAGAAAACATGGTGTGTCTAAACCAATTGAAAAAAGTGCTATATCATGGCAAAATAAGCACAAATAGCACTTAAGACATGGCCAACATGAACTTAAAAATGGTGCTCACACATGAGGCTAAAATGGCACATATTGAAGGCAACAAGGAGAGGGGATGGCCCTCTCCTTCTTAGGACCTTAAACCACCATCCTCACCCCTGAAATCCCTCAAGATTTCAGTGGTGAGGAGGCCCAAACAAGGTGGTCCCGGAGCTCACCAAAATAGCACAAAAATGGGGCCAAACAAGCCCTAAGAGGGGGTAAACAACCCCAAACACAAATTTGATCTTAAACAAACTTCAAAATGAGCTCAAAATAAGACTTTTTTCAGTTTATGACAAAGCCCAAATATGCTTGCAAGATAGGCTAAAAGTGTGTGCAAAAACGGAGAATAAAGAGGGAAAAGAGATTACCCTTGTAGCCAAGAGGGGACAGCAGCTTCTTGGTCCAACAAAACAGTCCCTTAGCCTCTAAAAATGGCTTCCAAGATCCTTAGGTTGATGATGGAGGTGTTAGGCCAAGAGTTGGTGTGCAAAGGTGCAAAAACTAGACCCTTTTGAACCTTCTAACCCACACAAATGTAGAGAGAGAGGGAGATATAGAGAGAGAGTGATATATATATATATATATATATATCTTATATATCAGATTTTTCAACTCTTGAAATGGAAGGAGAGGCTCTCCTTATATAGGCCAAGGCAAGGTGCCAAGCTTCTAAGAGAAGCTAACATAAAAAGGGTCAAAGGGGGCAAGCTTCTAAGGGAAGCTAAGCAAAGGGGTCAAGCTTCTCTTAGAAGCTTGGAGCAAAAGGGCCAAGTTTCTTGGAGAAGCTAGGCAAAGGGGTCAAGCTTCTTGGAAAAGCTAAAAAAGGTCAAGCTTCTTGGAGAAGCTAGACAAAGGTGCAAAGGGTTCAAGCTTCTTGGAGAAGCTAAACCAAGGGTCAAGCTTCTTGGAGAAGCTAGACAAAGGTGCAAAGGGTTCAAGCTTTTTGGAGAAGCTAAACCAAGGGTTCAAAAGGTTCAAGCTTCTTCAAGAAGCTAAAACAGGGGGTTCAAAAGGTTCAAGCCCCCTCAAGAAAAGGTCTCGGCCAGAAAAAGTGGTTAATCGACCAACAAAGTTGGCCGACCGACCACAAAAGATGTCGACCGGCCGCAAAAGATGCCGACCGACCACCAATAGTGCCGACCGGCCATCACCAATGGCCGGTGGCAAGAAAACAGGGCCGGTGGCCTCAAGCCATGGCTGGTGAGGTGTGGAGATGTCCAATCAAGCCATTCCCTGTCCCCAGAAGCAAAACAGAAGTCGAGAGGTCTTGAGGCAAGGCACGCAGCCGAAACCTCCGAGAACTCAAGACAAACACGAACATGGATGATCACCAAGTGTTCAAATGGTGACGTCCAAGTCTTGAGCACGGTCAAAAATGGGGTGTCTACACTTATATCTTCCATCGTTTTGTAAAGTCACTTTTACCTTTGCTTTACAATCAATTTTTGATGACAAAGATGGTTTTAGGGGGTTTACTTCTAATCTTTTTGTCCTCTTCTACACCTAAGTGCATTCAATTCCAAAGTATTTGAACTTCCCATTAGCTCCAATATTTTGTGTTCTGTAAGTTATAGCAGATCTAAGGTCCTTTGCATATTTTGCATAAAAATCGTGCACTTCTTGTTTTGAGGTAAAACACATCCCTTCTTAGATTCTTCTATTTCACCACTCTCATTTAATAAAGGGTTGTTGTCCGATTCTTCAACTTCCTCACCCCCACTCAATGCAAGATTGTTTGAATCAATGTCCATTGTACCTTTAACCTGAAATGCAAAGTATCAAAGTGTCAAAGTGTATACTGTAATTTGGATCAAGGTCATGGAAAATTTAGGGGATTGCATAAATTATATTTTTCAATATTTATATAAAATTACATAAACATTCTCATAAAAAGCAGCAGAATGAAAGTGGATGATAGAATGAAAACCATGGTGGATATCAGAGTTGAATGCAAAATCGGGTTTTTCAATTCTACTTACCAAGTTTTGGATTACTCCTAGTTTCTAACAAATGCAATTTCACTTAAGGAATTGATAGTTCATGAATTGCATTTCGTCATATGAAATCAGTCTACAATGATGTCACATATAACCAACATTCTAATTTCCTTTCAGTTTCATGTATTTGCTAACAATTGCACACTATTCCAAGAAGGAATTGATAGTTCATGAATTGCATTTTGTATATTTTTGTTCATTAATTTGAAACTCTTATCATTCTTAAGATTACAGAATGGAAAGATCAAAGTTAAAATGCACAACAAATGAAAATTAATATGATGATAATGAAACTAAACAGGTTAAGGAAAATGGAACAGAGACTATGATATGCTCTCTGTCTGTAAGTCTGTAAGTCTGTAATAGGTTAAGGAAAATGGTTTATGGGTCAAACAGATTATCATTAGTTCCCAATCACTCATAAACACACATATACATCACACATTTAACCATTACATTTCACATATATATATATACCACAACCAGTATCAAATTGATTATGAAGCTTAACAACAATAAAAAAATTTAAAAGAAAAAATAAATAAAAAACACAACGTTAATGTCATTGACAGGATCTTACACAGTGATTAACGGACAACGACCAGCACATGGAGTATTTCTGTGGTCGTCAGTGGTCAGCGCCGATTGCTCTCAGTTCCGCTAGGTCACTCTTCTTCTTCCTCAACTAGTTCATCTCTCTCTCTCTCTCAGCAGAGATTGACGGACGGCGAACAGCACAGTGAGTATTTCGCTGGTCGTCGGTGGTCACCTAGGTCGGTGTTTAGCGTCAGTCGCTCTCAGTTCTCCTTCGTCGACTAGTTCTCTCTCTCTCTCTCTCTCTCTCTCTCTCTCTCTCTCTCTCTCTCTCTTCTTCTATTTCTTTCTTTGTAAGAGCGTGGTGCCAATCTTTATGTTCTGCAACTGGGCAAACACTACAAATACCGCCTTTATCAATTTCGGGCGATTCGGGGGGCTCTTTTTCGAGCTACATAGCAGAACCGATTATAATTAGATTATTTTCATTCGTAACTAAAAAAAATAGTCATAACCAAATACCGCATAAGGTATAACCAAATACTTTTTGAATCATAGTCAAAATAATATTATCATCCATAGTTATAACTAATACCAGAATTGGTCATTATCAAAGATTACGACTAGGACATTTCCTAAACGATAAATTGTTTTTCAATTTTATATATGCAAACAAGAGTAAAATATGCATTTTGAAAAATTAATTTATTATATTAGTTTTTTAGTTGGTTGACTTAAGATTGCCTAACGGAAGGATTAAATTGTAATAAAAGTTTAAATTTTAGGAAGCAGAATGTAATTTTTAAAATTTGAAGAGAATACTTATATTAAAGACAAATCTTAAGGGAGTGTCAATATAATTTACCTAAAAAATTATCAAAACATATGAGGTACAAGTAATGTTGGGATGAAGTGCAATTAAAAAATTGTGAATCTACATATTTTTGTATAAAAAAACTAAGTAAATTATAAATATACCTTCTGAGATTTATTTAAAATACAAATTATTCCTTGTAATTTAGAAAATTACAAATACCCCTTTATTAGAATTTTTTATTTGACAAAATTAATTAAAAAAATAAAATTCATAATTGATCTCCTATACAATAATAAAATCATCTAAATTATTAATTGAAATATATTTCTAACATCATTAAAAATTATTAATTGACTTGATAATTTATTAATAAAAAGAATAATTTGTTATAAAATTAGAAACTCAAAAAGTAAAATATAATTTTTAAAATCACAAAAAATAATTTATATTTTAACCGAATCAAAGGATTTATTTATAATTTATCCACAAAAAAAATAAAAAATAAAAAATGTATACGTAACTCTCCCAATAATTTTTCTCCAACCCCCTCGTTCAGCTTCCTTCTCTTCTTCTTCTTCTTCTTCTTCTTCTTCTCTTTTTTTTTTTTTTTTTTTTTTTTTTTTTTTTTTTTTTTTTGTCTCTTCTCTCTCTCTCTCCCTCCCCTGTTTCTTTCGTTGCACCTCCAGTTCCCAGCAGAAGCAGAGTAGAACATTTAAGTGCAGTTGAAGAAGCCAATGGCCACCTACAATGGCAGAAGCAACAAAACAGAGATGGCGAGGCGGCATATAGAGGAGATAAGGAAGCGCAAATATTCAATAGGTGAGAAAGTCCCAAACCCATTAACTCAAGATCTCCACAATGCTGTCACTAACCTTTCTTACCAGCTCTACATTAAAGACCTCCACTTCCTCATGGAGCTCATACAGGTTTTTCTTTCTTTCTTTCTTTCTTTCCCCTCTTTCTTATAGCTTCTCTCTCTCTCTCTCTCTCTCTCTCAATCTTGTTCTTCTTGTTCTTCTTATAGTTTTCTCTTCCTGTTTGTTGGTGGATGATGATACAGAATGCAGATGACAATGAGTACTCTCCAGGGGTTGAACCAGCGCTGGAGTTTGTGCTGACGAATGCAGACATTACTGAATTGGGCTCTCCGGCTACTCTGTTGGTGTTCAATAATGAGGTAGGGTTTGCTAAGGACAACATTGAATCGCTTTGCAGCATTGGCCGATCCACTAAGACATATCACGAACACAAAGGCTTCACTGGGGAAAAAGGTATATAGATACAATATGTCTACACTAACCAAGCTCTTTGTGTTTTCTTTTGTCGACTTACATATGCTGAGCAGGGTTAATTAAAATATACAAAGGAGCAAAACCCCTCTTTTTGCCATTTGCTACTTTCTCAAAGTCCACACTGATGAAATTAAAATAACCTTCAAGCCCAGATTATTGGCCAAGGGTTTTTGTCCCTATGTCCCAAAACAATTACAAGGAGATTGGGATTTGTGATAAAAGAGGATCTTGTGTCCAGATTTTTGCCATGTATTTTTTTGAAAGTCTTACATGCACATCACAACATGTAAACCCAACAAGCCTTATTATGTATATGTGGCCGTTGCATAATCATCTTAAAACTTAAAACAAATGGTTATACATGAATTGTGGGGTTGGCCATCACATGTATAGTTTTGTTATTGGTAGGTGATATGATACCACTTATCAATGATGTGTTATCACCCTTATAGTAAACGTTTACAAGGGAGGTCGGTGTCATTTCACAAACATTAACGTTGTGTTTGGTTGGAAGATTTGAAAAAAAATTTGGAAAGAGAAAAATAAAAGACAGGTGAAATGTGTATAAAATATGTCTATATTTCACCTAATTTCACCCACATTTTCCCTTTCCTTTTCTAAATCCCTTCCCAAATCCCCCAATCAAACACAGCGTCAAACACAGCGTAAGGGAGGTTTCTATAATTGCCATGTAGGTTAGTGTAATTTACCCTTTTATTTATTTATTTATTATTGTATCTTATATTATTTTGTTCAAACTTATACTCCCTTTGTTTCAAAATAATAGTCCTTTTTGGGGAATCTAACTTTTTTTTATAGTACGATTATTACATTTTAAAAATATTAATTTTTCAAAATTACCCTTTGATAGTACATTTTTTTGAGAATATCAATTGTGATAATTGTATTTTTTGTGTTAATGAATTTAAAAGAAGGGCAAAATAGTAAATTCATATTATTTTATTACTTAATTTTTGAAAAACGACTAATATTTTGAAACGATAAAAAATGAAATAAGAAATTAATATTTTGGAATAGAGTAAGTAATGTATTTTATGCGTGTCTAAATGATCAACATGTGTTCCTGAGTGTCAGAAGGATGCTTGGGTCTTAAAAAGAAAAGAAAAGAAGATATGTTTGGATGTGTTTGACACGTGTTTAAGAAGTGCCCGAAAAGTGTAGGGGTGTGACATGTGTGCCACCTTATTAGTACTAGTGTTCGTACTTCTTAGATAGTGTGCAACTTGAGTCATAATTTTTTTATTATAGTTTGTTAGATAATTATTTAGTCCTGATCAATGAGGTAAGGGTTGGAATATGCGGATTGGGTCTCCGGATTGGGTCTCCCACTTAGTTAAGTAAGGTGGATTAGGTTGACTCAACCTGTATGTGACCAGTAGCTCTTATCTTATTAAGTTTTTGAAAAATTGGGGCCTCCAACAACGAGAATTTTTTATAAAAAATTTAAGGGCCTCAGGCAATAGGCTAAGTAGCCTAATGGTTGAGTCACTTCTCTCTGAGACTATTGGGCTTTTATTAGTCCAGAAAGCCATGTCAACATATTGAATTGGTGTTCTGGAACTACTGAGTTGGTTCTTTGTTTTTAAAGATGGACCTTTATAAACTTAGGCATATTTGTTTGGATAGATATGACATTGGGATTAGATTAATAATCCAACAAAATACATAATTTGATAATTGGCTAAGAATTGGGGTCCGTATGAATAGTTCATTTGAACATAGCATCCCCTATATTGGGGTACTATTGAATCCCAAGGAGGGAGGGATACAAATTGGAAGATTAAGGAGAGGTCTAGACTAACTTGCTAGATTACAAAAATAACCTCAACAAGTGATAAACTAATTACGGTTTTAGTTTCTAATTTTAATTTGGTTTCTTATAAAAAAAAAATAGAAAACTAAAAAATAAAAAAATTATACGTGTTAACTTGATTTTGATGTGTGTTGTTTACAGTACCTTATATAAGCTCTTAACTGTCTTTGCATTGACTAATAGATACAATAACAAATTTATGCAATCTCTTAATAATCAAATCTAATTTTTTCTTGAACTGAATTATGACTTTTTCCACATTTCATTTCACACCTGGTAGGAATTGGGTTCAAGAGCGTGTTTCTTGTCACTGCACAGCCACACATATTCAGCACTGGTTACCGAATTAGGTTCGATGAACCTCCTAATTATGGTTGTGGTGTAGGGCATATCGTCCCAGAGTGGGTTTCCACAAGACCAGCTATTTAAGTTCTACATGACATCTATGGGTCTAGCAAGATCCTTCTAGCTACAACAATCATTCTCCCACTGAAGCCCGGGAAATTGGAAACCGTGAAGAAACATCTCTCATAGATACACCCCGAAGTTCTTCTATCCTTATACAAGATCAAAAGATTGTCAGTAGGAGAAAAAAGCGATCATTCATCTTTAGCAGACTCTGTTTCTGCAATTTCAATCTATAGTGAGACTGATCTCATTTCCCTGCAGACTTGAGGGGCAGATTCACGAGAAGTCTCTCTGTTCAGGAGGGATCAGACATGTCTGAGGCCACATGCTGCTATTACGTACATAAACAAGTCTTCCCTGTGAAACCTGAGAATGTGGTGGATGCTAGGAAGGATTTGAATGAATGGGTCATATCCTTGGCTTTCCCATTTGGGGATAGATTGAGGATGTGGACTGCTTCTGTTGGCATCTTTGCCTTCTTGCCAACAACAATGGTGACCAACTTTCCCTTTGTAGTGCAGGCAGACTTCATTCTTGCATCTTCGAGAGAAGCAATACTCTTGGATAACAAATGGAATTTGGGAATCCTTGAGCATGTTCCTTCCAATTTTATGTTAGTGCTCTTATGACTTGTATAAAGGTCTCTCAAACAGGCAAACTTTTCCCCATTACCCATGTGCTTGAATTCTTGCCTGTACAATGGTCTCCTCTGCAATGGCTTAATGGAGTGAGAGATTCCATTAGAATCATGGTCAAGTGGAAATGCATTGTTCCGTGTGAGAAATTCTTGACTGGGGAAATGGTTTTCTTTAAGCCAACTGATGTAGTTAGGATTTTACCACAATTCCGGAAAATCCAGTCCCACATTAAGCAACTCGGTGATATTTCTTCCCAAGGAAAGTTTGTGTTGCATAATACATTGGATGACAAAAAATATAATGGAATTTTGAATTTTCTTGGAGTGCCATCTGTGAATGATAGTTGCGACTGGTGTGGAAAATACATCCAAACATGCAACCTCATGTTTCGTGCTTCTACAAAGGTGTACGCGGAGCTTCTTTTCTTTCTTGTAGACAATTGGAAGTATTTCCCCCTAAGACTGTGAACAAAATACCTCTTCTCAAGTACATTGCTTGGAAGGGGCAGGTTTTACCATGTAATGTGTTACAAATGAAACAGGAACCATTGAAGGTTCATCTTGTTTGGCAGGCTCCACAACATTCCTGGCTAAACAAATGGAATGTAGAAATGAGGTGCCCCAATAATATGTTTTTCTTCCCAGATGCCACAGTATCTGCTATTCTTCAACATGAGAAGAAAGAAACCTTGACAAATTGGCTGAAATCTAAGTTAGGTGTGGTGGTCACTGATGTTTCTATGTACTGTTATGGACTTGGTAATTTTCTAAGTAAAAGGAAGGACCCAAAGCTAGCAGTTTCATTGGCTCATCTTGTTTATCATTCTGTGTTGAAGAACTATATTGGAACAAATTATGTTTCTGGTATTTACAGTCTATGCCAGTGGTTGATGCTTGTGGGAATGTAAGCCTGTGCACTAGCTTTCTTGTGCCCACTTCAAGAAGCATATGGGTGAAGCTGTTTGGTTCTAGTAAAATATTTCCTGAGGAACTTGAATTGGAAAACGATGAAATGATAGAGGAGTATGATGATTCATATCCAACGAACAAGGAAGATGAAGCTTACAGTTGCCAAAAGTATGTTGAATTGGGGGAGGTGCATGGTGAAGCTGCTGAGTTTGCTGGAGAATGTACACCAGAAAATGAACTATTGAACTTCCTTATAAAGCATGCTAAAGCGACTGATTTGCGTGATATATTACCACAAGACAGCGTTAGATATAGCCTCCAATCAACTAACAAGTGAACAGGCTCTGTTGCTTGTGGAGTGCATCCAAAATCTGAGGGCTAAGAAGTATCCTGGCCATACAAAGGAAGTCTGAACAAATATGAGATACCTGAGAAGTTCATTGAAAGTATACAATGTGGGAAGTGGATGAAGACATACTCTGGCTTTAGTTCTCCAACCCCGTTGCTATCTTTATGATGGAGCCGAGTCATCTACTCTCTTAGAAATAGGGAAAGCATTTAAGGTCTTATCAGCTATAGATGAAGAGTATTATAAATACAAGATCAGATCATTCAAAGATGAGCTGATGTTCATTGGTGTACAGATTGGGACAGAGAATATGAACCAACTCATAATTGATCACCTCAAACCTCTTGTTTCCTCTGAAATGAGTGGACACTTGGGATTTTCAATGCTAAGTTTTATCAGGTATTCAAATGACAACAACAAGCTTGATGTGGACTTGCTGAAAACCCTGCAAGTGGGGAAATGGTTGAAGAAAAACCAAGGTTATGTTACTCCTCGTGGAGCTGTTTATTTGGCATCTGATATTGGAGAAGCTATTCTACAGATAACAGATCTGTGGGTTATTGATAAAACATATTATGGGAGCCAACTAAGTGGTTTTGTGCATGAGCTCAAGTTGATAGGCATCATTGTGCATCCGGAAGATGTGTATAAACTAATTCCTGAACATTTCAAGTTTCCTAAAGATCTCTCGAAGTTGACCAAGGATGTTGTTTTTCTATTACTTGAATGCATTCGGCATTTAAGGCCTGCTGTTGTTGATTTGACCAAGAAAATTACGTACCAACCTTGGATGAAAACTAGTTTTGATTTCAGATGCCCCTCGGAATGCCTTCTGCCCGATAAAAACTGGGGTTACTTGGTTGATGTTGTTCCATTACCCATCATTGATAAAGTCTACTATGGAAGCAAGGTTCAGTCATACAAGGCAGAACTGGAGGCAATTGGGGTGGCTGTAAATCCTGACCAAGTGTGTAATATGATTATTACTAAAGTCAAGTTGCTCTTATCTTCAAGTGGTTTAACTGGTGCCATTGTGATCTCACTTCTAAGTTGTATCAAGTGTATGAGTAAAACTATGCCTTCACAGTTTTACTGTCTATCGAGCTTCTTATAGGGGGAAAAATGGTTGAAAACTTGTCACGGCTATAGATTTGCTTCCGGTTCTATTTTATTTGATCCAAAATGGGGAACAGTTTCACAGTTCGTTGATGTTCCTCTAATTGATGATGCCCGCTATGGTAATAAAATCTTTTCATTCAAGATGAACTGAAAATGATGGGTGTCATGGTCAATTTCAACGAAGTAGCACATTTTGTTGCAAGAGGTTTAAAGTTGCCTCAGGAGCCAGTATCAGTTACAGCAGACTGTACTTCGTCATTGCTGCATTGTGCCAAGTCTCTACGACATAGTACCAAGTTGTCTGACCAATCTTTGCTTGAACATTTGCTCAACAAACTAAAAGGAAGTAAATGGCTGAAAACCCACATGGGCTACAGAACCCCCAACAAATCTCACATGTTCAATCCAGAATGGAATTCCTGCCTAGAAGAGCAAGATGGACCTTTAATAGATCAAGGTTTCTATGGGATCTCAAACTCTTTGGAAAGAGATGAACTAAAAGCAATTGGTGTGAAAACAGATACCAAGGACATTGCACTTCGATTTTCCAAGTTCTTACTTCTTACAATGAAACTTCTTTCATGATGAGAATCTATAGGTTTCTACACAAGTACAAGTGGAGTTCAAATTCACAGGGTTATTGTACTTCACAATTGTGGATTTCAGATCAACAAGGAACCAAAGGAAAATGGGTAAATAGTTGTGTTTGTGTGCTTCATGACAGGGACAATCTATTTGGTTCGTTTTTCCATAATCTTGATGGATATTATGAGAAAGAATTGTTGTCTTTTATGTCCACAACTTTTGGAGCTGATACATTTCCAACCCTGTCTAGATATGTTAGCCTCTGGAACAACTGGGAGAGACATAACTACCATGTGTGTTCTAGGGAGTTGGACTCATTTTGGGGACACATATCAGAAAGTTGGAACCCTTGTACCAAGATGGCCATGAAAAAAGGTGTAACCATGCTACCTGGTGCAACGAACATCTCTGGGACAGTTCAATTGGTGGAAAAAGATGAAATATTTATCCCTGATGACCTGCAGCTCAAGAAGTCCTTTAGACAAGCTAGTGTGAAGCCACTGTTTGGTTCCCCCGGAAAGGCTTATCATCCCTTACTAACCGTATGAAATATACAGAAGTTTTGGAGTGCAAAACATATCCGAATCTGTTCAGTTCTCCGTGAATTGTGAATTTGAAAAGCCGGGTTTGGAAGACAGCCTGATTGGAAAGCCATTGATCAAAATTGTATTGGCATTCCCTGTAAATCCTGTCGTTAATATGCCAGTTGAAAAAAAGGCACAGGATAGCAAAATCTGTTGGGTATACCTCCTTATTGGAGTGTGGGACCCAATTGGTTTTGGAAAAAGAGTTTTAATTTGGCTTGGTTTAGGTATAATATATTTTTATATATTATATTATATTTGTGGAGGCCCAATTCAATTTGGATACAATTAGGGTTTGATTACAAAACCCTAGATTAACAATATATATATATTGTTTTAGTGTGCTGTGCCGCATATACAGAACAACATTGACAATAAATTTGGTGAGTTTTTCAATTGGTGTTGATTGTGTAGTGTTTTTGACTTGGTCAAATTCAATGCATTGTTGCTACTTTGGTTCGATTGGCTACTTTGGATTCAGCTGTTTGGGTTAATTATTTTGGGTCTTCTTCAACTCTGGTTCTGAAGATTTTGGTTCATCTATTTGGTGAGGTCTTTCCTCTTGTTTATTTGTGATTATTTGGAATTCACCTAAGGGTGGTTTGTGAGACCATTTGTGTCTCGTTTGTAATCGTTTGGAACTTATTTGATTGATAGTGGAATCGGATTTCGATCCCGTGGACGTACCTTACATTGAGGGAACCACGTAAAATTCTTGTGTTGCCTTTGATTTAATTTTTCCGCATTAGTTTTTATTCCCATTGATTGATTTACTTGTGGGAATCATCGATTTTTCCTAACAACTGGTATCATAGCTTACGGTTTATTTGGGTTTAATTATTTGTGTAAATCAATAGAGGGGAATGTGGGTCGTATGTCTAGCTTCAATGGAAGCAATTGGGTAACTTGGAAAACTAAAATGGAGGACCTATTATTTTATAAAGATTTGTATGGACCCATTGAGGGTGATAGTGGCAAACCCGAGGATATGAAAGATGATGAATAGAATAGGCTTAATCGAAAAGCCGTTGGTGTTATCCGTCAATGGATTGATGACAGTGTATGTTTCATCATGTTGCTACTGAAACTTCAGCACATGATTTATGAAAAAAATTAGAAGGCCTTTATGATAGGAAATCAGCCACAAATAAAGCTTTTCTGTTTCCTAAGTTGGTTAATTTAAAATATAAAGAGGGCAGCCCTATTCCGGAACATCTGAATGAAATAAAGAGTATTGTTAACCAACTTGCTTCTATGAAAATTGTTTTTGATGATGAGTTGCAGGCTTTGATGTTACTTAGTTCCTTTCCCGAAAGTTGGGAGACTTTAGTTGTGACAGTTAGTAATTCGGCACCCGATGGAGTTGTCACAATGGGCCAAGTCACCAGTAGCTTGTTGAATGAAAAAACTAGAAGAAAATCAGCCGGTTCCTCTCATTCGGAAGCATTTGTTGGAGAGGCCGAAGCAAAACAAGGGGGAGGAGTAAGACTCCTCATGGTCGTGATCAAAGCCGTGACAAGTCAAGAGATGGTTCTTTTTCAAAGAAAGACGTTGAGTGTTATTATTGTCATGAGAAAGGGCACATGAAGCGGGAATGCCGAAAGCTTAAGAATAAGGAGAAAAGGCGTGACAAAAGTGTGGATAAGAAACAAGAAGATACAACGGCAGTTACTACCGATGATCTCATGGTCGTTTGTGAAGATGATTGTATCAATTTTGTGGGCCAAGAGAGTCATTGGGTGATTGATTCTGGTGCTTCTTTTCATGTGACTTCTCGAGTTGATTTCTTCACTACCTACACCGAAGGAGATTATGGTTCTGTTCGAATGGGTAATGAAGGTTTGTCCAAGATTATTGGTATGGGTGATGTTTGCTTGGAAACAAATTTGGGCTGCAAGTTGTTGCTTAAAGATGTGAGGCATGTTCCCGACATTCGCCTCAATTTGATCTCTACTGGAAAGCTAGATGGTGAAGGCTTCAACAAAAAATTTGGTGATGGAATATAGAAGCTCACAAAGGGTTCTTTGGTGGTGGCTAAGTGCAAGAAGACTCATACACTTTATTCAATGCAAGGAAAAATTTGTAAAGGTGTTGTCAATGCACTTGAAGATGATACTTCTACTGAATTGTGGCACAGGCGACTTGGGCACATGAGTGAAAAGGGGCTACAAGTTTTGTTCAAGAAAGAGCTTCTACCCGGTTTGAAAGGTACACATCTTAAAACTTGTATTCATTGTTTGGCGGGTAAACAACATAGAGTTTCTTTTTATAAAAATGTTGCTTCTAGAAAAGAAAAGGTTTTGGAGTTGATTCATTCGGATGTTTGTGGTCCTTTGAAAGTTAGAACACATAGTGTGCACTTTATTTTGTTACTTTCATTGATGATTATTCAAGAAAGTTTGGGCTTTTCTACTAAAAACTAAAGATCAAGTTCTAGAAGTATTTAAGCATTTTCAGGCCATGGTTGAAAGAGAACAGGCAGAAGTTGAAGTGCATCCGATCAGACAATGGTGGTGAATACATGGGCCATTTGATGAGTATGTCGCAGCCAAGGTATTCGGCACCAAAAGACAGTTAAGAAGACTCCTCAACAAAAGGCGTTGCCGAGAGGATGAACCGCACCATTGTGGAAAGAACAAGGTGTTTGCTTTCACAAGCTAAATTGCCAAGATCCTTTTGGGTGAGGCAATGAGTACAGTGGTTGACGTGATCAATTTATCTCCTTGCTATCCTTTGAATGGTGATGTTCCTGAAAGAGTTTGGACTGGCAAAGATGTGTCTTATGAGCACTTGAGAGTGTTTGGTTGCCGAGCTTTTGTTCACATTCCAAAGGATGAGAGGTCCAAGCTTGATAGTAAGTCAAGACAATATATTTTTCTTGGCTATGGGCGTGATGAATTTGGGTATAGATTGTGGGATCCGATCGACAAGAAAGTCATTCGAAGTCGTGATGTTGTGTTTCTTGAAGACCAAACAATTGAAGACTTTGGCAAAGGTGATCAACCGGAGCCAAAAACTAGTGATCTCATTGATATGGATCCATCTCCTTCATCTTCAGTTGATGATGAAAATGGGGGAGATGTGCAGCCACCTATTGAAGATGTAGAGGATGATGCTAATCCTAATGAAGTTGATCCAGAAATTGAGGAAGAGCATCCAACTCAAGAACCGCCACCACAACTTAAGTTGAGGAAATCTACAAGGGACCGACAACCTTCAAGAAAGTATCATCCCAATGAATTTGTGTTGATTTCTGATCAAGGGGAGCCGAAGAGCTACCAAGAAGCAATTGAGCATGCAAAGAAAGGTGATTGGAAAAAGGCCATGGAAGAGAAGATGAACTCCTTACTTGAAAATCACACCTATGACTTAGTGAAGTTGCCTAAGGGGAGGAAAATTCTGAAAAATAAGTGGGTTTTCAAATTGAAGAATGATAGGAAGAATCTGAGGTACAAAGCACGTCTTGTTGTGAAAGGCTTTGGGCAAAATAAAGGTATTGACTTTGACGAGATTTTCTCACCGGTTGTAAAGATGTCTTCTATTCGGGTTGTACTTGGCATGACTGCAAGTATGAACCTTGAAGTTGAGCAACTTGATGTGAAGACCGCATTTCTTCGTGGTGATCTTAAAGAAGAAATTTACATGGAGCAACCGGAAGGTTTTGTGGAAAAAGGGAAAGAGAAATTTGTTTGCAAATTGAAGAAAAGTTTGTATGGCCTCAAGCAAGCTCCACGGCAATGGTACAAAAAATTTGACTCTTTTATGATGAATAATGGTTTTTCTAAAACCACTTCGGACCATTGTGTGTTTGTGAAAAATTTTCCGGATGGTAAATTTATTATTCTTTTGCTTTATGTTGATGACATGCTAATTGTGGGCCAAGATTCTACCATGATAAACAGGTTGAAGTTAGAGTTAAGTAAATCTTTTGCTATGAAAGATTTGGGGCCGGCAAAGCAAATACTTGGTATGAAAATTGTTCGTGATCGCAAAAAGGGGCTGATTTGGTTGTCTCAAGAGAGCTACATTGAGAAAGTTCTTGAGAGGTTCAACATGGATAAAGCATAGCCGATTGGTTGTCCACTTGCTGGTCACTTCAAACTTAGTTCGAATCAATGTCCCACAAGTGAAAAAGACAAAGAAGAGATGTTGAAAGTTCCTTATGCTTCAGTAGTTGGTTCATTGATGTACGCCATAGTTTGTACAAGGCCGGATATTGCTCACGCAGTTGGTGCGGTGAGTCGTTTTCTCTCTAATCCGGGTAAAGTACATTGGGCAGCGGTAAAATGGATTCTAAAGTATCTTCGAGGGACTTCGAAGGTGTGTTTGTGTTTTGGGAATGGTAAGCCGATGCTTGATGGGTTCACAGATTCTGACATGGCTGGTGATGTTGATTCTAGAAAATCTACTTCGGGGTATTTGATGAGGAGCTGTGGCATAGCAATCTAAATTACAAAAATGTGTTGCTCTCTCAACTACCGAAGCTGAATTTATTGCCATTACAGAAGCTTGCAAAGAAGAGTTATGGTTGAAGAAATTTTTGGAAGAGTTGGGTTTGAAGCAAGAAAAGTATGTGCTTTATTGTGATAGTCAAAGTGCTATTCACTTGAGTAAAAATTCTACCTTTCATTCGAGATCGAAACACATTGATGTGAGATACCATTGGATTCGTGATGTGTTAGACTCGAAATTGTTACAACTCGAAAAGGTTCACACAGATGATAATATCTCGGATATGTTGACAAAGACTTTGTCGAGGGATAAACATTTAAAGTGTCGAACTTTGGCGGGTATGGTTGATGTCTCCACTTAAGCCGGTAGGGGGAGAATCTTGATATCTCAATATTTGGGACAGACAGGCCGATGATAGTCACATATTCGTTGCATTTACCCTTCTCAAAGAAGAGTTTGCATGTTGAAATAAGAAAACTAGTGCTGTGGGACAAGAACTTACGGAGACTGCTTGTCCATAAACCAAGCTGGAAGGGTGAATGGAAAAATATAGAGCTCATTACTAATTTTTCTCGAGCAATCTCAGAGGCAGTCCTACCTGATGCTACTGGTCTCGCAAATGATCTTTGCAAGATGATTAAGATGGGATTTGCATTTGGGTTTACAGAGGATGAGGTGGATTCGTTGCTGGTGTCAGAAAATCTAGAGCTATATGCTGTGGACACTAACTTCCTTGAATGTGCGTTCCCTGCTGTGTTGGTGAAGCCCCGGTTTCTCTGCTCAGAATACCCTCTTACACCAGCAACATCTTTTCATAAGAAGCCACAGACATCACTTCATAAGAATCAATAGTGGAACTGAAACTCCCAACCTCTTGCCTTGTACTGGTATGTAACTCTGATAAAATGTCTATGTAGTTTTTTTCAGGTTATGTAGTAGAATATGTTAAAATATGACACTGTTGAATCTACTTTTTATTGATATTAGCCTTCTTAAAATTTGTGGAACTTGTGAAGTCTGAAATTGTTGTCTTGTAAGCATGAGGTTGATGTTTCAATATTACCAGTGAATGCATACTAATATGTTCTTGAGTGGCCTGTTTGCTAGGCATAGTTACAACTCCCCTCTCTCTCTCTCTCTCTCTCTCTCCCCCAAAATTTCAGAGGGTGCAGATAAGCTGTGGTTTGATTTCTTCTGTTATCAGAGTGTTGAGCATGTTGTTATGGAGCATTTTTGGCATTTTAAAGTAATCTTTTTATGCTTCTGACCAGTGGAATTGTGAAAAATAATTTATGTTTTCGATCCCAATTTATTCAGGACGCAATGTTTGGTTTCATTATGCTTATGACGAGTGTGGTTTTCGTTAATTCTAACATGGAAAACCACATTTGATGGGAACACTGATGTTCGTCTTGCTTGGCGCTCTTATTTTTCTGTCTCAGCTGTGCATTTTCCCTGCAAAATTGTTTCATTATGATTTGATACTAAATTTCTAACACATGCTAGAGTCAAGTTTATGGCATTGATTTAGCCACAGGAATATTTTTATGGTAAATCAAAGACAGTAGCTTGGGGGAATGGTTCGAATCTTGATTCAAATCAACTGTGGCCAACTGTGCTAGCATCTGCTTGTTCAACTGTGAGATTTACGTCATGTGGACTTATGGTTACCTCCCAGTGAATTGTAGTTTCATTTTAAATTTCTCCAAGTGAATTGGACTGTTGTGGGTCCAACTTTTGGGCTCTAAATGTTGAGCATGGGCTCAACCTTCAAGTCTTCTAAATAAATTAGGGTGATTTATTCAACGTTGCGTGGATTCTCTGTTTGGTTTGAGTGATTTGGTGTGATTTTTTTCCTGGGCTGGGCACTAGTTGCCTTGGTTGATGTATATCCAATTGGTAATAAAATTCTCTCCAGTTCATTATGCAGACGGGATGATGTTGGTTAGGCGTGCGCATGTGGAGCTTATTATGGATCTCACTATAACGATCTGATCCGTTTATCTTTTAAATATTTGTCTAGTAATCATTTATAAAAATCAGATTAATTTAATAATTGTAACTATATATTTCATCATGCCTTTAAAAAAAATAGATAATAAGTATAATTTTAAAAATATGCCGTGTATTTTTTTATTTTTTTTTTTGATAACAAATTATGATGAAATCTTGTAATTATAATTCTTAGATCAATTTAATTTTTTTTAAGAATGAACTACCTGCATGGGCCTAAAATATGAACGTAACAAATTATTAAAAAAATATATATGTAATGAATTATACGAATAACACCGTCCAGTGCACTGGATGGGGAACTTACCCAGTTTGGTCCCATGTTGCCTTTGCTTTTGGTTTGTCTTATCTGCAACGGTCTAAAAGTGCCACTAAAATGCAAATGTAACTCATTTCACACTCATTTCATTGGTATAGATAATATAAAAAAAAAAAAAGTGGTGTTTGCTTTGCACTCACAAACAGTTTTAAAGGCACATCTCTTTCTTGTGCATATTTTATTTTTACAAATATTTCAAACAGAATAAAACCCATTTGAACTTTATAAAATAAATAAATAGTGATCATTGTAATTTAAGTTTTTTAATAAAATAATTGATACGAGAGTAATATAAAGAGGAAAAACTGCATTACATAAACATAGGTTAGACTCAAAGGAAACACCATATCACCATGCCAACAACCAAAGATTCATTCCACAATATGAATGAGCCAGTACAGCTGTAACATGTGGAAAATAGTAATCTAGTATTAAAGTTTTTAAAGAGATTAATTAAGTCAATGCATGTTATTAATTGGTTCTTTGTTCTTTTAACTTTTCTTTGCATTTATTTTGACAATAGGAAAAAAATATACTTATCCTGCTCTTTCTATTTTATGAAATTAAAAACCTAATAATGCATCTAGAAAACCAAGGTCCAAGTGTGTTCCAATTAGTCATTGTTATTCTAGATTTAAGAACCTTGACTCTATGATGTTTCATGTGTTTTAACTTAAATTATGTGTTGTTGAATTTTTTTATTTATGTCGTGATAAATTCTAATCGCCACATAAAAGGAAATGGACGACATTTTTATAAGATATTTAAAATGAATCGGAATCAATTGAATTGTTCAAGTTGGTCAGAATTTATAACTCCTATTTATCAAAATTTTAATTGCTACTTAAAAGGAATGATAGAGATTTTTATAAATAATAATGCTTGGTAACTCGAATTTTCATTATCCGAATAGTTCGAATGTCTCAAAATAATGTCGTTTTGAAGATAAAACAATTTCGTTTTGATACATTCGAGTCATTCGAGTCACACAAATTTGAGCTACCATGCATTTTTCTTTTACAAAATAGTTAACCCGAAGTGGAACAATTGGTTGTTTTAGTTGGTCAAGATTTATAACTCATATTTGAAATCTTGGGTTTGAACTTTAATTGGGGATCACTAAAAATCATTTTTAAAGCTTAAGTTCTGTAATTACATAATAAGATTGCATTTAAATCATAAGAAAAAAGAAAGATAAAAAGTGAATGAAATATATTATTTATTTATTGGGTAAATTACACTGACCTCCCTTGAGGATTACCTTAATTACAAGGACCTCTCATGTAGTTTCAAAAATAACACTAACCTCCCCTACTTTTGAAAATAATACACGGATTCTCCCTTCCCGTTAAAAGAACATGAACGACATTAACTTGACAGTTGAATTGACCATAATACCCTTGAACCATATTGTGAAAAGACACAACTACCCTTCAACCCCCATTCTCTTTCTCTCAGCTTGGTAGATCCCTAAATCACAACAAACACCAAATCAAACACATACAAACAAAATCAAACACACAGAAAAATTCGATTTGATAATCCTAATCAAAAATTCATTTTTAGGTTAATCACAACATGAACAAGCTAAATAAAAAAGAAATGAATTGGGAAGAGAGACAGAGAGAGCCTCCAAGAAAGATCTAAAAAGAATAGAAATTAAAAGATTGAAAATTAATTCCAAATACCCAATATCATGTATCACAACAAAGATTAAAATTTTCAAGAAGCAACTATCCAAAAACTAGTCCGACCATAAAGGAAGAAGCAACTCACTCCCACCCTTGTTCTCTCTCTCTCTCTCTCTCTCTCTCTCTCTCTCTATATATATATATATATATATATGCACACAGTGAACCAATTCACCCTCACCCAAACTCAATTTCTCCAATTTACTTTTCTATATATATATGCACATAGTGAACCAACTCACCCTCACCCAAACTTAGCTTCTCCAATTTTACTCATATATATATACATAGTGAACCAACTTATCCTCACCCAAACTGAGCCTTTTCGATTTTACTTTTCTATTTCATTTTCAATAGTGAACCAATTCAAGTAAAAAGTTCAATCAGTTCCACGACCACAATTGTATGGCAATGAATAGTTATCAAGCAACTTATACAACAATAAAATCAAAAAAAAAAAAAAAAAAAAGAGGGTAAATTACACTGACACCCCTTGAAGTTTATGTTTATTACAGTTCTCCCATCACATTTGAAAAATTACACTGACCCCCTTGTCAGTGTAATTATTTGATGGTATTAATTTTTAAGTTAAAATGACATATTTACCCTTAACCTTTACATATACTTTAAAGGGTAAATTACATTGACACCCTCTGAGGTTTCAATTTAATACGAATCTCCCCTGACATTTAAAAAAAAAAAAAGCAAATTACAAACACCCCCCTCGAGGTTTGGTGAAAATACAAATTCCCTCCTGAGGTTTGAGAAATTACAAATTGCCCCCTGAGGGTCAAATTTTCATAACAAATTAGAGGGGAATCTATATGAAAATAAAAACCTCAGGGGGTAATTTGTTATGAAAATATAAACCTCAGGAGGCGGATGTAATTTCTCAAACCTCAGGGGGGAATCTGTATTTTCACCAAACCTCGAGGGGGGTGTTTGTAATTTGCCCCAAAAAAAAACTAATTTAATAAAAATAAATATGAAGAAATATATTTAATTTGTAAAAAATTATTTCTAACCCCTCGAAGAATAAAAATTATATAAAAATGATAATTATTTTTTATTTTTCTTTCTTAACCAAATTAATTTTTAATTTTTAAAAAAAATTCTAAAAATCAAACCATACATAGTCTAAGAATCTTTTGATAAGTCATTTCTTATGTTGGTAACTTATTTAATTATTTGTTAATTTTATGACATTTTTACTATTTGAAACCTATTTGGTAACCATTTCATTTTTAGCTTTCAATTTATATTTACAAAAATTTTAAAAACAGGCATAAAAACTTGTTTGAGAATTTTTTTGGTTTATAAATGGTTGTCTCA
Source organism: Camellia japonica (assembly GCA_030407325.1). Classification (NCBI taxonomy): domain Eukaryota; kingdom Viridiplantae; phylum Streptophyta; class Magnoliopsida; order Ericales; family Theaceae; genus Camellia; species Camellia japonica. The sequence goes on along the minus strand of JAPPVO010000002.1, from coordinate 41,046,426 downwards.
GTTTGTAAATTTGAGGAAAAAACACAAATTCAAAAAATAAGTTTACGTTGGTTTTTAAACAGAAATTCAAAATTTTGACTAACAAATTTTTTTTCCAATTAATTTTTTTTTCAACTATTACTAACCGATGGGAAAATTAGTAATGCTACTTTAAACCTTGGAAAGGGGATTGTAATTTTTTTAATGTGAGGGGTGTCAATGTAATTTACTTAGTGAGGGCAAAATTGGTATTTAAAAATAATTAAATTACTGACATCAGCAAAATCTGTTAATTGACTTAACAGTCAACTAACTGAGGGTGCAATCTGTAATGAAACTTTAAACCTCAGGGAGGGGGATGTAATTTTCAAAAGGTGAAGAGGGAAATTGTAACAAACATATGCCTCAAGGGGTGTCAATGTAATTTACCCAAAAAAAAAATAAGGAAAAAAAATAAGGACATCCGACCAGTTCGAAGTCGTATTCCAAGCTGTCAAGCTCTGGATCGCCAATCACTCCACATTACCACTACCTTGTGGCAGCACTGAGCGGAGGTTTTGAAAGGGGAGGCGTTGGGGCAGTAGAGAATGACGGTAGTGGCCACTACGTCCCAATCATCAGTCCGGAGGTAACCCCGTCGGAGAGCGTACCACCACTCGCGGTAGACATCGATCAGAGCTAGGGTTTCCTCTTGGGTCCAACATGGCGGCGGAAAACTTTTGATGTGTGTATGTGTGTGTGTGTGTGTGTGTGTGTGTGTGTGTGAGAGAGAGGGAGATAGCATAGAGAAATGGTGAGAGAAAGAGATGCAGAGCACACAGGAAGAGTGAGAGGGAATAGAGATAGAATGCATGTGTTTATATATATATATATATATATATGGGTAAATTACACTTACTTCCCCTGAAGGATAATATTGGAATTTGAAGAATAATTATGGATGATATCAGCATAATCTATTTAAATTTGGACGGATAGGTAACAGAAAGGGGTCTTTGTATATTAGTTTCAAAAATATGGGAGATCTATGTTATTTTTGAAACTGTAGGAGAGGTCCCTATAATTAAGGTAAACCTCAAAAAAGGTTAGTGTAATTTACCCTTATTTATTTATTTCATTTCTCTTTTTAAATTTCTATCTAAATTCATGATTTAAACACATTATAAATGTTAATCTAAAAATGCATTTTGACTGTGAAACCATAGTCATATTCATATTAGTACAATTTGTATTTGGAAAGGGGATATATAATAGGGAAATTTACCAATAAATCCCAAAATTGAAACTTATGAACCAATTAGTCCCATTTTTATTCTATTAAACCGTTTAGTCTCATTAAATTGTTAGAGACGGAAATACCCTCATATAACCGTTGTTGATGCGTCTTTGGGGCGAAAAATGGGTGAGGCGCGTGAGTGGATGGCGTGAGTGATTGGCGAGTGGATGTCTGGTATGTTGAATGTGATACACTGTGATGGTGTCACAGAATTGCAATCCGCTGTAAGGGGTTTTTATTTGGGGTGGGTTGGTGTGTGTGTGTTGGTGTGTTTGGAGGTTCACACAGGCAGACACATTCATCAAAGACCAAACCACCATCGACAGAGTCAAATCTTCGATGCCAACCCCGACATCCTCAGCGCCTTCACCAACTCCGACATCTACGTCACTGTCACCGTCGCCAACTCCGACATCCCTGCCGTCTCCAAACTCTCCGCCGCCGTGTCCTGCGTGGCTAACAACATCCTCCCCTTCTACCCCACCGCCAAAATCCACCGCATCGCCGTCGGGAACGAAGTCATCGCCACCGCCGACAAATCCCTCATCGCCCACCTTCTCCCCGCCATGAAATCTCTCCACGCCGCCCTCAATCTCGCCGAAATATCCAGCATTCAGGTCTCCACACCTCATTCACTAGGTATATTATCAATCTCGGAGCCACCCAGTTCGGATCGGTTCAGGCGTGTTTACGACCGGGTCATATTTGCCCCAATCCTTGAATTCCATCGCCACACAAACACGCCTTTCATGGTCTGCCCATGGCCGTTTTTGGAGTTCACATCGAATACACCCACTGTTACACGCGCACACACACACACACACAGTGATGGCTTCAACACACACCCCCACACACACACACACACACACACAATGACACACACACACACACAGCAAACACAGTCCCACACACAATGATACACACACACACAGCAAACACAGTCCCAAAAAAAGAACTGATCCAGCGAAGACAGTCCCACATTAAATCAAGGGCACTCTCATCCACACAATTAAACAAAAATGGAAAAAAAAAAAAAAAAAACAAAAAGGACCAAATCAACCCACTAGTAGGACTATTTGGTATAATAGAATAAAAGTAGGATTATTTGGTATAACAGTTTGTACAGTAGGATTTATTGGTAAATAATCCTATATAATTATTAAAATAACACCACAACATTTGCGAGTCTCTTTCTAGAAAGAGACTCATTCAGGCGAATTCAGATTAAATAAATTTGATGAATGAATCATTAATCTTATTAAAATTGAGATGATGGATGATGAATAATTGCTAAAAATCTTTTGTAGTATTGATAGATTAATGATAAAATGAAACTTTCTAGCGATTAGTCAATGCACTTTGTAAAGTAAAAAGAAAGAAAGAATACCACCTTGAGAAGAAGGTAGTCGGATTGAGCTGTCTCGGGTTTAATACACTACTGTCGAAAACGACTCCTTCCAAATAGCAGTAGTAGTAGGGTCCAATTCAATTCAAGCTTACACACACACCACGAAATAACAAAAAAGACAAGAAAAAAAGTTGTGTGGACACCATGAAGAAAGATGATCAAGACTGACTTTTGCTTCTGAAGATGAATCGGTAATACAAGTCAATGGTGGCTTTACTTTCGTTCCGTTTGGAATGGGAGTTGGGTTTTTAATTTTTTAATTATCTTAATTTGGAGTTAAAAAATTTTATTTGTGATGAATTTTTTGATTTTTTTAATTTTTGTGAGAAAAAAAAAATAGAATGAAAATGTTTTGGAAGTGGCATTTTATCTTATTAATTTTTTAATTTGTTTTGTTTTTTCATAACTATTTTAACTCAAATCATTTATACCAACGAAACCTTAGACCTCGTTTGACAAGTGACTTTTTTAGCCAAAAAATTAAAAAGTCACTAAAAAAATTAAAAAGCCAACAACTTATACCAAAAAGTTAAAAATTCACTTTTCTCTCTACTTTTTTGCATATCTTTTCGTAAAAAATCAAAAATTCATCCCAAACGTGCTAATTTTTTTATATTATATTTTAGTTAAAAAGTCAAAAAGTTACTAAAAAAGTATGTTCCCAAACGAGGCCTTAGTTTATTAGGGGTTGAAAATTTTTATTTTTTTAATTTGTTACATTTTTATAGACTTACGAAGCCAAAAAATTACTTAGAAAGTTAAAAAGTTATCAATATTCACAAAAAAAAATAATAATTTACACACAAATTATTATAACTCAGTCTGAACAGTCCGAAAGACTGTTGCTGAGTTGTTGAAATGATTTGGAAAAATTACACAGGCGGGGTGCACAAACAACACAGTGTTGTTCGGCCTGTGGAGGCCCATCACGGGTCCCGTTTTGATAATCTGAACTGTTGAATATGTAACACTCGTTGAGTACTATATATCTTTAAAAAATCACGTTGATCGAATATCGCTAACTACATGATTAAATTAGTTTTGTAGAGAAAAATAAATGTGTTATAGTTAACGGTTAAAAAAAACTAATCCGATCAGATAGCTATCGATATCCGATCAAGGTGATTTTTTATAGACATATAGTACTCGACGAGTTCTACACATTGAACGGTTCAGATTATTAAAACTAGACCTGTGATGGCCCCCACAGACCGAACAGCACTGTCCAAAACAATGCCCCGAAAAGTAGGCACCATCTCTTATCATTAATTCACTCCCCACACAGTACGGCCTACTATCTACTGTCCTTATCTTCTCCTACACACTAATTTATATAATTTTTTAATACACATTTTTTAGTAAAAAATTAAAAAATTAATCTAAACAATCATATATTTTTCTTTAACCTTTTAATTCAAAAAATCAAAAAATACACTTATTTAAGACTCTCCAAATTAGTAATAAAAAAATAAAAAGTTGCATATATGTTAAGGGGAAGCACTCAGCGTTTCCAACACGGACATAAGGAGAAACAGTCTTCTTATTTGGCCGCCACCGAAACCGCCCCACCCCCCCCCCCCCCCCCCTCTCTCTCTCTCTCTCTCTCTCTCTCTCTCTCTGTGTTTGTGACATTCTATTCCACTGTCTTCTCCGGGGAAACCATGAGATTGACTGCCCATTGGCAGAATATTTAAACCCTAAAAATTTACATATTATTGGAATTTTTATAAAATATTTAAAAATTAGTAAATTTTTTTTTATAAATATTAATGTTAATAAATTTACAGAAAATATTTTGAAAAAGATATACTGAGTTGTAATTGTCCCTCTTTAAAATTCAATCTTGTCTAAGGCACTATTTGTTACAATTTAAATGAGTTGTTTATATCTTATTTTAATTTGAGAGTTTGTATTAAATTATTTGGTACATCTTCTATTTATAATTTATTAAACATAAATAATTTAAATAAATTGAAAAAAAGATATATTCTAATGATGAATTTTTACTTTTATAGAGTGGTATCGTTAACTTTTACTTTTTAATAATCAATTTTTAATTTGTAAAAACTGTAAGACCAACATATATTATAATTATATAAGAAAATGATATACAAACTTTAAACTTATTTTGTAGACTCATTTTTTAGACCCAATTATATAAATTGTGGGAATCGCTTAATTTTACAGCCCCAGTTGAATCACATATCTGTTGAAGATTATAAGTTATTTAATAATAGGGCTTTGATAGAGACCCCCTCCAATCACCACCCCCACCCCCCTACACGTAGCGGGCGGTGATTGGAGGAGAAGGAAAAAAAAAAAAAAATCTGACCAATCAAGAAGAGAGGGGGTGGGGGAAAAGGGGGTCCGGATCTTTTTCCTTAATAATGAAATAAGGAGATGAGTTTAAGAAACGACAGAAGAAGAGTCCCTTAATCCCACAATTTATAAATGTTGGTATCTTAAATTTATCAATAAAAAAAAGGAATGACACAAACAAATTTAACTTACTTTTTTTCAATTTTTGGTTATCTTTAATTTTTTTTTTTTTTTTTCAGCTTTTCATTTCATTCCACAAATCTCTTAACCAAGCTTTAACTTAATTTGGATTTTTTAAAGCTTGTTTTATTAATACTTTCTTTCTCTTTTTCTTTGTTATAAAAAGATTGAAAACTTATAAATAAAAAAAGGTGAAAACTTATTTTCAAAAGAGTAAATTACAAATACACCTCCTTTGATTTGTTTAAAATATGAATTGCCTCATGTGGTCTTGAAAATTACATCACACTCCTTGAAATTTCTAATTTCATAACAAATAATCTATTTTATTAATAAATCATTAAGTTAATTAATAATATTTAATAATGTCATAAATATATTTCAATTAATAATTCAAATAATTTATTATTGTATAGGAGCAGTTAAGAATTATATTTTTTCAATCAATTCTGTTAAATAAAAAAAAATCTACAACTACGATATTTGTAATTTTTCACATCATAAGAAATAACCTATAATTTAAATAAATCTCAAAAAATATATTTATAATTTATCCTTTTCACAAAGTGATAAATTTTTGAAAATTTTGAAAACTATTGAAATAAACAAGCTGCTTTTAACTTGTTCTTGTCAAAATAAATTTTCATTCCTTCACCTTCCTTACCATTTTCCATCACCACTCACAATTGGCCACATCACCTTGACGACATCCTGTCGTCATCACCTCTGCCGACCACCTGTCAATTGCTTGGTAATATGTTGCCTTAGTCCTAAATGAGATTGGGTAAACTAGCAATAGACTTTGGAGGCTTATTACCTAATAGGTCAATTTTGGAGACTTATTATCTATTAAGTCTTATTAATAAATTTATTAAGTGATAAAGATAAATTTATCAGTCTTTTATTTTTATAAATAAATTTATAGTGATAAATTTATCAGTCTCTTTGTTTTTATGAATAAATTTTTAGTGATAAATTTATCACTCTCTTATTTTTATAGTGTTAAATTTATTAGTTAGGACATGTAGGTAAATAAGTCTAGTTAATAGGACTAATTGGTAAGTACCCCAATGAGATTTTGGATTATTTTGAAAATGTGGTTAAAAGTTTACTTTTAATTTTTTTTTGATTTTTTTAAAAAGGATATGTAAAAAATATAAGAGATGATATAATTTAAAATAAATTAAAATTTAAAAGACAACTTTTAACTATGTTCTCAAAATTAAGAATGAGTCAAATTGCTTTTTTCTAGTTTATGATTTTTTTCAATTTACAAACGTCACTTGGAAAATTCGTTTTCTTCTTCACTAGAATTTTGAATTTACCTTTCTTCCCCAATTTTATTGCTTTTTCTCCCTACCTTCTACTATAGTATATTATTATACAATAATAAATTTACTACTATAAATTAAAATATTTTATCCCATCAGAAAAATAAAATATTTTATAAACAGAAAAGCAACGAGGTCAATTTCAATGACAGCCTGAATGTGACAGTGCGATTTTCTCGTCCACTTTTTGCTGCTAGTAAACAAAATACATACACATTTGTATCATCCTCATATCATATCTTCAAATGTAATGTGGGGTCCTGAATTTCTTGACCATGTCATGATCACTCAATAATACTGCCTACATTCAACATCTTTTATTGTATTTTCACTTAGCATGGACATTCATTCTTTGTCTTTAAAATTTTTTATTTAATAAAAAAAGATCAAAATATAAAATTTTTGTAAAACACTTGAATAGGTTTTTTTTTTTTTTTTTTTTTTGAAAAAAAAAATTCCCATACCCACTTAGGATTTTGTATATTTTCAAATTCCCTTTCTATATCAGTTCACATGTTATGTACAAGCATATTTTTGGTCTATGAAAATCAAGCTTAATCATTATATGTTTAGTGTCTTTGGATACCTTTTATGTCATTAATATCTCATTTGGGGTCTTGGTTTTTATATGATTTTTTTAGCTTTTTAGTTGAAAAATCCAGCTTCTATATTATTCATATTGTACTTTTTTTATTATTATTATTATTTTTTAAAGGCATGAGAAAAAGCCCAAAAGTCCATCTAAGAGCATCTACAATGAAAAAAAATATTTATTGATAGTATTACCGAACGATCTTTGTTTCTCACTATCCCAACAATGTTGTAGTCCTTATCACAAATCAATATTGTTCATTAGATGATGAGAATACCACGTGGTCGTTAGTGTTAATGTTCGGCAGTAAAGAAACTTTTTACTCTATTGAAACTATTAGTAGGTAAGTTATCAGGAAAAAAAAAATGGTTAGATGTTAAGAGTGAGATAACAAAGAGGAGAGAGAAAGAAAGAAAGAAAGAAAGAAAGAAAGGAGGAGAGGACCCGTTATTGGTTGATAGAGATAAAGGGAAGTATAAATTTGTTCACACACTTGTGAATATCACGCATCATCTCAATGGTTGAATCAATAATGTGGTTGCACCAAAAGTTTAAAATAAGCCAATGAGATGATATGTATTATTCACGTTGTGTGAACAAATTTTCTCTTAAGAAAAAGTGACTTGACACAATTTTTTATTTTTATTTTGAAACACACTTTAACATTTGTACTGTAATACTACACACACCCACTAAACTAATGAACTTTATCATAGAAAATCCAAACTCGCTTTTATCACCTGTTATTATATAACACAATTTTAACATGTTAAAAAAAAATTTTAAAAGCGAGTTTGGATACCCATGTACATCTCCATTAAAAGTGCTCTAATAAATTTTTGAGCAATGCAAGGAATATAAAAAAATTATCAAAAAATCTACTAAATAGTGAGTCCTATACCCATGTGTGTATTTGATAAATTTTTAGTAAAAATTTTGAAGTCTGGCACATTTTCCTAAGTTTTTTAGGTCATTTTGCTGACAACACGGTGATGTAATGAGTGTTAGAGTTCTAACGAAAAAGCAGAATCACAAAACATCAAAGGGTAAATTAGTCATTTTGCACCAAGCCAGCATGAAGAAGTCTTGCTTGTTTTCTTGTGCTCATTACTAAACAAAATCAGCATAAAAAAAATCTTGAATTTTTTTTTCTTAAAATTATGTCAAACAAATTAATATTTTTAGATCAGACTGTTTTCTTAAGCTTTTTTAATGCCCTAAAACAGTCGGTCCCAAACGAGAAAATTTGTATTTCAGTTTTGAAGTCACTTACAGCCATCAATTTGTATCCCCTTCTGTAGCACGGCAATTTCATTTGGTTGGTCATTTGGTCACCTACCCCAAAGAAAAAGGCCACCCTCAACCTCTAATGTGACTATACATTCAGTACATTAATAAATCTTTTTTCTTTTTTGCCGCCTAGTCATTTTCCATGCTAGCCCCAAATATTGGTTTGAAAATTAAGGTTTGATGCACGTTGGTTATCCTGGTACAATGAGTTTTTTTCCAACTATGTTAGCGATTTGCCTCCTTTCTAAATTTTGTCATTAACAATAAAATGACAAATTGATTTTGTGAGTAAGCAAGATTGGTTCTACATAAAATTCTTCCAGAATAATATGAGTGATAAAATTTTAAAAGGAAAAGTAATTTATAAATGCAAAATGTATTATATAGAATGGTGCGGCATATAGTGCTTCATCTAAAAAATAAAGTCTATTATCATAATTATAATTTACAAGTACATTTTACTGCATATTATTTTAGAAGCATATTTTGTTTAAAAATTTTGATAACATAGAACTCTTCAATGATTTCTCATTGGAGCTGTTATTCTATAATAAAGCAGCAGTGGTGCTTTAATGGTGAATATAACTAGCAGCTATCATATTCATTAACTCAGCTAAAACCAACCATTTTCCTCCCTTCCTCATTTCTTTCCTCCCAGCAAAATAACTAAATTTTTGCAAAATTGCAATTTTTCAAAACCAAACACAGAAACTGGTGTGCTCGAGACGATCGGCTAGTCATTCGGCAGGTCGTCCCGAATACACCAGTTTTTGTGTTTAGTTCTGCTAAAATGACATCTGACCATTGGAGCACCATTGCTATAATTCTACCATTTTTTACTATTTATTGTCAAATTATAACAATGACAATGTTATTATAGCATTTGCCATTGAAAATGCTCTTTAGCTTATTTATTTAAAAATTACAATTATCTCAATAGAATCAAGCTCTCTCTATCTATATATCTCATGACCTATTGCACTCATAACCATTGAATCATATAATTAAGATTCTTTTAATATATGAATCTCGGGGATAATTTAATAATTGATAGTGCATGTGTGCTTACCCATACCACTATATAATTTTCCATATAGATGGGTATGCTCAAGAATCAACCAAGCTCCTTGCAACTCCACTAAGGGTGTGTTTGTTTGGACGGACTGAATAAGGGGGGATTGTAATCTATCGGACTATTAGTCCTGGGATACATTGTCCCCGAACTATTTGGTTGAACTGTATTTGTATCCTATGTTTGTTTAATCATGTGATTAGATGTCTAGATTGGACTATTTTTAATTAATCCAATGTTTGTTTGGGATATTATGGAAAAGGATAAATGCTCAAATAACTATTTTATCCTTTGCAATTATTTACTAAGTAATAGCAATATTAAACATAGCTTTAATATTTTAATTATTTTTAGTTAGATTAAATAAAAATTTATTTTATTTTATTTTTTGCACAATTAAATAAATTTATTTTAAAAAATTAAATAAATTAAATATAAATAAAAATATATGTTATTTTTTAATTAAAGTTTTAAATAAATTTATTTTAAATAATAATAATTAAATAATAAAATAAAATAAAACATCTATTAAAATGTAAATAATGAAATTAAATAAAATATAAACAAAATTTTAAAATAAAACATCAACAAAATATCTATAAAAAAATATTTTTAAAAATTAAATAAATAAAACAAAAATAAAAATTAAATAAAATTATTTTATTTTTAAATTGAGACATTTAAATTTTTTTTTGAATTTTACTAAGTATAATATATAATTAAATACTACAGGGCAAAAATGTAATTTTATTGTCTAATCCCATGGGATGAGTTATCCCATGGTTTCTATCTCAACCCCTCCATGGGATAGGATAGTCCCACAAATATGAGATTAAAGTCCGGAGTAAAACTTTTGAAACAAACAATGGACTATTAGTCCGATGGGACTAATAATCCAATTCCACACCCTAATCCTTCAAAACAAACACGCCCTAAAAGGATTGGATGGTCCCATTTTGATTATTCAATTTGTTAATTTCTTAAGATTTTATGGGTAGATCATTCATAAAATATATATATATATATATATATATATTGTCATGATAATTGTAAGCTATTTATTTTAAATGTATTTATCTTTCAAAAAATAAATAATATATTTTTTAAATTATAAAATTAAATCATAAGTTACAATTACCAAATCAATCTAATATTGCATATGAATAAACTATACAAAATTCTAAAACATTATCAAATCAAATCATCAAAATAGAATCCACCATAAATACACTGGCTAAAATCGGACCAGGCCGCTGACTTAGGTCTCGTTTGGGAACAGGTTATTTTAGTAACTTTTTGATTTTTTGGCTAAAATATGAAGTAAAAAAAACTAGTATGTTTGAGATGATTTTTTGCTTTTTACGAAAAAATGTGTAAAAGTAGAGAAAAAAAAGGGAATCTTTGACTTTTTAGTATAAGTTGTTGATTTTTTTATTTTTTTAATAATTTTTTGACTTTTAAACTAAAACAACTACTTGTCAAACGAGGTCAGTCGACTTGATCAAGGGGAGTCCATTTGCAACATACAAATACAAATATACTTGCAAGGATTCTAAATAATATTATTTATCAAATATCCTTGATAATGCGCATCTCACATACGAGTAAGATACAATTGGGCGTGGCTATAAGAAAAAAATTTCTTCTAAATTCTTTAGTTTCGGCGTGGATATCAGATTGGGGAGGGAATTAGTTGAATTGTGCATAAGTAGATTCAAACACTTTTTACTATTGAAATAAAAAAAAAAAGAAAAAAGAAAAAAAGAAGGATACAATTGGGAATTGAATATTTTTGTTAAAAAATTTTAATAAATTAAATTAAATTCATACAAGAAAGTGAAAGATTTTTTTTCTCATTTATTCAATTTTTTTGGTATAAAGTTAAAAAAATTTAACTAAAAAATTTAAAAATCACTAAAAAAGTTAGTTTTCAAACATCTTAAATAAAAGAAAAGACTGTTGACCCAATAATCTATGTAACTTTGTCATTTGTGATTTTCTTTAGAGTGGTACTATTAGTACTCCATGAATTATTTTGGATCCCTTATTTCTTTGGCCTCTACTTATAAATTTTGAAACCCTCAAAAAAAAAAATTTCCTTTCTAAAAATACCAAAATTATCCTTGTGAAAATATTTCATCCATTGAATGCACACTCCTCATACACCTACACCCTAAAAAAACCCCTGTTCCAAAAAATCCTAACAAAACCCACCAAGAAGGAGAAGAGCCAATGTACTTGCTATCTTTGCTACCTTGTCTATCGTTATCTATCATCTTCTCTTATTATAATAATTGATTTGGTTGGTTTGGTTGGCAGATATTACAAAATTGTGAGTTCAATAGAGAACTACGCAACAATATTATCAAATGGCGGACTTATCGGTGCCAACCTAGTTGGGATTGGTTTGTTTCGTTTTGATACTCTTCGCACTCATCGTTTTCTTTATTGATGTAATACTCTTTTGGTTCATTAATAAAATTTATCTTTTGCTGATCAAAAAAATATTATCAAAGCTATGCAATGAAGAAATAACTTTTGAACCTGATAATGGATTTGAGCTACTCCTGATAACTTCTGCAAGTGCTAAAAATTTTGACCATTCAATATGTTAAGAAATTTTCATGTTCGGACCTGCATTATCAAACATTACTTATTTGTTTGGGAAAGTAATGTTCGGGCTTGTATTTTCGAACTTGAAAAAATGAAAACTTCTAGAAGCTATTAACAATTTTGCCGTTTAATGTATTAAGAAATTTTCATGTTCAGACCTGCATTCCCGAATATTACTTATTTGTTCGGAAACGAATAAGTAATGTTCGAGCCTGTATTCTCGAACTTGAAAAAATAAAAATTTCTGCAAGCGTTAACAATTTTGACCGTTCAATGTGTTAAGAAATTTTCATGTTCCGACCTACATTTCCAAATATTACTTATTTGTTCGGGAACGTCATCCCAAACAAATAAGTAATGTTCGAGCTTGTATTTCGCCAAAGGGCTGCCACTATTATCGCCGAAATATTGCTACCAAAGGGTTTTCAAGGTTTTGATGGTGAATAAGTTTTGAATGTGGGATTTGGGAAAGATGCATAGGTGGTAATGAAGGTGGGTACTCTCATGAATTCTAATTCATGATGTAGTGGGTGTGTGTAGGTTTAATTATGAGATAAGGTGTCCCAAAATTAATGATGTACTTTTTAGTAATTTTATTTTATTTGAAGTTATTATTATAATAAAAAAGAATTAAAAATTAAAAAATTAACAATAATTTATAAAATACTAATAGCAGCCCCCTTTTTTTTATTAGCCATAACATAATATCATCATTAAATATTCTTTCGAGGGAGAGGGGGTGTTTGTGTCAAGGAGGAGCATGATCAATTATATGACAGAGATTCTGGAGTAAGAAAGACAATGAGAAAAACCTTCAATCTCCTATTCTGGCACTTCAAATTTCTTTATATCATTATTCTATCCATAAAGGTCCATCTTTTTCATACTCCCCTTTTTTGAAATCTGGTGACCCTTCCATTCCATGTCTCTCCTCCAGCTATTATAGTCTCCCCTCTCTCTCTCTCTCTCTCTCTCTCTCTCTCATCATATACATAAAATATATATAATTATCAAGATTATATAGCTGACAATAAAGAGAAACCAACACCAAACCTCACAACAAAAACAACACACAGAAAACATGGGCAGAGCTCCTTGCTGTGACAAAGCCAACGTCAAGAAAGGGCCATGGTCGCCGGAGGAAGATGCCAAACTCAAGTCTTACATCGACGAACACGGCACCGGCGGCAACTGGATTGCCTTGCCCCAGAAGATAGGTACTTAAAATCAATCACACACACATCCAAACCCTTCTTCCATATCTCTCTAAATAGTAATTTTTTGTACATACAACTCATCAAGTTAAATAAACTGTTAAATGTCTGGTTTTAGGCCTCAAGAGATGTGGCAAAAGTTGTCGGCTTCGATGGTTGAATTATCTACGGCCAAACATCAAGCATGGAGGATTTTCAGAGGAAGAAGACAACATAATTTGTAGCCTCTTTTTAAGTATCGGAAGCCGGTAAGCCCTAAGCGTTTCAGATACTGATATTCACTGATATATAAACTGATATCGGTCCATATATGACTGTATCTGATAAATATACATATAGGGTTACTTTACTTTTGTATATTTTCATGTTTTGCATTGATCCTTTATAGGGCTAAAAAAAAATATTAAACATGTCCTTTCCTTTCTCTTGGAATGCATAGGTGGTCTATTATTGCTGCGCAATTGCCGGGACGAACTGATAATGATATCAAGAACTACTGGAACACGAAACTGAAGAAAAAGCTAATGGGCAAGCAACGCAAAGAACAACAGGCTCGCTCCAGCAGCCTCCAGCAAGAGATGAAGAGAGAGATCAGTTGTAGTGAGGCTTTCATGGTTTCTTCAGAGGTCATCAACCCAGTTCCTTACTGGCCAGAGCTACCTGTAAACATGCTGGCGATGAATAATCCGAGCAGAGAGGACTATTTCAAGGACCAAACATCCATAAGGAAACTGTTGGTTAGTATAGGAGGAAGATTTCATGATGATGATCATCATGAACCAAACAACAACAGCACAAGTTTTCAATACCCTTTTGATAATTCCATCAATACTTTTGCATCTACAGCCTCCATCAATTCCATGAACAGTTCTTGTTCTCAACAGCCCAACATGTTTGAAGGATTCAACAACAACTACCCAATTGAGCTAGCTAGTAGTGAATTGGTCTACAATTCACCACAGCAATTAGATGTGTTGGAGAGTTTTTCTGGTGTGGACATGGTCAATGGCAGTGGCAGTGGCATTATTAGTTCTGCAGAGAGCACTAAGTGGGGGGAAATGATCAGCTCTCTGGTGTATCCTCCTATGGTGGCGTCCAATTATGAAGCTTTCCAAAAAAGGGTGATACAAGATTGCAGTTTCCAAGAGTCGAGGTACTTTGGGTTACAATAACAATCCTGCTGCAAATGCTGTGTTGGTGTTAGTGTTTCAGCAGATAGTATCGAACTTACTCAGAGATTTGTTTGTTTTGCACTATCACTTTCGTTCTGAAAAGTGAGAGATTTCTGATATTTGCTTGATTTACTTGTAGTTTACTTATTATACTAGGATCTTTTTAATGCAATTTCTGGACTTAACATTTCTGTGGTTCATACTGAACATAGAATCTTAAATATATAGGAGTTTGGGTCCTAAAACTTTGACATTACAGTGAAGCTATTGGCTCTCCAAATTAGACTGTTTAGATATCGACTGATTCGTATCAAATTTTTGATTTTTTTAATCAACAATGCTAGGTATCATGAAAAACTTTTTATGAAAATAATCATGAAAATTTTGTGACCCTTGGATTACACTTAGAATAAAGCACCACACACTAATCAAGGTAATCCAAAGATCATAAATTTTTCATGATCATTTTCATGACAAAATTTTCATGATCCCTAACTTTTCCCATTTTCAATATAAATGCATCTGGTATAGTGGTGACAACGAAAATTAAATGCGTTCACAATAGGAATCGGTTCATTGGTTTTCATGACGCGATTCACAACTAATACAACTGGCTTGACTGCTATAAACTCTTTTTCACCGGTACCAATGCTTGTGGATTTAGCAGCCGGATGAAGTGATAAGGGTGTTGCAGAAAGATCTGCACTTCCCTTTTACAACATAGGAGGGAGGGGGGCTCTCCTTCCTAGAAAGATTTTCAGATTACCTCCGCCCCTCTTTCTTAAAGCTACGACATCCTATTGATCCTTGCATCGGCTCTACTGGTTGGCTTTGCTATCAAGGCCATGAATTCTTTAGAACGGGCCGGCAGGCTGGGTGGACGGGTCTTTTGCATATCACTAAGCATGCCCCCTTCCCTGTGCTTTTAGCTTGATAAGAAGGTCCTTTTTCTTTGGCATCCTGCATGCTTAGTTTCCTAGATGGAGCTCTTTCTTGAAGTCCGAGTTGATAATTTTAGTAAATTCACGACTGAGTCACTAAATTTTTGATAAGTATGGCTCAATACTCCTAATACTAGTACATTGCAATCAATAGTCATAGTTTGTCTCCTGTATGTACAACCTTAGTGCAGTCATATATATTGAGACATAAAGTATAAAAAAGTTTTGTACTATTTCCTAATCATAACGTAAAAGATGTACTTAATTTATCTTTCTTTTTTATATATGAATTGAATTGTGTATATATTTTACAAAGTTCTTGCAACCTCCATGAAAAGGTAAGCAGGAAAGATGGAAAGGTACTTTGGCGTTTTGGCCACAAGCTATTGGTATCGGATGTAAGCATGTGTAGGGACTGCACTGAACTGGCACTGAACTGCTTTATTGTTATCTTCATGTCTGCAATTACAATAAGAAAGAGGTGCGAAAGAACTCACGCGCACGCGCAGATACACACATATTGCATTAGTCCATCTCATGTATTGCCAATGCGAACTCAATTCCCTAATGACTACACATATTTTAAGAGCATGTCAGATCAGATCAGATGTGCTGCTTCAAGTATCTCTAGTATTTCAAGTATCTAGTACAGAAAAATTATCACATAGGTCCACCTCATATCCTGCGTGGTATGTTCTTACAATTTTATTAGTTACATACCTATAATTTTTTATTTTTTCTCTCTTATATATTACATAAAGCAACCAATGGACTCATAAGGCACAGCAGCCCTGCTGTGAGGTCCTGTAGAGGCATTTTTTGTCAATTTTTTGATGATATGAACCGTTCATATTGTAAGATTTGTCGAGTATATCATTCATATAAAAAATTAAGTTAATCGAACATCTATAACCCCATGATCAAGCCCTAATTGTTTTAAAAAAATTATTAAAATCATGTTAATCGTTTATTTTTTGAAAAATAAATGTGCTCTTATTATAATACTACAAATATCCAATTTACTTATTTTTTGCATGAATGATCTATTCAACGGACCTTATAATATGAATGGTTCGGATCATCAAAAAAGATTCAGGATACGTCCCCAATGAGCCTCATAGCAACCTATTGTAGGCACAACAGGAACCCCAACTCCATCACAGATATATTGATTAATATTGTTTCCATATTACCAATACTAATATATATAATGATTATTATTTAAAACCATGAGTCGAACGCAGGATGTGTCATTTTTGTTTTTTGGGTAAGTGTTTGATTACCCCCCAAAAAATAGCTAGTACCATCTGACATATGGCTGATATATGATTGTAATGTTAATATCCATACATATTATGATAATATTATTTAAAACCATGAGTTAAGTGGAGGATTTTTTTTTTTTTCATTTGATCACCAAAAAAAAAAAAAAAAAAAAATTGTCTAAAGCAAGATTTGTGTACTAAAATTTTGAACTTCTAATACTAATATATATTGACTGGTATTGTCTAATATTAGTTAATATATAATTGTATCATCGATATTGACACATATTAGGTCTAAAAACTCTAAACTAATCTTTGGTAGCAAAAATTCTGAGTTTTACTTTAGCTAATTGTCAGCTTGAGGGATGAATCTGCCTTTATCATCTGGATAATGCTTTAGCTTTATAGGTGCTTTGCTTTTCTCTGAGGCATTTCATTTTGTGCATTGATTTTTTTAGTTGAATTTTTCTTGAGAAATTTACAGCAATAAAATTAAAATTTAATATTTTTGTGTATGGTGAAGTAAAAAACTGAAAAGTACCACATATAATCTTATTTTTTACATTCCTTTCTTATTCCTTGATACAAATGAGTGGTCTAATGTGCACTTCATACATGTGAAAATAAAACAAAAAATGAGATTATGTATAACATTGTTCTTGAAAATTAAATATAATGAAATGATTTTGTGGTGTAAATAGAATCACCCTCATCGTTGGGGGTATTTGGGGACAATTGTTAAAATATATTATAAATTATGACTTAACGAATCAGTGATTATTGCTTTAATAAGAAGTTGTTAATCTGTTCGGTACAGTTGTTGGATTATAAATTTAAGTTGCTAAATAGTGTTTTGTAAATAAGCTATGAAATAGTTTTTTAATGTGTAAATGTCATTTTTACCCTTGTTAATTGTAAATTAAATTAACCTTTATTAGTTGTAAATTGAATTAATTTTTATTTTTTATTATTCACTACTAGTCCATATTTTCTGTAATAAAATAAAAATGAAAATAATCCATAGTTTTGGAACTGGGTTGGAATGGTTTTAGGACCATAAGCTCTAGATTCGCAAAGCCGAACACAAGGGAAAAATCATTCTTTTTATCAAAAAAGATCGTTTTATCAGGTCATGGAGATGCTATAAGCATTCTTTTGGTTGTGTATAAGCCTTCCAACAGAAAGACTTGTATGCATCAAAAATCTCAAATTTACTATTCAAAAGGGACAAAATTTTCTATTTAAAAAAAAAAAATTCTTAAGTATAATCATAAATTAACATGCCCACAACATAAGTTAATAATCAATAGTAAAGAGTGGACAGCTTTTCAAAATCATATTTTTTGAATTAAAATAAGTTGTTAGAATCAGAAACTATTTAAAATGAGTTTAACCAAGAGTCTAAAATAATTTTTCCAAAACTAGAATTTATAAATTAACCAAAATAAGCCAGTCTCCATGGCTTTCATATTAGAACTCTCTCTTAATTTAAACAGTTTTCCATTTCGTGTGTGATTCTCTTCTTTTCATTCAACTTTAAAAAGCTTTTTGGCCAGCATTATGAGAGACAAGACATGTTCATGCAAAGAAAAAAATCAAAATGGATAGTTGGTCCCATTTAAATTGAAGTGAATTCGAGATGGTTGCATTGCTTTTATTGAGGTCGATTCCATTTTTATAATTTTATTTTAAATGTCCTTGAATCCACGTACACCGTTCATCCAATGCTTGAAATACTTCATAGCGTTTCGAATTCACCAAGACGATCTCAGACACAGGAATCCATTGCCGACTTCTTTTCCTTCAGTTCTCTTCCTCTGTCCTATATTCGCGGGTTAAATTCATTTAACAGTAATAATTCCGACCCCACAAAACATGACTCCCACAACCCCCATTCACTTGTGATTGGTCCAAGTAAAAAAGAGAAAAAAAAAAAAAAAAAAAGACGACCAACAACAACAACAACAATACAAACACATCATTAGTTCACATCACTGTTGGGTGGTGGAGGTATCTCCAAAAAGAGGTCCCAAACATTTTCCTTTATTTAATTTGAAAATGGAATACTTTACTCCTTATAATTCAAATATAATTAGAAAGTCCTCGTATAATTTTAGACTAAAGGGTCAGTGTTAAAATTTTCATCCAAAATAATGGAAGGTGTATAACACACATCGTTTTTAGAGTAAGTATGGTTTTCAAAAAAAAATTAAGTGAAATTAATATAATAAAAAGACAATTTTACCCTCAATTTTCACCAAATTTAGAATTAGATTAATAAAAAATTAAAATTAAATAAATTAAAATAAAATTAAGGATTGTTCTAAAATAACAAATATAAAGGCAAATTACAACAGTAGTCTCTATATTTTATTCCTTGTGTCATTTTAGTCCATGCACTTTCATTTGCTCAATTTAGACCTTGAATTTATGTTTTTGTCTTAATTTGGTCTAATTAATTACAACTCTTAACATTTTTTTATGAAAAATAGGCACACAAGTGTTACCTGCCATATTTTTAAGGACAAAATTATAAATTTACTCAACTCAGTCAGTTAACCTCAACAAATTTAGTGATAATTTTCCGTAAAAAACAGTAATGATATTATTAATGGACCAAATTGAAACAAAATTTAAAATTAAGAGTCAAAATTAAACCAATTGAAAATGTAAGAATCAAAATGACACAAGGAATAAAATATAGGGACTACCGGTTTAATTTTCCCAAATATAATTAAGAATTTATTTTAAATATAATTAAATAAAAATATAAAATAAATAATAATTAAGAATTGATCTAAAATATGATTAAATTAAAATGTTAGAAATTACAATAAATAATTAAGAATTTAGAATTAATTGTGATATAAAATATAATTAAATTAAAATTAGATTAAAAAGTTAGGAATTATAATAAATAATTAAATATTGAGGATTAATTGTGATCTAAAATATAATTAAATTAGAATTAAAATAAATAATAAATAATTTATAATTATTGTGATTTAATTGAATTATTGTTAAACATTATAAATTATATGTATGAGAGGGAAGAGAGAAAGAAAATAACAAAAAAAAGTATAAGATTTGAGAGTGTTATAGTCATTTAACATTTATAGTTAATGGTGTTAACGGTTACATTTTGGTCCAAATCACATAGGGACTTTATAAATATATTTGATCTACAAGGGGTAATGTGTTTTTGCCTCAAACCACAATAGGATAAAATGAGTTTTACCATATATTCACACTTGAGAAACCTAGGATGGAAAAATTATTAAGTGCTCGCGGATCGGTTTTTAACGGTTCCGTTTGCGGTTTGGATCGGCCCGCATGTCTGCGGTTTGGGAAAAATTGAACCCGCAACCGCTCGCAGTGCGGGTTGTGGTTTGTGCGGATAAAATTCACCTATGTGTGGGCGATTGCAAATAGTTTGTGGATTGAACTTTTTCTTTTAAAAATTTATTTTTCGGCTTATTTTTTTCTTATTTCTTAAATATTTTTGATTGCGGGAGATTCAACACTATCTTCCATTAAAACTGAATTACAAAAAAATTAAAATGAAAATTAAATAAAAACTAACATAGGAAAAAAAAAAAACATCACATAACTAGATTTGTAAAAAATTGAAGAATAAATATTTTAAACAAAGCAGTGTATGATATTATTATAATGTTATAATGTTAGAGCCTACAGGTTTGATAATCAAATTAAAGTGAGTGAAAGAAGAGAAGATAAGGGTTACACAATTACAAAGCTTACAAGAAAATTTGATGGTCCAAATTTAAAAAAAAAAAAAAAAAAATTGTATACAAATACGGGCAAGTAAGTGTGGGTGTAGGTGCAGGTGCAGGTGCAGGCAAAATCCGCGACCAGCCCGCAACTCGCAAAACAAAAACAATCCTAACCCGCATTTGACCCTAATGATTCTGCGAAACCACCCAAATAGGCGTAGGTGGTTCGGGTTGGACGGTTTTCGCAGGTCAAATAACCCTATACCCAGCCTTATATCACATGTCTTTACCGCCAATCAATCATCAGTTGTCATATCCCTGTTGTTTTCTATGTCCTAACACAAAATTGTGGGCTTTACACCTCCACCAATCACAATTTTTTTTGGAGCATCATCTAATCATGTTTCAGGACTACAAAATAACCTTTTGTTAGGAAGACACAAATCAAATTTTAAAAAAATTTCGAAGTATAAACGATTGCCTTTGAAATAGAAGGGGGATATAGGCGACATGATGTAACGATCATAATGATCAAATATGGAGCATATTTTTATTTTCTAATCTGCTAATTTGGACACCCTTAATCCTCAATTTGGTATCCCACTCACACAAATAAGACTAAATGATCCCCCATTTGGTAGGTATATCGTGCAAGAGGACTGCTAATCTTGGTGCCCACATTTATACTCAAATGCATGATTCAAAATTAATCAGTTGGAAAGTTAATTAAAAATTAGTTGTTTAACATTTTTTAAAATATATATATATATATATATATAAATGTAAATATGTGATATGATTTAAAATAGGATAAAAAATAAAAAGTGACTTCTAACTCTCTACTCAAAAGAAATCATAATTTAATTCCATCGTTTTATTCTGCAAACGTATTAATCTTATATGCTTTGACTACTTGTACTTAAAACTTTAACCTATTAATAAACTCAAATACAAGCACAAAAGTTGAATTGCAATCAAAGTACTTTTATTCCTGAATTATCCAAATTTAACTAGTTTATATTGATCACCATCATCGTTGAACAATTTTGTGTAACATGGATAAAAGAAAAAGGTTCATATAATTTGTTGATAATAACGGTTCAGAAAACAACAAATTGTTTACAAAGTACTTTTGCCATAAATAAAAAAAAAAAAAAAAAAGGTACTTTTGCTATAAAGAAACAAAGAAAAAGATAATATTAGTGGCAATGTTTGTTAGTGTGTCAAAACACCACAATCTGCTGCACTAGTGTACAAGAAAGAATGTGAGAGAGGGGGAGGGAGGGACCCTCTCCCCAGAGAGAGAGAGAGAGAGAGAGAGAGCGCGCATAAGTTAAGTGGTATCAAGTCTTATGCTCTGAAGTCAAAAAAAGGACATAAAACAGAGTGAAGCACAAAGGTAAAGATGATTGACTTGGTCTAAACAATAAGTTGCCTTGAGTTGCCCTCAATTGCTTGGCCAGTCAAGAGAGATGAGGCTTATTTTTTTAGTTTGACTTTTTTTTTTTTTTTTTTTTAAAATTATGTTAAATTTTTTTAACCTTTTATATCCATTCCGACTAGAATATCTTAAAAATAAAAAATAAAAAAAATTCAGAAAATACGAAAATAAGCCATTTCTATTAAAAGTTTTTGAAATTAAATTTTACGTAATTTCATATTTTTCAACCTTTTTGAAATTGAAGTAATTTTTTTAAAAAAAAATCTAAATTCATCTAGTCAAGACAAACTTAAAAGGAAAAAAAAATTGTCACAATTAAAAAAAAAAAAAACAAAAATAGGTCAAAAAATATGCTGGCTTTGAAGTTTTTGTTGCTTTTAATTTTTCTAACCAAAAAGGGTTCAATAGTAAATTAAAGAAGGAAAGAGGTGAGCCAAAGAGCGTGGAGGGCTACCATTGGTTAGAATAAAATTTAAGAATTGATCTCTTGCGTTTTATAAATGACTTGAGTTTTCTGACATATTGATTAAGTCAAAGATAGCATCACATCATAAGTTCATGTAATTTTTATAAGCTAAATCAAAATACTTTGATATTGTGTGTACGCATAGTATTAAGATGCTAAATACTAATCGATAAGTGAATCCGTCAAATAAGAAATGACTATCATTGGCTTAGTATTAGTAGATTGGACCATTATATAAGCGTCAGGTGATACGTTTATAGGACATAAGTTAGACTATTCTAAATTATTAAATTAATTGACCTCACGCATTCTAACAGATCTAAATATTTTAGCTGAAATTGTTACGCATATATGTATGATGATATTGACCGGTACCTAATTGTTCATGCGTATTTGTCTGAGTTAGCACAATGTCGTAGTAGCCCTCAATTAATCCTATTATGTTAGAATCTAAATTAGTGATTGATATTATAGGACCGTTGAGAGATTAATAGAGTATACTTTTTGAATGGTTGTTGCTTGATGTGGTGTTGTAAATGCCGATGTCATGGAAATTCTCAATTTTCTGTTAGGGGTGTGAATGAGTGCAGTATCGAAAGATGCCTTTAACATGGCACTGCGTGAAAGGATCAACAATAATCTTGTTATTCTCTCATCATCAGTAGTAGTACTTGTTCAAGCTTTGTTTGTGTGTGTGTGGGTACGTATGTGCGTGCGTGAGAGTGATAAAGAAGGAAGAGGATCTTGAGCCAAGTCTCCGGTGAGTTTTGACCACTTCGGATGATCAATAGCGGTTTGTGTCATTTGAGTACCTAATGTTTTAATTGATCCAATTTAGTCTTAATACACACACACACAAAAAAAAAAAAAACTGATATCCAAAGTACGTGATTAGTGTTATTTTACTCTCTAATGTTTAAATTATGTCAATTTAATATCAACGTATAAATGTATTTTAATTTGATTCTCATATCAGCAAAAAAATAAAAATAAATGAATGACAGATATTTGACTTTTTTCATCTATTTTTTTCTTCTTATATTTGTACGGATCTTTCTTCTTGTATTTGTTGGGTTGTTGATTTATTATATGATAATTGTAGGATTGTGTTATTGATTTTTTTTTTTTTTATATATAATTGAATATTCAATTTGCTTTAAGTCTCATGAACTTTTCTTATACTATGACAAAAAGTAAAATAAAAATAAATTATATCGATAATGCTAAATTTATAATTAAATATCATGTCATCACATTTTAATTAATTTCATTTCCTTCCTTCTTTTTTTTTTCAATATTTGACGAATTCAACTGATATCTGGCGTGCATGATGGATATGATAGGGGAAGAGGACCTATTTGGTGTAATTTATTGTAAGTTAAAAATTGATAATCAGAAAACATAAGTAAAAAACATTCCTCCTCCACTTTTTAAATAATCTATTATTTTAAACTTATTTAAACTAGTTTTATCTAATAAATTATAAACATAAATTGTATTAAACAGTCTAATACATACTTTTAAATTAAAATAAGTTATAAGGCAAACACCAGATATGTGTGTATAGTGGAAGAAGCCTTGATTACACGCACAGTTGTTAATTAATAATTTCGAAAAATCTAGTAGAAAAAAATGATAAACTTGATGAAGATAGTTGATTAATTTTTATATAGTTGTTGCGAAATGTTTCAAACTATTGGTATCCAGATATATGTAGACTTTGGCCCCTAATTTTGTTTGTTTAGGGAGGTTAATATTTCTTTATTATGAATGGGCTGACATGATTTGAAACTGGTTGTTGATTTTGTCAAATCCATACAGAAACTTCATTGTCCTTTAGCTAAAGCCAACTCTCAAATCAAAAAGAAAAATCTTTCTGTAGGAGGATTAAGACGTGTCTTTAATTTAACAACATTAATGTCAATCTCTTAAGTTGACTTGATGAGTTGTTTTCATATGAGATTATTGAAAGATTACAATCATTTTTTTTTTTTTTTCAATTATTTTAATTACATAAAAATTAATTATATGATCAAATACAATCTTCTCACATAAATATAAAATTCACTTTATATAAAAGGATTGTATCATTTTGTGATCAATTTATATATATGTGGTTTTTTTTTTTTTTTTTTTTCACTCCTTTTAATTTCCATAAGATGACCCTTGATTCCAAAAGCTTTAAATATTCACCCAACCAACCAACCGAGAATGCATGATTGCATAAGATAATTGAGAAATATGCGTGTTGCAATGGTTGTAATTAAGCAAGGTTTAAAAATAGCAGTATTGAATTATCACGATGTAGTAGTATTAGTAGTATTGAGCCATACATATTAGGAATCGAATAATTTAGTTATGAATTTTTTGTACACTTATCTGGGATTGATTATATCAAAGACAAATATTGATTTTTTTTTTCTATTATAAAGATTTTTTCATTGTATTGATTTGTTTATTTCTTGTTATTTATGAGTTATTTCTTACCGTGAATATTAAACTATAATTATTTTAATGTAATTTTTTAAAAATTTATAATTAATTTCTCATCAATTGACCCCAAAAAAAAAAAAAAAAAAAAAAATCAAACATATGGCCATGAACTGGGTCATAAATTGATTGACAGGCAAACTATTTTTATTTCCACTGATTTATTGATATCTATATCTATATCTGTATATATATTTTGACCGATTGTTTAGTATATATGATTGTCTGCTTGTAATTCGTTCTCCCAAAAAAAAAAAAAAAAAAATTGTAATTTGAGGGCATGTTGGAAGAGTGGGGAGCTCTCTGTCTCCCTCTCTATGATTAGAGAAATTGAGGTCTAAATTGATTCAGAGTGGCAATAAATTAAGAAATAGGGAATGCTGAAAAATCAAACAAATACGCTTTCCAATCATTCTCAACAAACAACATAAAGCCAAACAAAGCAAAGGTAGTTTCGCCAATTAAATATGAAACTATTAATATTCTCACTCCATAAATATTTATAAAAATTTAGAGTATTTTTAAATTTAAATTACAGTAGTGATTCATCTCTCTAAAACTAGAGCTCTAATTCAGCTCTAGTGATGTAGAAAATAAAAAAATAAGGTTAAAACATCACATCAGATGGGAGTCACACACAAATTAGAGTTATTAAAGCTCTCAAACATTTCTCTTTAAACTATTACATGTCAATTGTTGGATGATTTAAAAATTAATTAATTATTACTTAATTTCTTGTTATGTTAATATAAATAAATTTAAGACTAATTTTCAGTGCCTGACATCACCCATTCTCAATTTCAAAAAAACAAAAGAAAAAAAATTACCCATTCTCTCTCCTTTCCCAAGAGAGCATGAACTTTCAATGCAATTAAAGTCAGTCATGTGAAACCATGAAAAAAGGAAAATGTGCAAACCAATAGAGAATGTGTCACCCATGGTATCTCAAAGAAGGTTTCAACAATGGATGATGCCAGGATGAGCCATAAAGGTTTCTTTCAGAGAAAAAAAAAAACGTGTATACAGGCTTTTTCTTTGCAGTTATGGTGGAGTAATATTATAATTATTCCATCACTAATTATTTCCAAAGTTTATACGATTGAAAAAATAAGCTCACACTTTCCTTTCGCATGTGAAGAGAATAGAGAGAACAGATAAATGCATACATAAAAAGAACAAATTGAGTGCATAATGACAACGGAAAAAATAATGGAGATGACAGTTAGCCCAGTGATCTATGTAGCTACTCCTTAGGACATGAGAATATTAGAAGTTCAAAATTTGAGTTGACGAAATGACTGTGACTCTTTCGTTATAATCTAACTTACCAACCACCTAACATTCTATCGTATGACAAAAAAAAAAAAAGACAACAAAAATAAGAGAGATCAGATTTGAACCTAAAATATCTTGAATTTAGAGCTCTATGTCATGTTAGATGATTAGTATCTCACATTGCTTCTGCATGTCATCTAACTATTATCACTGAATGTTGCCCAAGTTTAATTCATTGTTTTTTATGTTGGATGTTTTTTTAAAATTCTAATAATAATAACAAATAATAAGTGTAAGAATAATTTTTTTGGTATTTTCTGTAAATGAAAGAATAAAAATTGGTAGAAATTGACATAAACAATTGCATTTTGAGACCTCTGGAAATAATTGTCTTCGCACCAAGTTATGAAAATCTTGGGGAAGAGAGACTGTCTCTTCACAAGTAACTAAAATAAAAAATAAAAAAAAGGGTTTAATTCGAGGAAAGTGGTGTGGAAAAAGAAAAGAAGAAGAGGAAATTCAAAGAAAGTTAGGCTCGGAAAAAATGCAAGACCAGGAAATAGATTAGTCTTTTCATAAAGTTTGTAATAATAATAATAAAAAGAAGTAAAAAGATGTAAGCAATGACATTATAACAAAGAGGAAAAGCATATGGTATGGACTGGATGAGATTGGAATTATTATTTTATACATGTATACATATCTGTGGCACTAAAATCTCAACACATAATGTCAAAGGCCTGCAACACAATTCTGAATTAATGGGCATATATATATATATATATAAACACATTTTTATCAAATAATAAATGTTGAGGCAAGCTTTTATGTTTTGATTGTATAATAATTTTTGTATTTGTCTCATATTACTTGTGTAAGTTTTTCTCTATTATATTTGAATTGGGTTCTATATGAATTAGACGTACCTTAAATATACAAATCATTGATCTATTCCTACTTTTGAATTGATCAATGGTTTAAATTAAATATAATAAATGAGTACGTTGAAAGAGTTTTTAACAAAATGCCAACCTTTGTTAAGATTTTTGTGAACAAAACATGAAAAAAAAAAAAAAAAAAAAATCAAACGTCAAACAATAAATGTCTCAATATTTTCTGAGAAGGATTTCGTCAATAAAAAAATTCAAATAATAAACTACGTGTCAATAAGTGTTGAGACAAAGCATAGCAGCAACTTGCCAATCAAACAATAAATCTCTATCTGTCTCTCTCTCGGAACAATTCTCTAAATAAAAATATTTGGTGGAAGTCCTTCAATGTTAAGAGATTTTGTTGAATCCTAAGACGACTTTGCCCGTAACACATACTCTACGAAGTGGATGCCTCAAAGCCTTACAAAAATTTTACTAAGCAAACGGGTTCAAATTTTGTGCTGAAGCTCCAGTTGTTTAGGTAGGTAGATGAGTTTCAATGACAATGAGCACATTAACAACTACAATATATCTATTGTAATGCTTATTATTTTGTTTTCAGATGAAATGATTTATTATTATTTTTAAATAAATTAAAATTAATACAACAAAATAAAATATTTTAAATTAAATTTGAAAATTACAAATCATTAACAACAAATAGTCTTAAAACGTAAAATAAAAGTGTGGGTTATACTTAACTTATATAAATAAAATATTAAATATTTTAGAGATACTCGGGTTGGGGTTGGAAAGTTAATCCCCATCATTGCTCCTAAACTTTCATTGGTTGAGTAAAATCTAAATATTTCAAGACAAGTGTGACGAAATCAGGGGATTAAATAAAAAATAACCATTTGCACATGAGATGGATACGCAATCCTAGATTAATCCTCTATTAGTTTCATACCTTGATTATACTGAGATTCCACAACCTGTTTTAGGTTGGTGATTTAAAAAGCCTAAAGTGCCAAAACTGTAAAGTAATAGGAATAGTTTCCATTGAGATGAACTTGAACAGAAAAAGCCTTAAAATGAACAGACTACAAAGAGAGTTTTCAGAAAAACAAAAAAAAAAAAAAAAATGAAAAAGAAAAAAGAAGAAGAAGAGAAACGAGGCACGTTCCTTATACTTCATGACGATAATAAACACCAAACCACCCGTGATTGAGGCATTAATCAAGTCACCTAAGCCATGACAACAAGGCCGCGACAACCTTAATTGTCACCATATTAATGTTTTTTTATGCTAAGCCTAGAATTAATGGATTAACTAAATGCTACATTCTTTGTTTATGTAATGACATGGACACTCACTAACATGAGAATATAAAATTGTTTGAAGTTTATAAACTTGTCTTTTACTTATCGTTAGAACATTGAATAAATGAATTGTACTTGTGAACATAGAGATACCCTAATTGAAAGGAAGTGGCTTTGTTATTCTGTTTCATGGAAGAAATTTGGTTGTGTATGGCTTTTTTTTATTTTTATTTTTATTTTTTATTATGTTGTTTTATATGGCCTTTTTTATGGTTGGTGGAACAAGAATTCAATTATGAATAGATGGGGATAGTTCGCAGAAATACTGATGCTTGTATATTAAATATTTGTTTTATTTACGGAAGATAAATGATTTTTTTTTATTTTTTATTTTGTCTCAAAGACTTTGTCTCATATGGAGTGAACAGAGATCATATACATAGATATAAAATTATGTTGTGGCTATTTATTTATTTATTTATTTATTTTCGGAGAGGGAATTTAAAGTTTATAGAATTATAGGAATAATTATTCAATGCTTCAACTACACAAAATGGTCAGGGCTGACCCTAAGAGAAGGCTAAGGTTACCATATTGAGCCTTCAAATTTTAAAAAATTTAGAGACTCTCAAATTATTTTAGTCAGTATATTATTAGTAATATTTAACTGAGTGGTTTAAACTCCAAAATACAATCAATAAACCACAATTGCAAGATTATTACAGAAAATCCTAACCTTACTTTACCTACAAATTTTTTTTGTTTTCTTATAATTGGTCTCAAGTGTTGGAGCAATGCGGTTGGTGACATTGAAGAGAAATTATTTACTTGCGTGTGCCATGCACACGGGATGGTTTGGGATGATCTAAATAAATACATTTTTTGACTTTTTATGAAATATGGGTTGGGTATGAGTTGGGTTTGAAGTGATGTGTTAGAGAAGTGATGTGATTTAAATAAAATGATATGACTCAAATAGGATAGTGACTTTTTAACTTTTTGACTTTTTTAGATCATGCCAAACAATCTCTACCAAAAAAAATAAACAAATAAATGAAGTCGGCCCCAAATCTTGAGAAAGAAAAAGGAATGGGTTGGGCTTCAGAGCCCAAATTTTGCTAACTCAGAATATCTGGGCTTGGGCACACATGACTGTGACTCACTTACCCTAATGAAGCCTAGACTTTTCTTTTGTGGGCTGAACGAAACCAAAGTTTAGGTGGGTTGAGGAATGTGAAATGAGTTTTTATGGGCTCTGAAGCAAAACACCTGCTGGTCCAATAATATCAGAGGCCTAGTTAGGATAGGAATGGGTTGGGTTGGGTTGGGTTGGGCTTCTTACTGAAAAGGCCCAGGCCTAATGAAAGAGACACGCACGGGCTATTAAATTATGGGCCATAATAGTTACTGTCCCAAGATTGTGCATTTTAACTATTTATCATCTTTTTCAATTTATGAAATGATTTTTGATTATAAAAAAAATAATTAAAAAAAGAAGAAGAAGATGGAGATAAAGAAAAATATAAGAACAAAAAAATGAAGTCCAAATGCTAAGACACCTCCATAACATTTCTTTCATTTTGGAGTCATGATAAAATACACAGTATGCATACCATACTATATACTATCGTGGCAGTGGAACCAATAAACTGTCAAATCAAGTTGATTACGACTAATTGTGTTGTTCAGATATGTCTCAAAGTGAAATTAATTTCAATTTCATTATGTTATTGTTAACTTTAATTATGATTGAGGTGATATTCTGTTTGGGAACACACAAAAAATAGTCACATTTTTTTTTTTTTTGGAATTTTTTTCTTTAATAAATTTTTTTTATTTTAAATTATGTCAAATTTTTTAACTTTTTCGGCTTGTCTTATATGACTGAATCTAAAAAATAAAAAAATCTGAAAAATTCTAAAAAAAATTAAAAAGAAAAAAAAAGAAAGGGTCTACTGTTTTTGTTCCTTCTAAATTTTTTTAAAATTTGATAGGGGGTGGTTGGGAGGGTGGTTGCTTTGGTGGGTAGGCAAAAAGGTAAAGAGTAGCACATGTCAACTATGATGAAAGAGAAGCTTAATGAAATGGAAGTAATGTTGGGTCCAAAATATAAGAGTCGACAACTATGGGCCACTACTGGGAAGGCAAAACAAAGCCTATCTGGATTGCATTTGGTTGGCCCCCTTCCAATAATGGAGCCGTAGTAAATGTGTTTGTTTGTTTTCAAATTTATTTTTGTCTGAATCTTAAATTTGTGGAAAAAAAAATATATATATATTTCTCAAATTCAATATCCATACAAAACTTTATATGAAGAATTTTTTGTCACTTCTACACGGATCCATTCATGATTGATTATTTTTTGTTTGGGAATAGCCTTTAAAAAAAGAATAATACTATATGTACTAATTGGTACATTAATTAATGTATTAATAGATGATGTGACATAATTTTAGATATTTTAAGTATTTGTAATTTATATAATGGGTGGGGTTATAATGTCATAATATATGTTGGTACACTAATTAATATACCACCGTAATTATAAAGAATTGTGCTCAGTGATGGAGCCAATAAAGTAAATTAGAAGGGGCACTTATTGATTACAACTATAATTTTTTTTTTCCATAACCAACAATGAGAAGATAATAATAATTTTTGAATTAATATTAAGTACAAAAACTTAAATAAATTATTACAAAAGTATTTCACATAAAATTTTACAATTGATTTCAAGTAAAATCGAAAAAAAGTATTGCGTGTAACTAGTGTATCACGGACAATGTAAAAAGGTCATATATTTAAGTCTTAAAATAAATTATATAATGGTAAGATAAATCAAATTTCACAAAATTTGAGTAAAAATTTCATATAATAGTGATATCACGTCATTGTTAACATATATATGATATCACTTACCAATAGTAAAGCAACACATGAAGGGTGAATTTCACATGCAAATATAACTAACACTCTAGTAATTTTTACATATATATAGTGAGATTAATTATATTTGCATATCAATAATTATGGATATTATCTTTATATTGAGATTTTTTCACAAAATTTTTATATATAAAAATATAATTTGTTGTAGTCACTTCATTTTAAATAAAACAATCACTATTATTTTCATAAATTTAAAAATGTCATTGATATTTTATTTTAAATATTATTTTTGTTTAAAATATTATTTATATACATATGTTTTAAAAAAAAAATCAGGAGGCACGTGACCCCCTGGTCACCAAGCGGCCAGGGCCGGCCCTGGGCATGGGCCAACCAAGCCATGGCTTAGGGCCCCTCAAAATAGATCCAAAAAAGGGGCCCTCCTATTGTGGTTTAGTGTAATATATTATGTATGTTTTAAGTTTAAAAAAAAATTAAAGAAGACTCAATCTAACTTAAAATAAATTGATCTATTAAAAAATTGAAAGGCCCATTCAAAAAAATTAACATTGTTATTCATTGAAAATAGACCCAAAAAAAGGGTCTCCTCCTATTATAATTTATTGTAATATATTAGGTATGTTTTAAATCCAAAAAAAATTAAGGAAGACCCAAACTAACTTAAAATAAATTGACTCATTAAAAAATTGAAAGGCCCATTTAAAATAATTAGCATTATTACCCATTGAAAATGATTTTGTAAAAAAATTAGATTATTCAAGTATGATTGATTTATTTGTTTCTAAAAAAGCAAAAAGAACCAAGATCAAGCGACACTTATTAGTTGTTATAATTTAATACTAAATATTTTTTGTGATTTTAACACAAATCTTTTATTTTTTACCTTCATTTTTTTTTCATTCAATGGAAAAAAAAAATATGAAAGACCTCAAAAATTTATTAATTGGTTATCGATTTTGGATCCCGAAAATCTCAAGCCCGGCCTGCATACGGCTCTGCCACTGATTGTGCTCATATATGGGCATCAAAATCTTAGTTAAGCTTAGTTGGAACTTAGAAAAAGGCACAACTTTAACATAGTTCTATCTATTAAATTTCATCAAAATTAAAGTTCTTCGATAACCAAAAAAATAAATGTTTGATTGAGTCGGAACATAATGTCTGCGTCCGGAGATATGGTGAGTAACTTTTCTCCAACATATAGCTCTCTTATTGCTACCATGGTGGGTGGAACATCCCTAATATCCTCTGCTTTTTAAGGCATTAGCAGCATGATCATCATATATATGGAGATCTCAACTTTTTTTTGAGCTTTTGATTATTTTTAATAAACAACTTCGCCGTATCGTATGGGTCACCTAAGGTACAACTAAACTAGTTTTAATTAGGACTTGCAAGTTTACAACTAATCAACATTAGGAGAGAGGGTGTGAACCCCGAATGTTTAGAGCATTTTTAGTCATACTAATCAAAATATTTAACTAAAATCTCACTTTATTTCTGTAGTAGTTAGTCATTTTTTCAATGTACATTTTTATAATGCTCTTTATTTTAACTATTTTTCTTAAAAAATTGAGTTAATAAATTTATGAGAGAGAAACGAGAAGAGTGAACGGTTTTTAAGAATAAAAAAATTAAACAGTTAGTAAATAGTGTCTCGACACAAGGAGCTAGAAAGAAGTGGGAGAAAGAAGGAATTTTTGGGAGGCTCTGTTGAAGCTAAAGAATGATTTTCCAAAACCATGGTGTTTATGTGGAGATTTCAACCAAACCAGATTTATGAGTGAAAGGAAAGGCTGTATTAGAAGGGATAGGGGGATGGCAGATTTAAATGAATTTATTGATAAGTGTGAGGTGAATGATTTGCCATTATTGGGTAGGAAGTTCACCTGGTGTAACTTAGCAGAGGGGGAGAGATGGAGTAGAATTGACAGGGTTTTGGTGGATCCAAATTGGTTGGAGGTGTTCAAGCTTAAATTGTGGGGCCTGCCTAAGCTCATCTCTGATCATTGCCCTTTGTTAGTGATGGAGGATGAGAGGGACTGGGGCCCTAAGCCGTTTAGGTTTGTTAATGCCTGGTGTTTGCACCCTTCTTGTGCTCCTCTTGTAGATAAATCTTGAAAGGAGACTATGGTTCATGGTTGGGGGGGGTTTATATTACTTCAAAAACTGAAAGCCTTGAAGCAAAATCTCAGAACATGGAATAAGGAGGTGTATGGTAATGTGTCATCCAAATTGAAAGCTGCAGAGGAAGAGGAGAACAATCTTGATCTTCAAGCTGAAACTAGGGACCTCAGTCATGCTGAGATAAGTAGAAGACGGGTTCTTAGAGACGAGGTATGGAGGTTGAGTAGGATGGTTGAATGGATGTGTTTACAAAACTCAAGATTGTGTTGGTCATTGAAGGGGGATAGGAATACCAGATTTTTCCATGTGATGGCCAGGAGCCGTCAGAGCAAAAATGAGTTAGCATCCATTACTGTAGGGGATTCAGTGGTGGAGGATCCCTATAGTGTGAGAAGGGTAGTTTTTGACCACTTTAGGAAACATTTCACTGAGGAGTGGGTGGTTAGGCCTAAGTTAGGTGGCTTGTTCAAATCTGTTCATAGCAGTTCTCAGGATGCGATGCTTGAGGCAGAGTTCTCTGAGGATGAGATCAAGGCAGCTGTGAAGGATTGTGATGGCAATAAGGCTCCTGGGCCTGATGGGTTCAACATGTTGTGCTTTCAAAAATTCTGGAAGATGATGAAAGGGGATGTGATTAATTTCATGAAGGATTTCCATCGGAATGGTAGATTGGTGAAGGCTTGAATAACTCCTTTATCACCTTGGTCCCTAAAAAGGTGAACCCTGTGGGTTTATCTGACTATAGGCCCATAAGCCTGGTTGGTTCGGTGTATAAAATCTTAGCCAAGGTGTTATCTGCAAGGCTAAAAGCTGTGCTTCCTTGTGTTATTAGTGAATCCCAATCAGCTTTCCTTGAGGGGAGAAATATTCTCGATGGTGTGCTTATCGCTAATGAAGTGGTGGATGGGTGGAAGAAGTCTAAAAAGAAGGGAGTGTTAATCAAACTTGACTTTGAAAAGGCCTATGACTCAGTAAATTGGGGTTTTCTGCACTCAATGCTTCTGAACTTTGGGTTTGGTGCTAGATGGTCAGCGTGGATTATGGAGTGTGTTACCACTGCTCGTGTCTCTGTCCTCGTCAATGGGTCTCCCACTAACGAGTTTTGTCCGCAGAGGGGTCTTAGGCAAGGAGATCCGTTGTCTCCTTTCTTGTTTAATTTGGTGGCTGAAGGCCTGAATGTGCTGCTAAACAGGGCACTCCAGTTAGGCATTATCAAAGGGGTGAAAATAGGGGTTCGGGATGTGGTGGTATCTCATTTGCAATTTGCTGATGACTCCTTATTATTGTGTGAAGCTAAAGTGGAGGAGGTTAGTAACCTCAAGAGGATACTAAGGTGTTTCGAGGTTATGTCTGGGTTGAGAATTAATTATCATAAAAGTCAGGTTTGTGGAGTGGGTGTTGATGATGGTGTGTTGGGCAGATTAGCAGATATTCTAAACTGTAAGACTAAGAAGCTGCCTGTGAAGTATTTAGGGCTGCCCTTAGGGGCTAATCCCAGTAGTAAAGCAACCTGGAAACCAGTGGTGGAGAAAGTGAGAAGTAGACTTGCTAGTTGGAAGAGAAAGACTCTATCTCATGCTGGTAGGCTCACTTTAATTAAATCTGCGCTTGCATCTTTGCCAGTGTACTATATGTCCTTGTTCAAAGTGCCGGAAGGGGTAGCTAGAATTTTGGAGAGATTGCAAGCCTCATTTCTCTGGGGTGGTACAGAAGTTAGAAGAAAGGTGCATATGGTCAAATGGGAGGAGCTAACTAAAAGCTTGGAGCAAGGGGGTGTGGGGCTGAGAAGAGTGAGGATGGTAAATTCTTGTCTCCTAATCAAGTGGTGGTGGAGATTTGGGATTGAAAAGGAAGCTTTGTGGAGAAGGGTTGTTTGCAGTAAGTATAAAGTGGACTCCAGGGATTGGACTCCTCCCACTTCCACCACTAGTAGAATGTCTAGTGTTTGGAAAGGTATAGTTACCATTGCAGGGGTTAGCAACACTCTCTCGGAGTTCTACATGAATAACTTTCAGCTTAATATTGGAGATGGGAATAATATTAGATTCTGGGCGGACATATGGTGGAATAGGACAAGTCTTAGAGAGGAATTCCCGGGTCTGTATGGGTTGGTGGTGAATAAAGAAGAGTCACTTAGATCAATGCATGACCAAAAGGTTGCTGAAGGTAATTGGGTGTGTCAGTTTAGAAGGAGGCTGTATGAGTGGGAGGTTAGTGAGGTTTTAAGACTCAGAAACTTCCTGGCAGCAGCTTCTGCTCCTGCTCCAGGTCAATTAGATTGTCCAGTATGGAATGCAACATCTTCTGGGGTTTTTTCTGTCTGCTCTGCTTACACAGGTGTGCTAGCTTCAGCTGGCCCCTTGTTAAGGTCTACTAAATTAGTGTGGATCCCGTACATGCCTCCAAAAGTTCAATTATTTACTTGGTTAGCTTGGCGTAACAGAGTTAAGACTGCAGAGTACTTACAAAGAATTGGTGCCCTTAGCAACTCTGTGTCATCCTTGTGTGTCTTTTGCACTGGTGAATCAGAAACTGTGACTCATGTGTTGATTACCTGCCCATTTGCTTGGAAGGTGTGGTCTACAATGCTGCTGTGGTGGGATGTAGTGGGGGCCTTACCTGATTCGGTTGATGGAGTCTTATTGTGGTGGGAAGGTCAATGTATAAGGAGTAAAGAGAGGAAGATCTGGAGAGGAGTGCCTCTGGTTGTGCTTTGGTCTATTTGGCAACACAGGAATGATGTAGTGTTTAAGGCTACTGTTCCAAACTTGGGGGAGCTGTGTGAAGTGATCAAGGTGAGAATTGCTTTATGGATGAAACCAAGGTTCTCTAAGCACCATTTTTCTGTGCAGGATTTTCTTGTTAATCTTCACCAAGTTAGATGCTGCATTTCAGGGAGGAGTGTGTAATGTCTTTTGTTTGGCTGCTATTTTCCTTTGGAGTCTTCATATTTTCTGTTCTGGGTTTGGTCTGGTTTAGGCTGCTTGCATTGTTATCAGTTGCTGTGGCTGTTGACTGTGGCTCATTAGCCTCTGAAGTGCTGGTTCTGAACAAATTGAGGCAAAGGCTTGCATCTTTCTGGGTCAAGCTCTTCGTTATAAATTGGGGTTTGTATTTGTCTGTGTTCTGCTCTGGAGTATGCATGCTTGTATGCAGGCTTGTTCTGCTCTTGGTTATATTTTGGGGTATGTATCTGAGGGTGTTTTTTGCTGTTTGGGGCTGCTGCTGTGGGATGGAGGTTGGGCTGGTGTATACAGGGTTGTGTTGCTGTCTTGCTGAGTTGGTTTTGAGCTGTTCAGGGTTGTACCTTGCCACAACATGGTTGTGTTGCTGTACAGGGTGGTGTTGCTGTCTTCTGGTGTTTGTAGGGTTGAACCTTGCTATGTTGTCCTGCTTTTCTTTCATCTTTCTTCTTTCTTGTCTGTTCTGGTCCTTCTCGGTTTGGTCCCTCTCCAAACCATTCCCCCTTCTTTCTTTGATGTATTTTCATCCTATATAATCTTATTATCAATAAAGGTTTTTCTTGGCTGTTTCAAAAAAAAAAAGGAGCTAGTTACTATTTTTTTTGTTCATTGTTTTATATTATCTTACATGACACAACTTTATATGAAAGATTTTTTCTTTATTATTTTCTTATTTTTTAATAATCATTTCTAAACAAGATACTATCTGCCTTCATTATTTTTCTAAATTTTTAAAATTATATCACATTATCTATTAATACACTAATTAATATACTAATTGGTGCATATAACATTATCTTTATAATTAACTTTCTATTATATTTTTCATATATGGGCCACCCCAAAAATAATTTAATAAATGAAGTTGAGAAGAGACAAGATAGTTGAAGAAAATATGACTTCTAGCATATTTCCCTATATGGTCCCCCAATAGTAATTAAATAAATAAATAAAAGGCAACAGAGACAAGATAGAAGAAAATATTTTTTCTAAATTTGTTTAATGAAGAAAAAAAGACATGTGGTATGATGGTTTTTTTTTTTTTTCTTTTCTAAATTCTTTCTTGTGAGCTCATTCATCCTCTACCTTCCATGGAGCGATTTCAAGAGACTACGCATGTGGTACGATGGTTATATATATATATATATATATATATTTTTAAATGGTGCAATTTTATCATGGATGTCAATAATTAATATAAAAACACAAAATTAGAAGGTAAAATATTGTTGTTTTTCAGAATTTTTATACTTTTTTTTTTTTTTTTTGGCCAGAGTAATGTGTTTTTGCAATTAAAAGATACATTTTAAAGTGATAAACTCATAATTGAATTACTCAACCATAGACAAAATTTGTAATGTGCACCGTCTTTGGGTATAATGCATTGTGCTTGAAATTAGGACTCAACTAAGCTATATTGTAACTCCAATGATTCAATGAGTCGTAACTCATTAGATGTGAAAACCTTCAAAATTTTAACAAGTCCTCATAAATCCAAGGTTTGAAAGGAAATTTTAAAGTCATAGATTTTTTGGTTTGGGTAGATAGCACTACTTAAATTTATTAATTTGTATAAAAAAAAATATACATATATATATTAATTTATATAACATTACTCAAATAAAAAATGATTAGACCATTACTTTTTTTCAGAATATGGGTCTTACATATTTACACATTGTTTGTTATATAAATTCACCTAAGAGGAGAAAAAATAACAAAATCTCATTTATCAGTTTCCTTATTTATTGTTCAAATATGACCAATAGCTAACGTAAAAATGGTACTACAAATGGCCAGTTTCAAGTTGCACAATTTTCTTGAGACAGTTTACTTCAAAACACACCATAAATTTACAGTTAAAATTTAGAGCTTCAAAAATTGAGTTGTTTATTGATGTATTGACTTATTTTTACCACATTATTTTTTTTAACGTGTTTTTTTCATAATAAATAAAAAAAAATCAACTTATAAGCCATATCCAAAATAATTACTACAAGTAGTTGGTTTTGGTTTGCCTCATAGGCATCGAAACAGACACATCAGTGACATCTACAACATTCTGCAGCTAACATACATTTAATTAATTGTTGTCGTAGTCAAAATAAATTATTATTATTGTTATTTTTTAGGGTCGTAATCAAAATTGAATTATCGATAATGACACAAACCAACCACACTAGTGTGTCCTTGATGGTCAAGCAACATGTATCTTGCGGAGGCTGAGCCTGAGCCACGAGCAAGAAATCAACATCGTGAAGAATTGTGAAACTGTGCTTTGTGATATTCATATTGAACATGACCTTTGAAGATTATGGTTTACGTGTAAATCCTGAACTTTCACGAGTTAAACCCCGGTCAAAAATTCATTTCAAACATTTCAAAGTGTGTTTTTGAGGACAAGTCAAAGCTTTTGAGTGCGAAAACAATCCCAGAAGCATTTAGCATGACGTTCTTGGATCAATAAATGTAATAGTCACAGAATATATGGAGTCAGCCAAGAGATCTTTTGTCGTAAAGTTTCTCTGTCTCTCAATTTCAATTTTCTTTATGGTTATTGGATCATGTAAAGATCAAGGTATAATTTTGAATGAATTGAAACTTAGAGACAGAAAAACAAGATATGACCCACCCTAGTTGGGTGAAAAAACAAGACACATCTCGTTGATCTTTTTAACCTTTACCCCTTTGATAAGTATATTTTAAAATCGTTAAATAATTTTAAAAAGCGATATATAAGTCCACTTTGTGAACTTACTTTTTAAATTTAGTAATATATAAGATAAATGGCTGACTAATAATTGAAAAAGATATAAGAAAAAAAATTATTTTAAATATTTTAATTAATTGTGACATCACTAAATTTGGAAACGAATATAATTTTTAGACTGTAATAATAGTACCCATTAATTTTATATCTCTTTGCAGACATTATTTCTTATCAATGAGACTGAGTTAATATTTAACACACCAATCGAGGCAAGTATTTTCAAGGATATTTCGCCCATACCAAATTATCAATTATGTCTTTTTAATAAGAACCACTGTCATGAAGATTAAGGGTTAGGGTAAGGGTAAGGAAAAGGGAAAAGTTAGGGATCATGAAAATTTTGTCATAAAAATGATCATGGAAAATTTATGATCCTTGGATTATCTTGATTAGTGTGTGGTGCTTTATTCTAAGTGTAATTCAAGAGTCACAAAACTTTCATAATTATTTTTATGAAAAAATTTTCATGATACCTAACATTACTGTAATGAAACAGGTGTCACCTTTCTTGCATGTGCTCTCCGGTTATAGCTTTCCTCTATCTATTCGTTTTTCACTCTTATTAGCCCGGAGAGGGAGAAAAAAAAATCATGATTAACTGCTTATTATGATATTCAGATCCTATTCTTTTTTTTATCAATGTAATTTCATTATATTGTTTGTACGATTTAATTCATCAAAATATTTTTATTTTGCTGATAAAAAAAAAAAACTATTATTATGGTTATCTACTCAGAGACATCTGATTTAGTAGCGATTCATGGAGGCACTACAAAAAATTAAGGTTTTAGAGACTAAAATTAGGGACAATTATTTTTTAGGGACCAAATTATTATATTTTTAGGGACAAAAATTAGACATTCGTAATGAATTATTATCCTTTTAGGACCAAATTTTTTGTCTTAAAAAATAAATCATTTTGAGATCAAATTATTTTGTCCCTAAAAGTCTATTTATTAGTGACATTTTAAAAATTTTGTCGCTAAAAACCTTATTTTTTACTTTTCTGATGACATTTTAGCGACTATACTCATGACGATAGAAATTGATCCCTAAATATGTTTTGCAACAAAATTTTCACTTTTAAAAATCAAAACAGTTAATTTCTAAAACTCTTATATGTTGTAGTGAGAACTATTTAATCTTCAAACCACCGTTTTCAAAATAGAGTCCGGAGATAACATTTGCTTTCCATATATATTGGAAAACCACTAAAATATGTAGGTGTTGAGGATCTTTGATCCCAACAGAATCTCTAGAGGACCTGCAGAAAGTCAAGATTTGACAGAGAGGTGCCATGCTCATCATCAATTATTTCATTCGGCTTAGATCATGTTAGCCTATAAATTTTGCACATGTAAATGTCAAATGTAAGGCCATGTTTTGTTTGGATGGCAGGAAGGAATAGAGAGTCAGAATGTGATTTTCATTCAAAATTTATTTTATTTATAGTTCGAGCGTCCAAGAATATGACTGTAATATTAATTCTTAGCTTGGTTTTGTATTTCCAATACAAAATGAGAATACCACACAAAGAAATCCCATTCTTACATTCCCATTGAAATTTTACATTCCTAAAACAATGTGGCTTATTTAATAATAAAGCAAGAAGATGGGTCCATATAATATTAAAAAGGACTTGAAGCCCTCTAGTCTAAAATCTCGATTGCAGGGTGCTGTCTGAGTTCATGGAGCTATTATAAGTGCCTTTTTAATAATTCAAACTACTCATTTTGTCAAACTCTTTTTGTATATCATTTACAAAATGAACTATTTAAATTATAAAAAAATAAGGGAGATTTTGTAATAGATCCCTCAATGTTTAACTTATCCTTCAAAAGGATAAAAATTATATAGATCCTTTCAAAACCCGTTAATATTTTAAAACTTATTTCTTTTACTATAATACCCTCATATATATATATATGTGTGTGTGTGTGTGTGTGTATCAGATTGCAATCACTCTTTCTCATCTCAATCTGTCTTCTCTTTGTCTTACTCTTATCACTATTGTTCTTCATCAGCACCATCGCCGCTCTCCACTAGGCGCCGCCGACATTTACCATGGAGCTCTTTCTCTACCATCTTCATCACCACCGTCTTCATATTTGAGATCATTCACAGTTGTCGTCGCCGGAAAATGACAATTTGCGATGGTTCACAAACCTCAAATTTGAAATCCTTCTCTCTCTCTCTCTCTCTTCTTCTTCTTCTTCTTCTTCTCTTGATCTTTTGTTTTCAAACTCTATCTCTCTATCTCTCTTCTTCTTCTTCTTCTTCTTCTCTTGATCTTTTGTTTTCAAACTCTATCTCTCTATCTCTCTTTCTTCTTCTCATGATGCTCTGTTCTTCCAACAGTAAAATATTACTTTGGTTCATGACACAACACTCTCCTATAAAGCCATCCTCACAGTTAATTCAGAGTAAAATTTTACTCTATAATTAAAAAAAAAAGAAAAGAAAAGAGTAAAATTTTACTCTGAATCAGAGTAAAATTTACTATAATTCAAGTAAAATTTTACCGTCGTTAAGCAGATTAGCATGTTATTAATCAGAGTAAAATTTTACTGTTACAAAAACAAAGTACATATTAAATGAATGAACCAGAATCAAATTTTACTTTTAAATCTATGAACAAACAAACAAACAAAAAACTCTAATTTTTCATTGTAATATCTCAATTTCTCATTTTTCAGTCAAATCTAAGTATTTTTTATATCAAATATGAGTTCGTAGATATCAAATCTGAGATGATAGTGGTTTGACAGTAAAAATGGTGATTGCTGGCCAATAGTGAGGATGAGCGATAACGATAGACGATGAAGATGGTGGAGACGATGAACAACATCGAGTTGGTGAAGAGAGAGAGAGTGCTATGAAAGAAAGAGAAGTCAGAGAGAGTATAATAGTCAAATAAAATATTCAAAAAATAAATTTTGTCCTTCATACAAGACTTTATAATTATGAGGAGAACCAAAAAATTCAATTTTTAAAAAATTTAATCCAAAAAACTCAGACCAAACACATTAATTTTTTATTTTATTCATTTATTTATTTATTTTGTCCTTTTAACCAGAAAAGAAAATTAGGAGTGATTTATGACCAAATTTTTCAAAAAAAAAAAACCCGTGGTGAGCCTGATAGACTCAAAGAGCATCCTCCAGTATCATGGACTTGAGAAGAGTCCAATTAAAAATTATATGGCATTCCTGGCAAAATAAAACCCTTGGATTGCATCTACACTGAACATTAAAATAAATAAATAAAACCTGGTGATATGATATTTTTTCTTCCACTTTAATTCATGTCATCCAAAAGCCGGAAAGTTAGTAGAGAAAACCAAGTAGATGTCTTTCTCCTTCATAGACGTCCATGAAAGTAAACAAAAAGAAAGAAAAAAGGTTTGCTTTGCTCAACCATTCACATGGAAAACCCTAAAACAATAACACCAATCAAATTTTGATTCCTCATGGGACCCATTTCAAGATACTAAAATTTCTTGGGTATGGGAAGTAGGTCCAGGATTTTTAATGTGAGACATATTGAGAGACAAGGCGCCATGTTCATTTGGCCATCCTTGTCCTCACCAGTGTGAGCATCACCTAAGTGAGGGCATACCAGGTTGCTCCTTCATGGAAGCACGAGTGAAAACCGTAAAACCCGACCCGTTCACGCGCTTTCAAGAGATTGTGCAGGTGTTCTATGTTCCCCTTAGCATGTGCTACCATTGTTGCATTCATGTGAAGCCCACATGAACCCGTTCCACGCCATCCAAATCTTGAATTCATGTACCATCTCTTATTTTTCAGTAATTTTAAGTATTCAGAGTCGAGAGTGAATTTATGTCTTAGTGATCAAAGACTACTCTCGGTCACAATATGTTCTAAGTTTTGCAAAATTTCTATAATAAATTTGTCATATTATTTTATTTACTGTTTTATTTACATTAAACTGATTTTCCCGAAAAATATTTTCCAACCGCATTTTGTACAAATTTGAGTTACTTTGATGATATATGTATTTTTCTTATCAAGCAAAAAGAATACAAGAGTTGTTAGAGAGAAAAATAACTTTATTATTTGTCTTTTTGGCTGGACAATGAGGTTCAACCACAGGATTAATTGTTTGTTATGTTGTTTTATTAAATTGTCAACTCACCAATTTATCTAAAAGTTTAAACCGTTATAATGACGAGTAACTTTATGATTTACATTCTCAACAAGGCACAATTATTTATCTGGGTTCACCTCCTTTTTTTGTCCAAACTACCTCTCTGGCCTAATCATGGGGTGGAGAAAGGCTTTGGGATGGGATGATTATTTGATAGTTTGAGAGTACGTTCACATGGTATTTCATGGAAGTATAATTGGTATAGAAGGTGAAATATTTATTATTTATATTGAGTGATTAAGAAACATGAGGGGACATAATGAATAGTAATTGGTGAGGAGTATGGTCATGTGATACTTCGGAACTACTTTATAATTTTCCGTGGGGGTAGATAGACAATAGAGATCCGAACAAAAAATTCCTACCTTTGTTTTAGATTACAATTTTTTAAATAGGTAATTATGTTTGTTAGATTTAAGCCCACATCGCAATTTAAGCTACTCAAACTTGATTAATATAATGCAAGAACCTCTCCACTCATAACTAATTGGTTTTGAGTTGGATGCTTGAACATGGTATCAGGTTAAGTTTTAGGTGGCCTCTTACATCATGTTGTACAAACGATCCATCTCTCAATTAGACGTCCCAATTACCACCAAGTGCTATCAGGCAGCACATGAGAGGAAGTGTTACACTTAAATTCACATTGCCAATTTAAGCCATACAAACTTGATTAGAACATGAGAGGGAGTGGTGGAGTTAAATTCACATTACCAATTTAAACCATACTGAAAAATCTAGAAACCCTAGATGTTGATTTGTGATTATGTACCAATTTTAAGCAAAATATAACAATCCCAATCAAACAATCAAGAGAAAGAGACACAAAGATTTTACGTGGAAAAACCACAATTGGACACCTTCCAATTGTGATCAAAAAAACCACGGGCAACTGCCACAAGACAATTCACTAAGAAGATTTTAAGGGAATTACACAGTATCACTCTCAATTATCTAGCGAATCCACAACGCCTAATTGAACCAACCTCTATGTGCCTCTTCCAACCCCATCTTCACCACGGAATTGTCTTTCTGATGAGCCACTCCGGATTCCACCAAAGCTTCAGGCTCGAATTCTTCAGAATCCACAACTGAAGAACAACTCTCTCTTTTGTTATAACAAACAAACCTTTGATGTACTCTCTTTAAACCATGAGTTAAATACTCAATAAAAACATCAAAGAAAACTTAAAAAAAATATCTCCAATATAACCCTTAAGAACCAAAAAGAAGATCTGGAGAGATTCAATGAATGAATCAATGAATGCCTAGATTTGGAGAAACCCAACTATTATAGAAAACCAAAGCAATCCTAGT
Organism: Camellia japonica; assembly: GCA_030407325.1. Lineage (NCBI taxonomy): Eukaryota > Viridiplantae > Streptophyta > Magnoliopsida > Ericales > Theaceae > Camellia > Camellia japonica. The sequence continues at coordinate 41,001,916 of JAPPVO010000002.1, read as the reverse complement.
TGGGAAAGAAAACCAACTTCTTGTAGAAAACCAACTTCTTGCAGAACTCCAAAAATCCTGTTTTTGAAGGAAACCAACTTCTTAAAAAACTCTTATTACAACCTTGGTTTTGATCCATGGAATTTGACAACAAAAGGTCCTAACAATCTCTCCCTTGTCAAATCTTGGATAAAACCAATCTAAAACAAATTTCCTAACAAAATCTCTCAAGCAGCACCACCAACTACGAACCAACACTCAAATCCATGCTCTTGAACAATTATCCTGAAATAAAATAACCACACACAAGCAACCAAAATATGTGGAACTAGATTAAATAACAAAATATAAATCAATCCATAAACAAAATACTAACAATCCAACTGTACCAAAGAAGGATATAAGCAAAAGTAAAAACACTATACCATCAACCAAACTACTATACCATCAATTACATCAAACACTGGTAATGATGAACCAAACCCCCCTCATTAAAAATAACCACAAACACTGAAAACAGTGAATAAGAAGAAAACGACAAAAATAATACGGTGGAGTAAGTAAGAAATTTCATATTTGTACCTTGAAACACACAAGACTATCCAAGAAGCACAATTACTTGAAAACACAATGTGCACAGCCTCTAGAAAATCCTCATGAAAGAAAATGATGCATTATGTGAAAAGCATAGATCCCATGATAAAAGTGTGTGTGTGACTCTTGGAGTTCGACAAACACAAGATTCAAATCCTAGTAGTGATATAAAAGTGGACCTCCGACAAGAGAATCTAAGCACAACTAAGGAAAGTCAAACCACTAGAGAATCAAGGGGTATTTGGTGAGTAAGGCGGAGGCTCCCCCTCAATCAATGAATCCTTTCTTTTCTTTTTTTTCACATTTTTTCTTTCTTTTGCACTTTTTTTTCTTTTTCTTTTTTCTTTTTCTTTTTCTTTTTCTTTTTTCTTTTCTTTTTGCACACTCATTGGCGGCTGACACGCTCAAGAGTATGGAAACCGAACCAGAGAAGCATGGATATAATAATGCTGGCCCGGTTGGTGACTCTGAGGTAGCCTTTTCCTCATGCTTGGACTACAAGAAAGAGGGGAAAGCCGTGGAGATGCAAAAAGATGGAAGGTGGTTAAGAGACTCGACATCACCCATGATATACTAGTATAGGTCAATTCCTCTAGAAAAGCAAAAGATACAATGCCAGAAGTCCATAGAGAAAAATAATCACTAAGGCGAAAGACTCCAAAATTTGCTAATCCAAAAGTGTGTACAGAATGAGACATACTAATCAAAGAACACACATTCTAAAATGAGTAATGACCACAGAAAGCACACATATATTAACATGTAATGGATATTCTCATCAATTCCAATATGCACCAAGGACCACTCAAAAAATTTAAGCTTGCAAAACCATATTAAGAAAATCTTTTTAGATTTTTTTTTTTTTTCATAGGAATTTCCCTCACGAATGTATCCATTATCACAAATCAAACAAGATCTCGCTCTAAAAGATTTGTAAAAAAAAAATAAAGCGACCCGCTCTGATACCAATTGAAAAATCTAGAAACCCTAGATGTTGATTTGTGATTATGTACCAATTTTAAGCAAAATATAACAATCCCAATCAAACAATCAAGAGAAAGAGACACAAAGATTTTACGTAGAAAAACCACAATTGGACACCTTCCAATTGTGATCAAAAAAACCACGGGCAACTGCCACAAGACAATTCACTAAGAAGATTTAAAGGAATTACACAGGTATCACTCTCAATTATCTAGCGAATCCACAACGCCTAATTGAACCAACCTCTATGTGCCTCTTCCAACCCCATCTTCACCACGGAATTGTCTTTCTGATGAGCCACTCCGGATTCCACCAAAGCTTCAGGCTCGAATTCTTCAGAATCCACAACTGAAGAACAACTCTCTCTTTTGTGTATAACAAACAAACCTTTGATGTACTCTCTTTAAACCATGAGTTAATACTCAATAAAAACATCAAAGAAAACTTAAAAAAAATATCTCCAGATATAACCCTTAAGAACCAAAAAGAAGATCTGGAGAGATTCATGAATGAATCAATGAATGACCTAGATTTGGAGAAACCCAACTATTTATAGAAAACCAAAGCAATCCTAGTTGGGAAAGAAAACCAACTTCTTGTAGAAAACCAACTTCTTGCAGAACTCCAAAATAATCCTGTTTTTGAAGGAAACCAACTTCTTAAAGAACTCTTGTTACAACCTTGGTTTTGATCCATGAAATTTGACAACAAAATGTCCTAACACATACAAACTTGATTAATATAATATAAGAGTCTTATCACTCATAACCAATTAGTTTTAAGTTAAATGTTTTAACAACATTGATTATTAGTAGTTCATCAAATGATACATTTTCTGTGCCTTTCTTTTCATTGTCCCTTTATGGTTTGTTAAGTTAAGATAGTAAAGTGTTTACTGTCTGTTTTTGATGTTGATGTTTGGGATTTGTCAAGAAACAATTCTAAAAATCATGGTACTCATGTCTGCATTTGTATTCCTTGTCTCCATGCAAAGCCACTTGATTAGCTGTTAGTTGACCTTAACTTTCCTTTAGTAAATTGTCTTATGCCTCTTCTTTCCTGCACAAAAAAATAAAAAATACAAAATACAAAATAAAAAATAAAAGATAAAAAAATTGTAAAGTTGATGAAAACGCTAATGTTTTGGAAATTTCGTTTCTTGCATTTCTTTCTCTCTTCCTACATTTCCTTGTTACATTTCACTCTAAGGCTCCGTTTGACTAGGAAAAAAAATTAATAGAAAGTGAAAATAAAAGAAAATGAAGTGAAACAAAAGAAATAGAAAAAGAAAATATATTTTTTTGCAAGCACATGATTAAGACAAAAATTTTGTAAGAAAAAGATAGAAAATTTTAAAAATTTAGATATAAATAACTCACATATTTAATTTTTCTTAACTTTTTTGCAAGAAATAAAAAAATTAGTTACAATGCTAATGTGGATTGTACAAGAAAATTAGCATTTTTATACTTTCTATCACTTTCAAATTAAACAAACTCATAAAAGTTAAGGCTATGTTTGGAAAGGTGTTCCAAACACATTTCCAACCACAAATTTGAGTGTGGTGTTTGTTTTGAACTTTCAAATTATAATTCCATACTCACTTTTGAAAACTCCTTTCTAGGCGGGAAAATTTGGCTATACCGGTTGACCGAAATAGTGTTCAATTTTTTTTTTCTTTTGGGCACCTGTCATTTTTATATTGTAAATAAAAAATATTTTTAGAAATTTTTTAACTTTTATATGAGCTCTGAATATAATTTTGAGTTGTGTGTTTGGTTATGAGTTGTAAGTTTTTGAATTAAATAACTTTTCTAATTTCAAAAACTCAAAACTTCCTCCAAAACTCAATTCAAAACTCATAATCAAACAAATTTTTTACACTCAAATCATAATTTCAAAACTCACAAACTCAAAATACAACTCTTTTTCAAATCATAATTCTAAAATTCTATCAAACACTACCTAAATTTTTTTCTCTTTTTTTTTCTTTCACTTTCTACCTATTTCATTCTAAACAAACTGAGCCTCAATTAATCAAGTTGAGTCAAACAATAAATTATCTTAAATTGATTTGAAATTAACAAACTTCAATTTGACTTTAAATTTGACTTTTTTTTTTTTTTTTTTGATTGGCAAGAGAAACAGACTTTATTGATGAAATAAACATACAACATATGAAATTACATCAATAAAGAGGGAGAAGGTGCAAAAAGTGTCACGACCCAAACCCGCCTCTATAGGTTTAGTATCGCAATTGGCCAGTAATCCTTGGACTACCAAAGGCCTTTGATCTAAATATCACATAATAAGGGATTGAAGAAGCAAATATAGAAATGTACATAGTCCATAGAGCTGTGCAGATATACATGGAATAGAAATTTAAAACTTAGATACATAAGAGTGACGTCATATATATATATATATATATATACATTAGTCATACGTCACCAAACCCATATATACAGAACTTACAAAACATGTTCGGACATAACACAAGAAAGTACAAAAGTCCTAAAGACTTGTTACTCATAAACTTGATCAGATCTTAAAAGGGAATCTCCTTGGGAGGCACAGTGGCTAACTGACCCAAACTCTCTAGGCAACAGCTTAGGCCTGGTCACGCGTCTGCTCACCTACATACATAATATAAATAGTGAGCGAAAACCCAGTGAATAATAACAGAATAAAGGGTTTAACTGAATGCTATCCCACAAGATTCAAAAAACAGACTTCACATCAGAATCAGATTCGTATACATAATCTTATTCGTCTTCACAGTTCATACATTTCACATAATAGTACGTGGTACATCCATTAGCGTTAACAAATTCGATGACCCATCAAAGAACGGTCGTAAAGGCATTCCGATGATCCATAAAGGGACAGCCATAAGGCATTAGTTCTGATGACTCATATGCACAGAGACGCTTCCGATGACCCATAAAGGGATGGCCACAAAGGCATTCCGATAACCTATAAAGGGACGTATATCATATGATGCTAAGGATGCCACGAATACATTTCATAAACTTGGACAATCATTCATTCATATAAAACATAGCATTTTAGAAAACTAATCATTTCATATCATCAGAACATATGTAATGTTAAACATAATTTTATAGAGTTATTACTCACAAATGGCTTCAATAGCAAAATAGAGGAAGCGGAGATTTGGATAGTTTATGGCGCGTGACCTACACAAACACATAGCAGATACATATTGAAACACACATTCAGAATATACTTAACTCATTACGTTTTGTTCTTAGATGTGTTTCTAAGTCTTATCCTCATTATTATGTCACAATCTTGGCTTAGGAATGCCTAGGATGCAATGAGGATGCGAAAATGCACTTGAAAACACTTAGTCAAATATGCTGGAAACAAGGGTCTCAGTCGAGCACAACTTCCTTCGCTCAAGCAGACGTTCAAAAAGTTTGAATAGTCACTCGAGCACAACTTCCTTCGCTCGAGCAGTCTGTAAACTCAACAAAAGTACTGGTTGTGTGAATTCTCCGTTCGACGACCGCTTGACAGTCGCTCGAACGTGTGACTGAGATCTTCGCTCGAGGGCAACTCTTGTCCCTTAAGCGGTCTGCAAAAATTATAAACTTCTGGGAGCATGCATTTTACGCTCCAGCCAACTTTTGGTCACTCGAGCGAGAGTGCAAAATACAAAGTGGTCGCTCGAGCGGAAAAACAAAATTCTGGAATTTCCAGATTCACTCCCAAGAACCAAAACTCAAATTCAAAGCCACAAATCATGTTCCTTTGGGCCAAAAGCTTAAGAAAACATGTTTAAACTTGTCAAACATTATGAATTCAAAACCATTTCGCCAAATCAAGGCCCAAAAACTTGCCAATTTCTCAAAATTCAACTTGAAACTTACAAATATAATGTGAATGTGACATGCATGAATTGTCATGAATTTAAGCTTTCCAAAACATTATCAATTAAGGTCAAATGGTAAGAAATGTGATGAATTCTCAAAACAAGGTCAAGATAGACACATTGTAACGCCCCCAAAATAATACAAATAAACCAACTCATAAGAGAAATGAACATAATAGAATTGGTATACTTCCATACATCAAAGTTCGTATTACAAAAGATATTACATGCATTATACTTTCATAAGTGTTCATTCTGAAATTACAGCATGTAACACTAGTTAAAAACAACAAAATGAATGCCCTACGGGCTTACATCTTTCCAAGATATTGCTTGGTTATAACAAAAGGAGAGTCATAGGCTCTGTACATATAAAGCTCTTGCCTTGAATAAACATTTAAACACGAAAATAACAAAATAAAGCCCTCAGCCCGTAGATTCTTCCAAGCTACATCCTTAGAGGAAGCATATCATCGGTACCTAAAAATGGTTTCCCAAGTAGGGTGAGCCAAAGCCCAGTAGAAATAGTCTATCACAATATATGAGGTTTAACTAAGATATGAGTGTCAAGTATATATGTTCAACACTTATAACCAAAACACATCTACTTCACATGACTACATGATACCAACATTCACAACTAGATCCATTCCCATTTATTCATTTCATATTAGTTCATCTCATTTCAACTCATAGGCCAAGCTTATAATTCTCCGAATAACTCAACTGAGACTACAACTTAATGGTTTTCAATCAACACAACAAACATATAAGCACTTCAATCTTACCATTTTACGAAAATTTCGTCCGCGGGATCGGCACCTGTATATACATAAGATTTCGAGACTTTCACCTTAGACACTCTGGCCAACTTAATTTTCAATGGAGTCCATCCCCTATATCCTCCTAAAACATGGAGTACATCCCTTTCTCCTCTTAAAACATTATACATATACAATGTATTTAAAGACACCGTCATATTCAATGACATTTAATTACACATATTCAATATCTCAACACACCATCATATTCAATAACATAGTTAAATGATTAGTTTCAATTCTCTTAATCCTCATGCAATTTCTACAACAATCATAGCTATCCTCCACCGATAGCCCAATACAGCTATTTCTAAACAAATATACAATCTTTGTAATAGATAGTTTATCAAATTTCCGTAGGTGAGTGATTAAACAAATCCAACTACACCATTCATTTATACATCCTCTCAATTCTACATTCCTTAAATCAATTTCATTATTTATACAAAATAATTTTTTAACACATATTAGGGCAAATTTTTCCCTTTTCCAAATATCAACCCAAAGGCTAAATTTCACCATTTAATCACAAGAGAGCTTCATATTCAAAGTCCCATACTCATTTTGTAACCCAACATGGAAAACCTCTCTTTTAATTTTAGCCCCAAACCCAAGTTTACCCAAAATCACTCCCAAATCTCATCATTTATACATAACAACAAATATCTAGGTTAAAAATCATATTAAGGTATAGAATATCCATACCTCAAGAGTAGAAGCCGAAAAAAGAAAAGGAAGAACTTCAAGAATGCCCAAACTCAACTTTGTTCGGATCAAATAGAAGCCCACAAGATGCTCTATCTTTTTAACAAAGGAAATAAGGTTGAAAGATTCTCTAAATCTAAGTGTATTTGTAGAGAGAGAGTATTTTAGAAAGAGAATAAGCCGATCTAGGGTTTTAAGTGAAAAGAAAATCAAAAAGTGAAGTAAAACTGCTCTACTGCGAACTGATATACACGAGGCTCGCTCAAGCGAAGTAGTTGTCACTCGAGTGACCAGGCACAATAAGTGACCTCGCTCAAGCGCACGAAGCGTCGCTCGAGTGCAGAATACATACCTTCAGAAGTTTTACAGACGCACACTGTCGCTCGAGTGTAATAAGCCTCGCTTGAGCGAAGAACATTACCTTCCCAGAAATTCTGCAAGTTTGGAGAAAAAAATACTCGGAACACTCAACGCTCGCTCGAGCGCAAGAAGCCTCGCTCAAGCGAAGAGGCAAATTTCTAGACAACAAACATTTGATTAACTGGCAACCAACTTGTTTCAAACAAGCCCAAAACACTTCCAACGCTCAAATTCAAAAACAAAAGAAGGAGAACAAGACATTGATAACAATATTAAACCACGGAACCCGAGTCCGAAATATAACAGAGTTCGGGTCAAAACCGGAATCGCTATACACATGCATGTGAGACTTTTGTGAAGTTCAAACTCAAAATACTATGATATATGCATGCATATATGGAATTCATCTATTTAAGCTCAATTCTCATGTTAATTCACCTATCACACTTGATTTCATGTGGCAACCAACTAAATTACAAACTAGGAGATAGAAATTCTTACCTTAGAAGCTTAATTGTGTCCTGGATGTCCAAATGGTCGAGTCATTTAGTTCAACACCTTGAATTCTCCATAATTTTTCTTCATTTCCTTAGTTCCAACTCAACACTTGATCTCTCTCACTCTCTCACTCATGTTTGATGCCTCAAGAAAGAAGAAATAAGAATGTAAAGTGTATACAAGGGTCCACTAGTGCCTTATATAGGCTTGGACTAAGGAATTCATCAATTAGGCTTAATTGAGCATTAATTATTCTAATTATTTCATTCCGAATCGAATTTCAATTAAACTTACCGTAATGTTCTAAAAATTTCAACTAATACATAATTCAAGTCAATTTCGTGATCGGATGTCGATGAGGCCTTCAATTCGCAAAACAAAACAGAAACACAAACAGATATTTTTACAACAAATAGATAGAAACACAAATAGTGCAACACACATGCAATTAATTCAGAATGTCATTGTAATTACTCATTAGGCATAATTAATCATGGTCAATCGACTAATCATAGATCGGGGTTGTTACAGTCTTTCCCCCTTAAGTAGTTTGGTCCTCCAAACTCGAATTACCTTCATTTTGGAAGAACATCGGGTCCAAAGGAAACAAGTCAGGGTATCTTTTCTTAATATCTTCTTCAGTGTCCCAAGTTGCATAAGTCCCTACATGGTTTTGCCAATCCACTTTTACTAACGGTATTTCTTTGTTCCTCAATCTTTTGATTCGGCGGTTCACTATCTAAATTGGCATATGTTCGTACGTATAGTCATCTTTCAAGAGTACATGGGTTGGTTCGATCACGTGGAACGAATCTCTCAAATATCCTCGCAGCATTGAGACGTGAAAAACATTGTGCATATGTTCCATGACAGGCGATAAGGCTACCCGATAGGTCACTGTGTTGATTTTCTCTAAAATCTCGTATGGCCTAACATATCTCGGTGCTAACTTTCCTTTTACACCAAATCGAGTTTGCCCTTTCATAGGAGTTACTTTAATAAATATATGATCCTCAACGTCATATTCCTTGTCTCTTCTTCGGACATTCGTATAACTCTTTTGGTGACTTTGTGTAGTTTTTAATCGTTGTAGAATCAATTTCACGGTTTCAGTGGTTTCTTGCACATGTTCCGGTCCTAACAAAGGTCGATCACCTACTTCGGCCTAGCAAATCAGAGATCAGCATTTCCTACCGTACAACGCTTCGTAAGGAGCCATACCGATACTTGAATGATAATTGTTATTGTACACAAACTCGACTAATAGTAAGTAGGTTTCCCAATTCCCTTGAAAATGTAGGGCACACATTCTAAGCATATCCTTCAACGTCTGTATCGTCCTTTCTGACTGACCGTCTGTCTGTGGGTAGTATACACTGCTCAATCTTAACTCAGTTCCTAAAGCTTGCTGTAGACTCTGCCAGAATCTTGAAGTAAACTTAGGATCTCTGTTAGACACAATAGATACTGGCACACCGTGCAATCTTACTATCTCATTTACATAGATGTTAGCCAATTTATCCGCATTATACAAAGATTTGATAGGTAAAAAGTGGGCAGATTTAGTTAAACGATCTACAATGACACAAATAAAATCCATACCTCGGGAGGAGCAAGGCAATCCCACAATGAAGTCCATAGTAATGTGCTCCCATTTCCATTCCAGTATTGAAAGCGACTCTAGCAATCCAACAGGTCGTTGATGTTCGACTTTTACTTGTTGGCAATGCAAGCATTTAGCCACAGAGTCAGCAATATTTTTATTCATTCCAGGCCACTAGAAGTTTTGCTTCAAATCTTTGTACCTTTTTGTATTGCCCAGATGCATAACAAATTTTGAATTGTGAGCTTCGGCCATAACTCATTTTCTCAAGTGTAGACAGTCCAGCACACATATTCGATTCTGAAATTTCAACACATTATTCTCAAATACAAACCCAGGCCTCGGTCTTGAATCTATTTCATTGACAATCTTCCGTAAAAACTCATCTTTTAGCTTGTAGACACCCCATTTTTGACCGACCTTAAGACTCAGACGTCATCGATTGAGCGCTCGGTGATTGTGCATGTTGTGCTCGTTTCGAGTTTCCGGAGTTTTGGCCGAGTGCCTTGCCTCCGGGCCTCTGAACTCTTTGTGCTTCGGCTCGATTTGCGGACCAAGCCTTGTTTTTCTTGCCTGAGGGAATGAGAGGTCTTGTAAACCCCTTTTTGTGGTCGTAGACCACTTTTCGTGGTCGTAGGCCACTTTTCCCATTTGGAAACTAGTTTCTGATTTTCGGAGCCTTCGGTCGCGCGCCTTGTCTCAGGACCGCTTAACGTTCTCCGTTTGGCGTGATTTTTGAACCACACCTTGTTTCCTTGGCCTAGAGGGCCACTGTGGTTTGGGAGACCACTTTTGTGGTCATAAACCACTTTTGGTGCTTGTCAGCAAGTTTTTTAGGCTCCCGGCTGCACACTTTCCCTCCCGAACTTTCGTCTTGCATCCGTTTACGTTATTTTTGGTACAAACCTTGCTTTCCTTGTTTGGAAGGTGGTACAAGGGTGAGAGACCAGTTCTTCCCCTTGGAGACCACTTTTCTTCCCGCCAGCCAGTTTTCTGGCCAGGAAACTGGTTTTCTTGGTCTTTGGACCATCTTTTCTGGTTGGCCACCACACCTTTTGCTTTCTTTCATGCTGCTGACCATCTCCCACCATGGCCGACCAGTTGTCTTCTTGAGAGACCACTTAAAGTGGTCGACCGACCACTTAAAGTAGCTGGCCGACCACTTCAAGTGGTCAGCTGCTTTTTGTCACCTTTTTGGAGATATTTTTGGCCAGCTGGCACAGCTGGAGAGCACAAGAACCATCCTCCATACACGTATAGAGGGATGGCCTTGAGCCTTAGCTTCTTGAAGAAGCTTAAGCTTTTGGTTCTCTATAAGAGAGAACCTCCTCCTCCCTCCTCTAGGTTTAGAAAATTTGGCCTTGAGTGATAGATATACACTTGTATCTATTTTTCCTTGTTTGCTCTTGTTTTGTGCCTTGAAGTGTAGTTTTGTCTCACTTTTGTACACAAACACACACTCAAACACCATACTCTTGGAGCTGAGGTCCCTTGAAGTTGTTTTTGGGGGTTCTTGGACTGGTTTGAGCTTAAAGAAGCTGCTGGAGTTGCAGCTTTGAATATGGTCTTTAAGGGTGAGCTTTTAACCTTTTAAACCACCATTTTTGCTTAAGATTTTAGCCTTACTTGCATGCTGTTTTAAGCTTAACTCTTAACTACAAAAAGTTTTGAATTTTGGTGCTTAAGATCTTTGTTTAAGGTCACTTTTGTATTTGGGGTTGTTTACCCCCTCTTAGGCCTTGTTTGGCCTTGTTTTTGTGCCTTCTTTGTGAGCTTTTGGGACCACCTTGTTTTGGCCTTCTCACCACTAAAATCCAGAGGAATTTCAGTGGTGGAGATGGTATTTTGAGGTCCCAAAAAGGAGAGGGTCATCCCCTCTCCTTGTGTCTTCAATACTTGTCTTGAATGCCTCATGTGTGAGCATGTTTGTTAAGTTTATGTTGGCCATATCTTAGCTTGTATTTGGGCTTATTTTGCTGAGGCATACCACTGTTTTTTACTTGGTTTGGTCACTCCATGCATGGTTTATACACTTGTAGTGTAAATCTCATAAACTAGCTTTGTATGCTTCATGAAGTAGCATGTCATTCTAGCTTGCCTTGAGTCCATTTCAACATGTTTTTGGTGATGTTTTTCAATGTCATACCTCCATTAGGGTTTGGTTTGGTCACCTCTTGCATGCTCCATGCACTTGTAGTGTATTTCCATGAAATAGCCTAACATGTATCATGCTTTAACATGTCATTCTAGCATACTTTTGGCTTGGCTCTAAGAAGCTTTTGTCCATGTTTTAGCATGCTCTAGCTCTGATTTGTGTTGTTTTGGTCATGCATACCATGCTTTGTATAGCTATAATACATTCTAGCTTGTTAGCTTTGTGCATCAAGTCCACTAGCATGCTTTACTTGGCTTATTTGAATGATTTGGCATCATTTCATATGTGATTTCAGTCCATGTTTCATGCTCATGCACTTGCATTTATCACCCATTCAATGCGTTGGAGGGTTTGCCCCTTTATGCCTTAACATGAATCATTATGTATGCCTTCATGCCTTAGCTTGCGAGCCATCATTTCAATGTGTTTTTGGGTTTATCTTGCCATGATATAACTCTGATTTTTGTTGGTTAAGTCATCCCATGCTTGGTCTTAATAGGTGTAGTGTAATCCACCTTATTTGCCTTGTATGCATCATGCCTTATGTCCTTCACGCTAGCTTGTTTCGGCTTCCTTCCATGCTTGTTTTAGTATCATTTTGACATGTTCTAGGACTGTTTTGGATTGCCTTTGCATATCCTTCATGCTTTGTATAGCTGTAGTGCAATTGGCCTTGCTAGCTTTGTGTTTTGTTGACTCATGCATGCTATTTTTGAGCTATTTAGATGATTTGGCACCATTTAATACTTCATTTCAGAGCTTATAGCATTGTCATGTTCCCACTTCTTTCATGCTTTGAATGCCTTTAAGTGTTGTGCATTGTTGCCTTATTTATGGCCTAGTATGTATGCTTGTATGCCTAAGCCTTTGAGCCTTCATCTTAGCATGCTTTGGTCCATGTTTTGACCTACTTGAGCTCTGTTTGTGGTTGGTTCATGCATATGTGCCATGTATTGCATGTCTCCTTTGTAGTCCTCTTTGCTAGCTTTCATGCTTTAGGACCTTTGCATGCTATACTTGTGTTTGTTTGAATGATTTGGCATCATTTCTTACTTAATTTCAGTGCATTTAGTGTTGTTACACTTCCGCATTTATCACTCCTTGAGCCTTCTTGAGGATTGTGCTCTTAGGCCTACTTGGTTGGCCAATGCATTGTGCATGCATGCTTTGTATTTTGTGCCTTTATTTTGGTGTTATGGCCACTGATTTGGGCATGGCTGAGGTCTACCCACTTTCGATTTAAGTCCATTGAGCATTGTGTATGCCATGTTACATCGCATCGTGCAAGTTATGTTATTGTTTGCATTGCGCATGCCATACTCTTGATTTGCATTGAGTATGCCATGATCATATCGCATTGAGTATGCTAGTTGACATTCCCATTGTGTATGCTAGTTGCATTGTATCATATTGTTGCATGCTTATGTTGTCTTGCATTGAGTATGCATGCATTAGCATTGTGCATGTCATCGGCCTTGTTAGGTTGTTCATGTTGCATTGCATGTTTGCATGCTCAAGTCATATTGCATATTTGCATGCTTGTGTTGCATTGCATTTTCGTATATTCCATGTTACATAGCATTGTGCATGCCATGTTATGTGTTACATGTTGTTTGGAATAGGTGCTAGTCCAAACACGAGAAACGAGGGGCGTTTCATACTTAAATTGATGAAACGTGCCTCAATTCTCGGTCGTCGACTGTAGATGTCCCCGAACGCCCCGGGAGGGAATGAGTCCCCCATTCCGTTCGTCTTGGGCTCACTACAGTTCAGGACTCTAATTGTCACGGTTCTTAATCTGAACCAAAGAGTCCAAATCCGGCAAATCGTTTTGAGAAAACAGATTTTTTGAAAGAAGTGCCAAACATGGACTGCTTTGCCAGATACAGAGTCGCCACCTAAATATTTTATTTTTGGGAAATTTAGGAAACCCTGACTCGTTTGCCTAAGGCCACGTGTCCGTCATCACCAAAGTTGCCTCGGCTCGGGACCTTGGGTACGATTGGGGAAGGTCACTTCGTGAGCACCCCCGCTCGCTCGATCAAAGATCAGTCTCTACTAACCATGATATCTAGTTTTGAAAACATTATGCGTTCTTATTCCGGTTATTAGCCTAGATTTACTATGTGATGCGCACAGCAGACAAGTATAGACTGGATCGCCTGAATTGGAACAAAACATTTCATACTTGTTTTTTAAAGATGGTTTGCTACTCGCAAGTAGGCTTAAAATGCAGATTTTTTCACCCTCAGGTGGGCTTAGAAAAGATGATTTTGCCGCTATCTAGTGGGCTTAAAACTCACAGTCAATGATTTGTTCCAATCCAAATAACCCAACCTTCACCCACAGGTATTCAGGCAGTTATATCACATAAGCATATAGCCTCATGGTAAGCATGCTATTCATGGCAGTCACTCACATGCATGCAAGGATGCTAAAGCATAAAAACTTACCGAGTACTCCAAGCCAAAACAGAAGCTAATTAGAAATCCATGCATGATCCTAACTATACAGAAATGCCTAATGCAACACATGCAAAAATGCAACTATAGCAGGCTCGGCTATTCTAAACATGGCATATGGAATACTACAGCTAACAAGTACTCAGCTTGAAATTGAAATACAAATGCAGTTAGTATGATGCGCCGAGCCCGGTGCATGCAAAACAGATGAATGAATGCAAACATGCTATCATACTGTATGCTAATTGAAACATGCCCTAATCTAACCATCATAAGCTGGTAAATAAAAGGGAAAGAAAGACGTGGGGTTGGAAGACATACATCACACGCACGCACACTTATTACAACATTGCCCTCACTCGGAGGGTCTGAATAAATAATATACAGTCCCAAATGAATAATTTATAGTCCGAATAAATACAAAACCCTAATTAATTAACAAATTTAACTAGGAAAGCAATAAATTGGCATGTAAGCCAGGGACTGCCTCAACTCTGATTCGGATGATGCTTGTTTGAGTTGTTTGGCACGGAAATCCATCGCAATGCCCCAATTAGCCTCTGTTTGCAATTGTTCTTGGAAAGCGCGCCAAGCTCCGGAAGGCTGCTGGTTTTTTATTTGCTGTAACAGAGAGCAGGAAAGGGGCATGGCAATGTATTTTCACATATGTATGCACGACTACTCTTCAGGGAGTGTAGTCTTCGATCCTCGTGCCACCAATCACGTATCTCAATGCATGATGGCCGAGGAGTCGAATTGCACGACTCAATATGGAATGAATGTACAGATAAACACAACAAAACCGAGACTCCATCATGGATAATCCGGAGTGTCGGCGACTGGGGAATTGAGACACGTTCCGTCACTCGGAGTACGAAACGTACCTCGTTTCCCGTGCTCGGGCTAACTCCTATCCCGAACACAATGCAATATGCATGACATGCATGAATGCAACTAAGATACAACCTAACATGCACAATGCTATGAATGCAACTAAGATACAACCTAATATGCACAATGCTATGAAATGGCATACACGATGCACGAGATAACATGGCATACACAATACGCTAACATACAATCTAGCATACACAATGCTATGAAATGAAATGGCATACACAATGCATAATGGACTTATACCAACACAAGTGGACCTCAGCCACACTCACATAGGAGGCCATTAGATGAAAATGAGACACTCGAGATGCGTGCACACATGCACGCAAACCGAGGACCGATCCTAAGGCACGAATGCCACTCTACCAAAGCATGGCAAGGCATGGAACATGATATGCAAACAAGCAAATTTCAGCGCTAAAATATGATGCTAAACAGCCCCGAAACAAGGCAATATGGCACCCGATGCATGAGATGAACCCCGAAACACAAGACTAGGCATACGCAATGACCTATAGCTATACAAAGCATGCATTATTTGATCATGAAGCATGAAGACAGAGTCAAGGCAGTCCCAAAACATGAACTTTTCCAGTTTAGAGTGTTGCCAAAAAGTGCTAGCAAGATGGCTTAAATTAGCATGCGATTTTGACTATCAAACATGGATTACATGGCACATATATGAAACACATGGAATCTCACTAAACCAGCAAAAATCAGTGAACTAAACATGCTAAAATACGCCCAAATACACATGGAAAGACAGCCAACACATGCACAAATGAGGGGCTCCTTTAGAGGGCCATGCAAGGAGTTATTAAGTATATACAAGATAGACATGTGGCAGTCCCAAATCAACTTTGAAAATCAAATATGATAGTCTTAAAACTCACCAAATTGACCCTAAAATGTGACTAAGAAGCATGCAAGATAGGGTCTCTTTGGAAGGCCAAAATGACCACCAAACAAGTCAAGGAGAGAGGGGGTCACCCCCCTCTAATTTGGAGGCTCAAAATAGCATCAAAGCCACTGGAAATCCACTGGATTCCAGTGGCTAGAAAGTCAAACAAGGCATGCAACAAGGCTAGGGTGTAAGGCTCAAAATAAGAGGGAATCAAGCATACAAGGAAGCATGTGACCTCAAATAAGAAAATACCCTTAATCAAACATGAAGATGATGTCAAAATAAGACTTTTTCCAGTTTATAACAAGTCTCAAAAATGAACACAAATAGGGTTAATCTATCATGCAAAAATGGTCCTAAAAGAGATAATAGAGATAAGGGACAGCAGATGGCCCCAAATGGCAAGGATCCCTTCAACAAAGTTGAAGAAGGGCTCAAAATATGGCACTTTACAGTTTACATCAAGTCACGAAAATAAACACAAGTGAGGCTAAACTATCATGCAAGAAAAAGGCCTAAAAGAGGGATAAAGAGACAAGTGGTAGCTGCTGGCCTCAAACAGAAGAGAGCCCTTCAACAATGTTGAAGAGGGGCTCAAAAAAAGATATTTTATAGTTTATGAACAAGTCCAAAACAGCTCAAAAATAAGCCTAAAATACTATGCAAAAAAAGGCCTAAAAGAGAGTTAAAGAAGCAAGTGATAATAGGAGACCTCAAACAGCAAGAGGTCCTTGATCAAACATGAAAATGAGCTCAAAATATGACTATTTATAGTTTGGGTCGGAGCCCAGAAATGCAAGCAAAAGGAGCTAATATATTGAGCAAAAAAAGACTAGAAAAAGGAGAAGGACTCACCCTTGTAGAACCAAGCTTCAACAACTTTTGGACCAGGTTTGGGGGCTCTTAACCTCTGGAAATCAGCTTCAAGTTGCTGGAATGGAGGATGGAGGTGTGGTGCTATGAGGTGTAAGGTAAAGGGTGTAGGAAGCTTAAGGTTTTGAGGTGTGGAAGAGAGGAAGAGGGAGAGTTGTATGCAAAAGCTCCAAACAACTTTTTGTAACCCTCCAAAAAGGAGCTGGAGGGTCTGGTTATATAGGCAAAAGAGTGGAGGAAAAGACCCCCCATCGGATACAGGATCTGGGGGGGAAAGGAGGGTGTGGCTGTAAGGAACCAACTGAGGGGAGCATGGCCGGCCAGGTTCAGAGGGTTCAGGTGGCCGGCCGGCCACCTCCCCTGGCCGGCCGGCCAGGTTCAAAAGGGTCAATCAAAAAAAGCTGGCCGACCACCCATATTGGTGGCCTCCCATGTATGCACAACACAACCATGTGGTCAAAACCTAGAAAAAGTGAACTAGGAGAGAGAAAACCCAACTTTTCAGAGGGGTTCAAAAGGGTCAGGAACAATTGCTGGCCGGTCATGACATATTGGTGGCCTCCCAGGTGTGTACAACACAAATATGTGGTTGATGGCCCAAAAAAGTGGCCCGGGGGTGGTCAACACTAGCTTTCTAGCGAGAAAAACGGGCGATGAAGGGCGATGAAGGAATAAAGCTGGTCCTCAGAACAATTGCTGGCCTCCCAACCTTCTACGACCTTCCTAACAATGAAAATGAGGTCCCTGCCAAAAATGAACTCAAACCGATGTAAAACGAAGGTTCAGGGGCCAAAACGCGCGGCCCAGGGCCCCGAAAATTGACTGTTAAGCACCGAAGGTGGCGTTTGACCACGAAGTTGGTCTCTCGAGCCACAGTGTCCCTCAAAAGGGAGCACATAAGATGTGTGCCAAAAATCGGAGCAAACGGAGGTGGTTAAGCGGTCCCGAATTGAGGCACACGGCCGACGGCTCCGAAAAACCGGAAACCGGGCTCCAAACGGGAAAAATGGCCTACGACCACGAAACGTAGCCTACGGCCACTGAGAGATGATCTATGAGACCTCTCCCTCCCTTCGGGAAGAGAAAACGGAGAAAACAGAGCCTGGTTCGCAAACCGAGACAAGGCACAAAAGAGTCCGGAAGTCCGGAGACAAGGCTCGCAGCCGAGACTCTGAGACCTCTGAACGAGCACAATATGTAACATCACCAAGCGCTCAATCGGTGACGTCTGAGTCTTAAGGTCGGTCAAAAATGGAGTGTCTACATCGACGCTCTTGATCATACATGATAGAGTTCTAGGCCTTATGTGTTTACTTGTGCATTCATTTTCATATTGAATTGTGCAACTTCGCCTCTCGGCTATCATGCATCGAGATGCGTGATTGGTGGCCCGAGGGTCGAGAACCACACCCCCTTGAGCTTATGAAATGATAGGGAGGGTGGTTGTGCACACATACCTTGCAAATACATTGCTATGCCCTTTCTTGCTCTCTGTTGCAGCAAATTGGTGAAGTGCAGCAACAACTGGTCAGCCAGCCAAAAAAACTAGCTGGCCGACCACTTTTTCTGGTTTGCAGTAGCAAAAAATGGTCGGCAGGTGGCTGCAGACACCAACAACTGGTCGGCCACCCTCCTACAGGTCCCCAAGATGAGTTAGAATCTTTCTGGAGCTTGGTGTAAGGTTCTGAGAACAGTTGCAAACAGAGGCAAGTTGGGGCATCGCGACGGATTTCCGAACGAGGCAACCAAGCATGCATGAACTCTTCTCCTTCTGAGGACCTTGCTTTACTGTTTTATTTAGCTAATTTGCTTAGCTAGTTTATGCTTTGGATTTTGTACCTTAAGTCGTTAATGCGTTTAGCTGCTTAATTGTTTTGTAATAGTTAGTTAACTAGGATTAGTTAGTTAGCTTCGTTGTGCTGTAATAATTAGTTTAATTAGCTTAGATTAGCTAATTAGTTTCTTATTTGGTCCCTCTATCGAGAGGGCCAACTATTGTAATAAGCGTGCGTGTGTGTGATGTATGTCTTCCAACCCCCATTTCTTTCTCCCTTTTACTTAACCGCTTACGATGGTTAGTTTTAGGGCATGTTTCATTTAGCATACCTTATACTTTGCATTTGTGCATCCATTCATCTGTTTTGTATGCACCAGGCTCGGCGCATCATACTAACTGCATTGTATTTCAATTCCAATTTGAATACATGTTATCAATCTGCATTTCACATGCCATCTTAGAATAGCCGAGCCTATTTTAACTGCATTTTGCATGTGTTGCATTAGCCATCTTAACATGAACTAGGATCATGTATGATTTCTAACTAGTTCTCTGTTTTGGCTCGGAGTACACTGTGAGAGTTTACGCTTTAGCATACTGCATGTGTGTTATTGATTGCCATGAAAGCATGCTTGCCATGAGGCTAACTGCTTATGTGATTAACTGCCTGAATGCCTGTGGGTGAAGGTTGGATTACTTAAATTGGAACAATTCATTAAAATCCCTGATTTAGCCTACTTGCGAGTAACAAACTTCAAACCATTTTCACAAACGAACATGCAATGTTTTGTTCCAAATTAGGCGATCTAGTCTATACTTGTATACTGTGCGCATCATTATTCAGTAATCTAATTAACTAGGTTGTAAGAATAAGCATATGTGTTTTCAAAAAACAAAATATCATGCTTAGTAAAGGTCGATCTTTTGATCGAGCGAGCGGGGGTGCTCATTGCATGACCTTCCCCTCTCGTACCTAAGTTCCCGAGCCGAGGCAACTTTGGTGATGACGGACACGTGGCCTTAGGTTCAAGTCAGGGTTTCCTAAATTTCCCCCAAAATAAAATATTTAGGTGGCGACTCTGTATCTAGAAAAGCAGTCCATGTTTGGCACTTCTTTATTAAAATCAGTTTTCCGAAATGATTTGCCGGATTTGGACTCTTTGGTGATTTATCAATCTTGCATTGCACTTTGCAAGATTAGATTCAGAACTGTGACATTGAGTCCAAACTGTAGTAGCTCAGAACAAAACAAGATTCGCGCCCTCGCGAGCGCAAATATCGAAGAGTTCCCGGGAGCGCGTCTACATAGCTGTTTCTCTTTCACCTCTACAATTATTGTAGGCTAGGCAGAAATAGCGGTTAGAATTCCACCATGTTCCCGTAGCACAAGTTCAATTTCATTTCTTTCTAGGTCACGTATCAAGTCTTGTTGTCCGATGAGTAAACATGAGGAATTTTGGCTCAAAGCATCTACAACTATGTTTGCTTTCCCCAGATGGTACAAAATCTGTAGGTCATAGTCTTTAATTAGCTCTAACCATCTCCGTTGTCTCATATTCAATTCCTTTTGGGTGAAGAAATATTTGAGGCTTTTATGGTCCGTGTACACTTCACAAGTCACACTATACAAATAGTGTCGCCAAATTTTCAAGGCAAACACCACAGCTGCTAGTTCAAGGTCATAAGTTAGATAGTTCTTTTCATGAGGGCGGAGTTGTCGAGAAGCATACGCAATTACCTTTCTGTTTTAGCACACACGCCAAGCCTTTGTAAGAAGCATCACTATAAATCTGGAACCCATCAATTCTGTTGGGCAATGTCAGTATTGGTGCAGTTACTAGTCTCGTTTTCAATTCTTGGAAGGCTAATTCCCGCTGATCAGTCCAATCAAAAGGTACATTTTTCTGAGTCAATTGTGTCAATGGCATAGTAAGTTTGGAAAAGTCTTTCACAAATCTGCGATAGTAACTTGCAAGCCCTAGAAAGCTTCTAACTTCTAACACATTTGTTGGTCTTGGCCAATTCACAATAGCCTCAATTTTCTGCGGGTCAACTGATATGCCATCCTTGTTCATCACATGTCCTAGAAATACTACGCTGTCAAGTCAGAATTCACATTTGGAAAATTTTGCATATAACTTCTTTTCTCTCAGGGTCTGTAACACAATTCTCAGATGATTTTCATGTTTTTCCTACTTTTGGAATAAATCAAAATATCATCAATAAACACAACAACAAACTCATCAAGAAATTGTTTGAACACCTTATTCATTAGGCCCGTAAAAGTTGCAGGTGCATTAGTTACCCCAAATGGCATCACCAGAAACTTATAGTGCCCATATCTAGTCCGGAAGGCAGTTTTCTCTATGTCGTCTACTTTAACTTTCAATTGGTGGTATCCAGATCTAAGGTCAATTTTTTAAAAGACTTAAGCTCCCTGGAGTTGGTCGAACAAATCATCTATTCAGGGCAGTGGATATTTGTTCTTCACGGTTACCTTGTTCAGTTCTCTATAATCTATACATAGTCTCAAAGACCCGTCTTTCTTTTTAACAAACAAAACTGGAGCACTCCAAGGTGAAGTGCTCGGGCGAATAAACTTCTTAACAGTTCCTGAAGTTGAGTTTTCAATTCTTTCAGTTCAGAAGTCGACATTTTATATGGAGTTTTGGAAATCGGTTGTGTTTCGAGTACAATATCAATAGTAAACTCAATTCCCCTATCAATTAAATCTCCCGGCAATTCATTTGAAAATACATCAGAAAATTCATTTACTACAGCAATGTTCTCTACAGTAGAACTATCAGAAGTCACAGTCAATACACAACATAAGTAACCCCGACACCCTCTTTGTAATAGCTTCCTGACTTTCACAAAAGAAATCAAATATGGTAGAGGAATTACCCCATTCAAAACAAATATAAACTTAGGCATACCAGGTGTTCGAAACACAACAGTTTTATTCACACAATCAATAGTTGCACAATACTTCGTCAACCAATTCATGCCTAATATGCAGTCAAAATGGTTAATGCTCAAAGGCAGCAAATCAACATACAATGTCATATCACCAATCATAATATCACATGCCAGATAAACATAAGCACATATCATAGAACCTCCGGATGGTGTAGACACAGATAGTAAACAGTTTATAGGTTCGAAGGTCTAATTAATTTCTGAGAAAAAACATGCGATACAAATGAGTGTATGGAACCAGATTCTATCAACACATAGGCATTCTGAGCATAGATAGAGATTATACTTGACACCACTAATTCAGTATTTTGTACATCCCTAGGCACTAGTGCGAACACTCTCTCTTGTCTTAGCGTTTCATTCTCAATGTTACCCTTGGCATTAGTTCTAGCATTTGCCCTTGTTACGGAAACAGATCTGACTGAACTTATTGCGGGACGATTGGTATTCTCGAACCGAACTAGACAATCTCTTATCATGTGGTCGGTTTTACCACATCTAAAACAGGCACCCGTTGCTCGATAACAGACACCCTTAAGTTTCCTTCCACAATCCGAACAAACTGGTATAGACCCACTACTCTGACTAAAGTTACTGGAGGATCCCGTGTTTTGCCTCTTACTTCCAAAGGAGTTGCCTGTTCTAAACTTGTTCCCTGACCTCTTACTTCTCCATTCTGTTGTTATTGGGGCCTTGCTTTGTTTCATAGCTGCTAAGGTAGCTTCTGCCATCAATGCTCTGTCTAATACTTCCACATAGGTAGGCAATTTTAAAACACCAACCCGGTCAAACACTTTCAAAGTCAAGCCTCCCTCAAATTTTCGTGCCTTTTTATAATCAGTATCCACCGTGTGTGGGGCAAACCGGGCCAATTCAGTGAACTTAGCTTCATATTCAGCGATTGACATGTTGCCTTGCTTGAGTCCTTGAAATTCAGAAACTTTTCGGTCTCGAAAACGTTGAGGGAAATACTTGTCGTAGAAGATTTCTTTGAATTGAGTCCATGTCATGTTTCCATTATCATTTCGGATTAACAATCACCACCTTCAAGCTTCATCCTTTAGAGTATAGGTGTAATAACCCCGATCCGTAACTAGCCACTAATCAGTAATTAAGGAAGTTAATCGAGTGGATGAAATGAATAACGGGATTAATGTGTTAATTGCATAATATCTGGCTGTCTATCTGTTGACCGTTAAATTATTTGTTCATGTTTTATGGTTTAAACTGTAAATTGAAGGCCTTATCGGCGGCCGAACTAGAAGTTGATTAATGCTTTATGATCACTAGAATTAATGTGATTTTATTGTGGATTTAATTTGAAATTGATTTGGTATGATTAAATTAGATTAAATGAAGCTAAATTACAAGAATTGGCTTTAATCACCTATTTGCCATTTAGT
Organism: Camellia japonica; assembly: GCA_030407325.1. Taxonomy (NCBI): domain Eukaryota; kingdom Viridiplantae; phylum Streptophyta; class Magnoliopsida; order Ericales; family Theaceae; genus Camellia; species Camellia japonica. The sequence goes on along the minus strand of JAPPVO010000002.1, from coordinate 40,979,024 downwards.
GGACCACTACCTAATATATGTTGGAGCTTTTGTACACCTTGATGCACCATTTTCATCAGCCAATTTCTTGAGCTCAACCGTTTAGAGTGAGAGAGAACTAGGAGAAATATTGATATCAACATTTTAGCTTGAAGACTTGGAGAAATTGAAGGAGTTCTACAAAATTAAGCCTCTAGACTTTGAATTGAGGACCTAAGGTAGAATATTCATCCCTCCATTTATGTATTTCAGTGTTATCTTGCATGGTTCATGAAGATTTGAGGTTTAAAGTCAAGATTTAAGTTGGAGGAGTTGAATAGTGAGCTAAATCATGCATGCATGTGCATATCATGAAGTTTCAAGTTGTTTTCATGGAGATTCTTGCATGCATGTCCATATTATTACTTTAATCCATGAGTTCATCTTGTTTTCCATCAAATTATCAAGTTTAATTATGTTTTGGAGGGTTTGAATTCAAAGAAATCATTGCATGTTGTGTTCATAAACATTCTTCATGATTTAAGTTGAAAATGTGAGTTTTTAACAAACCCTTGGGCCATGATTTTATGAAATGATCCATAATTCTTTATGTTTTACAAGTTTACTTTGTTATTCCAAGTTTTGGGGCCCAAGAGAGGTATTTTGGATGGTTAAACTCGAGTTTTGAACTTGGAGATGCAATCTGGGAATTCCAGAAATTACATCTACGCTCGAGCGAAGGATTTCTCGCTCGAGTGACCACTCTGCGAGCGTGCACTCCGCTCGAGCGACCAAAAGTCCGCTCGAGCGTGAATTGCAAGCTCCCAGAAGTTTCATACCATTTGTAGATCGCTCGAGCGAAGGTATGTGCGCTCGAGCGACAGTTCACATTGTTTTGCATGTCCGCTCGAGCGAGGAATTATACGCTCGAGCGGAGTTTCATTTCTGCATGTCCGCTCGAGCGAAGAAACATACGCTCGAGCGAGGGCCTAAAATTCTGAAATTTTGCCTAAGTGTTCCAAGGCATGTTTTGACATCCTCATTGCATCCTAGGCATTCCTAAGCCTTAATTAAGCTATAGTAATGAGGTTATGGATTAGAAACACACTAAGTAATAAATGTGCTAAGTTAAGAGAATGCATGGGTATGTGTGTTCTAAGCCACGTGATAAGAAAGAATAAGAACCAACGTAATGAAAGCTGAGCCGTGTTGGCCAAGTACAAGTGCAATGATAAGATCTGTTGGTGTTATGTGCTTTTATGTTTGTAGGTCAACGTCCGAGGATTTATTGACTGCTTACTGGAACCACTTTGAGTAACATTATCGTAAAGATACGTTTATGTGAAATTATGTTCCAAATGAAATATGATATGTTATGATTTCTGAAATGATATCTGTTTATGTGAACGAACATTCCAAGTTTGAAATCTATTATGGCATCCATAGACAGTCCCAAGTCATGGGAGACGACATGAAAATGCGGGTCCATGACATACAAGTAATTACGAGATTTTGTTAGCCACTTCATCGTGGTGATATGTGTTTAATCGGTATCCGGAACCGATTACTCTAGTCGGAAGACGTTATGTGTTATGTTCTATGGGATGTACCATTATTATTTCTGATACAAGAATGATTATGCTATGATTTGTTTTATGCTTATGATATGTTGGATTTCGTTCACTAACCCCTTTACCTTAATGTTATTCACTGGGCTTTAGCTCACTGTTTGTATATATATATTAGGTGAGCATTCTGGAGTTCGAGCCTGAAGGCTTTTGTCTGGATCTGTGTTCCGTTGTCAGCCAACCATTGTGCCTCACGTGGAGGTTCCCGAAGTGTCGTGTGTTTCAGTTTTGTAGTGTCTGTTTATATAAGACTTGTTTGATGTCGTTGGCTGCACTTAAATACTGTAATGTGTGTGGGTATAATGTATGGTTGTCTACTGGTTTTGTATATAAAGTTTTAAATATTCTGTTTCATGTAAGTCAACACAGCTCATTGGACATTTATATTTATGTATCTACTTCCGCTAGCCCCTTATCATATGCTTATCTGTTCAGAGGCCTTCGGTAATCCAAGGATTACTAGCCGGTTACGATGCTAAACCTAGAGGGGCGGGTTTGGGTCATGACAGAGTGGTATCAAAGCACGAGTTATACCGCACACACATGTCCATATGAGCTATAGGATGTCCTGGAAATGGAATAGGGACATTGCATTATCATGTGTAAGTGTATGAACATAAATGAATTGAAATGGAACCTATATGCATGACCAAAGAAGTTAAATGGAATAACATGTCATGAGAATTTCAAATACCGAATGTGGAATCTGTATGAACATGAACGTATGAAAGTAGAGAATCATGTGACTGTATATGAATTGAACTTGAAGTGTAAACACGTCTGGTATGAAATGAAATGTGAGAATAGTGAGAACTTTCCTTATATTAATAAGTAACCTGTTTGTGTGTAGCCAATGGAAAGGACAAGGAATGTAGACAAATTTGAATCTTCTGACGCTAGAATTAGCTGGTTAGAAAGAATGGTTGAAGCCTTAACTAAAAATCTGAAACAACAACAACAAGGGCAAATACACGTACCTGAACTAGCTAATTATGATGTGATAACACTGACACAGAAATACAATAAGATGAAACCACCGGAATTTCAGGGGGGTATTGAACCGTTGAAAGCTGAGGCTTGGGTCTTAGAAACTGAGAAAATATTTGAGGTATTTCCGTGTACTGAGGCACATAAGGTTCTGTTGGCAACATTCACACTTAAAGAGGAGGCTAGGAGATGGTGGATGTTAGTCCGAAATGAGAATGAGGGTGTAACATGGGATAGATTTAAAGAAATTTTCTTCGAAAAATACTTTCTCCAATGCATCCGAGATAGGAAGGTAACCGAATTTGAACAACTGAAACAAGGCAAAATGGCTGTGGCCGAATATGAAGCAAAATTTACTGAGTTAGCCCGATATGCACCCCATATGATAGATACTGACTACAAAAAGGCTAGGAAATTTGAAGGTGGGCTTGACTTAGATGTGTATGACCGAGTTGGCATCTTAAAATTACCAAAGTACGTGGATGTTCTTGATAGGGCCTTAATGTCCGAGGCAAACATAGCCGCCTTGAAAATATCAAAATCAACACCATCAACTGAATCCGAAAGAACAAAACAAAGAAACAAAAAGTTGAAATGACAAGTAATTCGATGGTCAACGTGAACGAGAAATCTGGGGCAATAACTGTGAACAAAGAGAGTTGGGGCAGTAATGTGAACAAAGATATACCTGTCTGTAGAGAATGTGGGAAACAACATTGGGACACTTGTCGCCGTCTGTCAGGAGCTTGTTTTAGATGTGGTCAGAAAGGACACTTGGCTAAATCTTGCCCGCGAACTCATCCGAACAACAATAAGCCTGGATCTACACCCTAGTTCCAGAAAATGCTGAGAACACTGAAATGACTAACGCAGGTATTACCCTAACCATGTGTAATTGTTTTTATGGGAATTTGTGTGTGAATCATACGTTTCTCAACTCGATATAGATTGTGGACATATTAGTTGGGTAATTTAAATTGTTAGAATTATGAACCCATGTTAATTGGACCTTGTGAACTTAATGAATTACCTGTGCTTTGGAAATCATTGGAACTTGTGAACAATGGGAATTTGTCAGGTTAAATCTTTGTACCATATTGCAAAAGTTTTATATGAACTGTTACGTATGACCTTTTGAACTATACTAGAACTATTGCACATGGGAACGCATTGTGATTGACTTTAACTTGGGGAATCTGTATAACCATGACTGGAATTGAACCGTTATATATCGACTGGCATCATCGAATGATTAGACCCGTGATCTCGAATTGTATATATGAATCAGTCACGTAGGGAATTTCTGAAATTGAGAACCTATGTCAGTTGGAAAGAATGAACCTCTGCTTATGAATTTGCGAACGAATGCCTAAATGGTAATTGATCCTAGACTCGTATCTGTATATATATATATATATATATATGTCCTCGCATGTGAGACTATTAGAATGGATGGGATTGAACTGTGGTTAATGAACATTTTGAAATCTACTAGTTGATATGAACTATTGTAACCGACCCGTTGAACTGTGCTTGAATTGCTAAATATGGAGATACACTAGTATTGACTGTATATGGAACGTGTTTGAACTCGCATATATCTATACCTATGCATGGAATGTTGGTTAATTACATTTGTATCTAGACTGAGTAGACGTATGACTGGTTGCCTTAATTATTATATCTGGGGAAATTGTTTGTGTTCATCTGTACATAGAATTCGTGAATCTGTATTGGGAAGGTTATTAGACTCTGGACATGTACATATATTGACTATGATGCCTACTTTTGATATGAACAACTACGTACCTGTGCACCCACATGTGAACTCACGTGGGAAATGTAACATTGTATATGACCTGAACTCTTCGATATGAACTACTGTGATACATAACTCCGATGTGGTTTGAGAACCGAAGAACCTAGAACAACTATAGAACTACTGACTATACACCTAAGCTAATGGAGTAAGAATTATAGAATTAATGTACCTCATTGGAAATAATGAGGCTAGAACTTTTACCTGATCTAATCTGATAGAACTGCAGTTTGATGAGACCCTTGTTTGACTGATAGAACTTCTGTTTGATGACTCACGCTTTGAACTGTTACTTGATATGACTGGGTAGAACTTCATCTGAGATGATCGGGTAGAACTTTCATTGATTTGACTGAGGAGACCCTTATTGAGAGCTACTGTATGATTTGATTACATTATGGGGGATTGTGAATTACTTATGATTGAATGACAGAACTGTATTGCTAAGGAGACTAACCGAATGAAAATTTGAATCGATCCTGAACACTTAGGAAGAATGTGAACCGTCAGTAGCAGACTATGTGACTACGAAATCTGGTACCTTATGCTTGGGAGATATAGGAATACCGTATAATGACATGTGTTTAATTGCGCCGAAATTACCGTTACGACCTCAAATTTGTTTGACAAAGAGAATGATTACTCCTGTGTTATTGTATTTTAAAACTAATGGAATTTGTTGACAGTAGACTGGTTTGATTATAAACTCTAACTATCTGGAAGTATATGTAATCAGTATGACTGCTTCTGTATCGATACATAGTACGATTGAATCTATGGAAACTGAGGCTGATGAATAGTATATGAATGATTACTTCAGAATTTCGTTTACTGCAATGGGGTCAATGTACGAAATTACTTTGTATTCCTGATAACTTTAGAATGACCTGGACTGACTGTGATGGATTACCGAATTGAGAACCAAATTGAACAAAGACCGAATGATTGACTCGGAAATAAATAAATCGAATCTCTGTAACTTAAGGAGGGAAATTACTTATGAAAATGAGACCAGTGTAAATCTACAACCCCAATAAGTGCTTGATATGAGTAGTATGTGTGTAATAATACAGTAAAGTTGTGTGCAACTATATTTATATTCTATGTCCTGAAATAAGTTTTGCTCTCTGAAATGTTATATGTTGCATACTGAATGAATGTTCAACTTTCTGGAAAGTATTGTGGCACCCTTAGTTCTTATGGCCCTCGCCCGGGGGTAACAATACCGTGGCCAATCTGTATATGGCCCTTGCCTGGGGGTAACAATACCATAGCTGTGTATGTGGGTCTCTGGACCAAATGAATCTGATAGCTAATGGGTGTACCACGTTTGACCTTATGCAAAATCTAAATATGAAAATGATTATGAATAAGTATATGAATCAATATCTGTTCTGTTACCCGGATCCGGAGGTTCCTTTATGGAACTGGTTATTCGTAACCTCACGTATATACGTTCTGTTCTGTTCTGCTCTGTTTCCCAGATCCGGAGGTTCCTTTAGGGGACTGGTTATTAATAACCATCACGTATCTGTATCTGTGCTGCATCTGCTATGTATGCATCTGTTCTGTATCTGCTCTGTTAGTGCTAGTGAATGCACCTCGTATGTTTAAACAAGAAATGTGACATCCATGTATGGTTTGGACAAGAATATGAAAATGAACATGTATCTGAATCCGTTCTAGACTAAAATCTGAATGTGTATAAGACACTGTGTTAATACGAACCCTAACTTCTGTATGTGATTTATGATTCTGTCTCTGTACACAGTTAAGGTTGAAATTGGATTATGACCATGATTATGCTTTTATTCTGTTAAGAGTTGAAGTTACAGGGTAGTGAACATCATTTCTTTTGGCATATGTTAACTCGAGTTTGGGGACCAAACTCTTTTAAGGGGGGAAGACTGTAATAACCCCGATCCGTAACTAGCCACTAATCAGTAATTAAGGAAGTTAATCGAGTGGATGAAATGAATAACGGGATTAATGTGTTAATTGCATAATATCTGGCTGTCTATCTGTTGACCGTTAAATTATCTGTTCATGTTTTATGGTTTAAACTGTAAATTGAAGGCCTTATCGGCGGCCGAACTAGAAGTTGATTAATGTTTTATGATCACTAGAATTAATGTGATTTTATGGTGGATTTAATTTGAAATTGATTTGGTATGATTAAATTAGATTAAATGATGCTAAATTACAAGAATTGACTTTAATCACCTATTTGCCATTTAGTGGGCCACTACCTAATATATGTTGGAGCTTTTGTACACCTTGATGCACCATTTTCATCAGCCAATTTCTTGAGCTCAACCATTTAGAGTGAGAGAGAACTAGGAGAAATATTGATATCAACATTTTAGCTTGAAGACTTGGAGAAATTGAAGGAGTTCTACAAAATTGAGCCTCTAGACTTTGAATTGAGGACCTAAGGTAGAATATTCATCCCTCCATTTATGTATTTCAGTGTTATCTTGCATGGTTCATGAAGATTTGAGGTTTAAAGTCAAGATTTAAGTTGAAGGAGTTGAATAGTGAGCTAAATCATGCATGCATGTGCATATCATGAAGTTTCAAGTTGGTTTCATGGAGATTCTTGCATGCATGTGCATATTATTGCTTTAATCCATGAGTTCATCTTATTTTCCATCAAATTATCAAGTTTAATTATGTTTTGGAGGGTTTGAATTCAAAGAAATCCTTGCATGTTGTGTTCATAAACATTCTTCATGATTTAAGTTAAAAATGTGAGTTTTTAACAAATCCTTGGGCCATGATTTTATGAAATGATCCATAATTCTTCATGTTTTACAAGTTTACTTTGTTATTCCAAGTTTTGGGGCCCAAGAGAGGTATTTTGGATGGTTAAACTTGAGTTTTGAACTTGGAGATGCAATTTGGGAATTCCAGAAATTGCATCTACGCTCGAGCGAAGGATTACTCGCTCGAGCGACCACTCTGCGAGCGTGCACTCCGCTCGAGCGACCAAAAGTCCGCTCGAGCGTGAATTGCGAGCTCCCAGAAGTTTTATACCATTTGCAGATCGCTCGAGCGAAGGTATGTGCGCTCGAGCGAGGAATTATACGCTCAAGCGGAGTTTCATTTCTGCATGTCCGCTCGAGCGAAGAAACATACGCTCGAGCGAGGGCCTAAAATTCTAAAATTTTGCCTAAGTGTTCCAAGGCATGTTTTGACATCCTCATTGTATCCTAGGCATTCCTAAGCCTTAATTAAGCTATAGTAATGAGGTTATGGATTAGAAACACACTAAGTAATGAATGTGCTAAGTTAAGAGAATGCAAGGGTATGTGTGTTCTAAGCCACGTTATAAGAAAGAATAAGAACCAACGTAATAAAAGCTGAGCCGTATTGGCCAAGTACAAGTGTAATGATAAGATCTGTGGGTGTTATGTGCTTTTGTGTTTGTAGGTCAACGTCCGAGGATTGATTGACTGCTTACTGGAACCACTTTGAGTAACGTTATCGTAAAGATACGTTTATATGAAATTATGTTCCAAATGAAATATGATATGCTATGATTTTTGAAATGATATCTGTTTATGTGAACGAACATTCCAAGTTTGAAATCTATTATGGCATCCATAGATAGTCCCAAGTCATGGGGGACGGCATGAAAATGCGGGTCCATGACATACAAGTAATTACGAGATCTCGTTAGCCACTTCATCGTAGTGATATGTGTTTAATCGGTATCCGGAACCGATTACTCTAGTCGGAAGACGTTATGTGTTATGTTCTATGGGATGTACCATTATTATGTTCTGATACAAGAATGATTATGCTATGATTTGTTTTATGCTTATGATATGTTCGGATTTCGTTCACTAACCCCTTTACCTTAATGTTATTCACTGGGCTTTAGCTCACTGTTTGTATATATATATTATAGGTGAGCATTCTGGAGTTCGAGCCTGAAGGCTTTTGTCTGGATCTGTGTTCCGTTGTCAGCCAACCATTGTGCCTCACGTGGAGGTTCCCGAAGCATCCTGTGTTTCAGTTCTGTAGTTTCTGTTTATATAAGACTTGTTTGATGTCGTTGGCTGCACTTAAATACTGTAATGTGTGTGGGTATAATGTATGGTTGTCTACTGGTTTTGTATATAAAGTTTTAAATATTCTGTTTCATGTAAGTCAACACAGCTCATTGGACATTTATATTTATGTATCTGCTTCCGCTAGCCCCTTATCATATGCTTATCTGTTCAGAGGCCTTCGGTAATCCAAGGATTACTGGCCGGTTATGATGCTAAACCTAGAGGGGCGGGTTTGGGTCGTGACAATAGGTGGCCAAGAGCACCTTCTAAATCTCAGAATAGGGAAATACTTCATATAGTTTTTCCATTTCGAGTAACCATGTCTCAGCCTTCAATGGTTCAATCCCACCCAAGAACGTTGGCGATTTCATCTTCATAAACTTTTGGGTCAAATTGATTATGTCATTGTTATCTAGTTCATTTTGTACTGGTAGAGATGGAAGCGACATGGGTTGTTGCCTCAGAGATTCCGTTAAGGCTGCAAGCATTTTTTCTATCGACTCATGTGAGCCTTAAAAAATCCTGTTAGGTCATCACTTCTTGCATCTTCCATCGCTATAGGTAAATAAAACAATAATAAACATAGACAAATAGTTCTTCTCACAGTGTTCGGAACATTCAGCCCCAGTTCATCCATTTCAATTTCTTGTGTTTATGTCCAGATTCAGTTTTATCATGTACAAAATTAATACACACACTCCCACATGCAGATGCAATGTCTCTAATTCTTTTTTAGGACATCCTATAGCTCATATGGACTCGTGTGTACAGTATAACTCGTGCTCTGATACCATTTTGTCACGACCAAAACCTGCCCCTATAGGTTTAACATCGTAACCGGCCAGTAATCCTTGGATTACCAAAGGCCTCTGATCTGAATATCACATAATAAAGGACTGCAGAAGCAAATATAGAAATGTACACAATCCATAGAGCTATGCAGACATACATGGAACAGAAATTTAAAACTTAGATACATAAGAGTGACATCATATGTTATACGTCACCAAACCCATATATACAAAACTTACAAAACATGTTCGGACATAACATAAGAAAGTACAAAAGTCCCAAAGACTTGTTACTCATAAACTTGATCGGATCTCAAAAGGGAACCTCCTCAGGAGGCACAGTGGCTGGCTGACCCAAACTCTCCAAGCGATAACTTAGGCCTAGTCACACGTCTGCTCACCTACATACATAATACAAATAGTGAGTGAAAACCTAGTGAATAATAACAGAATAAAGGGTTTAACTGAATACTGTTCCACAAGATTTAGAAAACAGACTTCACATCAGAATCAAATTCGTATACATAATCATATTCGTCTTCACAGTTCATATCAGAATTAGATTCGTATACATAATCTTATTCGTCTTCACGGTTCATACATTTCACATGATAGTATACGTGGTACATCCATTAGCGTTAGCAAATCCGATGACCCCTGAAATGACGGCTGTGAAAGCATTCCAATAACCCATAAAGGGACAGCCATAAGGCATTCCGATGACTCATGTGCACATACACGTTTCCGATGACCCATAAAGGAACGGCCATAAAGGCATTCCGATAACCTATAAAGGGACATGTATCATATGATGATAAGGATGCCACGAATACATTTCATAAACTTGGACAATCATTCATTCATATAAAACATAGCATTTTAGAAAACTGATCATTTCATATCATCAGAACATATTTAAGGTTAGACATAACTTTACAGAGTTATTACTCATAGATGGCTTCAATAGCAAAATAAAGGAAGCATCGATTTAGATAGTCTATGGCATGTGACCTACACAAACACATAGCAAATACACATTGAAACACACATTCAAAATATACTTAACTCATTGCGTCTCGTTCTTAGTGTGTTTCTAAGTCTTATCCTCATTATTATGTCTTAATCTTGGCTTAGAAATGCCTAGGATGCAATGAGAATGCTAAAATACACTTGAAAACACTTAGTCAAATATGCTGGAAATAGGGGTCTCGCTCGAGCAGACGTTCAAAAAGTTTGAGTGGTCGCTCGAGCGAAACTTCTTTCGCTCAAGCGGTCTGTAAACTCAGCAAAAGTACTGGTTGTGTGAATTCTCCGTTCGACAACCACTCGACAGTCGCTCGAGCGTGTGACTGAGATCTTCGCTCGAGTGCAACGCTCGAGCGGTCTATAAACTCAGCAAAAGTACTAGTTGTGTGAATTCTCCGTTCGACAACCACTCGACGGTCGCTCGAGCGTGTGACTAAGATCTTCGCTCGAGCGCAACTCTTGTCGCTCGAGCGGTCTGCAAAAATTGTAAACTTCTATGAGCATGCATTTTACGCTTGAGCCAACTTTTGGTCGCTCGAGGGAGAGTGCAAAACACAGAGTGGTCGCTCGAGCGCAGGTTCTGTCGCTCAAGCGAAGGAGTAAAATTATGGAATTTTCAGATTCACTCCCGAGTACCAAAACTCAAATTTAAAGCCACAAATCATGTTCCTTTGGGCCAAAAGCTTAAGAAAACATGTCTAAACTTGTCAAACATTATGAATTCAAAACCATTTCGCCAAATCAAGGCCCAAAAGCTTACCAATTGCTCAAAATTCAACTTAAAGCTTACGAATATGATGTGAACATGACATGCATGAATTGTCATGAATTTAAGCTTTCCAAAACATGATCAGTTAAGGTCAAATGGTAAGAAATGTGATGAATTCTCAAAACAATGTCAAGATAGACACATGCATGCGAGACTTATATAAAGTTCAAACTCAAAATGTTATGATATATGCATGCATGTATGGAATTCATCTATTTAAGCTTAATTCTCATGTTAATTCACCTATCACACTTGATTTTATGTGGCAACCAACTAAATTATAAATTAGGAGATAAAAATTTTTACCTTAGAAGCTTAATTATGTCCTAGATGTCCAAATGGTCAAGTCATTTAGTTCAACACCTTGAATTCTCTATGGTTTTTCTTCCTCTCCTTAGTTCCAACTCAACACTTGATCTCTCTCACTCTCTCACTCACGTTTGATGCCTCAAGAAAGAAGAAATAAGAGTGTAAAGTGTATACAAGGGTCCACTAGTGCCTTATATAGGCTTGTACTAAGAAATTCATCAATTAGGCTTAATTGAGCATTAATTATTCTAATAATTTCGTTCCGAATCAAATTTCAATTAAACCTACCATAACATTCTAAAAATTCCAACTAACACATAATTCAAGTCAATTTCATAATCGGATGCCGATGAGGCCTTTAATTCGCAGAACAAAACATAAACATAAACAGATATTTCTACGGCAAACAGATATAAACACAAATAATGCAACACACATGCAATTAATTTAGGAATAATGTCTCGCAGCTTGAATTGCATTGGGCTCGAATGGCTCTACTGCCCAAAACGACGTCGTTTTGGGCAGCTTTTTTTTTCGCCTCTATTTTGTCTGTGAAACAGACAAAAGAAGAAGAAAAAAAGGAAAAGAAAAAGAAAATGAAGAGAAAAGAAGGAGGAGAGAAAATGAGGAGAAAAGAAAGAGAAGAAGAAGAAAATGAAAGGAGGAGAAGGAAGAACAAATCTAAGGCAGAAATGTGTAAACACACAGAGAAAACAGTAATCAGCACCGGTGGGTGGCTCTCTCTCTCTCTCTGCCGGTGAGTGGCTCTCTCTCATATATATATATATATATATATATATAGATCTATGTATACACAGATTGATTGTACTGTGTGAGGGTTTGTGGGGTTTTGGGTATACTTTGTGAGGATCTGTGTATACACATATTCATTGACCATTTTTGCTTCATGGGTTGTGTTGAAACTCAACCAACGGTTCATGAGTTGTTCATTGATTACTTGAAATTTTCTGGGTTTGTTCATTGATTGCTTGAAATTGTGAGTGTTGAAATATTCTGTAGGTGTTGAAATGTATTGAAACTCAACCAATGGTTCATGGGTTGTTCTTTGATTGCTTGAAATTTTCTGGATTTGTTAATTGATTGCTTGAAATTGTGAGTGTTGAAATATACTTCCTCTCTCTTTCTTCTCTCTTCCTTACTCATCTCTCTTCCTCTCGCCTCTATGTTTTAGATAGAAAATAGAGGGGGGAAAGAAAAAACAAACTGTCTAAAACGACGTCGTTTTTGGTAGTCGAGCCGTTCGGGCCAAATGAATTTCGAGTTACGTAGCAACGTTGTTAATTCAGAATTTCATCTTAATTACTCATTAGGCATAATTAATCATGGTCTATCGGCTAATCATAGATCGGAGTTGTTACAAAAAGTATCATAGTATAGCAACCCAATCCCAAACAATAAGTCAAATTTGAAAGATAAATTTGACTTATCTATCTTTCAAGCAAATCTGAAACAAATTTTAACCGAATTGATCAAGAGCTGAGTTTAAGTAATTTAATTTTTTATAGTACATATAAGTTTATCGAGTTAAGTAATGGGTTGTTCAATAAGCATAACTGTTGAAAATATTATTTTTTGTATTTTTTTTATTATCATCATAAAATATTACATTTTGCCCAATGAATTTTAAAATATGAGTAATGCTATTTAAACCAAAAAATTAGATTAATTTTTCAAGTCCAATGATCAATCAATCAATCAATCAATCACTCTCATATGTTATTTCTCTCTCATATCTTCTTTAAGTATCACTCAATTATCTCATTTACACATCATTGGATATAAAAGGTGGATCTAAAAAATGGGCTTATATATCATTTTTCCTTAAAGAATACTTAAGTTTGATTGATGAGTATTACTATTCTAAGTCCAGAAGTTAGACCCAACCATGTGGCAATCAATTAGAATACTTAAGACACCATTCTCTCTCGTATGTTCTCTAATTATTAGCTAATCGCCTCTCTTACATATCATTGAGTATAGAAAGTGGGTCTAAAAAATAGATTTATATATCATTTTTCTTAATTTATTTACATAAGGAGTTGATTTAAAATGCCCTTCCAAATATAAGTAAAGCTCGAATAGCGAAATTACTTGTACAACCCAAGCTACACCCACAAAAATATCCATTAGTTGAAATATATAAACTAAATTCATTTCGAATGTGACAAACACTGTAATAAAATTTTAAATTTACATAAATTCAAAGTCTAAGAAATTTTTTTAAATAATTTTTTTAAGTATATAACATTTCTGATTTATTATTTTAGTAAAGGGAAAAAAAAATTATACATTTTTTATCAGCACTGTTACATCCACACAATTTGTTCTACCTAAATGTACACAATTGAAACTTTTACCGGTCAGAGTCTCAATTGTTTGCATTCAGGCAGAACAAATTGTGTGGATGAATCATTAATCATTGTTTATATACCAATTCAGCAACTGCCTAATGTAATAAACATATATTCATGTTAAGTAATTGCATAAATAAATAAATTTGAGGATTCCAAAATTTGTTATAAATATAATCAACCGACCAGAATCTCAGATACTAACATAATAAACAAAACTATGTTGACAAGTGATTTAAATAATGTGCTGATAGAAAAAAAAAAAAAAAGTGATTTAAATAATGTACATGTATATATATATATATATATATATATGTGTATATATTAGCAGAAAACAAATAAATGAAGATCAATGTGTGTGCCTTAATCATATTACACACCTAGAATCTGCAAGGTTCAACTAGAGTGAGTGATATCAAATATGCATTGCAGAGCACATGTATGTAGTCAAGAAGAACATGGGAATAGACCAAAATTCCCAGTTCCACAATTAATTATTTTATTTCACAACTAATTTATTCTTTTCTACTAATATAAAAGCTATCAAACTACTCCTCACATGCTATTATTAGGACAAAATTCAACACCTACTAGCCGCACATCATGGTGACAATGCAAAAGTTAATTGAAAGAAAAATTTCAAATTTGTATAATCTTGCTTGATGCTCTTCCCAATCCATATATATATATATATGTAACAATTTTTCTTTTCTTTTCTTTTCTTTTCACAAAGGAGTGTTTTTTAGGATTGAACATTGCCCATCTGTGTTTTTTTTTTTTTTTCCTCTTTTTTTTGTAATGTTTTATTATCATTAATAATATATATATTGAGGAAAAGAAAGATTATTTAATGATCTTTCCAACTTCTCTGATCTCAAATACATATGTACAGATACATATAAAATAAGATACATATTCAATTGAAAGTCTACTTTGAGCAGAATTTGGGATATGATAAATTAATTGTAATAGTTGGGCCCCGATTACCCTTCTCCGACTCCAACTGATTTTTTTCACATTGTAACCTTTAGGGCTCCCCAATGTGTATTCAAACTTTTATAAAAGATGTATGTACTAGGTCATTGGCATAATTTATTATTTGTTCATGGTGAACAATTATAGCAATGTTCTACATTACAGACGAATGGGGTAACTAAAAATTAATATGTGCTTAAAATGAGTGTAATCAAAATGAAAATATTTAGATAAATGAGTAATAAGATTAGGAAAAATAGAGTTAGAAATGAATATATTTATAAACAGTAGAAATAGCACATATGAAGATAAGTTGAGAGAGAATATGCTAAGATAATTTGATCATATACAACAAAGATTTACAGATACAATAGTAAGGGCGAGCTATAATCAGCATAAATGGAGAGTGATTACTTGCCTTAAAAAAATTGAAGTGCACAATTTCTGGTCACAGAATTAAATATAATCTTTTCACGTGTGTAGATTTCACCAAATTTATGGATCTCGTGAAAATTGTATTCAACTTTATAATACACATAAAAAATGAAAAATAAAAATAAAATAAAAGTTCCATTCACATAAACTTGTCAAACTAAAACCTTGATTCAACTAAATAATGTCATTAGCATAAAGTAGAATCTGTGAAATGATACTCAAAATATTGCTAGTAGAAAAATTTAGCATATGTTTGACATTTTCACTCTAGTTAGAGGTGGTTTGAGATATTCTAAATAAGTGTATTTGTTTATTTTTTATAATAAAAAAATGTATAAAAAAATAAAGAAAGTGGGTAGAATAGTAGAAATGAGATGTTGATAAATGTTGATTCCAAATAAATGTATGTACATAAAATAGTATACTTTTTTAATGCATGGCAAACATCTACTTAGAATCTGCCTCCTGTCAGTCTACACGGCACTGACCAATCTTTCTTTTTGGTTTTTGATCACAGCACTGACCATTCTTCCGTCACCATGATCTAATCTCTGGCATGCTCTTCTTGCCTAGAAGTCCTCTATTTAAATAGAAGAAGCAACTTATCTGTAGTTCACTTTGTGAATTATATGCTATTGTTTAAGCTCTTAAGATTCATTATGGTTCTACTTTGATAATTTAAATTTTTTATTTTTTAAATCACAATATATAAATTATTCATATAAAAAATCAAGTGATTCGATAATCGTAGCTATTAAAGTTTATGGTATTTAATTGTAAAAAAAATAAACGACAAATATTATTTGAAAATTAGACTATTTATATATTGGAAGATAAATGCAATAAACTAATGTGTCTATGATTATTAAATTGACCTATTTTTTCCATAGATGATCAATATGTTGTAGTCTAAAACAAAAACAAAAAAAAAAAAAGTTTAGAACATTAAAGTGAGACCCGTGATAGAACTGGCTCAAATAGCGCCTTCTAGTAGACTAGAGAGAGAGGAGTTGCTTGCTTAAATTATAAAAAAATAATTCATTAGCACAATTTCTTCCCCCCAAACCCCCAAATAATGTGCCAAACAAAATTTAAAAAGTTGACTCACATTTAAATATTTCTTCAAAACTCTCCTTACATTTTGTTTTGCTACCTTATTAGGAGGATTATGAGGAGACAAAATTGTGTAGATGTAGTATTACTGTCAATTATATTATAACTTGTTTTTAAAGAATATACATTGTGAAATTTTTTTGTAACCTTATGGGGCGGTTGGGGGTTATTAATAAGTATGAACACAAGAACATTGACGTAAGGAAACATGCTTAATTTAAAATTGGTTCAAAACCCATTAATCAAATAATACTTTTGGGTAACCATGTTCCCTCAAAACTAAACTCACTACTTGACTCCTTCAGAGTGCAATCTTGTAATTAATTGGCATTTGGCATTGAAACCGCGTTAACCCTTTACAAGACAACAAAACAAAAAATAAAAATATTTTAGAGAAAGTGAATAAAGTTCAAAGCGTTGAACTTCAAGATAACTTGCTAGAAACTCTACCACTTGCGTAGTGAGTGACGTTTTTCAATTTCACACAACTTGTTTTTATCATTTTTTTTTTTTTTAAATTTTTTGGATGAGGCAATGCTAGATTAAATTTTCATAATTTTGTAATTCAATTTGGTATGAAACTTAAGAAATATTGTACAAAATAATAAAAGGCGAATTATACTAACAGTCCTTATAATTTGAGACTTGTATTACTTTGGTCCATGACTTTTTAATTATGACACATTTGACTCTGAATTTTGAATCTTGTTCCAAATAAGAACAATTCAAGATACCATTACTCAATTTCAAGAGCAAAGTTGTCAATTTCATAAAATATTAACTAATTTGATTAAAATAAATATCAAAAAAATATTTTTGAATTTTTTAAAATAATTTATACCCACCAAAGATAAAATTTATTTAAAATTGATAAATCTTTTAGACATGTATTTTTTTATTTTTTTTTACTAAATTAATTTTTATTATATGTTTGGATGATGATCACGTAATGGGTGGTTGTTAGGCTTTTAATGTGTAATCGATATATTTAATATATGTAATATTTTTAGTTTTGGATTTTTTGATTTAATGGATTGGTTTAATAATGATATCAAAGTTGTCGTCATATTTGACTTTTGGAAAAATAGAAACTAATTTAATGAAAATAAAAACAACCACCCATTACATGATCATCATCCAAACACGTAATAAAAATTAATTTGGTAAAAAAATAAATCAATAAATGTCTAAAAAATTATCAATTTTACAAAAGTTTATCTTTAATGGGTAGAAATAATTTTTAAAAATTCAAAAATATTTTTTTGACATTTATTTTTGTCAAATTAGTTTATATTTTATCAAATTAATGACTTCATCCTTGAAATTAAGCAATAGTATCTTCAATTGTCTTATTTTGAACAATATTCAAAATTCATGATCAAATATGTCACAATCAAAAAGTTAAGTACCAAAGTGATACAAGGTCCAAACTATAAAGACCGTTAATATAATTCGCCTAATAATAAATCTTAAAAACATCTTCGTACTCTTAAATTTCAATATTACATGCTATATCAACTAGTAACACTAATTCATTTATATAGTACTCTTAAAAAAATTTAACCATCACAAGATCACTCTTTCTTGATTTATACTCTTCCTTTGATCTATATTCTAATCTAAAAAAATGTGAGAAGTCTCGAGTTAGGGTTAAAAACACAAAAATGGCTTTTTGACTCATTTGGTGAGTCTGACTTTAGTTAAAAGATATCCTAATCCTATCCTACTTATATAAAAATGTCGGTTCAGTTGACGATTCAATTAATTATAACAAAACGGCCAACGTCGGCATTATGCGTCACGTGACCGTCTCTAGCCGCTAATCCCGCCGCTGCCGTTATCAGAGGCCATGATACTATTTGTATAAATTCATGAGACACATTATTACATGTTAGAACTTTGCAAATTTCAAAAAATGAACAAATCATAATCATATGATGCATTTATACTAGCTTGAAAAATTCAAGAAGATACATGATCTCATGGAAGAACTCGAAAGCCACTTCTAATCCACATGGACGGAGTGCACTCTCTCTAGTACTTCCAAATATATTAAAAATTGATAAAGAAAATTACAAATAATAATAACAATAATTAACTCAACATTTCAATATTGAGAAAAAAAAAATTAAAGGAATAATATGTTCACACAGTACTGTTTTGCTCATGACTCTCTTTTGGTAAATTAATTAATTAATTACAGGCAATTATCGTTCATCAGACTCGCGCCCATCGAACGATAATCGAAAAACCCACTTAGTGAGTGATCTTCTCCTTGAGTTCTTGGTTGATTGGCGATTCCTCTTACTATTGTTGTTGATTTCGGTCAACTGAACGAACCTTTTGATTCGTTCTATTGCGAGATTCAACGTTTCGGCTGACATGTTGGCGAAGCAAACGCGAAACCAACCCGGTTCGTTGCAGTGACACGACGAACCGGGAGAGATATTCAAGCCGACATCGTAAACAATCTTCTTCCAAAGCTCCATTTCTGCTTCGAATGTTTTGGACCTCAAAAGGTGTCTCATATCGACCCAACAGAACAACCCGGAGTTGCTATTCAGGCAGCTAATTCCGGCGCTTCGAAGGCCTAAAATTAGCATTTCTTGTCTCTCCTTGAGCCTCTTTTGATTCTCGGAAATGTAGTTTCTGGTGAACTTCTTGTCCGAAAGCATTGCCGAGAGAAGATACTGAGTTTGTGAAGAAACTAAACCAAAACTCGACATCTTTGTTGCGGCCGCCACCACATCCTCATCGTTGGAATAAATCGCACCAACTCGAAAACCAGGAAGACCCAGGTCTTTAGAAAGGCTATACACAATGTGAACTCTGTTCCAGACTTCGGCGTTCATGCGGTACTTGGTGTCCTTGAGAACCTCCATGACGCTGATGAAGCCCGGAGAGCTAAAAACGGTACCAGAATATATTTCATCGCTGATGAGATGGATCGACTTTGCGATGACGAAACCGAGCAAGAGGTCGACCTCGTGTCGGGTCAGTGTCGTGCCGAGTGGATTGGAGGGGTTCGTGACTAACACGCCCTTAACTTTAAGGTTACGTTTGTGGGCAGCTTCATAAGCTTCTTCGAGTGCTGATTCAGTAATTCGGAAGTCATTTGCGCTCGTACACTCTATTGGTACGATCTCGACTTCAGTTCTCCACTTGAGATCTCTATCAAATCTGCATGAAATATAGAATATTATTAGCAAAAAAAAAAAAACATAATAATGAGGTCAATACCTTTACAGTGTACAACACACCATGATTTAAAATTCTCCGTGTTTCAAGATTTTTATATGATTCAATGAATAAAATGATTTGGAGACAGAAGATCGTTAACTATGGAATGGCATGTACATACCCAGGATAGTATGGCGTGGGGAGGAGGAAAGCTTCGCCGGGTTCGGCAAGGCAAAACATAAGGGTCTCATTAGAGGAAGTAGCACCAGCGGTGAGAACTAGCTTCTTTGGATCAAAGGTTACTTGGTTGCCTCTAATTTCTGACATGAACTCTACCAATGCCTGCATATGATATACATACTAAAGTTAGATATAAATTTTTGTATGTTTTACCATAGATATGAATAGGGTCTTTTAAATGATTGCATTGATTTGTAACCAATGCTTACCTTCTTGAAAGCAGGAAGGCCGTGATAATCTTGAAAGAGAGCCAGCTCTCTGAAAATGGATTGTCCGTCTCTCTTGAACCCGGCTGCATCGGGGTTGTTTGCGAGCCACGATTCTAGAAGATCGAAAGAGAGCTGCACAGCAATGTTAAAATTGAGCTAACTAAAAACATTACAAAAATAAATGAATATATTGAAATAATAACGATTACTGTAGTGTAGAGCTATCTAATAACCTGATTTTCTGCGAGGCCCATCTGAATGATTCCGTTTGGATTATGAGTTTCATGGTATGGGTTCTTCTCGTACTCCTGCCATCCCAGGAAGTACGAGGAGTCTTGGCCGTGAGAGTTGCGCGTAGCTTTCCTCGATAGCAGCTTCATTTTTTGTTCTTCTGGTTTGATTGATTAGATGCGAAAGCTAGAAGTTAAAAAATAAAAAACACTCCCACCTTGAAGTGAATATAAACGAAAGAATTAGCAAAGGAGATATCAAGAGAGAGATGAAGTATTGTAACGAGAGTTTGCTTGTAGTGAGGATGTATCATGTTGCTAATGCTAGGAATTGGTATATATATAGGAGTTGTAACCCTAAAGGAATGACACGTCAGGTTGGCAACATTCCGTTTTTTTAGATACCAAAAATGCTAACTAGGTGGGGGAAAATTATACAATAATTTCGGAGTAGCACGAAATTATATTCTTTCATCAATTATTATTTATTATATTCTTTTATATTTTTTAATTATGGAGCACGTCTTATTCACATAAGAGTGATTATTCAGTTGTTTTAGAGTATGGACACGTGGAACTCTTTGGTATTGTAATTGGTAAAGAAGGTAGTTAAGTGGGATATCGTGTTGGACACATGATAAAGCATAATGAATGGTAATTGGTGAGGGAGTACGATCACGTGATATTCCGAAACTACTGTATAATTTTCCTTCACGTGAGATGTATTCCATTCTATAATTTGATTCTAATGCATATAAAAATATAATTTGAAAGTGTCATGTGTCATTGTTCACGTGGTACTTTAAATCAATGGTGTGCTGAAAATTGTTATAGGTGAAATAATATCAATCCACTTTGTTTGCCAATTAGAAACGATTTAATGATTTATTTAGTGCATATTGAGATTTTTCATTGACCCAAAAAGGAAAAATACATAAATAATGTCACATTTAAAAAATAATTAATTTTTTTTAGAGAAAGTATAGTATAGAATACTAATTTAAATTTAATGTATTGTGCATCATAACCAGAATAATTTGTCCATGCATTTTAATTTTAATTTTTTTTTTTGGGGGGGGGGGATATGGAATGGATTCGGTGCACTTTTTTTGAAGTTGAAAGTTAATAAATTATAACCAAAATTTGAAAATATTCCTCTCACAGTTTTAAGATAAATAATTTTGTTTATTTATTTATTTAAGTTATAATTATTAGAGTACATAAAACAAAAAGGAAGAATATCAAAAAAGTGAAAAGTGAAAATATAATTAAGTATAAATAATTTATGCATTAATTATTTTATGTTGAAATTATTTTTCTGCAATTAATTCAAAAATAATAATAAAATATAAACTAACCCATTTAAAATTGCAACAAAGAGTACCAAGTATCGTCTAATTCTATGAGCGCTCTGTCCCTGTAGTATTCTTCAAATAACCATTTGATTAGACAGAGTGGATGTTTGGAAAGTGAGTTTTTATGTAAATTTTTTTAGTTGTAGGATATTATTAGAGAAATTTTTTTTTATATTTTGGAAGATAGTTAGATTTTTTTGTGGTTGGATGTGATGTTTGTGAGAGAAAAAGTAAAATAATTATGGAATTAGATGTGATATTTTATTTGAATGTGTTTTTTTTATTTTGTAAAAATTTTATCTTTTTGTAAAAAAAACAAAAAAAAACTCAAGTTCAAGACTTCCCAAACACTACTGTCATCCACCAAGAACCAATCCGTGTGGGTTCATGGCCTATGTCAGTATAGGGTATAGATAATATTATACAAATTAATAAATTTTACAAAAAATATATATATATTTATTAATATAACATCTATTAATATTATGTCATAAAGAGAATCTTATTTAATTTTAATTTTTTTTTATTAAATGACATATCAATTAGTATTTATATATATATATATATATATATAATTTGTTAGTTTAATTGTAAAGTATTTTCCATATAGATAATGGTAAAACAACATACAGAGACAAATAAAATAAATAAATAAAAGTATAGAAAGTAGAAAAAGAGATGTGGAAGTTGGTGAGAAAGGCTTACCGACAGCAAATCTTGGACAAAATGGCTAAGTAGACCCCACACAGCCCTTGTAAAATTGGACTACTGACCGTGGGCTGGTCTATTTGCTTCCTGCCCTATGGCCCATCACTAAACTCCAGTGTCGGCCACTCTCTCCTCTCTCCCTCTCACCTCTCCCATTAACTCTAGGCTTTATTCCTACTGAACTTGGTTCCAGATGCTAACATGCCAACCAACTACCTTTTCATTTCTAGTTAAACTGTGTAGGAATACATTTCAAGGAATGATTTGGAGAAAATTGTTTAGTGGTACAGGCTACTACTACGTTAGATTTGGTTCCCAACAATTATAGCATGTAAAATCAGAAGAAAAAATAAAAAATAAAAAAATTGAGAGCTCTGTCTTTTTATCATTTTAAAGATATTGATTTTAATCAAGTGGGATCTCAAATTTTTAGTGTTTTTCATACGATCGATCTTAATTAGTCGAAATCAAAATTGATATTATATTTAAGATGATAAAAAATAATCTTGGAATTTTGTGTCTAACTCATAAGATCATATATTTTCAAATCTTTTTATTTTTTATCTCAAAACATTCATATTTATTGAATTATGCTCTGAAATTACTATACCTTGAAATTTTTTAACAATTCAATACATGTAAATATTTCAATACGAGAGAATAAAGAGATTTGAAGAAGAAAAAAACATTGGCCACCTGCGCAAATGTGTGTTCGCAGATGTGAATCAACCATCCGCATATTCTTACAATAAGTTCATGCCTTACAATTTTTTATTTTTTTTATCTGACAGATCATGAGTGGTTAATGACACAGTTGATGTGTTGTTTGTGACTAGACCAGTTGCTATAGCTTTCGTAAATTGATGAGAAAAGCGAGGTTTACGATTTTGTGTTGGATAATAAGAAAACAGTAAGAGAACATGTATTGTGATTGGTTTGTGACATGATGTGCCCCAGAGGCACCGAACAATTTTTCTTCAAAAATGCTTGAGGTTCCAAATATTTTACTAAAATTTATACCAAACCACCTACACATGTGAGTGTTTAATAAAAATTTTGATAAAATTTTTAAAATCCTAACATTACTCATTTTTCTTAAGATCACCATTAAAATGAAATCACGATCTTTGTGGATGATGCAGGCAAATGTGTTTGTAAATGTGAATCAAAATCAACCATCCAAATATTCCCGTACATAAAAAAAAGTTTATTCCCTGCCGTGCCCCCAACAGCTGGATTTTCTTTTCCACGAGAAATAAAATTTGGCATTTTTTTTACACTTCAATTTTTGTTTCCATAACTAACTTTGACAGTGATATATGTGGGTAGCAGATGGGCGGTGGAAGTGATTTTGTTAGTATATATAAATATAGACATCATAGTGAGATATTTTAGTTACACCAAATCTTCGTTTAGCAATGCTTAATGAGAAATTTACCAGCATCTGCAGAGAAACCATGGAGTACGGAAACTTTTAAATGCCTTATGTGAGAGAGAGAACCAATCGACCGCCCTTAGTTTCGGCCACCTGATTTGGAAGTGTCCTAGTCAATCTGTTGAGGTGGTTAGGTCTAAATTATCTCATTTGGTAAAATTAAAGTAATTTCATATTTCACTTTGATTTTATTATCATATATCCCCTTTTGGATAATACTAGTTGTGATTATCTCATCTCTGTTTTTCTCTCTCTAGAATTATATTGAGAAATTGATCTGAATCAATCCAAATTATTGAGTACAGTTTGAATTCGGTTTTTAGCACTTAAGAACCGTTGATTATGGTTTAATTCACGTATTAGGGCTTGAAAGAATTAAATAAAATGAACCGAATCATTGAATGTTTTTATTAAATTTAAAATTTATAGGGTGTTCTACAAGATGCTTTTTAGTTTTTTGCTTTTTTTGTTTCTTTTTTTCTCATTAGTTTCTTTGAACTTTAATCATATTCTGATGTCAATAAGGTCTCCATTCATCATATTAACAAATTATTTTCTCATTATATAAAAATATGTGGATATATATATATTTTTTTCCCTATATATAATTTTTGCACTTCTTATATTATTAAAATCTGAAACAGTAGGAACCAATTTGAACTTTTGGTTTACAATAAAACCTAATCAAATAAGTTCATAAACATCCCTACTATTCTCTGTTTGATGGACTTGTAGCTACACATAGTTAGAGAGAATTTTGCTTTGAGTTATGCTAAAAATCCCAAATAATGCATAGCATTTCCCTTTTCTTTTTTAGCCCCTAGTCTGGCAAAAATTATCTAATATGTTTGGAACGCTATGTGTCCATGTGGTGTATTCATACAATGATAATTATGGACCGGGCTTCCCTCCAGTCCGATGTTGTTGGGCTTGTGGGACTTGTGGGGTCCCACCACGGGTCTTGTTTTAATAATCTAACTATTTAATATGTAAAACTCGTCGAGTACTATATGCTTGTAAAAAATCACGTTGATCGGATATTGATAGTTATTTCATCAAATCAAATTTTTGTCAACTGTTTATTTTTTCACTGTTCATTTTTTTTTTTTACAAAATTGATTTGATCACGTAACCATCGATATCCGATCAATGTGATTTTTTACAGGCATGTAGTACTTAACGAGTTTTACATATTGAATTGTTCAAATTATTAAAACGGGACTCGTGGTTGGCTCTCACAGACCCAACAGCACCCTCAGTCCGATCATAGGCCGTAGAAAAAGCCAAACCCGATAATTATAATTTGTCATCTTTTCCTTATTTTTTAGGCCATGTATTCATATAACTCATTATTAATTTCAACATTATATTACCTTAATCTTTCATTCTGTATTCTACGCTAAATAATTCTCCAAATAATAGATATTTAAACATAAGATTTAGAATTGATCAAGATACATAATCCAACTTTTTTGTTTCAATTTTCTTAATTCAATTTTTTAAAAATTGAGTTTTTTTGTTTTTAGTGAATTTTCTTAATATTGTAAGCAAGTTTTTTATTTTTTAGAGGCACCTAACCTATATGTGCCTAAAAATTAAAATATTATTAAAAAAAATATTTACAAAAATCAATAAATACACAAGAATACAAAAATGAACTAAATATATATATATATATATATATATTATTTTTGATATTTAGTGAATTTAATTATATTTATATTAAGTGTTTCTAAAAAGTAAAAAAAAAATGCTTAAAATATTTAAAAAATTCATTTAAAACAAACAAAATAAATAATAAATAAAAAATTAATTTTCAGAAAATTGAATTCAGAAAATTAGAACCAAACAAGGTCAGTAAAAATCAAATACAACATATAATTAACACAATAAAAAAAATTAAAAAAAAACTTTCAAAATAAAATAAAAAAGAAAAATCACAAATAAATACATGAGAAAAAAGACACTAGAGTTCTCGTTTGAGAAGTTGGTTGGGACTAAAAAAGTACAAAAACATAAAATAGATTAAATAAGTTAATAAAATAAATTATCACTTCAAATCATAATCATTTCACTTTTTTTTTCACAACAAAATAAAAAAGTAAAAAAATCAAAAATTCTTCCTAAACAAAACTAATTTAACCAAATTAAATTAATCAAAAAATAAATATAAAAAAAAAAAAAAAAAAAACTCAAAAGTTAAACTAAAAAAATTCTTTTCAAACTACCCTAAGACAAATGGTACAAAGACTTTTTAAAAAAACGAGAAGATCCAATCCCACAAAATGTTGATTGTGGTACAAAAAAGAGGTGGTAGTGTCGGACCGCTCCCAGATTTGGAGGCCTTTCCTTTCTCCTTCCCTCTACATAATATCTTTTTGTGCCACTTATTATTATTAGGTTATTATTATGTGTTTGATTCTTGATCTTGATCATTAGTGAGGAACAGCCATTATGTGTTTGCCTCTTTACTTGTTGAAGCTACGATGAAATAGGCCTAAACTTTTCTTTTCTTTTCTTTTTTTTTCTTTTTTTTTTTTTTTTTTTTTTCCTTAGACCTTTGTGGACCACATTGAGTCACCTAGTCAGAGTCAACTTACATGTAATTATACTTGTGAATCACGTATATCAATGAAGTTCGAGTCTAATATTACAAAGAGTCAAATTTAAAGGTGGAAATTTTCCAATTACTAGTGGATTATTCGCGCAGGTGTGCATCAGATTATGTACCACGCTTGAATGATACCGTATCTTTCTTTTTTGACTAGTATCCTTACATGTGCTTGTTTGAAAAGATTGGAGGGGTGACTAGACCCTATATCTACTTTATCATATGTTCAAATGTAGGCCAAGTTTAGTTACTACAAAATAATTTATATTTTTATCTTTTTATCTTTTTTTTATTATATTATTTTTTTATTTTTTTACATATCTTTTCATAAAAAGATAAAAAGTACACTTATTTAAGTCATCCCAAACAACCCATTAGATTGTGTTTGTTATAATTTTAAAAAATTAAAAAGTTAAAAAATCAATATCTTATTCAAATCATATCACCTTATTTAAATTATATTACATTTTTACTATATCATTTCAAACTCAATTCATATTTCATAAAAAGTCAAAAAATAAATTGGGATATAATTATAGGCTAGCTCGGTTTAGTTTTTTTTTTATGGATAGCTCGGCTTTTACACATGAGACCGGGGTAGGAGAGAGGAAAGCAGGAACCAAGGTGACTGTTAGTTCAGCTCAACTCTCTTATGGTTAGCTCGGTCTTAGCATGGGAAAACCGAGGTAAGAGAAAGGAAAGTAAGGGGCCGAACTAGCGGTTACTTCGGTCATATTGGAGTCCGGCCGTATTAAAACCATCTCACTTGGTTCAAGCAGTGAGGGGGGTGTTGAAAGAAGCATAATCTTTCAGAAGTAGGAATCCTAAGAGGACTCTACATGGAGGAATAAGAGTCCTACTTGGATTGTGCCACACGAAACCTATAAAAGCTCACCTATATCACCTTTGGAGAGGTAACACAACTTTGTTTTCTGAAGACACAGAGCTTTTGTCCATTTGTCAAGCTTACTGACTTAGGCATCGGAGTGGTTTCCGGCACACACCCGCCGGCTAGCTCACGTGTGTATTTTCAGATAGTTGAACGACGTCGTACAGAGGAGCGCAGACTTGATCAACAGGATTATACGAGAAGGTGTATTTCTTTCCCGTACAATTGGCGCCGTCTGTGGGAACTCAGACAAGAACAACCTCTTGATCAAGCTTTTTCTCCCAAAAATCAATGGCGAACAACGAAGAATTGCCACAGTCCGCCGTTGACGGACTAACTCCATAAGGGGGTGCAAGGCGCGAAGGCCTACCCTCGGTCACTCCCATGGCGAACCTGGAACCACAGAGACAAAATTCCAAGAGGGATGCAAGGGGACGAAGGCGAAATAACAGCCCACATCACTCCCGTTCGCAAAGCCCAGAAAGACAAAGACGCAGAATTGATCCTCAAACTTTGGAGGATCGCGTCAGGGAACAAGACGAACTGATCCGTCGGATGGCAGCGGACATGGAATCTCTGAAGCACCAGGTGAAGGGAAAAGGAGTGGCGACAGGAGAGGGGCGCACAAACAAGACGCCCCCTCGCCACTCGGAGAATCGTAGCAGGAATACTACACCCTCACAAGGAGAGAGTAAAAGCCTCAGGACAGGCGATACTCAATCCAGGTCCTCCAGAACTCGTCACTCCAGGTCTGAGAGGACGAGATCTGAGAGGTCGTACACTGAGGGAAGCACATATTGGCCGTCGCATACACACCAAACGAGATCCAGACAGACAGAGTTGCCCAGATCGTCCGACCTACGAACCGTGCTAGAAGAGAAAGCACGGTGGAAGGAGGACGCCAGGGCGCGCGATCTACACAGAGTTTCTGCCTTACAGCGGTTGGCTCCTCAAACGCATGGAAGCGTCGAGGTGGGAATGCCAATACCGTGCCCCGCTTACGAACCAACGGACAAGGCATTGGCGAGGCTGCAGACCTCACCATTCGTCCCAGCAATAGAGAACGCGCCCCTACCGTCAGGCTTCCTACAGCCCAAATTCACAACATATGAGAGGAAGACGAACCCCTACTCACACTTGAGCCACTTTCGCCAGGTCATGGCTGTATACCGGCGGAATGAGACCTTGATGTGCATCCTATTCCCTTCAAGCCTTGGCGACCTAGGCCTGACTTGGTTTGAGAAACTTCCAGAATGCAGCATAGCCTCCTGGGCGCAATTGGCGGAGGCGTTCATGACAAGGTTCCGAACAAACACTAAAACTCCGGTGGAGCTCGACCAGCTACTCTCCATCGACATGGGCGACAAGGAGACCCTAAGATCATACAACAGTCGCTACTGGGAGACATTCAACCAGATTGGGGACTGCCCAACCAATCTCGCCATTGCGCAATACAAAAGAGGCCTTCCAGTCGGGAACAGACTGAGGGACTCTATAACCATGACACCGCCCCTCACCATGGAGGCCCTGATGGAGAGAGTGCATCAGCACATCAGGGTAGAAAAGGATGGCGCTCGTGCCAAAGCAAAATCTGGCGCGACCACAGCACCAGAAAAGAAGACCTCAGTAAAGGTCAATACGGTAGATCGCCAAAACCGAAACAGACGGGGCAGACGAGACAACGGCAAGGACCAGGACAAAAGATGGTTGAGAGTCCGCACTGCCATAACCACGGTATTCAAGAAACCGATCTACCGAATACTTAGTGAGATTCGAGACGAGCCTTTCGTCAAGTGGCCAGCCAAGCTAGACGAGGCACAGAAGGACTACGATGACAGATCAAGGTACACCTTCCACAAAGAAAAGGGGCACCGCACTGAGAATTGCACACCATTGAGGCAGCATCTGGAAGAGTTGGTGGCAGCAGGCCACCTGGACAAATACATAGAGGGAGGGGCACAACCAGCCCCCCAGGACCATAACAACCCCAACGGAATGCCGATCGACGGCCCGCCCCAAGGCATCATCAACGTAATACATGGAGTCTTTGAACCTGAGCGTGTATGCGAGCTCAGAGGTTCAATCAAAAAAATTGAGCACTTAAGAGAGGTGCTAAGTGCCCCCCAGTCATCAAAAAGGGGAAGACAGAGGCCACAAATGTCATGTCTTTTTCGGATAAAGACTTGGCAAGGATTTATTGCCCTCACACGACGATGCCTTGGTCGTCACTCTCTCCAAGTCAAGGATTTTGACGTCAAACGGATTCTGATTGACCAAGGTAGTTCATGTGAAATCATGTATTATGAAACCTTCAAACAACTAAAGTTGCAAGATAAAGACCTGGCGCCTGCCGTATCTCCCCTTATCGGATTCAACTCCATGCCAGAATGGCCCGTCGGCAAAATTATCCTCCCAGTCAGAGCAGGGAGTGTGACGAAACAAGTGGAGTTCTGGGTGTTGAAGGTCCCCTCCACCTACAACATTATCTTGAGCAGAACATGGCTGCATGCCATGCGCTCAGTGGCGTCCTCCTACCACCAAGTGATGCGATTTCCCAACGACACCGAGTAATAGAGAAGTTTATGGAGATCAGATCATGTCGAAGCAGTGCTTTGTCACAGTGAACGGCAGCCGCGCTGCCAAAGGATACGTTCATTCGGTGGAAGAACCTGAGAGTAATGAACTATTCGCAGATGTTGGCAAAGCGGCTAGTCAGAAAGCAGTGGAGGTCAGAATAGATGAAAAGAACCCGGATAAGTTCTTTTTGCTTGGTTCGTCGTTGTCCAGCACTGAGAGATTGGAGGTCTTGGAATTTTTGACCTCCAACATCGAAGTGTTCGCCTGGACCCCATACGACATGCCAGGCATTGATCCCAACTTCATCTGTCACCAACTCAATGTCCACCCTTCTGCCAGACCAATCATTCAGCGCACCCGCAGATCGGCACTCCACCACGCCGAAATAGTGGCAGAAGAAGTAGGAAACCTGCTGGAAGCAGGGGCTATCAGAGAGGTGCACTACCCAAGATGGATCTCCAACACCGTCGTAGTGCCAAAGAAGAATGGCAAGTGGCGTGTTTGCGTCGACTACAAAACGGTCAACAAGGCGTGCCCAAAAGATAGCTTTCCTCTACCAAGGATAGATCAACTGGTAGACTTAACGGCAGGGCACAACCAACTTAGTTTTCTGGACGCATACAGAGGCTACCACCAAATCGCCATGCACGAACCAGACCAGGAGGTCACATCCTTCACAACTCCAAGAGGACTCTACTGCTACAAGGTCATGCCCTTTGGCCTAAAGAACGCAGGGGCGACATTCCAGAGAATGGTCACCAAGATGTTTGAACCATTGCTAGGCAAAACACTGGAAGCTTACATCGACGACATGGTGGTCAAGAGCAAGAATGAGAATGACCATCTCAAAGACCTAGGTGAGATGTTTGAGACCCTAAAGAAGCATAAGCTACGCCTCAACGCGTCGAAGTGTGCATTCGGAGTAGGATCTGGCAAATTCCTGGGCTTCCTGGTGACCAACCGGGGTATAGAGACAGACCCCTCCCAAATCAGGGCAATTCAGGATCTGGAGAGACCGAACTCCGTCAAAGAAGTGCAGCATCTCACCGGCATGGCCGCTGCGCTCAATTGGTTCATAAGCCGGTCGTCCGACAGATTACGACCATTCTTCCATGCTTTAAAAGCCAAGTTTGAGTGGGACGACGAATGCGACCGAGCTCTGGAAAGCTTGAAGGAATACATGTCTTCCCCACCATTACTTGTAACTCCAATTCCTGGAGAAGAACTCTTCTTATACCTAGCAGTCTCGCAGCACGCAATCAGCGCAGTGTTGGTCCGCGCAGAAGGAATCCAGCATCTACCCAACTATTATGTCAGCAAGACATTACTAGGCGCCGAAATGAGGTACTTGCCACTGGAGAAACTGGCATTGGCCTTGATGATGGCCTCAAGAAAATTGTCGCACTACTTTCACAGCCACACCATAGTTGTTCTCACAGCTCTTCCCATTAAAGGCTTTATTTGAAAGAGCAAACTTCTCTGGGCGAATTCTGAAGTGGGCAGTAGAGTTGGGACAATACGACATCAAGTTCCAACCTAGGACCGCAATAAAAGCGCAAGCATTGGCAGATTTTGTCGCAGAATTCACACCAGGAAGTCATCACATCTGCCCAGTCGACCTAACTGAAACAACCGAACTAGGGATGGAAGTTGACGTCGGAATAACGCAACCCCTAGCACTGGTTACCCAGTCAGGCCCCAAGGCAGACCAGAGTAAAGAAAGGAAGGAAGAAACAAACCATGCTACACCAAGTCAGAACCCACCTACAAATAAAGACTTGGTGCAAACAGAAAGCAAGGGGCAGACAGCGAGCATGGACTCTGAAGAAAACACCAGCATCATGGAAGATCCCAAGGCCTCATCTGATCCCTCCACCTGCTGGAAGTTGTTCGTCGAAGAGATGTGGAAGCTCTTCGTGAATGGAGCATCCAACCGGCATGGAGCAGGACTTGGCATAGTCCTCATCTCTCCAGACGGCCTAGTAGTGGAGTAGGCAATCAACCTTGGCTTTCCAGCATCAAACAACGAAGCGGAGTATGAAGCGCTTCTGGCAGGTCTCAAGTCAGCATTTTACATGAAGGCCACCGAGTTAATGGTCTACAGCGACTCGCAGCTGGTAGTTAACCAAATATCTGGCGACTACGAGGCAAAGGATGACAGAATGGCCAAGTACCAAGAATTGGTCAGAACAGAGATAAAGAAGTTTGAAGTGGTGAGGATAGAACAGATCGGCAGAGAGGAAAACAGCAGAGCAGACGAACTCGCAGGCTTCGCCTCAATGGCAGATACCTCCACTCATCACCCACTACTAATCGACTACCTGCCTAGACCAAGCATTGAAGACCCAGAAGCAGAAGAGGTATGTTGTGCAGAGTTAGGCCCTTCTTGGATGGATCCCATCATACTGTTCCTAAAAGACGGCACCTTACCAGAAGAGAAGAAATAAGCCAACAGAATAAGAGCAAAGTCGCAGCGATTTTGGCTCTCCCCATCCTTGGCATTATACAAGAAGTCGTTTTCAGGACCTTACTTAAAGTGTGTTCACCCCAGCAAAGTGGAAGCATTCCTATTCGAAATACATGAGGGTGTTTGTGGCAGCCATCAAGGAGGAAGGTCATTGGCATACAGAGCAATCTCGCAAGGATATTGGTGGCCATACATGCAAGCGGATTCGGAGAAGTATGTTAAAAAATGCGAAAAGTACCAAAAGTTCGCACATCAAATACACCAACCTGCCAGAGAACTTCTACCTCTCACTAGCCCATGGCCTTTCGCAATGTGGGGCTTAGACATAGTAGGGCCACTTCCAACAGCACCCGGCAACAGGAAGTTCTTCCTTGCGGCAACCGACTACTTCACAAAATGGGTGGAAGCAGAAGCCTTGGCATCAATCAAAGAAAAAGATATGAAAAAGTTTCTCTGACAGAATATCATCACTCGATTTGGCATACCAAAGGCACTGATATCAGACAACGGCACTCAGTTCGATGGTAGGATTTTCAGAGGCTTTTGTGAAGAGTACAAGATAGAGTTCTACAATTCTACACCGGCATATCCCCAGGCAAATGGTCAGGCAGAGGCATCAAACAAGGTAGTCTTGGATGGACTAAAGAAAAGGTTAGAAAGAGCCAAAGGCAAGTGGGCAGAAGAACTCCCCCACGTTTTATGGGCTTACCGCACCACGCCTCGACGATCAACGGGAGAAACGTCATTCTCCTTAGCTTATGGCATTGAAGCTGTCATCCCTTTAGAAGTTGGCCTCCCCACAATTCGAAGCGAGAACTTTGACCCAGACTTAAATGGCGAAGCCATAACACTGGAGCTTGACCTTGCGGAGGAAAGAAAAGACAGAGCATTGGTTCACATCGCCTCCTACCAACAAGAGTTGTCCAGAAAGTATAATAAAACAGTGCATCCAAGGCAATTCAAGATCGGAGATTGGGTACTGCGCAAAGTGATGGGACATACCTTGGTTCTAGGAGATGGCAAGCTAGGACCTAACTAGGAAGGACCTTACAAAGTGGTCGGATTAGCAGGCAAAGGGGCGTACCACTTAGAAGATGAGGACGGCAAAGCAATTCCCAGGCCATGGAACACTGCCAATCTCAAGTTGTTTTATTTTTAGCTTTTTTTCTTTTGAGTATATGTAATTTTTTACTCTCTCAATAAAACAAGTTGATTCTTTTTCAGTATAATTGTTTTCAGTAGACAGTAGCTTTAGTAAGATAGTAGCATTGTAAACATAGTTGGCCGGAATAACCAACTATGACCCTTCCTAAGCCTAGGATCAGGATCCAGGCTGCAGGACGTTTTGGACGGAATAACCAAAACACTTTATTCTAAATTGGCTGGAAAAACCAACTTAGAGGTTGGCTGGATTAAACCAACTCTGTGTACTCTTCAGCCGAAGTATGGGTATGGCTGAAGAGTGGTTGGCTGGATTAAACCAACTCTAGTTACTCTTCAGCCAAAGTATGGGTATGGCTGAAGAGTGGTTGGCTGGATTAAACCAACTCTTTGTACTCTTCAGCTGAAGTAAGTGCATGACTGAAGAGTGGTTGGTTGGATTAAACCAACTCTTTGTACTCTTCAGCCGAAGTAAGTGCATGGCTGAAGAGTGGTTGGCCTGGATTAAACCAACTCTTTGTACACTTCAGCCGAAGTAGTTATATCGGCTGAAGAATGGTTGGCTGGATTAAACCAACTCTGTGTACTCTTCAGCCGAAGTATGGGTATGGCTGAAGAGTGGTTGGCTGGATTAAACCAACTCTTTGTACTCTTCAGCCGAAGTATGGGTATGGCTGAAGAGTGGTTGGCTGGATTAAACCAACTCTTTGTACTCTTCAGCCGAAGTAAGTGTATGGCTGAAGAGTGGTTGGCTGGATTAAACCAACTCTTTGTACTCTTCAGCCGAAGTAGTTATATCGGCTGAAGAATGGTTGGCTGGGTTAAACCAACACTGGATACTCTCCAGCCGAAGTAGATATAGCGGCTGAAGAGTGGTTGGCTAGTAAGTCAGGTAGCTAAAACCGAGATCACAGTTGAGCAAACGAGTACATTACAAGTGCGAGCATACATACACAGAACCGGAATAAGAGTTGAAGAAGACTTTTTCATTACAGTGGAAAAACAAATACAACTGAGGGGCCGCAGCCCGGTTACAAATTTAAGACAAAAAAGCAGCAAAAGTAAAAGGATGTTACTTTACTCCGGTTACACTATCCAAAATGAAGAAAGAAAAAAGAAAATCAACGGAAGAGTTCATCAATTTCGGCATCAAAGCCATCATCTGTTGTCCAGAGTCCGGTGTCGGCTGGGAGCACGGTTTGAGCTGGGAGCTCGGTTTCAGCTTGAACCTCGGTCTCAGTTGGTTGCGTTCTGTCAGTTAGCAGCTCGCCCGTTAGGTCTTCAATGACAGGCTCCAACCGAACTGTTTGATTATTTGGTTGTTCGTTAACGGCCGGGGTGAGAGTTAGCTCATTTTCATCAGAATCTTCATCATCATCTTCATCATTGTCAGCTCCTTCGAGAAATTGCCTTTGAAGATCAGCAGCGTATTGTGACAGTGAAACCGGAATAGAGTACGGTGGAGCATTGTAGACATCGGTGTCCGACGAACAACCGAGCTGCTCCACCGCACTCCACCAGCCGCACTTAAAGAAGAGATCCTTGGCTGCATCGCATTGGAGGGAGTATGCGTCTTCGGCCTCCTTAAAGCCTCGTTTTTCGGCTTTCTTCATGCCGGCCTTCAGTTGGTTTATCTCGGCGTCTTTTTTCTTCTCAATCTTTGCCAGCAGGCGCAAGTACTTGTCCTTTGCCTCGATGGCAACCTTCTGCTTTTCGGCATCGGCCGAATTAACCACTTCGGTCAGTCGACCGTTCTCAGCACGTAGCTCGGCCAGCTGCTTTTTTGCTTCCTCTAGCTCGGCCACTTTAGCTTCGGCCTCTGCCATGGCCTCCCTAGTATTTCTCCTAAGTTCCATGATCCTCCTGTGTGTGACGTTGTTTTTCTGGATGGCCTGCAAAGGAGATGTAACTTTAGCCGGACTGAAAGTTGGGAAAATTACATAGAAAGTAGAGAGCTATTTACCAGGATCATGGACTTGGTGGAAGACCGGATGGACTTCAGTTCGGTATTGAGCTGCTTGTAATGGTGCTCCATGTCCTTGGGAAGGCACACACTTTTGGCTAGGTTGAAAGCCATCAAGTGGTCCTTCTCAGCAACCACCGAATCCGAAGCAGTTATATCTCGGTCGTTGAAGGTAAGGTTAGGAGCCCATTTGGGGGAGGTAGTTCGGTCTGATTGCTCCGGTTGGGTGCTTGGTTGGATGTTTGGGGGACGACTTAGTGGCAGAATGGTCTCGTCCTCATCAACAAGTCGTGGCTCGGTTTGGCTAGTCCGGGCATGCTTGTTTCGGCGAGAGGAAGATGGCTGTTGGGATGGAAGGGCCACCACGGTCTCAGTGGTCTGGCTGGCTTGTGGCACTTCGGTGAGGTTTGTTGCGGTCAGTAATGCCTTCAGTCGGTTTCTTTTTGCCATTTCTTGTTCGGCTGTGAGGGGTATTAGGTTGATTTCGGGCAAGGAGGGGTCCGGTTGCGGTGCTTCCTGAAGAAGAAAGTCAGTCACCCTCGCTTTTCGGCAACCGTTGTATCGGTATGTCGGTTCGAAGTTTAACAATTTAGCCCAACTTCTTTCCTTAACCCGTAGTACGGCGCGCAGAATACCTAGGTTGGGGTAGCTGTAATTCGATAGAAGATGGGCCTTATCTGCAAAAGAAGACAACTGTTAGTCCGGTTCAAAGTGAAAACCGAATTAAAAGAAAAGAATGAATTGAAACCGAAGTATGTATACCGGGTTCTCCTTTTTTCCAATTTATTCTTCGGCCAGGTGTAACAACTCTCTTACTGATTACCGATAAACTACTGAATTAGCTACTGGTTACTACTAAACTGAACTGATAATGGCTGATAATTGAATTAACTGAAGTACTGAATGGACTGATTGAAATCGAAACTGAAATTGAATAAGTTTATCTATTGAATTGCATATTGCATCTGTTTGATTGATTGATTACCTGTTTGAATTCATATGTTTAAACTGCTAATTGAAGGCCTTATCGGCGGCCGAATTAGGAACCGTTTAGAGTTTTGGGATCAGTAGAATATTTGTGATTTAATGGTATATTTATCTGAAAATTGATTAGGAATGAGTAAATTAGACTAAATCGAGCTAATTGCAAACTTAGGCTTATTTACCAAATTGCCACTTATAGTGGACCTTTGTTTATTATTATTAGAGAGCCTTGTATATACTCAAACAAAGCTTTTCATCAGCCCATTTTGTTGCCTCACAACTGACCAAAACATAGAGAGAGTGAGGAAGGAAGAAATTCATCTTGTTCATCTAGAGAGTTGCTTGGAAATTGAAGATTTGTAGCATAGATTGCTAATTTGAGCTTGCAAGACTTGTAATTGAGACTTAGGTAAGAAAATCCATCTTCTTTTTGTTGTCTTTAAGCTTCATCTTGCATGGTTCATGCTTCATTGTAGAGCTAAGACATGATTTGGTCCAAAAGTGTTGAATTGAAGCTCAATCTTTGCATGCATGTTGGTATTGTTGGGTTTTAAGTTGATTTCCTAGTCAAATGACACATGCATGTTCATAGTCATGTACAAATCCATGTTTTCATCTCATTTTTAAGTATTGAGCTCATTAGAGCATCACATTGGAGCCTTGAATTGGTTTGAATGCATGCATGTCATGTTGAGTGTGGTTCATGCATGATTCTTGAAAATTGGTTTGAATTTGGTTTTAATTAACTCACCCTTGGGCTTGATTTTACGATTGAGCTTTAAAACAAGTTATTCTACGTGTTTACAAGAGTTTTCCAGAAAATGGGCCCAAGAGGATCGATTTTGATGTTTGAAAACTTGGTTTTGAGCTTGGAGGTCGAATCTGGGTTTTCCAGATTTCTGCCTTCCGCTCGAGCGGAGGAAGTGCCGCTCGAGCGGGGAAATCAAGCTCCCAGTATTTTTTTAACTTGTGTTGCAGTCCGCTCGAGCGGATTATGCGCGCTCGAGCGGAGAAATCGAGCATCCAGCATCTTGCACTGTTCATCAGTCCGCTCGAGCGGATGATTGTACGCTCGAGCGGAGATTGTGTGTCACGCTCGAGCGGGGAAGTTGACGCTCGAGCGGGGACCTTTATTTTGCTTGACCGCTCGAGCGGGGAAACCTGCGCTCGAGCGGAGGCCTTGTTTCACTGAAATTTCTGGAATTGTTTTCTAAGTATTTTTCGCATCCTCATTCCATCCTAGGCATTCTTAGGCCTAGTTTAAGACATCGTAATGAGGATTTAGGCGTAGAACCACACCGAGGAAATTTAGGGATTTAATTATCATCCTTCCCACTGTGAAGCTTAGTGTGTGTTCTATTTGTTAACTGTATAGGGTTGGCATTCCGAGGAGACGCGCTAGCTACTGATAGCCCAGAACACTGTGAGTAACAACTGTATAAAGATATGTTCAAAAATGGTTATCTAATTATCTTCTGAACTGTCTACTGAATGGAGCTGCAACTGAACTGTTTACTGAAACGTAATTATTTACTGAATGAATGTATGTCCTTTATTTCCGAACTGTACTGTGGCATCTTAGCACCTGCTGTTACTGACCGTACTGTTACAGAGATCTCTGTCGGTTCCCTTGTGGAACCATACTGTTTATGAATGACTGGCCATCATTACTGTTCGGTCTTTAAGACCTACTGTTTACTGTTATGCTAATGGATGTACCACATAAGACTGTATAACTGATCTGATTGAAAGACTGGAATACTGTTTAATGAACTGTTTTCATTACTGTAAGGACATTACATTCTTAACCTCTTTATACATTATGTTAATCACTGGGCTTTAGCTCACTGCTCATATATATATGTAGGTGTACAGGCACCGGATCAAAGCTAGAGGCGTCAGGGTAGAGTCCCAGTTTTGTCAAGCCAACCAATGTGCCTCACTGCGAGGTTCCGAGCCTGTTATGCTAAGGCTTAGGGGTGTTTTAGTATTTCCCCTTTTTTTTTGTACTGTCTCACTGTTTTGTAATGACCGAACGGATTGTATAGACTGAATGTTTACTGTACTGTTATCGCGGGATTAGGTCCCCGTACGGAATGTTTGTATATGATTGTTAGACTGCATATAGACTGTACTGTCCTGAACTGTATGAATGCATGAAAAATGTTTTTGGCATACAGATTTTCACAGCTCAATGGACACTAGTTACTTACTGTATTGGCTTCCGCCAGGCCCTGAACTCTATTTTACTGTATTACTGTTAAGCAGGCCTTCGGTAATCTCGGATTACTGGCCGGTTACGGTGCTAAACCCATAGGGCCGGGTTTGGGTCGTGACAGAGTGGTATCAGAGCGATACTTAACCACGAGTTATACCCCACACACGTGTCCAAATGAGCTGTAGGGTGTCCTAGGAAAGTGATTAGGGCATTTCATGAACTTGAAAAGTGTGTGACTATGTTATGACTGAATACATGTTAATGTGATAACTGTCCAAACATGTAACTGTTTAATGTTATAATTGCTATAACTGTCATATCTGCTCATAGTGAAATGGACAACGCAAATGAACCTGAATCCTCAACTACTGAGGCCAGAATGGCAAGAATGGAAAGAATGATGGAATTGATAACTGCTAAACTTGAACAACAACAGAACCAACAGCCCCCATCTCCTCCTCCTCCTCCTCTAGTGCAGCCGGAACCAAATGCAAATGTGAATGATGGGGACATAATTGCTCTTACCCAGAAGTTTAGCAAACTGAAACCGCCGTCCTTTCAGGGAGGCTTGGAACCGTTGAAAGCTGAAGCTTGGGTACTCGAGACCGAAAAGTTATTTGAAGTGTTTCCGTGCTCGGAAGCAAATAAAGTGTTGTTAGCTACCTTCACCTTGCAAGAAGAGGCGAGAAGGTGGTGGATGCTTACTCGTGATGATAATACAGTTATGACTTGGGCTCAGTTCAAAGTAGCCTTCTTTGAAAAGTACTTCCCTCAGTGTGTTAGGGACAGGAAGGTCACTGAATTTGAACAGTTAAAACAGGGCACAATGTCAGTTGCTGAATATGAAACAAAGTTTACCGGACTTGCCCGATATGCACCACATATGGTGGATACTGAATACAAGAAGGCCAGGAGATTTGAAGGCGGCCTGAATGTTGCTATCCTTGACCGAGTCAACATGTTGAAATTGCCAACTTATGTGGGTGTTCTTGACAGGGCCTTGATGGCCGAATCAAATATTGAAGCACTGAAAACTGAACCACCAACAACTGAATGGCGTGGTAAAAGGCATGGGTTCAAGTTTAAGAAAGGCAAGCATAACCCTGCAAACAAGAAACAGAACGGGGTCAACAACTAGCCCCAGCCAAGGGAGTGGATTCATTCCACCCTACTCTACATGTGGCAACAGGCACAAAGGAGTTTGTCACAACATAACGGGAGCCTGTTTCAGATGTGGCAAGGTGGGCCACAGAATTAAAGACTGCCCTTCTGCTCCACCAGTTAGTAGTAAAGCTACACCGAACGCAACAGCATCAAATGTAGCACCAAAGCCTAACCCCAAAGCTACCGGGAAAGAGCCTATGAGGCAGGGCCGAGTGTTCGCCCTAGTACCGGGAGACGTGCAAAATACTGAAACTGTTGTGTCAGGTATTCTCTCTAGTTGTGCTCAAAATGCATATGTATTGATTGATTCGGGGTCTACACATTCTTATGTGTCGCATGCTTTCTCACGAAAATTGAATAGACCCTTAGAACCTATGAATTACTTGTTAGCGGTATCATCACCTATTGGGGGATCCATGACATGTGCATATATGTATCCTGCTTGTGAGATTATTGTTGGGGATATGCATCTGTTTATTGATTTACTACCGTTGAACATCGATCATTTTGATGTAATATTGGGGATGGATTGGTTACAAAAATATCATGCTACTATCGATTGTGTGACCAAACAAGTAGTTTTCCGTCCACCGGGTTTACCTGAATTTGTATTTGACGGGGTTGGAGTAGTGCCTCCTCCATATCTGATTTCTTCTGTGAAAGCTGTCAAACTGATTAGGAAGGGGTGTAAAGGATATCTGTGTTCTGTACTGACTGTATCTGCTAATAATGATGTTGAAACTGATGTGAATTGCATTCCTATAGTTAGAGAATTCCCAGATGTATTTCCAGATGATCTAGCAGGGGATTTGATTGACAGGGAGATTGAATTCACCGTTGATGTAGTTCCGGGTACACAACCAATATCTAAAGCTCCTTACAGAATGGCCCCGACTGAACTGAAGGAATTGAAAGTGCAATTGCAGGAACTGTTAGACAAGAAGTTTATCAGACCCAGTACTTCACCGTGGGGTGCACCTGTTTTGTTTGTAAAGAAGAAAGATGGCTCACTGAGACTGTGCATTGATTACCGCGAATTGAACAAGGTAACCGTGAAAAATAAATACCCATTGCCACGTATTGATGATTTATTTGATCAGTTACAGGGTGCACAAGTGTTTTCCAAGATTGACCTCAGATCGGGGTATCACCAACTGAAAGTGAAACCAGAAGACATTGATAAAACTGCTTTTAGAACGAGGTATGGCCATTATGAATTTTTAGTTATGCCATTCGGAGTCACGAATGCCCCTGCTGCATTTATGGACCTCATGAACAGAATTTTTAAACCGTACCTTGATGATTTCATTGTGGTCTTTATTGATGACATACTGATTTATTCTAAGACTGTTGAAGAACATGAACACCATCTGAGACTTGCCCTACAAACCTTAAGAGAACAGAAACTGTATGCTAAACTGTCTAAATGTGAGTTTTGGCTTGATCATGTTATGTTTTTGGGGCATGTTGTTAGCAAAGATGGAATTTCTGTTGATCCGCAGAAAATCGAAGCTGTAGTGAACTGGCCTAGACCAACGAATGAAACCGAAGTCCGAAGCTTTTTGGGATTGGCTGGATATTACAGAAGATTTGTCAAAGATTTCTCCAAGATTGCCTTACCACTGACTCAGTTGACACAGAAGGGGATATCATTTGACTGGACTGACCAGAGGGAAACAGCGTTCCAAGAGTTGAAAACTCGACTTGTAACTGCACCGGTCCTTACTCTACCCTCAGGTACAGATGGTTACACTGTTTTTAGTGATGTTTCTCATAAGGGTTTGGGATGTGTTTTAATGCAGAATGGGAGAGTTATTGCCTATGCTTCCCGACAGTTGAGACCGCATGAAAAGAATTACCCAACTCATGATCTGGAACTTGCTGCAGTAGTGTTTGCACTGAAAATTTGGCGTCACTATCTGTATGGGGCAACGTGCGAAGTATATACCGATCACAAGAGTTTGAAATACTTCTTCACACAAAAAGAACTGAACATGAGACAACGGAGATGGCTAGAACTGATCAAAGATTATGACCTACAGATTCTGTACCATCCGGGAAAAGCCAACACTGTTGCCGATGCGTTGAGCCGAAAGTCAATTGCCAACTTAGCCTGTTTGCTGACTGAACAGAAGGAGTTGCTTTGGGATCTTGAAAAGTCCGAGATTGAAATTGTTTTGAAGGAACAAGGTGGAACCTTAGCTGCCATTACTGCCCAGCCAGTGTTGATTGAAGAGATTAAGGAGAAACAGCAACTGGATGATTACTTGAAGAAAATCATCGAAGAGAGAGATTCAAAACCGAGATCGGGGTTCAAATTTGACAACAATGTACTGAAATTTCAAGAAAGACTGTGTGTGCCGAATGACACTGAATTGAAAAGAAGAGTTCTGCAAGAAGGCCACAGTTCGAAGTTTTCGATCCACCCGGGGAATACGAAAATGTACCAAGACCTGAAACAGAATTTCTGGTGGCCAGGAATGAAGAAAGAGATTACCGATTTTGTGTCCAAGTGTCTCCATTGCCAACAAGTTAAAGCGGAACACCAGCGACCCGCAGGCTTACTGCAACCCTTACCCATACCAGAATGGAAATGGGAGCATATCACGATGGATTTTATCGTTGGATTACCTCGCTTCAGAAAAGGTATGAATTCAATTTG
Source organism: Camellia japonica (assembly GCA_030407325.1). NCBI lineage: Eukaryota > Viridiplantae > Streptophyta > Magnoliopsida > Ericales > Theaceae > Camellia > Camellia japonica. The sequence continues at coordinate 40,936,731 of JAPPVO010000002.1, read as the reverse complement.
GGTTATTGTTGATAGACTGACTAAATCTGCACACTTCTTACCTGTCAAGACAATCTATAATGCGGATAAATTGGCTGTTATCTATATTGATGAAATTGTTAGACTGCACGGAGTGCCTGTGTCTATTGTTTCTGACAGGGATTCGAAGTTTACATCGAGGTTCTGGCAAAGCCTACAGACTGCTTTAGGTACTGAATTGAGGCTGAGTAGTGCCTATCATCCTCAGACAGATGGACAGTCAGAAAGGACCATCCAGACTTTGGAGGATCTATTGAGAATGTGTGTCCTTGATTTCCAAGGAAACTGGGAAAGTCATTTGCCGTTGGCTGAATTCGCCTACAACAACAGCTACCATTCGAGTATTGGTATGGCGCCTTTCGAGGCATTGTATGGCAGAAAGTGTAGATCTCCAATTTGCTGGGCAGAAGTTGGAGATGGGCCGTTGCTTGGGCCCGAAATTGTTTATGAAACGACTGAAAAGATCAAACTGATACAGCAAAGACTGAAAACTGCACAGAGTAGACAGAAGAGTTATGCAGATGTCAGAAGACGGGACAGAGAATATGAAGTGGGTGATCATGTGTTTGTGAAAGTGACACCAATGAAAGGCCAGACTCGTTTTGGAGTCAAAGGCAAGTTAGCGCCGAGATATGTCGGATCGTATCAGATTATTGAGAAAATCAATCTGGTGGCGTATCAAGTTGCGCTCCCTACTGAAATGGAGCACATGCATAACGTCTTTCACATTTCTATGTTGAGAGATTATCTCCGGGATCCCTTCCATGTGATTGAGCCTACCCGTATCGTGTTGAGTGATGACTACACTTACGAGGAACGGCCTATACAGATTGTAAACCGACGGATCAAGAAACTGAGGAACAAGGAGATCCCGCTAGTGAAAGTTGACTGGCAGAACCATGGTGGTGTGTACGCCACTTGGGAAAGGGAAGATGACATGGCTAGGTGATATCCTGGTTTGTTCCCGCTGAATCCTGTTTTCTTCCAGACTGAAGGTAACTCGAGTTTAGAGGACTAAACTCCTTATAAGGAGGGGAGACTGTAACAACCCTCTTACTGATTACCGATAAACTACTGAATTAGCTACTGGTTACTACTAAACTGAACTGATAATGGCTGATAATTGAATTAACTGAAGTACTGAATGGACTGATTGAAATCGAAACTGAAATTGAATAAGTTTATCTACTGAATTGCATATTGCATCTGTTTGATTGATTGATTACCTGTTTGAATTCATATGTTTAAACTGCTAATTGAAGGCCTTATCGGCGGCCGAATTAGGAACCGTTTACAGTTTTGGGATCAGTAGAATATTTGTGATTTAATGGTATATTTATCTGAAAATTGATTAGGAATGAGTAAATTAGACTAAATCGAGCTAATTGCAAACTTAGGCTTATCTACCAAATTGCCACTTATAGTGGACCTTTGTTTATTATTATTAGAGAGCCTTGTATATACTCAAACAAAGCTTTTCATCAGCCCATTTTGTTGCCTCACAACCGACCAAAACATAGAGAGAGTGAGGAAGGAAGAAATTCATCTTGTTCATCTAGAGAGTTGCTTGGAAATTGAAGATTTGTAGCATAGATTGCTAATTTGAGCTTGCAAGACTTGTAATTGAGACTTAGGTAAGAAAATCCATCTTCTTTTTGTTGTCTTTAAGCTTCATCTTGCATGGTTCATGCTTCATTGTAGAGCTAAGACATGATTTGGTCCAAAAGTGTTGAATTGAAGCTCAATCTTTGCATGCATGTTGGTATTGTTGGGTTTTAAGTTGATTTCCTAGTCAAATGACACATGCATGTTCATAGTCATGTACAAATCCATGTTTTCATCTCATTTTTAAGTATTGAGCTCATTAGAGCATCACATTGGAGCCTTGAATTGGTTTGAATGCATGCATGTCATGTTGAGTGTGGTTCATGCATGATTCTTGAAAATTGGTTTGAATTTGGTTTTAATTAACTCACCCTTGGGCCTTGATTTTACGAATTGAGCTTTAAAACACGTTATTCTACGTGTTTACAAGAGTTTTCCAGAAAATGGGCCCAAGAGGATCGATTTTGATGTTTGAAAACTTGGTTTTGAGCTTGGAGGTCGAATCTGGGTTTTCCAGATTTCTGCCTTCCGCTCGAGCGGAGGAAGTGCCGCTCGAGCGGGGAAATCAAGCTCCCAGTATTTTTTTTAACTTGTGTTGCAGTCCGCTCGAGCGGATTGTTGCGCGCTCGAGCGGAGAAATCGAGCATCCAGCATCTTGCACTGTTCATCAGTCCGCTCGAGCGGATGATTGTACGCTCGAGCGGAGATTTGTGTGTCACGCTCGAGCGGGGAAGTTGACGCTCGAGCGGGGACCTTTATTTTGCTTGACCGCTCGAGCGGGGAAACCTGCGCTCGAGCGGAGGCCTTGTTTCACTGAAATTTCTGGAATTGTTTTCTAAGTATATTTTCGCATCCTCATTCCATCCTAGGCATTCTTAGGCCTAGTTTAAGACATCGTAATGAGGATTTAGGCGTAGAACCACACCGAGGAAATTTAGGGATTTAATTATCATCCTTCCCGACTGTGAAGCTTAGTGTGTGTTCTATTTGTTAACTGTATAGGGTTGGCATTCCGAGGAGACGCGCTAGCTACTGATAGCCCAGAACACTGTGAGTAACAATTGTATAAAGATATGTTCAAAAATGGTTATCTAATTATCTTCTGAACTGTCTACTGAATGGAGCTGCAACTGAACTGTTTACTAAAACGTAATTATTTACTGAATGAATGTATGTCCTTTATTTCCGAACTGTACTGTGGCATCCTTAGCACCTGCTGTTACTGACCGTACTGTTACAGAGATCTCTGTCGGTTCCCTTGTGGAACCATACTGTTTACTGAATGACTGGCCATCATTACTGTTCGGTCTTTAAGACCTACTGTTTACTGTTATGCTAATGGATGTACCACATAAGACTGTATAACTGATCTGATTGAAAGACTGGAATACTGTTTAATGAACTGTTTTCATTACTGTAAGGACATTACATTCTTAACCTCTTTATACATTATGTTAATCACTGGGCTTTAGCTCACTGCTCATATATATATGTAGGTGTACAAGCACCGGATCAAAGCTAGAGGCGTCGGGGTAGAGTCCCAGTTTTGTCAAGCCAGCCAATGTGCCTCACTGCGAGGTTCCGAGCCTGTTATGCTAAGGCTTAGGGGTGTTTTAGTATTTTCCCTTTTTTTTGTACTGTCTCACTGTTTTGTAATGACCGAACGGATTGTATAGACTGAATGTTTACTGTACTGTTATCGCGGGATTAGGTCCCCGTACGGAATGTTTGTATATGATTGTTAGACTGCATATAGACTGTACTGTCCTGAACTGTATGAATGCATGAAAAATGTTTTTGGCATACAGATTTTCACAGCTCAATGGACACTAGTTACTTACTGTATTGGCTTCCGCCAGGCCCTGAACTCTGTTTTACTGTATTACTGTTAGGCAGGCCTTCGGTAATCTCGGATTACTGGCCGGTTACGGTGCTAAACCCATAGGGCCGGGTTTGGGTCGTGACACCAGGAATCCGGGCTTGATGGTCCTCAAAGTTCCCAGACACCCAGAAGAAATCATCATCATTTAAGTCTTTGTCCGGTGTATCCTTAATTATTTTCTCTCGGCCACGGCGTATTCTCAAATAATAGCACCAACCGTCGTCTTTGGATCCTATGGAGTATTGGTGCAATATTTCGGCTAAGCCTAGGTTGAGACCGGTTTGGCGGTTCAGTTCGACTATTCCCATTATGATTCGGTAAGTGTTGGTGGAGAGTTGGGTTGGGCATAGTCTGGTTTGCCTAAGAAACTCACAGATTGGTGGTTGGACTGGAAATCGTAGTCCGGTTTCTATTATTAACTGAATGGTAAAGGGGACAAAGCCTTCGTTGTCCCATGGGTCAACGTCTTGTTCGGCTAGGGTAAGGTTGACATCAGCAGGAATATTGTAATCCTTGCGGAATTCGGCTAGGCCTCCTCGGGTTTCTACTAAAAACCTATACTTCCCCATTTATTGTATAAATTAACAATAAGTTACTTCGGTTGAAGAAGTTGTGCTTAGAAGCTCGGTCGAGCCTTCAAAGAGAATGGCCTGGGCAACCTAAAGTCTGCAAAGTGGAAGAACAAAGGGGTTAAGCACAGATCATTGACCGTGCTACAAAAACAAACCAAGAAAAGGAAGCCTGATTTCGGCTACATAGGGTGCTAACAAGATCTACCTCGGTTTCAACAAGGTGCTTGTTATCTCGGCTCGGCAAGATGTTTTGCTTATCTCGGTTCTACCTATGGGTTTGTTACTCCGGTTGGGCATCAAGGTGCAGCTTTCTGAGTTCGGTTTAGAAACTGAGAAAGCTGG